>CM065689.1:25450991-25513491 GCA_017654935.2 Phymorhynchus buccinoides | reverse complement strand
GAAAGAACAAATGAATGAATGAATATTTTTATTTCTCTGAGAATAAATGGAATACGTATCAAACGTTTTTCTTATGAACAGATTTTTAAGATGAAATTTTGTGGAAGGGCTAGCGTTGTTTAATACCATCCAAAGAATGTGCATCAGCATACCATGTGTATTGAAAGATAAAACCCTAAACAAGGGAGAGAATAGTACCTTCTGACTTTCACCTGAGAATGATAGTACCTTCTGGCTTTCACCAGAGAATGATAGTACCTTCTGACTTTCACCTGAGAATGATAGTACCTTCTGGCTTTCACCTGAGAATGATAGTACCTTCTGGCTTTCACCAGAGAATGATAGTACCTTCTGACTTTCACCTGAGAATGATAGTACCTTCTGACTTTCACCTGAGAATGATAGTACCTTCTGGCTTTCACCAGAGAAGAATGATAGTACCTTCTGGCTTTCACCTGAGAATGATAGTACCTTCTGGCTTTCACCAGAGAAGAATGATAGTACCTTCTGGCTTTCACCAGAGATAATGATAGTACCTTCTGGCTTTCACCAGAGCGGAACGATAGTACCTTCTGGCTTTCACCTGACGAGAAGATAGTACCTTCTGGCTTTCACCGAGGAGAATGATAGTACCTTCTGGCTTTCACCTGAGAAGAATGATAGTACCTTCTGGCTTTCACGAGGAGAATGATAGTACCTTCTGGCTTTCACCTGAGAACGATACCTTCTGGCTTTCACCTAAGAATGATAGTACCTTCTGGCTTTTACCTGAGAAGAATGATAGTACCTTCTGGCTTTCACCTGAGAGAATGATAGTACCTTCTGGCTTTCACCATGAGAATGATAGTACCTTCTGGCTTTCACCTAGAAGAATGATAGTACCTTCTGGCTTTCACCAGAGGAGAATGATAGTACCTCCTGGCTTTCACCTAAGAATGATACCTTCTGGTTTTCACCAGAGGAGAATGACAGTACCTTCTGGCTTTCACCTGATACCTTCTGGCTTTCGCCTGAGAATGATAGCACCTTCTGGCTTTTTTAAAACCTGAGAATGATAGTACCTTCTGGCTTTTACCTGAGAATGATAGTACCTTCTGGCTTTCACCAGAGAATACCTTCTGGCCTTTACCTCAGAATGATAGTACCTTCTGGCTTTCACCTGATCAAAATTATAGGTAACATGATGCCGTGATAAATGGGAATGCAGCTACATGTAGTATCACCGCTGTCACGATTCTTGTCAACCTGAACTGTACAAGGTGAAGAATGGGAGAATACTGTATTACTCGGAGACCAGAGAATGTGTATTTTATGAAATTGAAGAAAAAAACCGAAAAAAAACCTACAGATAAACTGGCCTCCACCCATGTTAAACATAATGAATTATGTGTATGCTAAAGCATCCACATGAGCGCACACAGCATATCGAGGGCTGACTGCTAGAACCGCCTATCGCTGCTCAGCTAAGTTTCGAGAAAAACGGGTTTAAAGTTTTGAGGGTAATTCAAAACTGTATAACTTTTTAATGTATTGCTCCTTAACAGAGAGAGAGAGAGAGAGAGAGAGAGAGAGAGAGAGAGAGAGAGAGAGAGAGAGAGAGAAGAGAGAGAGAGAGAGAGAGAGAGAGAGAGAGAGAGAGAGAGAGAGAGAGAGAGAGAGAGAGAGAGAGAGAGAGAGAGAGAGAGAGAGAGAGAGAGAGAGAGAGAGAGAGAGAGAGAGAGAGAGAGAGAGAGAGAGAGAGAGAGAGAGAGAGAGAGAGAGAGAGAGAGAGAGAGAGAGAGAGAGAGAGAGAGAGAGAGAGAGAGAGAGAGAGAGAGAGAGAGAGAGAGAGAGAGAGAGAGAGAGAGAGAGAGAGAGAGAGAGAGAGAGAGAGAGAGAGAGAGAGAGAGAGAGAGAGAGAGAGAGAGAGAGAGAGAGAGAGAGAGAGAGAGAGAGAGAGAGAGAGAGAGAGAGAGAGAGAGAGAGAGAGAGAGAGAGAGAGAGAGAGAGAGAGAGAGAGAGAGAGAGAGAGAGAGAGAGAGAGAGAGAGAGAGAGAGAGAGAGAGAGAGAGAGAGAGAGAGAGAGAGAGAGAGAGAGAGAGAGAGAGAGAGAGAGAGAGAGAGAGAGAGAGAGAGAGAGAGAGAGAGAGAGAGAGAGAGAGAGAGAGAGAGAGAGAGAGAGAGAGAGAGAGAGAGAGAGAGAGAGAGAGAGAGAGAGAGAGAGAGAGATAGAGAGAGAGAGAGAGAGAGAGAGAGAGAGAGAGAGAGAGAGAGAGAGAGAGAGAACCACCACACACTCACTCATAAGGTTGATGAAGCATGTTAATGATTCTACTCGACATTATGCTTGCATGCATTGTTTACAGAATATTTCTTTTTGCAGTGTATTTTTTCTTCAGTTTTATGGTTTTAGTGTTACTTTTATTTTTCTATTTCTTTTAATTTGGTTTTCAGATGGCTAGGTGAAAAAAACACCCAGCCCTTTGTTTATTCAATGTCCATCTTCAAATAAAAAGTTGATATTGACGCACACACTGAGAGAGAGAGAGAGAGAGAGAGAGAGAGAGAGAGAGAGAGAGAGAGAGAGAGAGAGAGAGAGAGAGAGAGAGAGAGAGAGAGAGAGAGAGAGAGAGAATTGAATTGAATGAAGTTGACTTATAGAGGGTAATAGAATAAGCAAACTATACATGCTTCTTTATATCCAGCCCTCTTAACAAAATAAACAGGAACAAACAAAGCAAAATAAAAAAGCATGCAAACCACAGTCATACAAATGAGGCTTTACACTGAAAATTCTCTGCCCCTGTCTCGTGCCCTGAGATGTGAACACCACCTACTTAAGATTATCGCCCTTGCCTGTCAGGAACTAGTAGTATATTATAGCCACAGAAAATTATCTGCTCCTGACTCGTCACCAGGGGGAGGGGGCATCGGCACTTCGGCTTCGGGCCTAAAATTATCGCCCTTTTCGTGTCGGCAAGGAGTAGTATAAAGCCTCATTAACATAAAGAAATTGAGAGAGAGAGAGAGAGAGAGAGAGAGAGAGAGAGAGAGAGAGAGAGAGAGAGAGAGAGAGAGAGAGAGAGAGGGGGCACATATAAAGATGACAGAGGTTAATCTCAACAGTTTGGGTTGCACATTTAAGATTACTCTTGTGGCGGTACCATAGCCGATGAGGTTTAACCGAGGCGTGGTTACCGCTACACCTATCTATATTGTTAAAAACTCGGGACTTTACTGGTGTTGCACTGCCTCCGGGCATTGCAGCCAGTATTGTTCCCACCATCTTTGTATTTACAAATGTCCCATATGTGTCTATGACCGAGAGGACGTAAAACATCATTTTCATCTCAACAGTTTGGCGCATTCAACTACAGGCAAGTCATTTATAAAAAATAACAGATTTATTCTTCCAAAAGCATGCAAAATATTATTCAAAGCAAAATCTTTTTCATCCCAAATAATTCTTTGACATCAATAATTTATGCAGATCCCACTGTCATATCAGAAAAAACAACTATGATTATGATTTGCTAAATAAATATCATGGTAAAAGCACTTTGCAGAATATAATCAACTTCACATTCCAAAATAATGACAAATGACAGAATGGAGGTGCACATGATTAGTAACAGAGTTGCCCGTGTTTTAAGTAAGTTAGGTACATTATTATAGTCACAGAGGTGTCTCTGTGAAATTCGGGTTGCTCCCACCTGGAGAGCGCGTTGCAGCCAGAGGCGCGCAACCCAATTAAAATTTAGATTTTGTTTTTTGCATGCGATTTTTGTGTGACTGATGAGGAAGGAAGGGAGGGGGGTAAATTTTGACCAAATGACAACTTTTTCGTTGCCACTGGGTTTAACGTGTGCTAAGTGCATGAACACATGGGACCTCGGTTTATCGTCTCATCCGAAAGACTCCACGTTCAGACCGCAAGGCCTAGTGCAAAGTGAGAGGAAAAATCCCCTGTACCCAGGTTCGAACTCGGGTTTACTTGACACGAAGCGAACGCGCTACCACTGTGCCACTCTACACTCTAAGTACAGATTAGTCTCTTTTTTCAGAACCTCAAAAGTCACCAAGAATTGTTTTAAAAGATTAAGCACAATCAATCTCTTGTGGAGATACCGGGGGAACTTTCAATACAAGTAGTTCCACCACCTTCTGGAAGTTCTGTGCAAGCAACTTCCTTTATTCTATTTCTCTTTGAGTCTGCCTTTTCCTTTTCTTACAATCAATTACTTTTCTGCCTTATTGACCCATTCTCCTAGCTTTAAAAAACCCTAAGCAATCCAAATAATTTTCTCCCATGAGCTCAGAAATTGGAATGCGTTGGCTGAATGCAGAGGGGAGACCAGCGAAAAACTGAAAACCACACACTTATGTATTTTACCCACTATGGCCACAAGGCCTGGGAATGCAAAAGAAGATCACAATCAAGATCTGCTTGTTTGATAAGATTCATCACAACCAAGATCAATTCGTTTTTTCTTAAAATTCCACTCAAATTAGATTAATATATAAAAATGAATCAAAGCCTTTCCTGCTATCTTAACCTTTCTGATCTAATCAGAAACTGCTGGGTAGGCCAGTCAAAGTTTTCAGGTACCAAAGCATCGATCCAGAGCAAAGCCGAAAGGGTCAAACTAAAAAACTCTTGTAATACCGTATTTTATGGACTACAAGGCGCACCTCATAAAGGCGCACCCCCCAAAATTTAACACAAAATTCAGATTTTGTTTCTCTATTTCCTTACTATATTATCAGTCACATTATAAGGCGCAGGGGTCTCAGTCTGGGAAAAACGTATCGCCTTATAGTCCGTAAAATACGGTAATTATTTTAAGAAGAACTATTGCATGGTTCAACAGACTGATACTGAAACAACTTTAAAATCAATATATTTTAACCCTTTCACCGCCAACGTCGCATTTTTGCACCACAATGATTTAACACCCATGTCACTAAGAGGCATCAAATCAGGGTCTGTTATCCAAAGACCCTATTCTCTTAATTTTGGGAGGTAAGGATAGGCCTTACTTTAAATATGTCACAGAGGAATCCCCAATATTACAGACAGAATTTTTTTTCTACCCAGGTAAGTTTAATGGAAATGTTTTGCTGAAAAATGGCTGGCCGCGAAAGGGTTAAAGTAAACATTAAAAAAACTTTAACCCCTTGACTGCCATTATAATGTATCACGTACTGACTTGGTGACATCACTGATGACATCATCAGATGAAGAGGAGTAACTCTGATACGCTGGCTTTTGCTCTTGCACAATCAAGAGTTATATCCCCAGACCATTTTGCCAGATTGGTTCTATCAGTTGTCTTTTTCGTGGCATGATTTGAACAATGAATTTTTCTTTCATTTTCTCTGGCAGTCAAGGGGTTAATGGAACGCTCATTCCAGAAGAGCATAGTACAATACTCTGTACACACAACCAAACCAATGTCAGCTTTTTCCCTTCCAATTTTATCCATGGAAACCAACTAATCAATAACATTTCTAAAGAGTGATTTGATAATACAATGGCACATTGCAGATTCTTAGATGCCTGCCCCCCCCCATGCCCCCCCCCCCCCCCCCCCCCCCCCCCCCCCCCCCCCCCCCCCCAAAAAAAAACAAAACCCACAAAAAAAAAAAAAAAAGAAAGAAAGTGTGGCTGCCCAGTAAAAAAAAACGGTCACACACGTAATGTTCTCATCCCTAGCTGGTGCATTTGTGCCATAGTGTTCAAGTGCTTTTCGGCTGTTGGGATGATCCCTGGAGTCTTTAAAGCCGGGGTAAAAACAACAACAACAACATAATGTACACTCACAAAACACTACTTTATGTACAATCGCAACAACACTGCTAAAAAAATGAATTCAATCATTGAAAAAGAAATGGGAAAGAAAATGAAAGCACAGGGGATATTCTTTTTTTATATTTTTTTTATTCAATATTTTTTTAATTCCATCTCTTCTTACATTCCACAATTCCTGCTTTCACTCAATCTTTCATCCAATCAACATATATACATGTAACACAATTTGAGCAAATAAATTAAAATAAAGATAAATAAATAAATAAATAGTTCATCAATATCAGGACAGGGCTCGGTTAGAGTTACAAACAGAAATAATAGTAATAATATCATAATTGGTTGGTGAAGCTTAATTGAGAGAAGTATATATTTAAAAGCAGTATTATATAATTAATATTATTAGTCAATGAAGAGAGGGTGTGGTTTGGGTTTTTTTCATTACAAAACAACAACAATGACAACACTAACAACAACATGAATAATGTCAATCATGACAATGTTAATTAAAGACCAAAAATATGAAAAACTAGAAGCAAGAAACACACACACACACACACACATACACACACACACACATACACTCCTCACACAGGATCTGAATAACTACAGACTATGCAAGATCTTATCAAAGCTTGCAAATTCAACCTTGCAAATTGTCTGAAGTGATGCAATTTTAAGCGGCATATTGGAAGCAAAACATAAATTCTATAACAAGAAACACTCAATAGTAATTAACCCCCTCACCGCCAATATCGCACCTCAGCACCACACTGATTTAAAACACCCATGTCACAAAAAAGCCTCAAACCAGGGTCTGCCATCCAAAGAGCATATTTTCATAATCTTGGGAAGTAAGAATATAGGCCTTACTTTATGCATGCCACAGAGGAACCCTCACCATTGCAGACAACAGGGGATATTATTAACAGCTTGAGCAAAAGCCACAACAAGCATTTTTTTTCTGAAATAATTGTTTCATATTTATAACCATTAAATATGAAAGAAAAAAAAAAGGTCAAAAAACAAATTAATTGGCAGGAAATATACACTGCATACAATGCACTGGAGACAGATCAATGGAACATTAAACATAATGTATGATTACAAGTGATAAATCATAAATCAACAAAATAGGCTAAGAGAGTAAAACTAATGATGGTCACTGAACTTGCAAGAGTTTATATATACTGGATCGAAACTTTCAACGACCAACAGTCAAATGTTTTTTCACCTCTGAGGAAACAGGATGCCTATGAAACTCCAAAATAAAAAACCAACATATAACCTCTGAATGCAGCAAAGTTTAATATCAACAATGAGAGCATATGCCAGTGCATGGTGCAATGATTCAACACATTTTCAAAAATGCTGATAGAAAAATTATAAGTAGAAGGCTATCCCCTACCTTGATGTCAGTGTGAGCATTGTGAACGGCAAGTTGGAAACAGACCTGCACGGGAAGGACAAGGACACTGGGATGTGTCTACCGTTCATCTCCTGTCATCCCTGTCGACTGCACTAGAAGCATTCCCTTCAGCCAATGCCTACGACTTCGCTGCATATGTTCTACAGATGCGACCTTTCACAAGAGGTGTGAAGAGCTGAAAGGCAAACTGAGAAAGAGAGGCTATCCAGTTAAGCTAATCGACGAGGCCATCCGAGACGCCAGCAAGAAAACACGCGCTGAAACACTCCGTTACGTCACCCGAGACAAAGACACCGATCGTGTTCCCTACGTGGTGACCCACAATCCGGAGAACCCCCCTCTAGCTCACTGGCTGAAGGACTTCATGCCTGTTCTCCACAGCAGCATGAGAATGAGGAAGGCTGTCACTCAACCTCCTATTGTGGGTGAAAGGAACTGTGACAACCTCAGAAAGCTGCTGATGCCGTCTGCCCTCCCTCGTCCCTCTTCTGCTGGCCAGGACACGACCTCTGCAGGGTGTCACCTTTGTGACAAACGACTGAAGCTGAGAGGCTGCACCCTCTGCAGACTGCACATGCAGGAAACCAAGTCGTTTAACAGCACCAACACTGGCCGCACATACCAGATCAGAAGTGCGACGACATGCGCTTCATCGAATGTGATCTACCTGTTGGACTGCAGCAGATGCCAGCAAGTGCAGTACGTCAGAGAAACGGGCCAAACCATGAAGAAAAGGTTTGACAAGCACCGCTCTGATGTCATGACAGCCAAACCTACGCTAGTGGCACGCCACTTCTGCTCCACAGGCCACAGCATTGAGGACATGAGGTGCACTGTCTGATAGAGCAAGTCACAGGCCACAGCATTAAGGACATGAGGTGCACTGTCATAGAGCAAGTCACAGGCCACAGCACTGAGGACATGAGGTGCACTGTCATAGAGCCAGTCACAGACCACAGCACTGAGGACACGAGGTGCACTGTCAGAGCAAGTCACAGGCCACAGCATTGAGGACATGAGGTGCACTGTCATAGAGCCAGTCACAGGCCACAGCACTGAGGACATGAGGTGCACTGTCAGAGCAAGTCACAGGCCACAGCATTGAGGACATGAGGTGCACTGTCATAGAGCCAGTCACAGGCCACAGCACTGAGGACACGAGGTGCACTGTCAGAGCAAGTCACAGGCCACAGCATTGAGGACATGAGGTGCACTGTCATAGAACAAGTAACAGGCCACAGCATTGAGGACATGAGGTGCACTGTCATAGAGCAAGTAACAGGCCACAGCATTGAGGACATGAGGTGCACTGTCATAGAGCAAGTGCGTGAGGACATCAGCGTACGTAAGAGTAGGGAGTTATGGTGTGTGTATGTGTGTGCGTGTGTGTACATTCAGATATGAGTTTGTGTATGCAATGTTCTCCCTCTATTTTAAGTTAATGACTTCTGTTCAGCTACCTTAGTTTGTGCATATTGTTTCTCACTCACTCAATGTTTTTCATTTTTTCCTGATCAATGTTCACCTGTACCTGTACAAGTTTTGTGTAATATCATTTACTGTCACTCATTCCTGAAGAAAAAAACGTCGGGTTTTGAAAGCCTGAAAAAATGGTGCTCGTGCGTTTACTTTGAGAAACGAGAAAAAATAGAACTAGTAGTAGCTGGCTGGTTATCTATAGATCAAAACAATGTGACCTTATTAGTGCTGTGTTTAAGTGCACAGCGGGCTTATGGCCGAGTGCACATTTGTGCATAACTTCTGTACAGAAATTAGTCCGCCCATGCAGAAACCCATTCGTATATCCCATTTGCTTATTTCTTACGTTCTTTTTATTTCATTTGTGGTGCGGATTGGTTTCCATATGCAAGTTCATGCGCATATAGCCTTGCTGTTTACACTTAAGTCACAGTGGCAGCAAACAGACACACTAAAGCACTCATTCAATAACAATCAAAGCAAAAGCTCTGGGACAAAAAAGCTGATACAATTGAAGAAATAAAAAAATAATAATTGGTGCTTATTAAGCTGAAACATTAATTTACAATAACAACAATAATAATAATGATCATTTCTATAGCGCCTGTTGCAACAGTAGGAAAATCCCTGCCGCAGTGTATGCAGTTATATATCACTGAAACTCTGGAATGAGTGATAAAAAATACAATGAGTATTAAATGGAAAAAAAGTAGCAAATACAAATTACAATAGACATAAGGGAGAACAGTGTATAGAAGAATGACATTGTCAGGTCAAATGACCGCACACCCGGATGTAGGGGGATAACTCCCCACTTCCGGATGGCTTAGGGTTGCGGCCCTTTGCCACTTTCGTTTTTGCTATGGTATGGGTTCCAGTTGGTGATTAGATATGCTAATTGTTTTGAGTGTTGGCCAGTATGGTTGGAATAGATTACAATGAGTATTAACCCTTTCACCGCCAGCCATTTGTCAGCCAATAATTGCCATTAAATGTACCTGGGTAGAGAACAAAATCCATCTGCAGTATTGGGGATTCTTTTGTGACATATATAAAATAAGGTCTATCCTTACTTCTCAAAACTGAGGCAATAGGGTATTTGGATAATAGACCCCAATTTGATGCCTTTTAGTGACAAAGGTGTTGAATCACTGTGGTGCTAAAATGCAACTTTGGCAGTGAAAGGGCTAAATGGAAAAAAAGTAGCAAATACAAATTACAGTAGACATAAGGGAGAACATTGCACAGGGGTCCTACACAAACATTGTGGGTAGAGCACCGCGCCAGCATGTGCAGTAAACAATGATATTACACACACATGGGTGCAACTACACCAAATGAAAAAACCTGAAAGGCCGGGGTCCAGGGGTAATGTCCCCCTGTAGCTGAAGCAAAACTTGATTTATGAAGGTATTTTAGTTTGCTTTTCCCACAATTTATACAAATGCTTAATTGAAAAATACAGTACAGTATTTTTCGGACTACAAGGCGATACTTTTTTTTCCCCAAGACTCAGACCCCTGCGCCTTATAATGTGAAATAGTAAGAAAATATAGTAACAAAATCTGAAATTTGGGGGGTGCACCTTATTTAAAGGTGCGCCTTATAGTCAGAAAAATATGGTACCGTATTTTTCTGACTATAAGGCGATATTTTGTTCTCCAATTTCGACCTACACGCCTAATAAACGAGGGCGCCCTATTAGTGAACAAAATCGTGAGAAGAGAGGCAACGATTGCCATACTCAGTACAGTCTACTGTGAGTCACAACATCGAAAGTGGTAACGAGTCGCCGATACGACGAATACTCACGTTAAAATGCTTCGAAATCCCTATTATCGTCCGAGATACCGTCCAACAGATGCCATAACCCTTCATTGGATGTAAAAAGCATCGTTGTAGAGCTTAAAATGCCATAATTCTACCAGTTTTCGCGAAGAATTGGCCAAACACTCAACCGGAAGTCGCAAAAACAGAACTTTCGATTATTTGAGAAGGGAGCCAACTCTCATTTATGACAGCAAAAATGGCAGTCAGTAATCGTTTACAGGACGTGTACGGGCTTCAAACTTCGACTTTCTGTTGCGAGGTGTGTATCGCCTTATAAACGAGGGCGCCTTTTACTTGGATTTTGTCAGATTTTTCTTGAAAATTGCCCTATTCGCCTTATACACAGCAGCGCCTAATGAGCCGAAAAGTACGGTAGTCACACAAAGATCTTATTTGACAAATTAAAAAAAAAAAACTTCCTTTTTCTGGTAAAATTCAAAAACAGGAAATCCTTGTATACCAGGAAAA
The DNA here is from genome assembly GCA_017654935.2 of Phymorhynchus buccinoides. Lineage (NCBI taxonomy): Eukaryota > Metazoa > Mollusca > Gastropoda > Neogastropoda > Raphitomidae > Phymorhynchus > Phymorhynchus buccinoides. The sequence continues at coordinate 25,502,497 of CM065689.1, read as the reverse complement.
GTTGCACCCATGAACACAGCATAACCAACAGCACAAGCAGGTATGGTACGTATTGCATTTTGTCATCACAAAGTTGCCGGGTTACTTACACCTACCGACTTTCACATGTTGATATAATAAAATAGGCGACGATAAAAAACCGAATGGCAGTAAATTCATCAAAACTTAACCAGTGAGATTTCAAGGACACATTTAATCACCACCCAAAAATAATACTGTCGTTACGCAATTTATGGCAAGTACTAGATCGTTTGAGATCTTGTGTGGACTAAGATGCATGAACAATTTGAATTTCAGTCCAAGAGTAAGATTAAAATTATAGCCCCGTCGACAACTACAGCCATGTCAGGGCTGTCACCACGTTACATCTTACCACGTATTAAAAAGGGATAAAAACACAAGGTAAAAACAAAATCAAAGTTTTTTTTGTTAAAATACTTTTGTCAGTATGTAAGTATAACTGTTAGTTTGAGTTTGGAGTGATACATGGCTATTGGCCTATCTCGAGATCATGTTTGAAGCATTTCTTGTATTTTTGTTTCTGGCAAACAAAATCCAACTACCTGTTGATACGAGGAAAAGAGTTTATAGCAGGAAACACCATGTTACATCAGGAACAAAGTGAGCCAGAGTTGGAATCAACTCAGGACGAGGCAGACACACAGATCATTGTCCACTGCTTTCTACAGGAAGAAAAAGACCGTTTTGATGGAATCATCGTTCGATCCACAAACACACACATCTTTCTTCTCCTCCTTCATTTCAGCTTCAGGATACAATCCAAACTTTATTTTTGACGCTGGCATTGACAACAGCAGGCGGTTAATTTCCATTTCCAACCTTGCATGGACCACAATTCTGTGAAGTCATACAAGGATTTTCCTCCTTCACAGTCCAGTCACACATGTCCTTCTAAGATTCAGATCAAAACATACCTGTAGAAAATGTACTAGGAATACTTTGTTTAGGAGAGGAGTAGAACTATTAAAGAGCATTATTTTCAGTTTTGAAAAGAGTACTTGAGGTCCAAATTGAGTAGAATACTACTAAAAAAAAGTAGAGTAAACAGGGACGGTATTCATGTCGAGATAGCATGAGACTTAGCATGATGCTAACTTAGAAGCTCTTCCAATGTCCTATAGGATTTAATAGGACTTTTGGAAGAGCTTCTAAGTTAGCATCATGCTAAGTCTCATGCTATCTCGACATGAATACCGTCCCTGGTCAAGTGTGCTTGTGTAGCCTATGAAAATAGAGATCTCAAAGATTCAAATTAACCAAGATTATGGAGAGTACTTTGCGCTCATAGAAAATATAAGAAAATTCAAGAACAATGCAAAAGCAACTTTAAATTGCAGTCAACATTTATATCTACCGTGTTTGTTTTTGCTTTTTGAAGAACGTCCTGTTGGCTCCTTAAGTCAAGTCATGTTGCTTACAGCCCCACTAACCTTATAGGCCATAACAGGACTGTCACCACAAGGTAACAATTATTATCACATGAATGCATTAGGACTAAATTTATACTGTGACGTTTGATAGTGTGCTCTGTTCTGTCATTCCTTGATAATGTCTAGGAATAAAGACGAAATTTTGACACAGCTATGTTATTGTGAATTATCACCCAAGCTATTACACATAAATGAGTCCCCTTCTCTGTTGCAGCTGTTATTGCCAAACTGGCTGAATCTGACCCGGGCAGCTACGCTATGACGCTATGAGGCATACAATTTAATATAAGCAACATAATAATAATTTTTCCCAACACATGTATGAATGTATGTATGTATGCACATGTGTGTATGCATGTATGTATGCAACTGGTCGCTGAAGTGAAAACTTCAGTGAGAGCTGCTCTGCAGAGTGGTCCTATCCAACGTGTCGTCGACCGAGTCGACACAGAACAACCAACGGGAGGCCATGGAGACCCAGTAGACTTTGCCAGAGCAGAGACCTGGGCTCCCTTCAGCGACGTGCTGCCAGACGGCCTGTGTGCTGAGTTTGAGCGAACTGAACATCTGTTTCAGCAGTAAAATTCGCCCACAGAGATTTCCGACGGTGGCTTCGTCTTCTGAATAAAGTTCAGAACGTTCTTGTTTTTTTGAAAGAACAGCGTGACAATCCAACAACGACGCCAAATGAAGAGTCGTCATCCACTCCAAACTTCGAATTCTTAGGTTTTTTTTTGAGGATTCTGAACCAATTTCCGATTCAGAGTACAGATGAAGTTCAGCACGAGTCGGAAAGAGATGATCTGCTGAATAAAATTGAGGAGGCTCTTCATTACATCGAACACTTCATGTTCCCCAGTCTCCGCAAATACTACAGACTCGCGCGAGAGAAATGAAAACATGACACGGAGAATAGAAAAGGACGACCTTAATCAACTGTGGTCAGAAAATTTGAAAACTAGATGATGATGGAGTTGATTATGCTGGACAATGATGCATATTTGTAGATTTTATAAAGTAATTGATACACATGTATGTATGTGTGTATGTATGTATGTGTCCTGGCGGTAACTGCTCACCCGCAGGACACCCAGGTCCCCTACCTGATGATCCATGCCATAGACCAGACACACAGTGCCGACCTGCTGCTCCGTAAAGAGACATACTGGCAGGCCAACCTTGGCACCATCTTTGTCGGACTCAACAGCAGAATTGACCTGAAGGCTATGAATTGCAAGTGCAAATAGGGTCCAATTTTGATAACGGAACATGAACATTGGATTGAACTGTTGTCTGTACAGGTTAAAACCCAGGACCTGTAACTAGCCTCCGTGATAAACCCTTGGAAATTGGGAACAAAACTCCCCCCCCCCCCCCCAATTTTAAACTCAAAGACTATGTGTGTATGTGAACGGGTGTTGGTTTTTGTGTGTGTGTGTGTGTGTGTGTATGTGTTTGCATGTGTGTGTGTGAGCACATGTGTGTGAGTGCGAGTGTGGGTGTTTGTGTGTGAGTGTGTGAATTTGCATGTGTGTATGTGTGTGCATAGGTATATGTGTGCGCGTGATTGTGTGTGTGTGTGAGAGAGAGAGAGAGAGAGAGAGAGAGAGAGAGAGAGAGAGAGAGAGAGAGAGAGAGAGAGAGAGAGAGTGGAGAGGGAGAGAGAGAGAGAGAGAGAGAGAGAGAGAGAGAGAGAGAGAGAGAGAGAGAGAGAGAGAGAGAGAGAGAGAGAGGGAGGAGAGAGAGAGAGAGAGAGAGAGAGAGAGAGAGAGGGTGAGAGAGAGAGAGAGAAAGGGTGAGAGGGAGAGAGAGGGGTGTGTGAGTAGAGTTTACATTTTGATTGTTCCCCAAATGTCGTGTTGTTCTTAGGCTGGGTTCACATACATGCGTACATTCCGTTCTGAGACCCATGCACACACATAAAGGTAAAATCTAGAAGTGGGAAATGTATAAGAGTGTTTACAACTCATCCGAAATTCCCCTCAACTTTGACGTTTTTTTCTGACGTCAAAGTTCTGTAGGTAATTTGTGCGTCATCTGTGAACCCAGACTTAGTCATTCAGTGAAAAAGCCTTACGGCGAAACGTTCTGAAAATAAAAAGGTCTGAGAAGAGATGCAGTGGGTTGTTTTTCTATTATAATCTATGTATGTATGTATGTATGTATGTATAATACAAATATCCAAATATTCAAGTGTCTGTGTACTCCAGAAGAAGCTTAAGGCGAAAGCTTGAGTAAAATTATCCCTGTGGAAAAAAATGAATAACTTGTTTTTATTGTCTTTCTTATGTATGTATGTATGTATGTATGTATGCATCTGTCTATCTATCTATCTATCAGTCTTTCTATCTATGTATCTATGTAGGCCTATCTATGTACGTTTGTGCACACATGCATGTAGATATGTATGTTGTATTACGAATGTATGCATAAAGACTAAGATATTTGTATTATATATTATTTGTGAACGTAAGTTGCATGGTTGTATGTATATGTAAACATAATGTAAACATAAGTTAGATGGATGGGTAGATAAATGGTTGTATGTGTGCACATGATGTGTGTGTGTGTGTGTGTGTGTGTGTGCGCGTGTGGTTGCGTGTGTGTGTGACCAAGATATTGTATGTGCGCATGGTGGTTAAAATAGTCGCATATTACACTTTTTGTCTTTTCTACATACTATGTATGTCTTTATTGTGTTGTTTTGTTGATTGTTTTATCGCCGCAAAAAGAATTTCCTGTAAAATGGACAATAAAAATATTGATCAATTGATTGATTCAAACAACCTTGGCCTACAAAGGAAATATTCCAAGGGGCGTAAATAGGTGAGGAAATGTTCCAAGGGAAGTAATCGGCGAAGTAACAGCATGCACGGCCAACATGCTTAGCAGTCTTTTTGGACCATGGTTCGCGAGGACTTCGTTTCGCCCCGCCCTGCTCGGAGCGATCGCTTTGTGGAGTCTGTGGAGGTGTTCTCCTTCGCGAGGAGGGCTGCCTACGACAGCCTGCCTTGGGACTCCCTTCTGTACTGCTTGGTAAGTTTTTTTTGGGGGGGTTTGGACAGAAGAAAAATGGTGTGTTTATTGTAACAATACCATGCTGTAAAAAAGACATAGGGTAAACTGTGGCAGGTTCTTTGGACTTTAGCTTTTTTACTGTTTTTTTTTTCTAACTCCACATTTTATTTTTCGTAAAATTATGTGATTTTAGCATTAAAAAAAAATCTTGTTCAGACAATTACAACGCACCTATCTGCAAGTTTGCGCTTGTTTTTATTGTTGAGGGTGTGGTAGAGTCGGTGGCCGGTGCGAGCCAGCCTATTGTTTTGAGCATATTGACTCCATCAGGGAAACTTGGGAGATGGAGCAGAGAGGTGAGAGGAGCTGAGGTGTGAGGGTGGGTGGTACAATCCATTAGAATTAAGCACTGACAGATTCAAGCTTTGACAAATGAATAAAGGATCAATGAAAATAATTCAACAATGTAAATGCATGTCTAAATGAAAGTCAAATCTTGAACTTTACTGTGCTATAAAAGTAAGTTCTGTCAACCCCTCCACTCCAGTCCAGGTCATATATACTGTGACCCTGCAGACCTTTCAGGACATTTCAGGGCTGTCACTTTGTAGAAGAGAAAAAAAAGACACTGTTGTATTGTCACATGATAAATTGCATGATGGCTCAAACACTGGGCCATGTTAATTCATAATTATGTAAATGGAGACTATTCTCGCCCATAATATTCCATAAGTACTGAGATCTAAGCTAAAATCCGGACATAATTTTGACGCCGTTTTCTGACGTTACGCAGCATTGTTACTCCGACGCCATAAAGAAAGGATTCAAATGTCTCTATCAATTGATCACTCTCTTCCATCAGACATGTTCATTTGGCAGTCGAAAAATTAGGGTTTTCAGGCGAAATTTTTCATAATCAGCAGATAAATATTCAAAGTAAAGATAAATATTTTAGGTGAATGTCTAGTAAAACATTTCCAGTTTCCAACAACAAACTAAGGTGACAAAACAAGCCCCCTAGCCAAGTGGAGGACCATCTGCTTCTGCTGGGAGCAGGTATTTCCCCCAGATCTCCCAGGTTCAGTGGAGAGACCTTCTTGAAGGTCATGTCGACTGTCTTCGCGAGGTTTGGGAGAGTCAAGAAAGAGGTGAGAGTGGGTGTCAGTGTGCTGGGGCCATGGAAGGCATTCTGTGCTGCCAGGGACAAACCATACGTGGCTGTGGATCAACCCACTGGCTAGAGTTGTTAGGGACAGGAGATAGGAATGTGGCATTTAGATTTGAAATATCTAGTCTCCAATGACCAGGTTCCGGCCTCCTAGAGAGGTGTAGTACTTTGTCTGTATTTGCACATAAAGCGTCTTTGGTCATAGATTTTCAAGCTTGCTATGTTCATGTTCTTTGATAAAAAAATATGTATAAAAAAACATTTTGAATATCTAGCGACACACCTCCCATTTCATGAAACAAAGATGACATATTAACCCTTTTACCGCCAGCCATATTTCATCCAAAAATACCATTAAACTTAATCTGTGACATATAATAGGCCTATCCTTACCTCCCAAAATTAAGAAAATAGGGTCTTTGGATAACAGGCTCTGGTTTGATGCCTGTTAGTGACATGGGTGTTAAACCATTGTGGTGCTAAAATGTGACATTGGCGGTGAAAGGGTTAGTGTGGGTGCGAGTGTGATTTGTTAATAGTGTGGCCTGGGCGTCTTTAAGTGTCCATCAGTGTGAGTGTTTCAAGTTGGTTGCGAAAGTGTACTGTAGATTATGTTATTCATTATTTGGGAGTGATTCAGAAATTGACTGAGGGATCAGGGAAGGGGGGTGTTGGTCAATGTTTGATGTATACTTTTTGTTCATTGTGCTTACTATTCATTTTAGTGATTTCTGTAAAGCGCTTAGAGCTTAAAGATTAGGCGCTATAAAAGTTGTCTTAATAAATAAATAAATAAATAAAGGGTTAACAATCCCCTAACCCTGTCCTTCTCTTTCAGGAATGGCCTCTGGCCATTTCTGTTTGGAGTCCCTGCTGTTTTGGACCAGGGAGGAGGAGGAGGAGCCAGCCAACTGCGGGCCCTTCCGGTGGAGGAGCAGTCGGCTCTCCTGGGCGTCGGGGGTCGACCCTCAGCTGCCAAGAGCTGGAGTTAAGTAGTCCTAAGTTTAAATTATGCTGTAGTAATTTGTGAACAACAAACATTTTTTAGACCAACAACAGTATTATTTCTGGGTTACGGATTTACAATGCTACAATCCCAACCAGTCAACAATCCATACTTTTTGACCAAACTAACACAGCAGTAGCATATGTCTTACCCTTTCACCCGGCAAGCCCAGCCCTCACCCTTGACTGACCACAAACCTCTGATACAAAACAAACACGGCAGTAATATATCTCTTACATTATAGCTACAAAACTTCGAGTTTTACCCAGCAAGCCCAGCCCTTACCCCCGACTGACCACAAACCTCCGATACAAAACGCTGATGCAAGCGATTACGATGAAAAGGACGATAAAGTCGTCCAGGAAGCCGAAGATACCCAGAACTGACTCCGGGAGGATGTCCCAGGGAGAGAGCAGGTAGACCAGGCCCAGGAGGATGAGCAGGATCACCTGGATCTGGTAGACGAAGAAAACGGTGCTGAAGGAAAAGCGGTAGTCTGTCCACGCGTGGCGCAGAAGGGTGGGCATGTCCCGGATGGTGTCCATCATCTGATGAGTAAAAAAACGGGCCTGGTCAATTCATGTACCAATTTGTGAACAGGCAAACTTTAGTGTTATGCACTTAGTTAAACTAAGAGTTAAACGCAAAATCCTACAGTGTAAAGTCGGTGAGTCTGTGAAGAAGTTTATTGCTGCATCTACTCAGAAGCAAACTGAGTTAATTTTTTGTATGCACACATACACACATGCCCACGCACGCACACATACACACACATTCACTAACACACCATCGCATACACACACCTATACCTACATATGCATACACATACTAGAGAAAAAAAGAGAGAAAGACAGACAGATGATACAGAACAGTGAACACTGAAAAGTTTCTTTTCCACAAGACAGACAGACAGACTGAGCAAGAGAGAAATGAAATGAATGACATTAGCAAACAATGTGAGAGAGAGAGAGAGAGAGAGAGAGAGAGAGAGAGAGAGAGAGAGAGAGAGAGAGAGAGAGAGAGAGAGAGAGAGAGAGAGAGAGAGAGAGAGAGAGAGAGAGAGAGAGACGAGAGAGAGAGAGAGAGAGAGAGAGAGAGAGACCATGTTATTATAACATGTTATTAGAGAGATTAATGTGTGTTATGTTTATGATAAAGAATAGATATAAACCTCGAACGAAATTCCCCAATTTGTTTTCTTAATGTAGAAAACAAAAAATCTGATCTCCGGCTCAAAAAAAAAAAAGAAGAAAAAAAAAGAGAGAGAGAGACAGAGAGGGAGAGAGAGAGAGAGAGAGAGAGAGAGAGAGAGAGAGAGAGAGAGAGAGAGAGAGAGAGAGAAACAATGACTGAGTGAGACTAGAGAACGAGACTGAAAAACGCTCTCCCCTGCACTCACAGTTCTGGGCTCCCCAGAAAACCTGCGGTTATAGTCCCTGACGCCCTGCCTGACCCGCGCCGACGTTCCCACCCCTTCTGTGGCCTCCACCGCCGTGAAATGCAGCAGCAGCAGGGTCACCTGACACACGTAAACACATTCCTTGAAAACTAGGCGTTCAAGACTGCACTTGGTCATCTCCAAACATGGAAGTTCGAACACTCAACTTTTAGTAAAGTTTTATCTTTTGCGTATTTGACGGTTTAAGGTTTGGGTTAGGGTTAGGGGTAGGAAAAGCTGTAACTATTTTTTTGTCTCCGTCTCACCTGCAATAACAAAACATTTCAAAACATTTCAACGACTAGCCGTTCAAGACTGCACTTGGTCATATCCAAACATGGAACACTCAATTTTTGGCTCACATCGTTTTTTAAAACAAAGTGAGTCTATAGTATCGTACATGTTCGGTTGTGTGTCTGTGTGTATGTGTGTGTGTGTGTGTTGCGTCCGTGGCCCCGACCTTTAACCTTAACTCAAACCTTAACGTTGTCATTTTCTCTAAACATATAAAGCGTTAGAGGGTTAAAGGTTGCACAACAGTAATCTCTGCAACAAATGATTATCTTTATTTTGTTCTTTATCAATGTATCTGACTGCTTTGATCGTCGTGACTTGAAGGCTCACGTCAAAATCAAGTATCCTGCTAACTTTAACCCTCTAATGCCTTATATGTTTAGAGAAAATTGTCATTGTCACGCGAATGGCGTCACTTTCCATATTTGGAGATGACCAAGTGCAGCATTGAAGGTCTTGTCTTTGAAACAACAGGCCAATAAGGAAAACATGAGAACATGGTGCATAAACTCGCGTTGTTAAAAACACACACACATCGATGACATAGTGCAGACCTGTTGAGTCTGACACCTAGTTTAATCTATACATTTATTCCTGCCCCCCTCAGTGGCTTCCACTGGTGTTAAATAATGCAACAGCAGGTTTACCTAAGAGTAACAGTAACACTCACATCTATAATCTCAGGATCTTTATAATTTCAAATGCCCCAAATGGTCTTTTGACCCAGAAGGCGTAAAAACTCTATTTTTCTCTCTCTCTCTCTCACATCTATAATCAACTCTCTATGAAATACCCTCCCACAACTCAAACTACTACAAGACTTAAAGTTAAAGGGTGAAACCTGGGAAAATTGAAAAGCAGGAATACTGAGGTTCCAGCGGCCGCCTTGGCGGGATCAAGCCCCTTGTGGAGGCTAAGGGTAAAGCCCCATGAAACTGATTTTTTTTTTACACTTTCATAAATATATAACATTAGAGCATTTGGATCAGCTTTTTAAAAAACAACAGTAAAACAACTTTTTTTTTTTCATTCCAGTGGAATTGCTCATCATTAAATTGCTAATCATTCTCAACCACGCGATTTCAAGATTTCCTGAAAAATAACACAGACAAAATCCTGCTTTTCCTGATGGGTGGTTTCATCCACGAGACTACACCCATGCACATATTCCTGCCCCCCCCCCCCCCCCCCCCCTCCTCAGTGGCCTCTACTGCAGTGAACTGGGCCAATAGCAGAGTAACCTAACATATATCTTAAATGATATACTCCAACTCACTGTGAGTATATTTATATGGTTTGCCATTTGGGTGTTCATCAAAGTGAAATAACGGACAACGGACAACGTGAAATATTCTCCCAAATTACATTATATCAGTTTTATAGTTTAGGCTGTGGTGACTGAACACATTTATAGTTTTTCACACACTCTTCAAACAGACATACTACTAGACACCAAGACAGACACAGACCTGTTTTCCCTACGGATTTGCCAGTAATTATTACGTTTTGAGACCTCCGATTATGCTATTACGGTCAGCAACAAAAAATTCCGCATTTCCACTGAACAAGTGCAGGAAAAAAAGAAGAAATCGATAGAAGGCAAAGCGTTTGTCGGCACTGGCCACTGTCATCAGGTATGAAAGCTAGCGATTTCCCTCGAATCTTTGTTACTTCCGGTGGTTTCGCTTCCGGGAGTAAAAATTGAGTGTTTGGAGGCAAGGCAGGACGTGAAATGAGTATTTGCTCCCTTCCTCCCCCACCCTCCGCTGCTCAACAAAAATTTGGACAGATGTTGAAGTTGTGTTTGGACGGATGAAAGCTAGTGATTTCCCTTGAATCTTTGTTACTTCCGGTGGTTTTGCTTCAGGGAGTAAAGATTGAGTATTTGAAGGCATGACAGAACGTGAAATGAGTATCTGCTCGCTCGCCCCCCCCCCCCCCCCCCCCCCCCCCCCCCCCACCCCCCCCCCCCCACCCCCCCCCCCCCCCCCCCATGTCAAAATTTCAGATGGTAGCGGAAAATCTGGGGTAGAAGGATTTCTCGGCCGGGAAATTACTGACAAGATGCCTAAAATTACGGATTTGAGAACTTGGGATTACCGACAGTGAAAATTCAGGGGTAAAAAGGTCTGCAGACACACAAACACACGTGACATACACAACATACCCGAGCTCTACAGGAAGGACACGGAATAGCACCAAACCAGTTCCGATGTTGCCAGTACGCCAGGAGACACTGACCTTTAGACAAAAATTATCCCTTTCATCATCATCATCATCATCATCATCATGTTTTCGTAAAAATGCTATGAATTATAATACTTTTATAAATATGTTACTGTATGCCAGTCCGTCATTTCCGACCATGACCGCCAGATAGAAGAGGAGACAGCTGCTATTCCGGCAGGCTGGGCCAGGGCTCCCAATCGTCCTGCAAAACACAGGGTCCCAGGGACTCCTTCACTTACATTATAGAGGGTCCTAGAGGCAGGATAGAGGGTCCCAGTGGCATAGCGAATGCTAAAAAGAATTTTTCTAGTGCATCCCTGGGCCCCTGCACATTCTTTAACACTAGTAGTAGTACATTTATTTAAGCGCACCTTTATTTGATCTTTGACACATATAGCTACCCAAGCACATCTTTAGTTTTAGAGGGTCCTGTAGAATTTTAGTGCTTCATAGACCCCAAAATCCCCTGGGAACCCTGTTGGGCTAGAATTTGTTCATAGTGGAATTGCCCAGGGTACATCCCCACTCTTGGCCAAAGGGATTTGAGTACAGCTGGCGTTGAATAAGGTCCCCAAAGGCCAACCCATCCCTTTGGCTAAATAAAATGTGTTACTAAATGTAGTGAATCTAATGTAATTCTAAGTAAAACGATAACATTCAAAAAAGAAGAAACACAACAAATGGGAATAACTCAACAGGCAATTATTATTTATTTTATTGATTTAGCAAATATTTCGAGCAACACTTGCTCTTTCTCAATGCCTGTCAAATCTAATGCCAACAGAGTCACATCTGTTAAAACATACAACATTGATTAAAATTCAGAAAGGGATTTAAAAAAGGGGGAAAAAGTAAGTTATACACAAAATAGAGCTCTAAGTTTTACAAAACACTTTGTGATTCAATCAGCTGCTGATGATTGCAAAACGATACAGATCACAAATATTCCTTTCAAATTCAACCAGAAACCATTATTGTTTTCCCTGTGTCATGATAAACGAAGATTTCACGGTGTTTTTTAATTTATTTTTAATAGTTTATTAATATTCTATACATGCACTGGGAAAATCGACGCAGATCATATTTCTTTGCATCACTGACCCACTGTAACGACCACAAGCAAGATCCAGACCTCCCTCAACAACTGTCTGAGGAAAATCCTCTAAGTGCGCTGGCCTGACACCATCAGCAACGAGGATCTATGGCAGCGAACAAGACAGCAGCCTGCAGGGGTGGAGATCCAACAGCGCCGCTGGAGATGGACTGGCCACACTCTCCGCAAGCCAGCTACCAACACAAGGCAAGCCCTCAGGAGAGAAAAAACGGAGAGGTCAGCCGAGGAACACTTGGCGACGCGACCTAGAGGCTGACGCCAAGAAGATGGGGACTCACCTGGGGATAGCTGGAGAGACTTGCTCAGGGCAGAAACAGATGGAGGGACCTTTTTAACCCTTTCACCGCCAAAGTCGCATTTTAGCACCACAGTGATTTAACACCTATGTCACTAAAAGGCATCAAATCGGGGTCTGTTATCCAAAGACCCTATTGTCTTAGTTTTGGGAAGTAAGGATAGACCTTATTTGACTATGTCACAGAAGAATACCCAACACTGTAGATGTATTTTGTTCTCTACCCAGGTAATTTTAATGGACATTTTTGGCTGAAATATGGCTGGCGGTGAAAGGGTTAAGCGGCCTTTGCCCTGGGAGGGGTGATAGGCGTAATCGAATCGACGGATCCTCCCCATGGGGATACCGGGGGGGGGGGTCTTTCGTAAAAATAGTTCCCCCACTTTCTGGAAGTTCTGTGCTTGTAACTTCCTCTTATCTGCCACACTCTTTGACTCCGCCTTTTCCCTTTGCCTTCTATCATCTAACATCTTTCTGACTTATTGGCCCATTCTCCTGCCTTTAAAAAAAAAAAAATCTTCCAACTAATTTGTCTTCTCCGAACCCCTCCGAAATCGGAATGTGTCGGCTTTACGCAGCGGGGAGACCAGTGAAAACTGAAAACCGGACACATACGTACCTTACCCATTATGGCCTGGGAACGCAGAAGAAGAAGAATTGACTGATCACAGCATGTTTGTCACAGTTTGATTGACATTTTTTATACTATCTTGTGCTAAATTAGATACTCACCACAATAAAAGTGACCACAGTTGGTCTCCACAGCATACGCAGCAGCTTCATTCAGACAAATGGGGCACAGAGGCTGGCCATTGTTGCGATGCCGGGGTGGTGGTGGAGGCTGTGGCTGGTTCTGTGTGCCGCTGCCGCCGGTCTGAGGATTCAGCTGCTCTCGAGTCGTGTGCACAGTGGCCGCAAAGTCTGGATGAATTCCAGGCTGATCTCTTTGCCTAGTAAAAAAATTAAATGTATATAGTTCAACCTTATCTGCCTATTTACGAGTTAACTGGTTACACAAACCCATAACCCAAGCTAGATGTTTCTTATAACTGACACATCTAGCTTGGTTCTCATTCTCAAATTGTTACTTTGGTAGCTTTAGCCTGTTTACCAGAGCTGCTTTTCTGGTCCAGCATAGATTGTATCGATTTTGGAGCAAATTTCACTTTTTTTCCGATTTGTTTTTCGATGATAGATTGATGTGTTGCTGTGTGCTGTGTGGGTGAGGGTCATATAGGCAAACTCTCTATGGTTAGTTTAACGTCTAATTAGGCGTAGCCTCTTATAGACAGATGCAAACCTGGTTCATCCCTTTTTGAGGACAAAGTTTAGGTTTGCTTCCCTTTGACTCTTTATTCATAAAGTGCTAGGTGATGGGTATCGTAAGCAATCTTCAAGTCAAGTCAAAATGATCTTTATTGACGATAAAAGAGTAAGCTTGATAAAGCTTTTTTACATCCTGTCGTCATAAATAAATAAGAAAAAAGAATTAATGCAAATAAATACAGCATATACCAAAATCTTGGTGGAGGGAGCTAACTAACAGTAGTAGTAGTAGTGGTAGGGACTTAATAAGCTGTTCAGCTTTTTATATAGTCCCATCGTATACATAAAGTATTACAACGAAAATGTGGTCAAGGTGCATTACGGTCAATTTTCCTAATAAAAAAATAAAAATCAATTGTCAAAGCTTCTAAACATATTTAAATATTTTGGAGAATCATCCAAGCGATTTTTGAATGTGTTAGTATTAGGTGCACATTTTAGAAGATTAATAGGTAACTCATTCCAGAAGTTAGCAACACGGATGCTGAAACAATGGTTTCTTATATTAGTATTAAACCTTTTAATAAAAACTTTACCATATGCATTCCTTGTTAGATTATATTGAGGAGAATCAAAGAATTTTTTCAAAGACAAGTCAACTTGACCATTGAATATTTTATAGGCCTCAATGAGATCCCCCCTAATTCTTCTTCCTTTGAGAGAAAACAGGTTTAGGTATTTACGTCTGCTATAATAATCCATATTTTTACATCCCTTAACAGAGTTTGCTACCTTTGTTCATTTCTATTATCTCCTCTCTTACTGTCTTAGCCTCACTATTTCATTCTTTGATCTACCAAAACATTGTGTGTAAAAAGTTATTTTCAGACCTACACCATATATTTCAAATTCCATGAATCTTTGTAAACTTTTAAAACATGTGTTTGACAATAACACTGTAATTTGAAAGATACTATAATTATTTCTAATTCTATAACTTGTATAAGCATTAATCATAGTTTTAAACTCTATTGTGACTGGCACTGCGTCAGTAGATTTACTCATGCTAGATTATACATCTGCATCGTTAAAAATTCGGGACTTTTCTGGAGTAACTTTGCACTGCCTCTGGGCATTGCCTCCAGGATCGTTCCCACCATCTTTATATCTACTAATGTCCCATATGTGTTTGCTTCAGACCGGAGGACGTTAAACAAATTTTTATTCCGCACTGAGCCAGTAAAACCACTGTGCTGGCCTGAGGCTGCACTGGAAAGATTGTTGTTGGAGGACTGCTTGTGATCAAATCATTGTTTAGAGCCTAAATGAAGTCTGTTATACACCAAACTGTGTGTACTTTTTTGTACCCAAAAAAATATTGCATGGACGATTTACTGCCAACAGGTTGCTTGACTTTGAGATCGAACTCCGCGATGAGATCGAACAGTTCTGCCGATAACAACACTTCTTGTTCACATTCTCACTCATACTGCCCAGGCACAAATTGTTCTGTTTCATCATTACTTATATTATTACCCGGCCAGAGGACTGGGTCTTGTAACGGGTGTGTGTGTCTGTGTGCGTCTATCTATCTTACGATTTTCTCCAAAAGTACAAGATGGATCTTAATAATACTTTGTAGGAAGATGGGAGTGTGCGATGCATGAGTGCGTGTTTGATTATGGAATAAATCGGCATAGTCAAATATGCTTTTTTAAGCAAATTTGTTTTTAATATAAGCCAAAGAGGGAAAAAACAACCAGACCTCCACCCCAAGCTGCTAAGTCACTTAGTCACGTGGCAATGAGTCATGAATACCTTACCAGGCCCCCCTGGCTTTACCAACCTGTGGATTGCGTCATCCACTGTCAGCTGAGCAATAGCATGGTTTTGTTACCCAGCCAGAGGACGGGTATTGTGAAGGGTGTGTGTGTGTGTGTGTGTGTGTGTGTGTGTGTGTGTGTGTGTGTGTGTGTGTGTTTCTGTCTGTTGATTGTGGCCACACACAGCGAAGAAGAAGAAGTCTGTCTGTGTATCGATTATCTTAATTAAAAACTACTGGACAGATTTTGATCAAATTTGACATCAGACTGGTTTGTTGCTTTAACCCTTTCGCCGCCAGCAATTTTTCAGCAATATTTTCCTATTAGTATTAATCTTACCTGGGTAGAGAAAAAAATCATCTGCAATACTGGAAATTTCTCAGTGATATGCATAACGTAAGGTCTATCCTTACCCCCCAAAATTAAGAAAAATAGGATCTTTGGATAACAGACCCTGGCTTGATGCCTTAGTTTTAATGGCATGGGTGTTAAATCATTATGGTGCAAAAATGCGACATTGGTGGTGAAAGGGTTAAATGGAAAAGCTCTGCCTCACGGTGGCCCGCACAACAGGGAACAAAGAGCGAACCGTCTCTCTCGCCAGCTGTGATTCAAATGCAGCACATGCTCAGTGCCTCCCCTCTTTTATAGTCCGGCCGTGCCTTTAAGCGTATGCTACGAAACATATCTCTGGCCGGGTTTGCACTGTCACAGTGCGCATCAGCTGCTCGGCGATGCCCTTGTTTTCACTACTTTCATCCTAAAAACCAGACTGATTGTGAGCATTATGCTCATCTTCATCAAGTTCAAGCAAACTGAGAATCTCTTCGGCACTCGGACCTCTCATTTTTGACATTTTTCATGCAAAAATCTCTTCAAATTTTTACTATTCAAAGGAAGTAACCGTAAAATCAAACAAGAAAAGTCTGCTGGAATAATTGTGAGTTTTGTACCTTAGACCGTATCACCTATGATTGAAGGCCCCAGGCAGTGGGTGTTGCTCGGCTAGGCCTTCATTTGAAGGCCCCCTTCACGGAAGTGTTAAACTCAGAGGGCTCTCTGCATAGCTGGGCCAGGGGAGATAAACTCTTCTTCTTCTTCAAGTCAGTCGGCCAACTCTGCTGAATGGGTGGAATAGAATGTGTTAATATCTAGAAGAGAGGGTCAGACCTTGAGAAAACAAGCAAATTACCTGAAAAATTTTCTAATAGAAAGCACCGTTGGCACAATGATACTGAGAAGCGTCAAACTGCCATAGATTATTTCATCCCCAACTCCTGCAATCAATCCTGGCTGATCTGGCATTCCCATGTTTCCGTTCCAGAGTTCAAACTCTAATGGTGAAGTATCAGTATGTCTCCCTTAATTTCCTGCAATGAAAATAAAACAAAATAGGCATTAAAAATGGAACCTTCCCATGTAAAAAGATATAAAACTCAGGTCTTGTAATTTACACAAGGAACTGACGCATTCACACATGAGTCTAAACAGAGGTCGTTCGCCAGAGATCAGATAGACCAGCAGAAGCCATCTTTTTATTTAATTGTTCCTGACGAAGGTGTAAGTTTCAATATTTTCGCACAATCGAACTTTGATTTTCGTTTCTCTTTTGTTTTTGAGATGTCGTCCTAATCCTACTCCTAGCCCTATCCCGACCATAAGTTCTAACCCTAACCACAACAGTCGGATGAACACTGTGATGAACACATAACTTGTGCTTGTCGCGTGCAAATCTGTCGCTCGTGCAAATCTGTCGCTCGCTACTATGAGAGTGTGTATTTGCGACATTCACAAATTTCACTTTTTCCGTACTTGAACCATTTACCTAACCCTAACCCTATCCCACGGAAAAAGTGAAATTTGTGGTTCAGGCTCAATGTCGCAAAATGCCACAAATACAGACTCTCATAGGTAGCGAGCTACATATTTGCACTGAGTGACAGATTTGCACGCCACAGTGCTTTTGTTCTCACATCCAGACAGTTTCCGTCAATTATTTTGGTGATGAAATTTGTTAAAATCATGTATTTCGGTTGTTTACAGTTCTAACCCTATCCCTTTCCCCATTTCTAACCCTATCCCTGTTCTGGTCGATCAATTCTAACCCTATCCCTATTCGCCGACGTGGCGAACGACCTCCGTTTAGACTCAACTGACGCATTCTGCTATTTTTAGTTTCGTTTTGAACTTTTTTCTCAACACTAATTCTTGCGGCTCGCAACAACAGTGTCAGTGAACTGACAATGATTCTATTAAAAAAAATACAAACATTGTTTCTTGCCTATCATTCTTAGATTTTAACCATTAACAGAAGTATTGTGTAATCAAATAATCATAGAAAGTATTCACCCTAGAACCTACTAGTGTAGGAAAACTTCGAAACGTCGAGTTCTTGTTGTGGCAAAAGTCAGTGTAGTGAAACGCACTCAGCGCAAACATCTTATCACCAGAAACGCTTCGTAAAAACTAGAACCGGGTAAAACTGTATGTATTATACCTAGTAGTATTACTTATTGTCTCTATTCCATTTATTACGTAAATCGGTAGAGGGAGGGGGAGAAGGGGGAGGAGCACATCCACAGCATACTAGAAGAATCTACTATATGGATTTTGTGAACACACACAATAAAGCAAATATACAAAACTACTAGAATTAGAACTAAAATAAAGACATGTAAACTTCGTTGATAGTCTATGGCCTGTGAGAAATTTTATCATAGACATAATGTGGATTCTTTTTTTCCCCTTTTTTTTGGTAGCGTGGATTCTAGTTAACTGGGCAGGCCACACACACACACACACACACACACACACACACACACACACACACACCACACACACACACACACACACACACACACACACACACACACACACACACACACACACACACACACACACACACACACACACACACACACACACACACACACACACACTGACACACGCACACGCACACGCACACACACACACACATTGACACACACACACACACACACACACACACACACACACACACACATGACACACTGACACACGCACACACACACACACACAACACACACACTGACACACACACGCACACACACAACACACGCACGCACGCACGCGCACGCACGCACGCACGCACGCACGCACGCACGCACGCACGCACGCACGCACGCACACGCACACGCACTGACACGCACACGCACACACACACACACCCACACACACACACACACACACGCGCGTCCTGGCCGTCGCAGAAGGTGAACACCAGCAGCAGTCGGCTTTTCACCAGCTTGGAATCTCCCCACAACTTCTTCACTTGCATATCGCATAATAAGGATATTGCAAAACCAAACCAAACACGAATTATTTGAAAGAGCAGGCAAAAGGCTATCTAAGCCTATAGGGGTAAGATGGGGTAAAAAGCCCATGGGCGGGTAAGAAGCCCATGCCAATTATCTCACGAAATAAAGCAAATTTCAGTCACATTTTGCCCATGAGACGAGCGTTAATGCTTAGCATTCGTATCATGGGCAAATTTGACTGATATTCAGTTTGCTTTATTTCGTGAGATAATTGGCATGGGCTTCTTACCCGCCCATGGGCTTTTTGCCCCGTCTTACCCTATGCCGTACCTCTGATATGATGATGATAATTATGCAGCCCCAAACCCCCCAGAACAGAACAGAAAATGAAAAAGATGAAGGCGGAAGTGGTGGAGGGATAAAAAAAAACAGCAGCAGATGTTTATCTTTTTCTACCCCTTGTGACATAATCTATTTTAATGTGGGCTGCATGGTGAGTGGATTAGTGAGCAAGATATAGCGGAGGGCAGATGGATGATGTAATAGGAAGTAATAATATGTAAAAGCAGCAATGAGAGAGAAAGTTTCCTACATATGACTAACAACACCAATTGAACTCCGAAGGAAAGCAGATAACAATAGGTAATACAAAATCATTCCGCAAAATTTGATTGAAATCCATGATCATTAATATTTTTCCAGTTACTTATCCGAGGGACGGGTAAACAGGCACAGGCTAGAGCTGTGGCGGCATTCTCAAAATGGATTTGTTCTCAACATGTCTGCGCATGTGCGAAGAGTTAGGGATAGGTTTGGGCTTAGGGTTAGGGATAGGGTTAGGGTTAGGGTTAGGAATAGGGTTAGGGATAGGCTTAGGGTCAATTTAGTGTCGAGCACACCAAAGATAAAATTTGATGGTACGTCATGATCGATTTCGCACATGCGCAGACATGTTGAGAACAAATCCATTTGAGAATGCTACACCGGGACGGACAAAGGCAATATTAATTTGAGAGTGCATAGGAAAAACAGACATAATGGAATTTTTGGCATATATTGAGATTTTAATTTTTCATGGTGGAGCAAAGATTCCTTGTTAATACACAGAAAACCGAATTGAGTTATCTTGTCTAGTTTTTATTTTATGATTATGTGAAGTTTGGCATTCGAAATAGATCATTTGCAGAAATTGGGCAGAGAATTAAGATACAATTTTGCCTCTTTGTTTCCATTGACTTGATTTAGAAAACAATCAAATAAACAAAGAAATCATTCAAAATTGTCTTTCATGTTGTGGGTACTGGTTAGAATGCATAGAAATAGACATAAAATATGCCCTAAATAGAAAATTGGTATTTTGGGGGTTGTTGACTATTTTTGGCTTTTGCTAAAAAACATTCTGAAGACTGAGTTATGTAGTTTTTTTCCCATGCACCATCATTTAACCCCCCCCCCCCCCCATATAAAATACATAAATAAATAAATAAAATAGATAAATAAATAAATAAACATTCAGCCCGCGTTTCTGCTTTGACAAATATTCCCGTTATCAAGGACTAGACACTCTGCGTAGAAAGCAAGCAATGCCAGAACAAAAAGGACAGACTAGAAGACTGACTACACAGGGATAAATAAATAAAACCAACATGACTATCTTGAGAACACGACGTATTGGATGGAGCGCCCTGTGCCGATATCAAGGCAAGGGAGGCGATTTGTGTCTTTGCACCCGGCTTATCTCCCGTGTTGCACTGCCATGGCCCAGCGAGCGTTTATAAATGCGTTTGACCCTTAGTCTGTGCATGTGATTGACCCTGGGTTCTTTGACCCGCCCTTCGACCTCTTCGAGATATGGTAGGGGTGGAGGTGGTTTGGTGGTTTGGATATCAGTTATTTGACCAAATGATGGAAAGCTTTGTCTTTTCAGCAGAGTTGTACATTAGATAATTGTTCCCCTCGTAGTGTTCTCGACCCTCAATCTCAATGTATGCTTCTTTCAGTTCTATTAAAAATAGGCTGATCCTATCCCTATCCCGTTTCCTCTGTGCAAATTTTCAGTCAATGGGGAAAGAGGTGTCTCTGGCTAGGAATGTGTGTGTGGTGTGTGTGTGTGGTGTGTTGTGTGTGTGTGTGTGTGTGTTGTGTGTGAAAGTGTGAAAGAGAGAGAGAGAGGAGAGACGAGAGAGAGACCTTCGACATCCTGCCAGTAGAGAGAGAGAGAGAGAAGAGAGAGACGGAGAGAGAGAATGAGAGAGAGAGAGATTAGGCTGATCTTAACCCTATCCATTTTCCTCAGCTCAGTGGAAATTTTTGATGCAAAAATGGGTCACACACACACACACACATATATACACCTGCACACACACACACACACACACATAGACATAGACACACACACACACACCTCTTACTACGTAACACATGAACACACACACACACACACGCACGCACGCACGCACGCACATACGCACGCACGCACACGCATGCACACACGCACACATCGCACACACACACACACACAAGACACACACACAGATCGTGCACATGTACGCGCACCACACGCAAAAGTACAAAATGCTGACATTAATTTGAATAACAAAACAGTCTATATAAAATGATTGGAATATTGATTGGGTAATACATGTACACTATAATATCTCCAGAACATTTCACGAAAGATCTATAGGCTACATAGCTGTGGTTTTGTTTCCAGTAACGGTCATAAACACTAGCAGTGAGACTGACAGACAAAAATAAACCACAACTTAACTTCTCAACGATTGTTTATAGAAATCCTTCAGTGCAAAGGGTGCAATAAAAGTCTTCGTCACTTCATTGTCAAACGTATGACATGATATGTAAGACGGGCACCAACGAACGAAAGTTCATATTTTTTCTTTGCATAATGTATGCTTTTAATACATATTTCCCGCAGCCTTGGCATAAGGCTGTGTCAGACCAATTGACATAAAACTAGAACACCAAGGCTAAATCAAAATGTTGTTTATGTTGTGCATAGTTATGCAGGGATTGCTCTTTAGCAATGGCAAGCTCCTAGCATAACGTAAATCAGCCAAAAATCCTCCGAAGTCGGAGTGTGGCTGCCCACGTGGCAGGCTAATTAAAAAACGATCATATGCATTTTTCTCTCCCTTTTTTTGTGTGATATAATTTTTTATATTTTATTAAAACCTCATACATAGGCACTCTCAGACAATGACAAAAGAATATGAAGAAGTTAGTTTTTAAAACAATAAATTTTAAAGTCGTTTTTTTTAAAAAAACAAAAAAATATATTAAAGACTCTTAACTTAAAGTAGATTTTTTGAACGTGGAGAGGGAAAATGGGGGGGGGGGGGGGGGGGGGGGGGGGGATAAAAAAAAATTATATTAACAGATTGAGAGGCTTACATTAGAGGGTGCATTCTTCACGTGAGTTGGGGGGGGGGGGGGGGGGGGTGGGGGGGGGGGGGGGGGGGGGGGGGGGGGGGGGGGGGGGGGGGGGGGGGGGGGGGGGAGAGGAGAGAGGGGGGGGGGGGGGAGAAGGGGGGGGGGGGGGGGGGAGGGCGAGAGAGATGGAGGGTAGAGAGAGAGAGAGAGAGAGAGACTTCAGAAACTTTTGGAAACTACGCAAGGATTGAGATTTTAGGCCAAGGCCTATTCTTACAATCTGGCTTCCTACATATTAACAGACTCTTAACTTAGTCCAAGCGTAATTCATTCACTGAGAGAGAGGAGAGAGAGAGAGAGAGAGAGAGAAGAGAGAGAGAGAGAGTGAATGAATTAATGAATTAATTTTATTTATAGAGGGGATAGAGTAAGCAATAACATGCTTTTTTACATCCCATCCAGCCCTCTGGACACACATACATCTACATGTATAAAAGTAGAAAATGGAAAACGAAAATAAACACATACAAAGTAATATAAAGCATGCAAAAAACATCCCTATATTGTAACACATCAATAACAAAATCAAACCTATTATTTTTAACTATGCTAATTATTAACATTCAGAATGTGTGAAGTAAGCTCATACACACGGAATAAAAATCCTAATCTTACTTTTCACACTCATCTTTTAACATTAAAAAATTAAAAAAGTGCACCAACATGAAAAAAATACCTCAATCATACTTTATGAATTCATCATTAAAGTGTACTTATTTGAAAAGAAACCCATGCGCATAACGCTGAATAAGTCAAACATAGTATTACTTTACCTACTCATCTTAGCATGCACAATTTAAAAATGTAAATACATGTACCCATGGCAACATGAAACCTATTCCTACATTACGTTATTCATTTTTAACATGAACAAATTAAAAAGTAAACACACACTCATAACAAAAGCAGACCTAGTCATATTGTTTGCAAGCGGATACACATATTAAAAAGTAAATACTACTCATGACAAAATCAAGCCTAAACCTACTTTCTAGTTCTCATCTTTAACATGCACATATATAAGTAAAACTTAACTCACCACAAAATGTACATATCATCTTTTAAAAACCACCAAGTCTCTTTGCGACCCTCGGGTCACGGAGGGATCTGGATTGAGGTTGGTTTCGCCCGCCTGGAAAACCGACAGCCAATAGTCTGGTCTAAACCAAACGAATGTTGGTATTTTAACGGACTCTTTTTACTAAATTTTAACCTATTTTAAAAACATTGAAAACTATTAAGGTTTGATTACCTCAAAGACCAACAGTTAATAGTTGGTCTCCAAACCTAAATAAAACTTATTTTTAAATATAACAAATTTTTTATTTTTTTATTTTTACTAAGCCAAACTCTTAATAAGCTCTTAGTTGTATTAAGTCCTAAGGGACAAGACCTAATAAGCTAAAATACCTAAAATACAACTCAACTAAATAGTTTGTATGTAAAAGTTATGTACATAATAATAATGTACATAACATTTTTAATCATACCTTTTCGGTTTTTTTAACTTTATATACAGCTTGTACACAGGCAAATGCCTGTCAAGAATTTTAACAATAAAGCTCTTCCCGAGCACAACACGGATTTTTTAAAAAATAGCTCAGTTGAGCATAAAACGCATGAATTTTTAACTGTAGCCCTGGTTTTTTTTAATCAGACCTCCTCCAATCTGCCAGACTTAAAGCAAACAGCTAAATATCTTTTACAAACAAAATATTTTATCACAAACATAAATTTTATACTCTAAACTTGTGCGCAATTAAAACTTCTTAAAAAACAAATAACTTATTCAAAATCTATAAAATTCATAAACTTTCAAACCATATCTTATCAATTAAAAATCCACTTTTTCCAGGATCTGTATCATTTTAAATGCCCCAAATAGTCATTTGACTCAGAAGGCGTAAAATCTCTATTTCTCTCTCTCTCTCTCTTCTTCCACAAAATCAAACTAATCCTATTTTACATTCTCGTAACATGTACACATTTTAAATTTAAAGCCGATACACATAATAAAATCAAGCCTAAGCCCATTTTACATACTAATCTTAAAAATACATCAATCGTAAATGTAAGCACATACACATGACAAAATAAAACCAAATCCTATTCTACATACTCATCTTTAACATGCACACATTTTGGAGTAAACACATATACATAACAAGATGAAACCCAATCCTATAATAATAATAATAGCAAGAAGAAGAATGATAATATAATAATAATAATAATAATAATAATCATAATAATTCATATAGCGCTAAAACTCCATATAGTAGTATGCTCGTTGCGCGTTACAAAAGCAACAATGAAAGATGGAAAACATTAATAAAAATCAACAAGAAAATCATACCACCAACATTCGAATACAAAAAAATAAAGTAACAAATTTGACATGATTTTCACTCACAAAGACAACCACCCTCGTTCACCAACACTGTCACTCTCTGATAACACGTCACACTCACACAAACTAATAAAAATGTAAAAAATAACAAGAAGAAATGCACCAATTTATACGTGCGTACACACGGCCCATGCTATCTCCCTCTCTCTCTCTCTCTTTCTCTCTCTCTCTCTCTCTCTCTCTCCCTTACCCCCTCTCTCTCTCTCTCTCTTTCTCCCCCCTCCCTCCCTCTCGCTCTCTCCCTCCCTCTCCCCCCCTCTCTCTCTCTCCTGCCCTACCCCCTCTCCCTCTCTCTCTTCCCCCCTCCTCTCTCCTTCGCTCTCTCTCTCCCCCCCCCCCCTCTTCCTACTCTCCCTCTCCCTCTCCCCCTTCCCTCTCCCGCCCTCTCTCCCCCTCTCTCTCCCTCCCTCTCTCCTCTCTCTCTCTCTCATCATACAGGATCCCCAATACAATGATATTTCGATAGAGACACTTTTCGTTACATAAATATAAACATTCTGGCTAAATCACAATAAACTAAATATAACAATATAAGCCTTAAGAAAAAGAAAATACTAGAAAAAAAATTTGTATGCTAAAAAAATATTTTACGACACTAAGCACACACACGTGCGAGCGCGCACGCACACACCACACTCGTGAACACGCACCGTGCGCCACACATAGTAGGTGAGAGAGAGAGAGAGAAGGAGAGAGAGGAGAAGAAGAGAGAGAGAGAGAGAGAGAGAGAGCGAAGGAGCGATGCCGAGATGATCGAGAGAGATAGATAGAGAGAGGAGAAGATAGGAGACAGAGAGAGACATAGAGAGAGAGAGAGAGTGAGAGAGATGAGTGAGAGAGAGAGAGAGAGAGAGAGAGAGACGCGAGAGAGATAGACGAGAGAGAGAGAGAGAGAGAGAAGGCATATATAACACACTGATCCTTAACAATCATAACATTATAAAACACAGTAAACATTGATACATGACAAAGTCGAGCCTAATTACTTGTAGACCTACTTCGCATATTTCAACTAAAAAATAAACTAAAAAGTAAGCACACACACACACGTTATAAAATCATAGTAAATACATATCCATGACGAAATGTTAACTCAATCTTACTTTATATAAGTAATTATTTATTTATTTTAAGCATGCACACATCTACAAATTAACATATACACTCGACAAAAATCAAACCTAATCCTACCTTATACGCTCAAGTTTCAAATATACTCTCAACTAACAAAACAAATTTAAAAGTAAGCATGTGCACATGTCAACAGCAAAATAAATCCTACATATCATCTTAATTTTTAACAAATATAAAAAACGACACAAATATTTTTATATATAACATGAGAAAATCAAGCCTAAGCCAACACTACACACTTGTCTGTAACATGCAAAAATTAGAATAAAACACATACACATTATTAAATCAAACTTAATTGTGTTTAACATAGCCAATATTAACATACCTTTATACATGACAGATCAAATCAAGGTATATATTAGATGCACAAAATATTCATGAGTTAAAAAGTAAGGCAAAACACAATTTGCCGATCGTGATAAAATACAATGTGCATATTGGTTTCAAAGTATTTATTTATAATTTTGGTCCATTGGAGTCAGCAGCGAATGGCTTAATTAATAATTAATTTGCTGAATAATTAATGCTATTTTGTTAAAGAGCGGGCAACATACAAACTGAACTGTTGTGGGTAAAAATAAAAACGTAGTAAGTCATTTCCTTTTCTTTTGCGAATGTTAGTAGCCCTGATGAAATTTAAGAGGAGAAAGAGCGATAGGAGAGACGAGAGAGAGAGGGAGAAGAGGGTGAGAGAGCGAGAGAGATAGAGAGGAGAGAGAGAGAGAGAGAGAGGTAGTAGAGAGAGAGAGAGAGATAAGGATCAGTGTTTCAGAACATTTTTAATTGTTAGGAGCCATGTGCCCATACAATGGAGTTGTGTTGGTGTGTGTGTGTGAGTGGTGTGTGTGTGTTGAAGAGAGAAGAGATGAGACGGACGACGACGAGAGAAGAGGAGCAGTCGATGAGAGAGCGAAGAACGAGAGATGAAGATCAGTAAGCCATTTCAGAAGACGAGAGAGAGTTTTCATTGTTCATTGTCAGATGGGGTTGTTCAATTAAAGTAGTTCCTCATTAGTTTGCTTGAAGGATAGCAGGGACGTCTTGATCCACTTTTAAGTTGTCTAGAGCAGGATTTATTTCCAGTAAGATCCACACTGTATATTAAACTGCGTTTCTAAATTAAGTCTAATTTGCTTTGAATTAGTAGATTAGTTGACTAGCTGTAACGTTTATGGAGAAGCGGCGCATTAACGATTGAGCGACAGCGTTTCCAGTCATGATTCTGCTAGCAATCATCCTTAGCTTTGTAAGCTCCAACATGTAATCTTAAAAGGTAATATAACTACTGCTTTGTAAATCATGTCTGATAAAGAGAAGTTCGATGAGCCAGCACAATTAACTAACAGCTCGTTCATGCCAGTAACTAACTAGAAAGGTTTTAGAACATTTGCACTTGCCTGCATTACCACAGTAAGCGAATAAGCCTAGATAAGACGTGAATTATGCTAATGCCCAATGCATAATAGAACTGCCCATTCCTGGTATTTGAGATTTGCAGCCAAATAGCTTTTATTTTTGATCCGTGAAATATTCTTTAGCGATACCTCCTTACTTATATGTACATTGTTTTCTGACCAAGATAAATTTATTATCAATCGTCTATACTAAGAGACCCTTGTGTGAACGGATTCCTCGAATTTGTAGTCCGAGATATGAATTGGGAATTAAGTAGAATTGAAAGATTTGGCGTTCTGTCTGCGTTAGTTCAAACACATTATACTATAGCTTAGTATCGGCATTCATGACCACAAGTCGATTTTAGTTACTAGCCCCATATCTGTGTCAGTTGATTTACATTTTCTACATGGATGTTATGATGACAAAACAGTAATGAAGATGAGAACTGATTGACTGCAAACTCAAATTTCTCCTTTTCCCAAACGCAGAAGACGATGCAATTGATCCTTAACAAGAGAAGGTAAATCATTAATATCATAATAAAACACAACAGTGCACAGCGCAACACCGAACCTCCCATGTGTGAACACCATAGAGAGAGAGAGAGAGAGAGAGACCGAATCGATCTGAGATAGAGGAGAGAGAGAGAGAGAAGACTTTGATTGAGATAGAATAAGACCCTGCAAGGATCTCATTACATCTTGAGACGTAGAACGAGATGAGCAGGGGGGCGAGTAGACGAGAGATGAGTTTTACGGATAATGCGTAGACCTATATTAATATATAAAAATTAGAAAGCTATAAGACAGACTACCCACGATTATGGTATGAAAGCTATAATAAACTGGAGCCCCAAAGGTTTAAAAGCAACCCCATGAACTAACATTGAATCAGTGCGCGTATTAGACCCATAACGTACATTGCACCCATGCAGCAAACAAAATGATACTGATTAGTGATGCAGTCCGGTAAATAGCAGAGGCTAAATTTGTATTGCGTATTACAACAAAATTAAAAATACCTGTGCCAATCACTCAGATGAAATATATCCAAAGCTTAGTCGGACAATGGCGGACAAATTACGACCGCTATTGTGGCCTGACAGGGCATATTCGCACGTTGCAAAGTATTGGACGAAACTATCAGCTTAGCTTCCCGCCTGTCCCATAAGCCCCCCGAAGTCAGTGCCCGTCCGCCCTTCACCCTTGTAGTAGAACATTATCACAATCGTCCGTCGTCGTTACGTCGTCCTCGTCCTCGTGTCGACGAAGAGAAGTCCGATTAACACTTCCTCCGGAAACTGCTGCAAGTACTGCGCACAACAGCCAAGTATAATTACACGAGCTTAAGTTTGCGTGGCTTTTTTATTTTTATATCTTTTTTTATATTTACAATTTTTAATCATATCAGGAAAGAGAATCGAGGGGTGGACGGGTAGAGGAAAACACAAAAGATAGCCGTCTGTCTCGTCACGCGCATGCGTCGTGCTTACATAGAAAGCTCTCTTAAATTAATTATGAAGAGTGACATGTGTTCACGCAAATGATAGTTATGCACCCGAAGGGCCGGAAAACCGTGGCTACAGTTTTAAGTAGAAAGTTAATCTTTCGGTCGGCCAAACATGTAGCCTTGATACTAACCAAATCCCTAACATCACTCAGCATGACTCGATTCCATCGAATCATGTTGGGTTTGCAGTTAGAAATTGATGTTGATGGCGCCGATCCCGCAATCAGCCTAACTACTGGTTGCATCATAAGATGTTGACGACAAGGCGTGCAGAGTTGTGTGGTTTAACGAATTTCATGAAAATCAATAAAAGCATTCAACATAAACAAATGCAAATGGCACAACAAGCCTTGCAGTTTATGCTAAGGCGCCTCAAACACATATAATGCCTACACAATTAAGGTGCCAAATGCTAATAAGCCACTGGAACAGAAAATAAATAATGAAATAACAGCAAAAATGGGAACATTAAGAGGAAACTAGCAATGTGAAGCGAAGTACTCACACAACACGAACAAACAACAACAGTACCAGGCCCCCAGAGTTGTGTCTTCTCAGCTAGATTAGCCCTAACTCACACACTTCTTCTCCACCCACTCTTTGCCTTTACTATCGCTCCTACCGGGAAGGGGAAAGCACGCTTCCCAAAGTAAGGCGTCAAGAATCGTATGCCTAAAGTTATTGAGGGCCTAGGGTTAGGGATAGGGTTCGTATTCCAAAGAAGGTAACTGGATAAAAATGTCCCTAAAATACAGCCTTATGCCATAATGATAAGAAAGGCTCTCCAAAAACGGAAAAATACAAGAAATGCAGGGGATGTGAATAGATGCCCCTATTATTGTTAGTTCCTCGTTCGAATTAGTTTGCTGCTTTACAGGGAATGAATCGCCCCTCTAATACATTCAGAGGCCGTAATCTCGTGGCATTTGCATAGGAAGAGCTGATTAATCTATAAGCTAAATGTTTAAGAGAGACGTCAGCGATATTTTACTGAAACTGGCATCAGCTAATTATATTTTGTCTGCGCCCTGCGGCGCTTACGTAGAAACACTTTTTCGTGGTCTTCAGTGGTGGATCAACTGGATCACCCTCAGGAACATCCCTGGATCACACTCAGCCGAAAACAATCGATCGCTCTAAAGGCCTGCATCCAGGAAAATGCCCCCCCCCTCCCCGAAAACAGTAGCGGTGGGGTTATCCTAGTACATCGCTCTTATCTCCGAAACAAGATGTCAGCATAATACCTCCACGCTCAATTTTATACTAGTAATATTTACGTGACCTAGCATAGCAGACTAATTAGATTCTATATATGTCAAAAAAGTCTGTTATCACTTTACGCGTTGTGATGAATGTCGCATAGCATATCATTGTATACAGGGACTATTCCACGGCGAGGACCTATATTCTCGGGACACCGTGCTGCAGAGGAGAGGACTTAATTTATCGTGACACAGGGGAGGAGGGAGGACTTATCTTCTCTAGTGACACCGAGCGCCCTCCCGCCCCTCCAACGACCCCCCCTCTCCCAACCTCCCGTTCTCACCCCTCACTGCCCGTCATCGCATTTAGCCCCCCCCCCCCCACCCCCCCCCACCCCCCCCCCTACCCCCCCCCCCCCCCCCCCCCCCCACCCGCCCCCACACTCCAAACTGGGAAAAAGAATAAGAAAGACATAGACGAGAGGCAATACACGCAGCAGCTGAACGGACCGGACGCAGCACTGATCGCTGATCTCGTCACCCATCGCCGATCGCCGATCACGACTGAACTGCACCTACTTTAGCTCTGAAAGCGATGTAGCTGGACCTCCCGGTTATTTTACAGGAACCCGTTGCAATCGGCCTTCGGCGACGACAGAACACCCTGTCCCCGACGTCGTTCATCGTGCTGAACCGTCACAGAAGGTATGAAGACCACCCACCAGCCCGCACCCCCCGTCCATCAATGACCGACGGACCCCATTTAACTGCAACACTCTGCCACACGACAGTACGGAGGAGCAGAAGACCTTCCCATGAGAACATGACACGATAGGTTTCCGAAAATGTGTGTCTTTACAGATACCTTTCCTTGATTATAGGACCTCCAGGTCGCAGAGCGAAGAGGAGGCTAAATCTCGGAAACCTGTCGCCAAAAAAAATCGATTATAGTAGGAGATGTCCTAGCCCAACTCTTACAAAGATTACTCCCTCAAAAAGGACAGGCTCGGCGACCAATAACTAACAAGTTGCTTAATGTGAGGCGCACTAGCGCTGCGGGAAGGAAGGATTGCCCGTTAAGCATGAACGCATCCTGCGCTCTTTGACAGGTAACTTAAGTAATGCCGATCACCCTCAGGAATACCCTACAATCACCTATCCGCGCCACCCCATCTAGGTTGATGCATCAGCAGAGCCGTGAATCACCTAAAGGTGGATCGCCTGGATCATCCTCAGAACAACATCCAGAATCACCCCCAGCGAGCAGACACACCCCTCGTTCACCTCCGGCCTGATCCAGGTTGTTCCTAAGGTTGAATCCAGGGGTAACGGTCCTTAAAAGCTAGTGCTAAGCGTAGGATCACCTGGACATCACCCTCAGAACACCTGGATCACACTCAGCGAACACACTCGATCGCTCATTAAGGCTGATCCAGAGGGTGTTAATGAGGTGCATAACCAGGCTGCTTCCTCTGAAGGTGATACTTTGTGGCTGGTATCACTTCAGACCGATCACAGGTCAGTTCCTGAGGGTAATAAAAGGTGCTGTCTTTAGCGTGGTGGATCACACTCTCGAGGCTCACCACCCTGCGCATCACCCTCAGACAACCATTCGACACTCCGCTATCCAGCGTTGTTCTCTTTGAGCGGTGAATACCAGGACCGGCTAAGGCGTCCTTGTGGTGAGCCGTCATCTGGATCACCTCAGAACACCCTGGCAACACCTCAACATCACCATCAGGCATGGATCCAGGACAGGCCTTCCTGAGGTGATCAGGCAAAGTGCTTCCTGAGGGGCTACGTGATCCTAAAGTAAATTTACCCCCCTCTATCGTACCTGCCTTACCTGAAGCAGCAACATCCTCTTCCGCTATAAGGCAGCCATCACTTCTGATGACGAAGGATGGAAGCACAGAGGGAGAAGCGTTACGCCCCCCCCCCTAGTACAATGCCTATCCACTTGACCTCCATGTTCGGCATGTTTCTGCTCGTCTGTCAGCTAGAGATCACTGAAAATGTCCGCTGTGTACCACTACTGCAAACAATAACTAAGATAACTGTAATGATTAATTAGGAAAGGAGCTGCAGGCATAGAAGGTGCAAGATAAGGTTTGAGACTAAAAAAACGCCAGCAAGATAGCAGAAAAGAAGCGACAAGATCACCTTCTACAATTAGCCTAGATGCAAGTACGCATACTCCCATTCTTATGAATGCGGATGCGAGAACAGCATTTACATGCTTGCTTTGTTTGCTTTGCTTTGCTTGTATAGAGCTACCAGATCGTTTTAAAGACTTCATAGGCGCTTCATTATATGATTCCTGGATTATATATAGATTCCTGATTTCAGACAAACGATCTGGAGACCAGTAATATTATGTCAGCAAGAACTTCATAATCGCTTTTTATACATTCATGTTTATATGACCCCTAAGCTGCATAAAATGAGGGGTCAATTTCAGGCGTATCTGACCGAAGAGTCGTACCCTGGCACCTGCAAGCTCATGGTGTTATGTTGCGTGCGATGACGTTGTGTACTGTACCAATCTCAGCTTCACTCCGATATGAGGGTGCTACACACTCGCCACCTCAGCGCTGCCGTTAGTCCTGCGTGAACACATTAAAGCGACTCTGCCTCATCAGTCGGACATGCCACCACCGTGCTTTTCCCATGGCCCCGCCGACCCACCACCAACCACCACTCATGACTTGCACGCTAGGACCCTCTGGTAACTGAACTTCCCGATTGGTAGTACACTTTATTGACCTAGTAAATATAGAGGATTGTAAGCTAATAAATACAAAATCGCTGCAATTGAGTAACATCATGAATATAAATTCTAGGGGTTATTATTATTAGAACGTGGGTCGTTGACTTAATCGTATTCTTAAATATATACTATTTACATCATATATATATAGATTCTCAAAGGCGTTCTTCACTACTCGTCAGCCGTTTCTAATATGACCACTAATGTCATGATCGCACTCTAAAACTTATATGACGTACAATTGCCCTGGTCTAGTTCTTTACAGCGTTTCATATTCGTTCTAATTTTTGTTCGACCGCAGCTTTTTTGTGGTATTCGTTAATCAGTGCACTGAGCCTATGCGTGTATATTTACAGTATTCTTATTTATGTTCGTATTTTTCGCATGAATTTGCACCTGACAAGAATTTGCCTCTATGTAAAGTCCAATTGTTTGGTCAACTCGACTCTCGGCTATTCAAGTAGACCATGGTTGCGTTTAGCCACAAAATGCAACAATTTTCGGCTAGTGCATAAGGTTGCCATTCTTTTAGAGGCCTGTGCTGTAGGCCCTGCTGCCCTATTCTCGATGATTTCCATGATAGTGCTGAAGTCTAGCTCTTCTCCTCTTTTACATGTGAACAGATGTAACCTTACTGGAGCTCAGTTTGCGCTATTATATATATGTTCTTTTTTGAATGATGCTTCGTGGTGGCATACCTTTGTTTTCGAACGGGTTTCTGCTTACAACCAAGATATGTCTCATCTTTTCCCTTGGCTGTTACAGTGGCTACCTAGTAACAATTCCTGCTGCGAAAGGCATTCGGTTATCAAGTCGGACACTGCCTCTTTGTTCACACAGTCTGCATGACCCTTTCTGCTCGAATCATTTAGGATTCTTTGTGTTGTTTTTCTCACTGTTCGCTTTGGGCATCAATCGTGTTCTTGAGGTTTCAAGCAGCATGAGCCTACGACAGCTGATTGTGTTTGGTTGATCGATCTTGTAGAGTTTGTCGCTATATATAGAGAGAGTATTGCAAAGAAATCTCAGTATATTCGCTACGGGAACCAGTGCCTATCTGATCTAAAGGACTTGTGCCAGTTGCGCAGCATATTGAAAATGCCACAAGTAAAATTTATGATAGAATACGTTCTTGTCCAAATGTCTATTACAAATAAATAAATATATAAATGTCTTTATAAGTCGCAAATCAGAAACAAGAACCAGTTACAAGAACTTAGCGAATCTTTGATACTATGATCTAAAAAGACATAGAAGTGACTAGTCTGGCTTATCCTCCTTTTTTAAGGGCAGCAGACAGAGCGAGCCTAAAGTCTTGCTATATACGCTCATTATGCTTATTACAACCCCCAAAAAGATGCTCCAAGGTTTCGCCACTGTCTCCGCCTCACTTAGATGTTACTCTGAGATGTTGCTTGTAAATTACTGCCTGGTTTCGTGCTGAGCGAGTGTAAGGCGGTTGATGTACTTCTTCGCTAATCTGATAATTATTATAATTATGATGCTCGAGGAGCCGATGAGGACAGATTGATATGAGGCCAGGAGAGAGAGAGGCGAGAGAGGAGGACGAGAGACAGAATACGGAATGAGGACGCCAGAGAAGAGAAGAGAGAGACGCAGACGGAGAGAGAGAGAGTCAGAGAGAAAGAAGAAGCAGAGAGAGAAACGATAAACGAAATATTTCATTGCGCAATTAGAGCACACAGCCTCTCTCTGCCAAATCATGTGCGATCTAGCATAAAACATAAACTGTCAAGCAAAAATAATGTGCCGCCCCCATGGAAGGCACTATAATGGACCACAAAGTACCAAAGCCGAGAATCGATGAACGCTAAGAAATAAAGTACATCAAACTTTGCTTCATATCTATCTTGATGTAGACAGGGTAGTACTCCCGAGAAAACATAAAATGTTATAAGAACATGATTACAAGATACAAGCATTGCCTAGCAAACAAAAAAGCTAAATAACATGTCCATGAAGACACACAACCAACCGAACAAAGCATAATTTAATTAATTGCCCAAACATAGTACATAAAAATACTATTTTATATGATCACAAACAGCATAGATTAGCTTACCACAGGCATATGAAATGCATTAAGACCACAGAAAATCGTGTACAGTAACCTAAATGGGTTTCTAATGTTAAATTAGTACGCGCCCTTCATCTATTTATGGTAAGGGCAGTGTGGCTTTTTCAAGAAATAGGAATGCCATTATAGGGTTATTTTTTAATCTTGATTACTACATAAGCCTAACTGAAATGCTATAAGACAACAAGAAAATTGGTAAACAGTAATTGGGTTACTCTAATGTAATAGCGCTAACAATATCTTTAAATGGCGTGTTTGCTTTTTCAAGAAATAGGGAAATGCAAAGGTATTTTTTAATCAGCAATTCAAGCAACACAACTAATTGACTTTTCCAACAACAGTGGCACATCACACATATAAAGCCCTGACAAGTCAAAAAATATACTAGCGGATTAATCTCCTTTTTTAAATTTAAATTTTATTCACAACCTGCCACAAAAAAATATCTGATTTTAGTGACACACAGATAGCACCACCGCCCCTCTAGGCTTATTAGCTACATTCGATGAGTGTTTTATGCAATGAAGATGGTGTATAATAACAAATTCCAATTAATACAACATTGATTGCCAAAGAATTAAATGAAGATAAAGTTCACTGCGTATCGGAGTTATATTTCTAACTTCAATAAGAATACTGCTAAATAGCTTATCTAGAAAACCTATCTTGCATCATAGAAACAGTTACTGCCATTAATAGATTACACAATGAATTATCCCGAATAATTCAACTGCATATTCCATATAAAGTTGTTGAATATAAATTCATACGAAGAGACATGTGACTATTTAGCTGTTTACTTGTCAACTGCTAGTGCATCTTGCAGTCATGTGCTATTCTTTTGTTGATCAAGATAATTATACATGTGGCCAATAGATCTATGCTAACTTAATTACTCACCCAT
The DNA here is from genome assembly GCA_017654935.2 of Phymorhynchus buccinoides. Lineage (NCBI taxonomy): Eukaryota > Metazoa > Mollusca > Gastropoda > Neogastropoda > Raphitomidae > Phymorhynchus > Phymorhynchus buccinoides. The sequence goes on along the minus strand of CM065689.1, from coordinate 25,467,221 downwards.
CGTACTGACGATGATATTCACAGTTCAGTCACCTGATACTCAGCCTCTGGTGGAACAAACAGCCACGCATGTGAAGAAAACGGGCATGACCATTCACAAAACACATGAGGAATAATCAACACGACGAAGGAGAATAACATGAGCAAAAAAAACGAATAAAATGAAAATAATGATTCGACAGACAAAATTGACATGGCCAGTGTGTAGGCCAATTCCAAACAAGAGGGACAAAGAGAAGAAAGTAAAGGTGGCCGTCTCAAAAAAAAGAGATAAATAATTGATGGATATAATTAAGTGTGTGTGGCTGTGTACGTGCGGAATTTAAGGTGACGCCTCCGTAGCCTCCCGCCGCATACTCAGCCAACACCATGAGCATTCGGAGCGAATACAAGCGAGAAAATCTATTTGAAGACTGTTTTTTTTTCTGAGAGAAAGACACCCCCCCCCCCCCATCCCCCCCCCGCCTACCCCCAGCAAGATGCGGGCTTGTTTTCTCTTTTTCCGCCAATAATCAGAAAAATAGCAGATGACTCAAGAAATAGAAAGACTTAAAAATTTACACACCAAAAGGAAGGTTTCAGCAAAAAATTAAGTATAATGCATGGCTTTTGCCTCATTGCATTGAATCGGCAAATCTGTAATTTACACCCTCTGCTCTATTCTTGCGTTTCTTTTTTTGCGTGCGTATTAATGGATAGGGTTAGGGTTTAAGCAGTTAGGGATAGGGTTAGGGATATTAAAATGTTCTTTGTCTTTTAAGCCCACAAAGCATCTAAGTTTTTTGTGTCAAAACATCTATTTTTTAAGCATTAAACCTTTCACCGACTAGCAGGCTGCCCCCCCATATTTACAGCCTATATATTCTATTAAATTTACCTGGGTATGAGAACAAGAATCCATCAGCAGTATTGGAGATCGATACTATCCTAGTGGCTGACATATATAAAATAAGGCTATCCTTACTTCCCAAAACTAAGACAATAGGTCTTTGCGATAAATAGACCCCAATTTGATGCCTTTTAGATCGACATAGTGGCTTAAAATCACCGTGGTTCACCCGCCGACTTCTAGGGGGTCGAAAGGTTCAAATCATTGCCCCTGCCAATCAAAGGCAGTCATCCACAGCAGAGCCGACATAGAGGAACGATGACTAAGCACAGAATTCCAGTATGGGTGGAGGCGAACTATTTGTACTGAAAGCATACCCAGGTACCCACTACCTTTTTGCGGGCATCAAAGATATTCCCTCTCTGCGTTCCCAGCGCCATATGGCCATTAATGGTTAAGGTATACATCGTGTCCAGGTTTTCAGTATTCACTAGATCCTCCCCGCAAATAGCGTACGATTTCCGATTTCGCGGAAGCCGAGACAGGAGCTCAAAGGAGAAAATTATGGAGATGTTTTGAAATAAGCGGCAGGTAGAATGGCGCCAATAATCAGAAAGATAGATGCCGTATCGTCCTAGCAAAGCGACAAAAAGGCAGACAGAGAGTCAATAGCCGTACGCGCAGATTAGAGGAAGCTTACAAGCACAGAACTTCCAGAATGGTGGCGGGGAACTATTTTACTGAAAGACCCCCCGGTATCCCACGGGGGAGCCATCCCACCTACTCAATGCTACGCAGCTAGCGGCTATGATTATGGGCTGAACATTTACCTCACTAAGCCCAGATAAGTTCTTCAGAAGATCTCTCTCTCTTTCTTTTCTGCTCCTTATAGTTCTGTTTTTTTTTTCCCAGTGAGAGGACCTGCGCTGTGTTTAAAATTCCCCAAATTGAAATCATGAAACAAGTGACTCACATTGCATGGCAAAAACACAGCCCGAGACTATAAAAGGTAGGGTAGGCTACGGACGCGCTCATTAAAACACATTTCGTCGCCTGCTTTTTAATCTTTCCTCGGTTCTTTTTTTTCTCTCGATGACCACGTTACTTTTTTAACGCTCCAGTAAAGGATCTATGATTCAATAGCGACGATAAACTCACCTGTCACGCGCTACTCTAGTGGCGGACTTTCAACCCTCTTCACCTCTCTCCACAGCGCTACTCAGACTCATTGGCGGTGCCAATACAGCCGATGAGGTTTAACCGAGTCGTGGTCACCACTACAGCTATCTGTATTAATAAAAAAAAAAAAATCGGGACTTTACTGGTTAAGCACTACTGGTATTCGTACTTTTGACTTTACTGGTTTCGTACTGCCTCCGGTGTTGTTCCCGCCGTATTTGTATTTACGGGTGTCCCATGTGTGTCTGGTTCAGTGTGGTGTACTAGGTTCAGGGACCAGGAGGACGTAAACAACCCAAACTCCATTTTTTGCCACCGCGCTAAACTGAACTCAGTATATACATCTGTTATTGTTAAAAATTCGGGACTTTCCTTGTGTTGCGGCACTGCCGTCTGGGCATTGCCTCCGGGATCGTTCTCACCATCAAGACCATGCTTTTGTATCTACTAATGTCCTATTTGTGTCTGTTCCAGACCGGAGGGTGTTAAACAGAAATTTCATTCTCGAGCATCAGCTCAGTATTGGAAATCGCTGCAAGCCACCAAAAAGCGGTTTTTCTTTCCCACTTTCTTTTCCCTTTTTTTTTTTTTCTCTTTTTTTTTCAGCCTTCTTTATTCTTCTCCTATTGTGGTGAGAAAGCAAGCTTCGGCAGCGGGGCCAAGCGTCAGATGTGTCGGACGTGTCGGACCAGCGTTATCCGATCCTAGGGATGGTTGATAGGCCTTTAAGTACAGAATTTCAGAGGTCAGGTGGGAAGAAAAATTACAACTCTTTCTGACACTTCATTAGACAAGAAAGTCTGTTGACTTTTAAAACGCGTCTAAATGCCGTAAAATGTTGAATTGTAGCCTGGGCCAAGTTGTGCATGGTGCTATTAACTTTTCTGACACTTTTTTTGCATATGACAAACCTCGTTTTTCTTTAAATTAATTAAAACAAAACAAACGATTTCATATGTCACTGGTTACGCCAAACCAAGGAGCTTTTTACTGAGTGTCTTTGGTCAAACTGACTGAAAGTTACGGTCCAAAGTTTCCAAAGACGGAGTGATCCAAAAGCATCCGAGTTATCTGTCAGTATTCCTACACACCCCTGTATTATATATCCAGCAGCAATAGACCGCACAGCGCCAGACCAGGAAGCGTGGCACTGTGCCAGCCTGGGAACACAGACGTTTCCAACTTCCACAACTTCCCCCTTATCTTCAAATGTGTGGCATCAATTATTTGTTTCTTCTGACGTGTGAGAATCTTCTATTATTCTTTTGTCAGAACGCTTGATAATAAACCTGATTTCTTAAAACCAGATTTCTTTCTTTTCTTTTTTCTTGCAAAACTAAACAGATTAGTAAGAAAAAAAAAAAGGTAATACAAAATCCATTCCACCAACACGAACCGAAAATTTGATTGAAAATATATATCCATGGATCATTTTCTGAATTACTGCGAGGGGGACTCGAGGGCCTGCTAGTCATGAAACTTGAAACAGGCGCACTAGAGGAGCGCCCAGGGACGAGACAAAAGGCAACAATTAAAATGTGACAGGTGCATAGGAAAAAATACCTAAATTGATATGTTGCATACAATTGATATTTTAATTTTTAATTTGTTGGCATTAACTTTTTCAAACCATTTTCAAACGATTTTTTTCACTATAGGTGGAGCCAAAAACGATTTCTTCTTGTTATACAACAGAAAAACAGAATTAAGTTATCTAGTCTAGTTTTTATTTGTTATAATTATTTGAAGTTTGAAGTTTGTGGTGGGTGGGCAATTCTCGAAATAGATCATTACGCTTGCAGAAATTTGGGCATAGAAGAGGATACAATTTTTGCCTCTTTTGTTTCTATTGACTCTTGATGTAGAAACACAATATGCTTTTATTACCTATTTCCCCCTCACAGAATAGGTCGGAGTGTGGCTTAACTGCCCCACTGGCCATGGCAGGCTAATACCATCAAAATAACAAAGTGGTCGCAAAAAAAAGCCCACCCGTTAAACAAACAACAACTTGGCTATAATGTTATATTTTATATTTAAACCCTCATACCGGATACATATGCTACAACTCATCAACAAGTGATCTAAAAAAATAGAATATAAAGAAGTTTTAATTTTGGTATCAAAACCGAAATTTTAAATTTTTTAAAGATTTTTTTTTTTTTTAACAAATTGTTTTACTATATGCGATCAAGTCACACCGACTACTATGACACGAACTTTTCCACTTTGCCCGACTTTCCACCACGATGGCACGCGAAATTATTTTTTTTTTGGGCAAGTTTTTTTTTTTTGGGGCAAGCATTTAATTCCATTATCTCGTCAATCGGTACCAAATTCCACATTCCGATTTGATTAGCCGTTTGTTTTCCGCGAGCCCTTAAACAACATAGGTGTTCAAAACGAAAATTGCAAGTCCTTCAACATGTTCAGGAGAAATAGAAAGGGGGGGGTTAGTGTGTGTGTTCCACCACGAGTCCTTTGGCATTCAATCACATTCTGCGTACTGGCTCCTCATGGAGGTTCACCAGCTTCAGCGAAGGGGGAACCAAAAAAAAAAAACTTTCGCTGATAGGGATTGGTCTGCCACTCAGTACGAAAGCATGCTGGAGTAGGTGCTGGAGATTCCTAGGTGGGGCGGTGATTTGCCCTCGAACCCGGCTATCCATGTTCAACGATAATATGTTCCCATGGCATTGTGCTCTATGGGGTTTTAGATCTGTGGCTGGGCTGCAGGAGGCGCGGCCCAAACAAAAAGCCTGAAAACACCAGCCTGCAGTTGGAAGAGTTTGTCACGCACGCAGACCACCCTGGCTAGGTGTTGGGTGGCGTTGTCATAGATCTGGGAAGATGGCCTGAGGTCCCATCTGTTGGAGCATCGGCAGAACGAGTGGGGGGGCCCACAGTTTTCGAGTTTTTCGTTTCTTAAGCGGCGCAGGCCTTTAAGATTGGCGAAGATTTGTTGATTTTGGCCAGCCACGTGTCGAATGGACTTTTACTTTTTTGCAATTTTCGTTTCTGAAAACACCCTATGTTGTTTGAGCGCTCGCGGAAAGGGCAAAAATCGGCAATATAAAAGATCAATATCGGAAAGAAATTTGGTACTCTGATGTGACGAGATCAGTGGAATAAATGCTTTGCCAAAACAAATTTGCATTGCCATTCGTGGTTGGAAAGTTGTGCATGTTATGTGTGGACTGGTCCCTAACTTTTTTCCATTCGAGTATAGTTAAGCCTTTTTCAGATTCCTCCGAAGTCGGAGTGTGGCTGCTCGTGTGGCGAGGTAATCAAAAACGCGTCACACACGTAAATGTTCTTATTCCTTGCTGGTGCTCATTGGTACCAAAGTGTTCCAAGTGCTGTGAATTATTTCAATTATTCATAGAACACCCTGGTATTTTATTGCCAGGCAGCAAATAGGACCCGCACAGCTGCTAGAACCAGGAATGCCTGGCACTGAAACACCGTAGGGGTGGCCCAACCTGGGAAAACAGACGTTTCCATCTTCCTTATTCAAATTGTGGCATGGTTTGTTTTTTTATCTTTGAACTGTGAATCTTCGTTATTCAGAACCGCTTGATACCGATTTATTGCCAAAACGAAACAGATAAAAAAAAAAAGGTATAATACAAAATCATTCCACCAAATTTGATTGAAATCCATGATCATTTTCTGATTTACTCGAGGGCCTGCAGGCATGAAACAGGCGCACTAGAGCCGGCTCGAGCCGGGAGGCGGACAAAGGGCAACATTAAATAATTGACGGTGCATATGCCCGAAAGCAAGCCAGCCCAGTCCGTAGAGCTAATATCTAACAGTGACCTAAAACTAATAGCAAAAGTTTGCATTTTGAGCTTAGCATAAGGCCCTGCCTCTACTGAAACAAAAATAAGAAAGTGTAGGACGATAGCATTGTCGGAAGGGGGTTAGATTAACATAATGACGACATCGTAACGATGTTTTTTCTCTCGTAATTATCTGAATACTGTCATGTAGCACCTCATTTGAAAGGTCTTGACGATATACATTCAAATATGTGAACAGCTAGTTCATATTTGTAATAGCGATTTTAAATATAACGTTTATTTAGATTAATGGCTGCTACTGTGTTATGTATTAAAAGAAGGAGAGACATAGAGAGACGGAGACATGGAGAGAGAAAACTTATATTGTTGTACCAAGCAATTATATGTACAAGATTCAGATTGCTTTCCCACACCTTTTTAGAAACCGTCACAGATTGAGAAACATTGTTCAAATAAAAAGTCAATCTAATAAGGGCAAAGAACACACAAATGCTGTTCTAGCAAGAAAAAGCTTTTTTAGTCACGCGATGTCAGCATTCAAGATTTATTGAATTTCTAAAGCATTAGGAGGTACATGTGGAAATTGTAAAAATAAACCAACAAACAATGAAATAAACAGAATATGATGGGACTGTGACAGCTTGAGCCCATGGCCCAGGGCAACAGTGTGTCAGTGGCTAAACCTTCTTCTGCTTGGCAGCCAACTTCAATAGTGCTGGAAGATTCTGCTGCGCTTTAAGGGGTAGTACGAGACGATAGAAATGTTTAACATTAATTTCAAGCTAAAGATAAAGAGTAATAAAATGGAGAGATATGAGATAGCGAGAGAGAGGGGGAGAGGGAGAAGATGATAGAGGAGAGAGAGAGAGTATTGATGAAGAGTGGGGGGGACCATAGACACTTATTTGCGCCCGTATCCGGGCAGGACTCTAACTAATTCCGGGTAGCGAAGGGGGTCGCTCCCCCAGGGATGAAACACCGACCGGCACAGCTCCTGTCCTTCAATTACCACTACTTTGATCTATTGCCGCTAGTTTCCTGGTTTAATGTGAGGTTGGGGCAAGGGAGGGGGGGGGGGGGGGGGGGGGGGGGGGGGGGGGGGGGGTGTTGAGGTGACTGTGTTAGGGAGTTTGATGGAGGGGTTTTAATTGGAGAGCTGATTTGAACGACCTTCCAATGACTGAGGGAGGGTGTGGACAACATCTGAGGTAGCTGTTCCATTATATTGTTCCAGTAGATCTGTGGTTTACTGTTGTCTGCCGGTAGAATGGCCACAACAACCCTCTGCAAGCTGGGCTTCTGGGCCTTTCCAATGAGTCTTTATATTCTGTGCCCAGGTCTTCTTGTTTAAACTGCAAAATATGAGAACGCCCTCCTCGATGAAAACACAAAAAAGGGGGGCTTTGGTTGGCCAGCGGGGAGGGGGGGAGGAAAGTTTTGGGGGGGGGTATTGGGAGGGGGGTTTATTATTTATTCTTACGAAGTAGCAATGTAAACGCTTTTATTGACTTTGGCAGAGGAAAAAGGGCGCAGATTGACCCCCCCCCCCCCCCCCCCTCAATTTCACTCGGTTCTTTGGGGGGGGTTTCAGTCTGCCTTTTTTGCAGATGAATACAGAGCCTCATTCGTTACCAAAGATGTATCATTATAATAGTAGAAAATAAAGGCGCGACGAACAAAGCAAATGAACCCAAGACGTTGAGGGGGGGTTGATCTGCATCTTAACAAAAAATAAATCTTATTCCTAGTTTTCTTACGCGTGCACCAACACACACACACACACACACACACACACACACACACACAAAAAAAGATCATTGTGACTGACTGACTTGACACACACCACACACACGATCGCGCGGCTACGGCGAGTACTTGTATCGAATCTTAGATCTATTTAGTGAACAAGTAAGTCCACTTATTCTTCTGTTTATTCCCTTTTCTAGGGAACTCATCTATCTTCGTGGTTTTATTCTATCTGTGGTTTAATAGTAGCAATTTGTTTATGCATTATCGATTTAGTAAAAAAATGAATGCGATATCATAAATTCATGTCAAACACCATATCTCATGCAGACACGCAGTAGAAAAAGAAAAAAACAAATAAAGCTTCAAGCCAGTGGGTCTTTATTGCTAGGGCGAGTCCATTTGACACAGGTTAATTTGCTGCGAAGCGCACCGCTTGCTTTAAATTTTACTTCAATTTGCCATGTGCTTACTTTCTTTATTTTACTGTCTTTTGTACACTGTTTTAGTGTCTGTAGTTTTTCATGTTTTACAATACATCGAACGAGATAGGCTGGAATTTGGGTTTGTTTGAGTTGTTGCAAATTCAATCACTCCTGCTAGTATGGGTTACAAGTGCGTCTTTATTTTAATTACGTCATGTTAGCTGAATGTAGGTTCATAGCAGTGAATGGTGATTTCTTTCGGGAACGCAAATGAGTCCCTATTTCAATCACGTTTTGGAATATTTCAGACGCCTACCAATCTTGTTACATTTTCTAGTAAGATAAGAAATGAAAACTACACAGATGCATTGATCTCAAAACTTATGCCTATTGTTTGGAGGTATTGCGCGGTAGGGATCGTGGCGAATAGGAAAAAACAGACAAAGTGGAATGTTGGCATAATATTCTTATTCTTTTCGCGTCTCCCATTGGCCATGTTCAAATTCTTTAGTCCAGTCCCGACGGCGAAGTCTGCTGTTCTTTCTTAGCGCCTTTGTTGTTCCCCACAGCTTCTACTGGAGCTCCACTCTCACCGGCCAGGTTTGACAACCGAATGGTCTTGGTAAAGTAGGACAGTCCTGGAGATATGTCAGGACGTCTGGATGCCAGTGCACAGGTGCACTCACTTGCGTGTGGACAGGTTATTATGTGGAGATGCGACAAGAGTGGCAATGGCTTGGTCTCAGTCTAAACAATATCACCTGGTGCGACGACTAGGCCCTGTAGATTCATCATTGTCTTTTCAATCCCTAGTCGTCCCCTCCAAGACCATGGACATGGCTGCGCAGAATGGTTTTGCTTCCTTATATGACAGTGGGTGATATGCTGATTCATAGGCTGCCCGTTTGAGAGTTGTCAGCCCTATCATTTCCAGCAATGTAAACCATTGCAGAACCAAGTGTGGGTTCCTCCTTTAGCCTGCAGAGTTCTTTTCTGTGTCCCCAAGAAGTTTCATGTTCACCAGTTTCAAGCCTTCTAACAGCGATTTGCACTCTGTAAGGAAGACAGTGTGGGTGAGCAAACTCCTCGTGTTCAGGATTTGGGCAGCTTCAAGCATTCACAGCTTCGGCCGAATAGTTGGTCGGACAACTTTCTGTAGCAATGATTGTGAAAGTCTTCTTTTGTCTCGGTACTTGATGAAGACACCCCCTACTCCAGCTTCTCACGGCCTTCTCAGAGGAGGCCATCAGTGAACACTGGGTCAGGTTGTCTTCAGTGTAACTCTCTGTCAATGAACCTCCAATGTTAGTAGGCTTTTAGCTCCATTGCAGGATGGTCTTCTTTTCTACCGATCCCAGAAACCTCGTTGCAATGTAGGAGTTTCTGTTCTCCAGTCTTCGAAGTCTTGAAGTCGTTTTACTACAGGCTGGCTGAAGAGGTTGACGTCAGTATTACCGATGCTTCAGGCTTGAAGTTTGAAGTGAAGAGGGTGAGATGGGAAGTGACGGACTTCATTTTCTAGCTTGTTTCAGCAGTTTCTTATCTCTTCTTCCTCAAGATGTATAGGAGGCCTGCAGTTTTCTCAAGAGCTGCGAGTGGAGTTGATTTCATTCCCTGCTGTTGATGAGGCGGAGTCAGCATTCTGCCTTTGGAAAGCCTGCCTGTGTGTTTGGCAGCTGTCATCCAGGATGGGAAAGCGTACTCAGGCCAGAGTGGGGTCGGACAGAAACCTGTGACACCTGTGTCAGATCTTTGTCAGCCCCCCATTTGGTGCCAGCCAGTATTCTTCATGACAGGCATTTTCTTCACTGCCTTGATTCATGGATTTGTGTTTTTCTATACGTGTGGATTTTTATGCGGTGACAGTCTGAGATAACCACAGCTGTTGACGGACTATAAAGACAACTTAACTAAACTAACTTGGCTCCATGTCACGATGTACGGCCCCCAGGTAAGTTTTTGTATAGTCTGACGCCGAGTACCTGGGGGTGTCCCTGGTGGGGTAATATCTTTCCCTCATCCAATCAGTTGAAAGCGTTCCGGCTTTGTGGAAAAGGGATAAACAAGATGCTCCGTTTTTGTCCTGTGATGGACACCATCACTCCTGGACCAGCTGTGATGGTGTTCATGCTTCCTGAATCTGTAAGCAGCTGTGGTGTGTGTGTCTGCTGCTGGTCCACAGTGCATGTCATCTGCATGGAGTGCATTGGGAGATGTGGGGAGGGTTAGCTGGTCTGCAATGCATCAATGAAGACGATGAACAGGTTGGAGCAAATTACGCTAACTTGTGGGATCCCTCTCTCATCTTCACAAGAGTACGTGCATGTCCCTCCAACGAAAACACGTGCTGTTCTTGGAAGAGTGAAACTGTTATCAGCAATACATTCTGCTGCAGACTCTCTTCTAGCCAGGTTTCAGGAGCAGTTGCATCTTTCCAAACTCTTGTCGACGCTTGAGTCAAATCGACAAAAAAACTGCCGCAGTTTGAGTTAAGCCATTTCAATGCTTTTGTGTCAGATAGGCAAATCTGATCCTCGGTGCTGGCGTTTCTTCTGAATCCGACTGCAAGTTGTTTAGAAGACCATTCGTCTCAAGTGGTACTGGAGGGCAGCTTGTTGACCATTCACTCCATGTTGCCAAGGCAACTCAACGATATATTGGACTGTAGCTGGTTTGCTGTTTTGGATTCCCTTTCTTCAGAATGGGCATATCTGGGCTCTTTCCAGTTGTGTGGAAATCGCCGGGTCGCCGAGATTGTTGAAGATTCTAACAATTTCAATTTGCAACTGGCCAAGATTCCCTGATCATCGCATTAGTTATCATCCTTTCCAGGGAGACTTCACTGTTTTCAGTTTCCTGATTGCATCGTTGAGCTCGTGGATGGAGAAATCTGAGGCAATTTCAGAAGTGGCCAGTGGCGTCTCAGTTCAGCTTGCGTCTGGGCTTCCTCACCTCAGCTGTCCGTTCTCTGGGGCATCTGCAGGAGGCATGCTTCTCAAACGTGAATTGGCCAGAAGATGGTGCTTCTTCCCAGTGTAGTAGTGTTTCCTCAGTGATAACTGTTGATCCTGTGCGGAGAATTGTCACCGTTGAGTAATCTTAACCAGGGTCCACATATCTTCGTGTCTTTCTCCATGTTGAGGAGACTTGGTCTTTTGTCGTGCCAGGAATTTTGGATTTCGCTTGTTTTCTGTTCATCAAAAGTAGCTCTTTGCTTTGTTGTGTTGATAAGAGTTTCCTGGTTAGGGTTCTCTCTCTCTCCTGTCTGGAATTGATTCTGACCGCTCGTGTGAAGGTTATGGAGACCATAAGATCAGTTATGGTTTGTACTCCTTGCGTTCTGCCTCTAGGTATTGTCTCCAGGGTGACTTGAGGACCGCCTATGTGAAGAGCTTCAACCGTCGGGTCAGTTTTCCTGTGTTTGAGTTCCAGGTCACCGCACAGCGGTCAGTTCTGGTACTGAACAGTTTCCAGTCTGCCTTTCTTGTAATTCCAGCTTGGCATCTTCGGAAGTGGTTCGGTGTCCAAACTTCTGGAAATATTCAATACGATTGGCCGATGGTCACTGCTCCCAGATGGTCTTCAACGGAGCGCCAGCAGAGTTGTGAATGTCGTCAGTAGCCATGGCAAAGTCTGGAGTACTAGTTGTTTTCCAAAGCTCTGGCTTATTGATAAGTACCCAGATTATGTCAAACCATCCATCTTCAATCTGTCTCCTCTGATGTCCAGATTTTGATAACCCAGCTTGGAGAGTGGCATTGAAGTTCTCCCATCACCAGGAGCCCTTGAGTCTGTAAGTGGAATGTTGTGAAGCCTGAGTCTTTGTTAGGAGGGCAGTGCAGTTGAGCACAGTGATGTCCTTCTATGGTAGCATGAGTTTGACAGCCAGGAACTCTGTATCACAATGGATCTGGCTACCCCACTGCTGGTATTGTATCCTAACAAGAGTCAGATTCCGCCCTGTGTCGGTGCTTTCTGATCATGTCTAAAGAGCTTCATAACCTCTGATGAACAAACGGTGGCCATCCTTTAGAGGGTCTCCTGTATACAGATGATTCGAATGTATTCTCCTAGGAAGTTCTGAAGCTCAGGTTTTGTTTAGTAAAGCCCTCAGCATTCCACTGTGTGAAAACGAGTGGAGTGCTGAATTGGTCTCAGGTGGGACTGTCTCCGAGATGCCTTTGCCTGTCCTGTTGCTGGGATGCGCCAGAACAGTTAGCTGAGATGGGCCCCTTTGAGGCTGAGGGACCGGCGCTGTCTCTGCCTGGTTTGGAAACAGGACGAGCACCATCACGTCTGTCTTGTTGATTTGAGCCATGACCATATTGGGTTGTAGTATGTGTCCGGGTCAGTTGCCTGGTCCCCATGCTGTCCTCAGCCGACACATTCCTAGGGGCACAAGAAAATAATCACAATTATGTTGCGGCAATGAACAACACCTCACACACACACTGGTTTTAAACAACTTGCAGTGCACAATTCCAAACATTTATAAACTTGCAATAACCATCTGCAAAGGCGCGTACACTCGCCCATACACACAAACACTCCAAATTATTGAATTTCTTCAGAAAGATAAATAAAAAAAAATAAAAACAAAACAAAACGTTGCTCGACGTTGCCAGTAAGCCCTATGTAAAATACACTTTGCGTACCAGGTTTGACTAATAGTCTGTGAAACTAAAGCAGTATGGGTCACATTGTTAAATAATGCTCAAAATTCTTTTAAAATAGCCTTTATAAAACAAACTAAGCGGGTAAGGGTTCGTTTATTTTTTATTCTGAAATAGAGATTTAAACTTGATTACGTTTGGTCTTCTCAAGTAATAGTTTGTCAAGTACGTCTTTCTTGTATCCTTGAATGCCTCACATTCAAAGATATAATGAAATTCGTCTCCAAGCACGTGATAATTGCACTTACAACAGAGTCTCTCATTGTGTGGAATGTTTTGGATTCTCCCAGTTTGAATGGGTAACCTGTGATTTAGGGTTCTGTATTTGACAAATATCAATGCTAGGTGTTCGGGTAGGGTTTTAAAATAATCGTCGCAAGATAAGTTTTATTTATACAATTTAGAGTTACTAAACACTTGTTTTTCTTCCAGCTGCGAGAACCATTGTTGAAAAAAATGATATTTTAAGGCAAACAAGACTTTGGATTTAAACCAATTTTTTGAAATATTATAGTGGGGTTGTTGGGACCACAAACCACTCAGTCCAAGGTTATTTAATAGAGTGTTGACACATAATATGAAAGGCGATACATGTTTGTTTTCTCTATATAAATGTAGCATAAAACGATACATCGTACACGAAAATTTGGACTGGTTAACATCATTTACAAGTTTAAACCAAAAATTCAGCATTCTGCTTTTCGCTTGGATCTCTAAAGGGTATTGCCCTATTTCCCCATAAACCATACAGCTTGGTGTAGATTTATTTAGTTTAAGAACGATCTTATAAAAACGAAGCTGTAGCTTTGAAGCTAAGTCTGTCATGTTATGACACCATACCTCACTTCCGTACAGAAGAATTGGACTGATCATTTTATCAGATAACTCAATCTTTATCTCTATTGGTAACATTATCTTTTTGCTGTTTTTTAATAGGCAAAACATAGCTCTTGATGCTTTGTCGTATAGTCGTTTTTGGGCAACACTAAATTTATTATTATAATTGAAATAAATACCCAAATAGTTATATCCAAAAACCGTTTCAATGCTTTTACCGTTGTAATGAAAATGAGGAATATTTTGTATTTTACCTCTTGAAAACACTATGACTTTCGTTTTACCAACGTTAACTCGTAAATCCCATTTACTACAATACGCATACATAGCATCCAAGGCTTTTTGTAAATCCTCAACAGATTCTGCACATATTATTGTATCGTCAGCATACAACAATAGAAACATCTTTAACATTAAATTCTGTTCTTCTTCCCCCCCATCCTAACCCTCCAGCTTCACTTTTTAAAGTATGTAATCCAGCCATTTCCTCAGATATGTACGCTTGAAAATCGTTAAGATAAATAGCAAATAATACTGGTGAGAGATTTTCTCCTTGTCGGACACCTGTTAGGCACTGGAAAGTGTCTGAACATTGCCCTTCAATTTTAACTACTGATTTGGCAATATTATACTTGTTTTTTATAACAGTCAAGACCATACCGGTCACTCCTGAATTGATTATCTTCTGCCACAAAAAAGCTCGGTTTACATTAATCAAAGGCTTTTTCATAATCAACAAACAAACAATATAATTTATTTTTCTTTGACAAAACATAACCAATAATGGAATGTAGTGTAAATATATGATCGGTGGTAGAGTATCCTGCACGGAAGCCTGCCTGTTCGTGCCCTATTGTTGAGTTAAGGTCAAAAAAAGTATTTAATCTGTTATTCAGTATACTAGTAAACAATTTACCAAAGCAACTAAGCAAAGTAATACCTCTATAATTACTTGGATCTTTATCACTACCCTTCTGTTTATATATAGGTATTATTTCCCCAATGGCCCATTCTTCGGGAACTTTGCCACAAGACAGATATTTTTCCAATAGGCCTTGGGATCGGTGCTTTTCATGATCGAATATTATGTGCTACTTTTGGCTGGTACAGTCTAATTGCTATTTAGTTTCTTTTTGTATGGTCCTACTTGCTCTTGACTTATGGCTAGATTTGGAGAGATTTTGCGGCGTTGGTATCGACTTTAGCATTGAAAAAATATGTGCGCTTGTTCTCACAAGCCTGATAAACCAAGGTTGATATTGTGTTTTCTTTGAACTCGTTTCTTTTCATATCACGTTTTGAACATGTCGTTATCATTTACACTTCAAAAAGTATGTCGCTGAATATTCCTCGATTACATTATTAACACATCGCGACTAGAGGGTCCTTGAGAGATAACAGCCTATCCAATTACATGTTTACCTCCTTTATTTTTTCTCTTGCAATTTATTCAATGAACTTTAGTTATTTTTCTTTTTGCCACCTTGGACTATTTTTCATTACGTTTCTCGATGGATTCATATTTGATGTGATGGTCTGTATGCTGTATATGATTTAATAACTCCATTTCCATTACCAAAGGACAATGAACATCCGAGTAGAGTTCGCAAAAATCCAACACTTCAAACCCATTAATTAAACAAAACAGATTTGATGATACAAGTACATAATCCACAACACTCACATTCTTACAAGTACACTTCCCAATAACTGCATCTAATCCAATGCGACCATTAGCAATAAACATATTCATAGCTTTGCAAAAATCTAATAATCTGTGTCCACAATTATTTGTTGTTCTATCCTGGGACATTCTAATTGGGGGTTGTACACTAACGGCATTATTGTCAGAGTGAATCTCAAGAGATCAATCTATTGGATACACACCACAGTTTATGTCATGTCAAGAAGCATCTTCGAGGTTACTTGTCCCGTGTCGCGTTACATCACACTTCCTACAGAGACTCGAGACAAAACTCCGTGCATGCACTCATGTATGTTATATTACATGTGTGCGTTCTATTTCAGCACCCAGGTCGTCTTGTTTATGTTAGATTATGGGGAACCATCCGGGGGCAAATATGTCAATCCGTCCATAATCATTGTTCACTCTGTCCGCCCGTTTTCACCTTACATTCTCTTCCTTTGCTGAGTTTCAAACCGACACGTAGCCGCTTTGAACATAGACTATGATCTCTACGCAAGTATAATATTATTATTCTGGCATCCCTCCTGCAAATATTATAAATCTACTTTTTTGGGATTTTATTCTCAATTATTCTGGAGACAAATTGTGCTAACTCGTCACGCACTAACAAAAGGATGCCTCCAGATTTCCTCCTAAACTTTCCTCTATTTTTGTAAAAGGCTTTATATCCAGGTATATCTACAGTGTCTGTGTCATCTAATTTGCTTTCAGTAATGGCAATTACATCATATTGAGACAATAATAAAATAAACTCGGGGTATCTAGACTTGGAAATAATGCCACAAACATTCAAAGTCAAAAAGGACAGTAATCTATTCTGTCTAAGAAACACATTATCCCTACTATTTGTGTCATTATGATCACCCTCGTCTGGATCAAAAAAGTCATTTTCATCTACATTATCATAGCCTATTTCATCCTGACTCAACATTATACCCTCAGTCACATTACCCACATCATTATGATCAATAAAATCATGACCCAGACTATTATGGCAGCGTCAATCATCGAATATCACATGACCCACA
>CM065689.1:25435266-25450491 GCA_017654935.2 Phymorhynchus buccinoides | reverse complement strand
CCACGACCACGATTATGCACAACTCCGCCACGACCCCACATTACGCACAACATCGCCACGACCCACATTATGCACAACGATCGCCACGCCCCACATCATTCACCCATCGCCACTACCCACTTGCCGCCACAACATCGACGAACCACATTATGCACAACTCGCCACTAGCCCCATCATTCACAACATCGCCTTACCCACATTAATCACACATTGACACGAACCCACATTATGCACAACATCGCCACGACCCACATTATGCACAACTCGCCCACGACCCACCTTATGGCAACATTCAACATGACCCACATTACTGCACACAACATCGACACGCCCCACATTATGCACAACATGACCGACCACATTAGCCAAAAAGCCGCCACTGCCCACATTCTCACAGCATCGCCACTAACCCAATGTAGTGCACATCGATCGTCCCTACCCACATTATGCACAACACAAGAACCCATTATGCACAAAGCGCCACGGCCAATTACGCACAGCATCGGCCGACTACCAATGTAGCACAACTCGTCCCTACCCACATTATGCACAACACAATGACCCACATTATGCACAACATCGACTACGACCCACATTATGCACAACATTCGACACGACCACACATTACGCACAACTCGCCACTACCCTAATTTATGCACAGAGCATACGTCCCTACACACATTATGCACAACACCAGACCACATTTACCCACATCATCATCACCCCATGTTATCAACTCATCATGTCCCCAAATCTACCCAACAGCCCATGGCCCACATTATTCCCACAATTCCTCATGACTCACATTGATTTCGCAATCTCATCACCATCCCACATCATGTCAACATCACATGACCCACTTATAACAACATCATCACAACCCACATTATGTTTCTACGTCATGACCCCATTGCTATCACATCACCATGACCCACGCTACACCCAACACATCTTGACCCACACTATCGACATCATCATGACCCACATTGTTTCACATCACCATGACCCACACTACCCCCACATCAATCTTGACCCACACTAGCGACCTACACATTCATGACACACCATTGTTATCCAACATCACCATGACCCACATACCCCACTATCCATCTTGCCCACACAATCGACTCATCATGACCCACATTGTTATCAAACCTCAACAATGTACCCACACACAACCCAACCTCGTCTTGACCACGACAATCGACACTTCACCTGACACCCACAGTGTTATCAACACCACCATGAACCACACTATGACAACTCTCCCCCACATTATGTTCGAACATAATTACCCACATTGCTATCAACATTCACAAGACCCACACTAATGAACAACATCATCACGAACCACATTTGTTCAACATCTGAACCCCACATTGCTATCAACATCACCAATGAACCCACACTACACCCAACATCATCTTGACCCACCCATCGACATCATCATGCCCCACATTGCTATCACATCACCATGACCCACAACTACACCACATCAATCTGACCACCTATCGACATCATCATGACCACATTGTGATCAACATCACCATACCCACTCCTACCCCAACATCATCTTGATCCCACATTATGACAACATCATCACAATCCACATTATGTGCAACATCATGACCCACATTGCTATCAAAATCACCATGACCCACCTACACCCAACATCATCTTGACCCCACATATGAACCAACATCATCCACCCCACATTATGTTCAACATCCAGGACCCACATTGTATCACATCACCCGGACCCACACTACACCTGACCTCATCTTGACCCACCTATCGACATCATCATGACCCTATTAGTATAGTCAACATCATCATGGTCACTACACCCTAACATCCATCATGACCCACATTATACCCAACATCATCATGACCACATGTTTATCTAACATATTATAACCGCATTACATCATCATGACCCTAGTAGCAACATCATCATGACCCACATTACATTCAGCATCATCATGACCCACATTACCAACATTTTATGACCCCATTCCACGCCAACATCATCTTGACCCAGCTATTACACCCGACATCATCATGAATCCACATACAACACCAACATCATCATGACCCACATTGTCACCTCGTCATGACCACATTATCACATTATCATGACCCACATTAACCCGAACATCATCATGACCCATATTACCCCCACATCCTCATGACCCACATTACACCCAACTTCATCCAGGACCCACATTTCACATCACATGACCACCTTATCACATCATCAAGACCCACAATTCCAACCAACATCATCGTACCCTCATTTATCAGCATCATGACCCCCCTTATCACATCATTATGACCCACTACACCAGCATCGTCATGTTCCCGCATTCCAACATCATGACCCACCTTATCACATCATCATGACCCACATTTCCCCACATCATCGTGACCCGCATATTCACATCATGACCCAACCTTATCAGCATCATCAATGACCCACTTCCCCCACAGCTCGGTCATGACCCGCATTATCAGCATCATCATTCAACCCACATTACAACCAAACATCATCATTGACCCGCATCATGTCCCACATCATCATGACCCCATTTCAGCATCATCATGACCCGACATTTATCATACATAGTCATACACCACTTCCACCCAACATCATCATGACCCACATTGCACCAACATCATCATGGCCCACATTTGACCGACTTAACATGACCCACGACCCATATTACTAACCACCCCTGTCAGGCGGATGTGGTCACATTTTATTGCTAACATCATCATGACCTTCAATGTGACCTTCTCATCATGTCTAACATTAATTACAACATCACACTATTACCCTCTTTGGCGACATCAAGACGCACATGACTACGGCCACATACTATACACACATCACGCCCACATAGGACCCATGTCGTCATGACTCACCTCAACACAACCCGATTTTACACTGACACACATTATCATATCTCTCATCACGACCATCATCAATCATGACCCATCACCCCCATATCCACATCATCCTGACCCACCACACCCATTATCCAAGTCCATCATGACCACCACAACCCATAATCCACATCATCATGACCCACCACACCCATATCACATCTCATGACCCACCACACCCATATCCACTCATCATGACCCGCCACACGCATATCCCATCATCATGCCCCCCATCACCATGCCATAACATTATGACCCACGTCAGCCTGACCACATCCGCATGACCCATACAGTTATGCACCCGCATTAGACTGAGATCATCATGGACCCGACGCTATTACCGACCTCATAATTATTCCCCCATGTGATCCACTTCACGCGAAGACACGCATTAAGACCAATATCGTCATGCTCTACTCCTTCTCTCGCTCTACTCTCTCATGGCCACTTGTTCAATCTTTCACTTCCCCATGACCCACACCACGTGGTCTCCGTCAGGAAAATCCCTCATGAATCACATTTGACACAACCCCGTTCATCATCGTCACTCCCTGTAGAACCCACGTTTGGTCCACATCATCACTCACAACGTCCCATCATCCACAATGTCTCGCATTATATATTCTGATCACACACTTTATAACATATTCTTTGCACCAGCATAATGATTTATGAATCATGGCCTATTGCCATCGGCTCATTATAAACCCTATATTCGTTTTCCAATTCTACTTTATTCAATGCGATACAGACTTCATCCCTCCTCTCACCTTCGTACCATCCCTCCTCCCACGCTATACTTGGCGTTACCGTTGGGAGCAGGAGGTGTGCAGGCAGATCATCGTCACCTAGCCCCGGGGAACCCTATTCCACGATGTTGCCCCATCAAAGACCCAAGATGGCCAGGCCATCGCTCCGTAGTCGATCTTCCGTCAGCCCCAGACGGAACAGGTTCGTCCGGGCTGTCATGCTGATTGGCTGGACGTCCTCCGGGTGGAGCCATGGGATCGATTTCCTTCTGCACTGGATGGTGCCGTCCACGGTCCACGCCCTTTCTACTCCTGGCAGGCTCTTCACATAACCCACAGTAATCTTGAACGGAGAGCCGTGAGGTCGTCGTTTATAAACACCTTCGCTATCTGTGACCTTGTACGGGTCTGCACCCGGTGTTGAATCGAGTTTTCCTTCTATCGATTGGGGGTTTTTACGCTCCCCAGCCTGACCGTCTAGCTCCGACCCCTCTTGGATGAGGCCAGAACTATCTTGCTATCGCGCCGGAGGTACGCGCCCTGTGCCGCGTTCGCCATAGACTAGGTCTGCCCACTCGCGCCCACGTCCCGAGGAACACCTACATTAACGTGGCGGTAGGTGCGACTACGGAGTTCACTCTACATTAGGACGCACTGAGGCACCTAAGTGATATATATCTTCGCATGGGCTGGCTAATATAAATTGATATTTTAATTTTTCGCGGTGGAGCAACGATTCCTTGTTAATACACAGAAGACCGAATGAGTTATCTTTTCTAGTTTTTTATTTCTGATTATTTTGAAGTTTGCATTCGAAATAGATCATTAATTTGCAAAATTGGGCATAGAAGATACAATTTTTCTCTTTGTTTCTATTGACTTGATTTAGAAAACATCAATAAACAAAGAGATCATTCAAATTGTCTTTCAAGTTGTGGATACTGGTAGAACACATAATATGCCCTCATAGAAAATTGTATGGGGTGGGGTGGGGTGGTGGTGTGAGCGACTTATGTTGGTTTTTCCCATGCACCATCATATAAAAATCACTCCAGCCATCACACAACAGAACGTACATAAACAAAAGAGAAATGAAAGAAGATGGCAGTGTTGACTTAGGAAGTGGTAGATCATACTTTTTTTTATATGAGACTTTATATTGAAAAACTCTCTACACCCTCATTGTTTTCCCCACAACAAACCACTACAAAATGCAAGTCGATGCAAAATGGATGTCTATGGAGCGAAGCGAGTTTAGAATGACCAAGGTATGGTTGTGCATCAACAGATTTACTTCCCGAAGCAAGTGCATGAAAGTGACAGCCATCTATTAATTCCGGACATATATGAACCGGACGACTTTAATAACGTCTGATGAGGGCATCGTTTATGAATTCCATTTACAAAATATGACATTAAGAGAAGAAAGAGATAGAATAATAGGCATAGATAAATAAATAAATAAATATAGGGGAAGACGGGGTAGAAAAAGCGGGGGCATTGGTCTAAGAATCCCACCCATTATCTCAATGAATAAGAAAATTTACAGTCAAATTTGCCCATGAGACAATGCTATACATTAACGCTCGTACTCATGGGCAAATGAGACTGAATTTGCTTCATTTCATGAGATAATTGGGGTGGGCTTCTTAACCGCCATGCGGCTTTTTACCCCGTCTTCCCCTACAAACATTCACCCGCGCTCTGCTTTGACAAATATCCCGCATCAAGACTATAGACACTCTGCGTAGCAAGCAGCAATGCCAGAACGAAAAGGACAGACTAGAAATCAGAGGGATTAAATAAATAAAACCAACATGACTCTATCTTGAGAACACGACGTATTGGATGGAGCGCCCTGTGCTGATATCAAGGCAAGGGAGACGATTTGTGTCTTTGCACCCGGGCTAACCTATCTCGTGTTGCACTGCGCATGGCCCAGCAGCGCGAGCGTTTATGCGTTTGACCCTTAGTCTGTGTATGTGATTGACCCTGGGTTCTTTGACCCACCCTTCGACCTCTTCGAGATATGGTAGGGGTGGAGGTGGTTTGGTGGTTTGGATATCAGTTATTTGACCAAATGATGGAAAGCTTTGTCTTTTCAGCAGAGTTGTACATTAGATAATTGTTCCCCTCGTAGTGTTCTCGACCCTCAGACTCTACAATCAATGTATATGCTTCTTTCAGTTTTATTACAAAATATTCCTAGGCTGATCCTAACCCCATCCCTTTTTTCTCTCGCTTGAAACAGGAGGCTTTTGTGGCAGCGCAAAATATTACAACTCGTCAAAATGTTACAGTTGTAACATTTTGACGCCTTTTAACATTTTGCGGCGAAAGCCTGCGTCGAAATGTTTTCAATTTTGTTTACAAATTCAACATTTTGTGCGAGCCCGCCCGGGGGCGCCAAGGCGCAGTTTTGTTACAATTGTAACTTTTGCGTGAGGCGCCCCACCTTTGATGAAGTTTGCAATTGTAGTAAACATTTTGACGCGTTGTAACTTTTGGCCCGGGGCGCCTCGCGCAAATGCCATACTACAATTCTACAAAATTGTAACATTTGCGCAGCTTTCCGTGCAAAATGTTGCAACCCTTCCAAATTGTTACAATTGTGAACATTTTGCGGCGAGGAGCCCCGGGCTCTCACGCAATTTGCTACAAATGTACATTTTGCGCATTGTAACATTTTTTGCGCTGCGTCCAAGGCTTGCTAACTCCTTCTTCACAGTATGCCGGTCATGACAACCTTGTTACGGCGTACGTAGCCGGGGTGGGGGTGGGGGGTAATGGGTTGAATGGAGGATGTGCTCTTCCTGACATTGCTAGGGAACTGGCGAATCTATTAATTCAACTTGACTGTGATCATCTGACACGCCGCTACAAGGCCGACACACTTTAAGACCCCACCAGGTCCGTGTCACAAATCACGGGTTTTCACGGGTTTTTGCCCTCTTGCAGCTGTGTCCGAATCTTCTTTTGACCAGTTTGAACTCCATACAAAATGGCCCCCAAATTGAAACGAAACACTATTTTAAAGAGCGGAGTCTCTAGATTTTGAACTTGGGGATCATTTGTATGTGGGTCACAGGCTACCAGAAAAAAACAAGGGACTAATGTGGTGCGTCAGTGTGGTCTTTAAAAAACTCCCAGCTCAGAGAAACTTTGGCCTCCTATGAAAAAGACGCGCTTCGTTTTTTTTTTCCCAAAAATTTTTTGGGGCGCGCAACCACTCAACCCATGAAATACTATGAAGAACAAACCCTCGCCAGACATCGTGCGCTAGCACAAACCTGGTCCGTTTGGGGCCGAGGTATGTAACAAAAATGTTAAACATTGTATAGTATCTTTGTATTACTCTGGCACCAAAAAAGAGTCACTAGTGGTCTTAGACAGTCCAACACAGGGCGGGATTAGTATGTAAATTAGGCTAACAGGCCATCGTTTTTTTTTGGGAGTTGAGCTCTAATTTTTACATATACTAATCCCCGTTTTTCAAGACCATTAAGTGGACAATTCGTGCTCTCAAAGTTTATGGTATCTCTAATTTCCTAACCCATTAAATGAATTAATCTGGTTCCTTTTCCCTGATGGTTTCCTACTTATTGTCCTGTCTGTCTGTCTGCCTGCCTGTCAGCTCCGCTTTGTTTTGTCTGTACTGGCTGTATATTCTTGCTGTCACACTCCTCCCTCGGTTCGCGCTCCCCCCCACCCCCCACCCCCACTCTCGTCCCTTCCTCCTCTCTCTTAGATCTATTTCTGTCTGTCCTGCCTCTCTAGGACATAGGAGGGCCATAAAGGAAGGTGGTAGTGGGGGCGGGTGGTGGAATGGGTGGTGGGGGGCAGCAGAGTTTTATAAGTGTGTATTATTATTATATGGGGGTATAGTTATAGGAACGGGGTGGGAGAAGGCATGTTTCCGGCACACGCGTACGTGTCAACTTTCGCCCTGATCTATGTCTCTCAAAGGTACACCCACCCCACCCCATTATGATCCGCTTATCTTCCTCAACATACACCCCCCACCACACGCCCCAGCCCGCCCTCTAACCACCGCCCCTTATCCTTCTTGGGGAAGTGATTAGCCCGTAGGCGGGCCCCTAATTTCTATGATGACTAATGAACAATTAGCGCCCACGACGAGAAACAGTCAGCCGCCGCCACGCTCGTTTACTTGTGTTTTAAAGACGAATGAATGGATAGTATGTAAATGAGAAAAAGAGAAAAGAGAAGGGGGGGTGTGTTTGGAGAAAGAGTTTGTTTGTTGTTGTTGTTGTTGTTACCCGGCCAGAGGCCGGGTATTTTGATCGATTGTGTGTCTGTGTGTGTGTCTGCGTGTCTGTGTGTCTGTGTGTCTGTCTGTGTGTATCGATTATCTTAAAAACTACTGTTTTGTATTTTGATTAAAATTGGCAGAGGGGTAGACAGCTTGAAAAGGAAGCTTCCTTTCGTTTAATCAACACCGTGCTGACCTTGAGGCCTTGAAGTTTGACCTTGTAAACCGAAATTTCCTTCTTTGGGCTATGTATTTTCCCCCCAGCTTTATTTCGTGAACTAGTAAAACAGAACTCGCTTCAATTTTTGTGTGGTGGTGTACCATGGTGCAAGGAAGTTTGTCTATAAAAGTTCAGCTGTATCTCGTGAACTACTGAACAGAATCGCTTTCAAAATTTTGGGCTATGTATTTTATGCGTTCTGTAAGGGTGGAAAGTGGTGTGTTTATTGGGTGGGGGGGGGGGGGGAAGGACATATCACTCTGGTGCAAGAAGTTTGCATAAAAGTTCAGATGTATCTCGTGAACTACTGAACAGAATCGCTTCTTCAAATTTTGGGCTATGTATTTTACGCGTTTCTGTAAGGGTGGAAAGTGGTGTGTTTTTGGGGGGGGGGGGGGGGGGGCAGGACATAACTCTGACCGGGTTTGCATGGTCACAATGCGTTGCTGCCGCTCGGCGATGCTCTTGTTTGTTGTTGTGTATGTTACTTCATGAAAAACACAACACTGGAAGGGGAGGGCCGGGGCTAGTATGGGTTGGTATGCTTCAATGGTAACACACACACATACACACACACGCAAACAAACACACACACACACACGCGCACACACACACAACAAACACACACAAGACAACACCACACACACACACACACACACCCACCACACACACAACACACACACACACACATAATACACAAACACACACACACACACTGCACACCAACACACAACACACACACCCACACATACACCACACACCACAAACCGCACACACTCCGCACACAACACACACACACACCGCACACAACACGCACGCACACAGCACCGCTCTCACGCACGCACGCACACGCCACACACGCACGCACACGAACACACGCCACACACACACACACACCACACACACCACACACAGAGGGCAGGAGAAGAAAAAGCTTTTCAGCTTATTCTTTAACTCTCCATAAAGATAGATTTTGACTTGACTTGATTTGACAACAACCGAGTTGTCAATATAAGATTGGAGTGTGTCCTTGGGTCACCAACGTTATTTGTGTTGTTCAGTCATGGTTTAGTCAAACAGTCACTCTCCACGTTTTGTCACACGTATACACAAGCGTAACATTGCAAGCTAAACAAATACCATAAATTCGGGCCTAAGACATCACTTACGCACGTAGGACTTCGGTCAATTCGCTCATGTCAGGCAGTTTCAACTGTACAATGTTATATAAGCGCCCCAACTGTGAGTTTAGCCAGAGGATACAAAAATTAATATCCCATTTAGCTTTTATCTGACTCTAACTCCAAAGTAACTTTAGCATGACGTATAAACAATTTGTCCGTGTACACAACTTTTAATGAATACTGATATAAAATTTTTGACAAGAGCATACAGATGCTTTTTGTGCTGAATTTTGAAAACCGTTAAGATGAAGTGTAGTGTTTTTAATGCCATTTCTGCACCCTAACAGGTTATTAACAATTGGAATTCACTACCTAAACGATACCATAACCGTAGGAACGCTCATATAAAAACAAGATAATTATGGGAACTATTATTGCTTTCATTCTAACATACTTGTTTTCAGTAATAATCTAGTATCAGACATTCAATTTGCTTATTCACTGTAGAAAACTATGTTTGTACTCTAACATATTGCATTTCCCTTTTAATCTAAAAGGAATGAGCATGCTACAGGCCAATAAAGCCTCATCTGCTTATATGATATATGATATGATATAAAACAGACTACGTGTATTAACGAAACCACAGACGCGTGTGTGTGTGTGGTGTGTGGGGGTGGGGGGGTGTAAACTTTCTAATAATCCAATTCTACCAGTTTCTGACCAGACGGCTTTACTAAGCCGCATGCTAAACGAGAGCTTAAAATTCAATCAATACTATTTGTGCTCAAAAGCGAATTTTCGCACTATCGATTTTGTTTGGTTTTATCGCCTTGGACTACACCGGTAGTCCAGAAGAGCGCATCTATGCCAAACTGGACATCTGAGGCCGTCAAGAGGCACTCTTCACAACATACAACGGCACAGACTGTTTGGTAGAAGTGAGTTCCAAAGGAGTTCTTGTTCCCCCATATGAACCGTGCCCTTTTTTTTTGTTTCTGTTTCTGTCTGGATACGTCGCAGTTTGGACGCAGAGTGTCCAATTGATCTTCTCCCCTATTTATTGCACAGGGTTAGAAAGAAAGACATGTTTTATTAATCATCTGTATTATCAAAAATTCGGGACTTTCCTGTGTTTGCACTGCCTCGGGCGATTGCCGCTCCAGATCGTTCCCGACCATCTTTAATTATTATACCTTTCATCGGCACTGTCGCCTATTGGCCACCACAATGATTTAACACCCATGTCCTTAAAGGCACCCAAATGAGGTCTGTTAACCATTTACCTTATTTTCTTAATTTTGGGAGGTAGGATAGGCCCTATTTTTATTGATGTCACAAAGGAACTATGAATCCCAAAATGCGATGAATCTTTTCTCTACCCCGGTAAGTTAATGGAAGTTTTGCGCATGAAAAATGCTGGCGTTGAAAGGGTTTAAGCCGAATTTCTTCTAAGAAGAAGAATAAAGAGGCGCATAAAGGTTAAAAGAACGAAGGCACTTAAACGTCACGAGAAAGCACCACATACGATACATGCGATTAGTATTCCTGTCGATCCAGTGAATGGGCACGAATCTTACTTTTCAGGTGGAAGCACGTGGGCACTAAATAAACTAAATACTAGATTATTTCTTTTGTCTCTCTCTTTAAAGGTACTTTTAGAATAACACTCGTGTGTCGACTTCATTGCATCCCCTCCCTTCTACCCCCACAGCTTCCTACTTTCCTCCCACTCCCCCACGGCTTTCCCTACGCTAATAAATAGCTGTTATTTAGATATGTAGGCTCTATTGGCTACTGGAGGGTGGGCAAGATGGTTTTGGGGTACTGACCAAACAAGGGAATAACTCTCGCCAATAACCCTATTTGATTCCACTTAATGCCGCTGCCTTTTGGCAAGAGTGAATGCCTTTTGGATGCTGAATCGAACAAGGGCTTAACTCTTACCGTCCAGGTGTCCATAACCCTAGTTGCGTGCCAATAGGTATGCCTGTCCTGTCGTTTTCCGACTACGACTGCCAGATATAGAGGTGACTAAGCTGTAATTCGTTGGGTGTGTGGTGGCTTAAAATGTTGTATTTGGTGGAGAAGCCTTGCCCAGGGTAATAATCCCACCCTCCGCCAAAAGGATTTTGAGGCCACTGGCGTTGAAGAAGAGTCCTCAAGGCCAACTCATCCCCGTAGGCTGCAGCACTAGAGCCATGCAATGACCACCTAGTTAAGAGTCCATAAGAAAAATGTGCTTTAACGCCATCTCGTCCTGGAACAGACACAGTACGGGCTTTTTGTAAGATACAAAGATGTGGGCCGTACTGGAGTGCAATGCCTCGAGGCAGTGCAACTCAGTAAGAGTCAGAGCCTCCACAAAAGGACCTATAAGTTGTCATATGTATTACAAATGCTGTTTGAAAAATCATTTATTGCACAGCTCTCTTAACTATTGGCCCAATAATACAGGCTAATGTCACACAGAACCCTAAAGTGCCCACGTGCGTGGCGCGTTGCCAACAACATTCTCAGTGAGGCGTTTTGTAACGCGTTTTTTTTAATTTTTAGCGACGTTGGCAAATCTTATTCGTCGCGAAGGTCACGTATCGGTTTAGGTTTTCTATTTGAAGCCAACTATTGACACATTAGGTAGGCACAACACAGGAATAACAACGCTCCTGCTCTCGTATATCTCCCAGCGTAGACGCAGCACGTCATAATATTAACAGGCTTTGAACTAACTCGATCACACAACGCGCTCGATTTGTTAGGCGTGGAGGAGTGTGTGTGGTGTGGGGGGGTGGGGGGTCGTCTGCTTTCTGCAGGTATTAAATCCATGTCTCTGCCAGTCCGTCTCTGATTCACTCTGTCATTGTGTCTCTGTGTGTCTCTATGTGATTGTACCTGTGTGCTTGTGTTTGTGTATGTGTGTCTCTCTCACCACACCTTCTTCCTTTCCCGCCCCCCCCCTCTCGCTCCTCTCTCATCTCTCTCTCCACATGTAGGCCTACTATGTTCACACCGCCCGATCATGATGGGCTATGGTCTATATATTTGAGTCACTATCTTGATTCTCTCTCTCTCTCTCCTCTCTCTCTCTCCCTCTCCTCTCTCTCTCTGTCTTCTCTCTCCTCTCTCTCTCTCTCTCTCCCCTCATCTCTCTCTATTCATCTCTCTCTCCATCTCTCTCTCCATACAACGCCCGCAAAAATGTAGATGATGCAAACAGTTTACCCTTCTTCTCAAAAGATATTCTTGGCTAATCCATAATCAAAGGGAGATATAACATAAACGAAGAAGGCGAGAGGCTAATTATGTCCTCTCATCGCACCACAGGGGCGGATCTGAGGGGGGTATCCAGGGTTCAAGGACACCCCCCATTAGCCCCAGGCATGTACCTTATAAACAAGGGTAAAAAGTAAGAACATGACTAAATGTGTG
The DNA here is from genome assembly GCA_017654935.2 of Phymorhynchus buccinoides. Taxonomy (NCBI): domain Eukaryota; kingdom Metazoa; phylum Mollusca; class Gastropoda; order Neogastropoda; family Raphitomidae; genus Phymorhynchus; species Phymorhynchus buccinoides. Next base: position 25,437,750 of record CM065689.1, on the reverse strand, counting down.
CTTTAATAATCACTAATTTGCAAAACATTTTTCTGCGGGGCTTCGCCGCTGGTGGTCTCCACAAGACCACTACACCCTTACCCCTTTCGCCACCAGCCATGTTTTCAGCCCAAACAATACCACCCATAAAACTTAACTGGGTTGAGAAAAATATTATCTGCAATGTTGGGAATTCCTCTGTAACATGCATCCGCATTGAAGTGGCCTATTTTTACCTACCATAAATTACGAAAATAGGAGTTCTTTCAGATAAACTAAAAGGCCCTGATTTGATGGGTTTTTTTTTTTTATTGAAATGGGTGTTTTAAACCATTTGTGGTGCAAAAAAATACGACATTGGCCGGTTTATAAAAGGGTGTAACCATTACCTCCCTGAACTTACCGTGGACCTCCACCCCCCCCCCCATGCTTACGAATAGTTTGGTCCGCCCCTGCACCATACATATATTATAGCCTTGCTCTTGCAGGGCACGGTTAGGTGTCATCGTTACTTACATATCTGTATTATTTTTTTTTAAAAATCCGGGACTTTACTGGTGTTGCACTGCACTGCTTTCGGGCATTGCACTCCCAGTATTGTTTACCACCATCTTTGTATTTACAAATGTCCCATATGTGTCTATGACTGAGAGGACGTTTTGAAAACACCAATTTTTACATTTGCACGGTTAGGTCTGTGGTACGTAGCGAAAGTAGCGGAACATGGGCGCCCGTCATCACGCTCCTCCGCGGCTGTTGTATCTGCTACCCATCATAACTTAGACGAGATGTGGGGGGGCCCGAGATGGGCGCGGGACCCAGTCGTTTTGTTTGAAAGAAGCTACCCAGGCACTACTCACCTAGTGTCCTGCGTCTTTTTCTCTTACGGCTTCTTCGGATGTGGTTGTAAATATTATGTAAATAGAAAAAAAAATGGATCACGAGAATCTCTATCACTTCTCCATGAACTGTCTGTCTGTCTGTCTGTCTGGTCTGTCTGTCTCTCTATCTCCTCTCTCTCTCTATCTCTCTCTCTCTCCTATCTCTCTCTCTTCGCTCTCTCTCTCTCAATAATCTCTCTCTCTCTCTCTACCGTCAGCACTAATTTGGTTTAAGATTAAATAGAATACTCTCTAGAGAACGGTAAAAGGGGGATTCTGCCTCAGTCTTGTCATCCCATTTTTACCTGAAATTCCTGGGATAACAGCACTACTTTTTGTCACAATAAAACTGGTTCTAAGTGTCCAGTTTTACTCTTTTTTACCATCCACTCACACGACACACACACACACTACACACAAACACACAACACCAAACACACACACACACACACACCACACCCAACACACACACCCACACACACACGCCTACGCACCACACATACCAACACCACACCACACACACACACACACTACACACACAACCACACACACACACACACACCACAACACACACACACACACACACACACACAAATTTATGAGCTCAGATAACAGTACATGCTTCTTGCCGAGAGATAATGTATTAACCCTTTCACCGCCAAAGTCGCATTTTAGCACCACAGTGATTTAACACCTATGTCTCTAAAAGGCATCAAATTGGGGTATATTATCCAAAGACCCTATTGTCTTAGTTTTGGGAAAGTAAGGATAGACCTTATTTTATATATGTCACAGAAAAATCCCCAATACTGCAGATGGATTTTTGTTCTCTACCCAGGAAATTTTAATGGACATTTATGGCTAAAATATGATGGCGGTTGGCGGTGAAAGGGTTAAGACAGTCACACTGATCTATCACTGCTAGTGATCAGTATTCATTGTTGTCAGGTGTGTTTACACTACTCATGACCACAATGACTTTGCACAACTACAAGCAATTAAGTGATTAACTGGTGCCAATGTACAGCATTGGTTGACATGTAACGTTTTTGGTTATCATTTTAATCCAATCAGATTGTTTTGTGAGCACATGGTCGCTGACGTTTGCATTATTTGCTGTTTAGTTGAGACCCATACCAAAGACTGTACAGGGGAAGATAAACATCCGGTCTCTTTTCCCTATATGAGTAGTGAGGACAGAAACACTGGTTATGTCCCTTTGAAACGTGACACATTTTACACATCGATAGGCCAGTTGAATTCTCCGTTCAAGTTCCAGTCCTGAGTTTTTGGATATACACGTCCCCACTAACGACAACTCTATCAGCCCGGTTCGCTGAGCTTTTAAGTAATCCATCTTACCCTTTTAGAATATCTTTGCCCATACTTGCATTTCTTCACCATGAGCTGATGTAAAATCTATGTAAGCTATCAACATTACTTTAACTGGTGGATCTATTTTAAGTTTATTTGATATTTGAGAAATAGCATGCTTTACGCTTTCTAGCACATTTGTTGAATCAATGCTTTCTATGTCTGTTTCTGTGAAAATAGATTCGAAATTGTTTTGCGGAATAGGGTTCTAAATTACTTCATTTGAATCATAAAGATCATAATTTGCTGA
>CM065689.1:25425266-25432766 GCA_017654935.2 Phymorhynchus buccinoides | reverse complement strand
ACGTGAAAACCGTGATTTTGACACGTGACGCGGTGGGTCTTTAAATACAGAGTTTCCTAAGCTGCTAAGGTCACTGCAATTTATAAAACACATTGCATAGCACACAAACACGTACAAACGCGCAGGTTACACAGACACAAATATCTCTAAACAAATCGCGACCATTATTTTGTTCCCGTTTGTGAGCACGGTATATAATATAATATGCCACCCCCCCCTGCATTTCTCGGTTTATTAAATTTTTCCGTGTTTGCCTTTCTTACCATACATAAAGCTGTATTTTAGGAACATTTGTAGCTAATAACCTTTTTGGAATACTAACCCTATCCCTAACCCTAGCCCTAAACCTAACCCTACCCCCCACCCTATAAGACGGAAACACGTAACGAACCACAACTGTGACAAATCGCGGTGTACTGCAGTACATAGTGGGGGGTAGGGTTAGGTTTAGGGCTAGGGTTATGGATAGGGTTAGTATTCCAAAAAGGTTATTAGCTAAAAATGTTCCTAAAATACAGCTTTATGTATGGTAAGAAAGGCAAAAACGGATAAATACAATGAACCAAGAAATGTAGGGGTGGTGGCACATCTTGACCTTTACCTATATAATATCAATATAATATGAACATAATATCAATATAATATCAATAGCGTCATCTTTTTCTAGTGGAGAACATTGATTGTAGTAATTGTTTTGGATTATTATTATTTTCAAAGAAAAGGTCATGAAAACAGCATTATTAACAGTAACGCTTTCACACAGAGAGAGAAAGAAATAGAGATTTAACGCCTGCTGGGCCAAAAGGCCATTTGGGGCATTTGAAATTATACAGATGCTGGGCGCTTTCACAGAAAAAGAGCGAACAGACAAAACTAAGATATGAACATACTGTATCAACGAATACACGACTGATTTGAAAACAAAAACAACCAAAAAACCACCAAAAAACCCATACAAAATGAAAGAAAACCCTGCGTTTGATATTGTATCAACGAACAAGCGATTAAATTAAAACAACAACAACAACAACAACACAACCAACACACATGAAAAATAAAATAATATTCTGCATTGCATGCGTGTCTAAATTTCTTGAAGACTGCTTCAAATCGGTCTTCAAATCTACCAACAGAAAAATGTGATAGAAAAAAAAAGGACACAAACTAGTTTGACTAGAAAAGAACGGCATTGAAAAAGAATTCTATCTATTGAAAAACAAACAAACAAACAAAATAATAGGAATAACCAACATCACCATCATAACAACCAAGCAGCTAGCTGAACAATAACAACATCAAGAAAACAGAAAACCATGTTGCTTAAAGGTCATGACGGATCAGTTTTTGCAAGAAACACGTCGAGATCACCAGAAAGACAGCCTTTTCAAGGGTCGGAACACTCACTTTGGTCTGGTTTCCTATAAATTAAACCGTCAAAACGGCGATTCCTCCTTGGCGGAGATGCCGGAGAGAGTAGCCATTTTGGATGGGGTGGGTGGAGGACACTCATTGTGGTTGAAGTTTTTTTTTTTTTTGTAGTGCAGTAAAAATAAATTGGAGCTAGTTCCTTTGTTGTGAGCGAAACTCCTTTAGATAAACTCTATAAAATTAAAATAAAATGGCTTGCATTGCGAAAATTTCGTGCAAACGATTTGGCGGCCATTAGAAAAGAGACGACACACGTCTTCTCTTTGGGTGAATGAATTTGACTTCCAGCACCTCCGCCAAGGAGGAATCGCCGATTTGACGGTTTGATTTCTAGGAAACCAGAGCAAAGTGAGTGTTGCAATCTCTGTAAAGGGTGTTTTCCTGGTGATCTCGACGTGTTTCGGACAAAAACTCATCCGTCAGGGTCAACCTTTAAAGCACAATGTTTCATATTTAAGCAAAAATGGACGGCAACGAGTCTGCAAGCAAGTGCAAATAGAGAATGTAGTCAACTATGTTAGAACGTCGTGTGAAAGCCAGAAGGTACTATCTAAAGAAGGTTAAGAGCACCTTCAGCTTTCAACCGACGAGAATTGCACAACAATAATATTCTACTGTCTAAACAGCCCAACTCTGCTTAGTCCTGTCTGAGAACGTTTTGTTAGATGAAATAGCGTTTGAATCTCGTTTAAAAAAAAGAAGGTTTTATTTCCATAATATACAGTTACAATACAAACAAAACAAATTAGCAGAATTCACACGCACAATTCATGAAATACACGTGCATACATACACGTATGGATAGACACAAACACGGACGCACACAGAGACACAGACACCGATACAGACACACACACGCGCACCCCCCCCCCCCCTCGAATCACACACGCGCGCGCGCGCACGCACGCACGCACGCACGCACACACGCACACGCACGCACACACACACACACACACACACACACACACACGTACACACACACACACACACACACACACATACACACACACACACACACACACACACACACACAAACACACACACACACACACACACACACACACACACACACACACACACACACACACACACACACACACACACACACACACACACACACACACACACACACACACACACACACCACACACACACTACACACACAACCACACACACACACACACACCATCCCTTAATCCATTCAGATACAGCAATACAAAGATAAAAATAACAAGAAACATTTTCACCACAATGATTGTCAGCAGACGTAAGTGTCAATCTACACGATTGCCGACTATTAAACAAACAATAATAACAGAAAAAACAACCATAATAGGTAAATATATAAGAGCACTCGTTTGAATCTCAACATCAACGGTCGGTTGCAAGAAAAAAAAGAAAAAAGACTGATGTGAATGTGTATGCAATTAACTACAATTAAATGTTTGATTTTCTTATTATTTATTGATTAAATAACAACAATCCACTGTCAACTCTGCTGTGTTCTTTCTGCACGTGTTGTTAGATCGATCTCGCTTGAATCTCAATGGTCAGTTGCCGAAGACGGACATGCTGGACCTAACTACTATTTCATATTAATTAGGCGCATAAGGGCAGCATGACGCATTTGCGCTCATAATGACAGGAGACTATCTGAGTGATCGACGTCGAAGAAGAATGTCTGTTGCAAGAGAAAAGGTCATCATAGTTGTCCACAAGAAACGAATTCCTCCACTGACTTGACCATAAAAACATAGTCCTGCTTCCACTATACGTGGCGGAGGAAAACAATACCAACAAGTACGAAAAACAAACAATATTAAAGGTTAACCACAGAAAGATCCCCCCCCCCCCTCTCTCTCTCGCTTATGTTTCATCATACACCTTATGTTGTTTTATAACCATTCATTCGGAAAACAGAAATTTCACATAACTCTGCTGTTGTGTAAGAATCTAGAGAGTTTACCATTTAACCTTTACCGGATCATGCTTTTGACTACACAGACACGATGGCGGGGGTCTTCCACGACCCCCTACTCAGCAAAGAGCGAATTCCTAGGTGTTTATCCCTGTCCGGATGGCGGGGGTCTCCCACGACCCCTACTTGTCAATGAGTCACCATGTGTTTATCCCTGTCCGGATGGCGGGGGTCTCCCACGACCCCTACTCAATGCACTGTCGTGGGAGACCCCCGTCATCCGGACAGGTATATCAAAATTACGCGTCATATTACGTCATTTATATTTTATACACATTAATGAAATTTATCACACTTAAAGCCATTTACGGTTTTGACAAAGTCATGAAATTTCATGAAGATTGCTTAAATAGTTTTAGAGATATAACATGTTTTGTGTGTCAAGGGGTCGTGGGCGACCCCAGAAGTCCGGTAAAGGTTAATAGAAAAGTAGACACAGACATTCTCCCACATTTCTCTGACACTTCTGGAACCTTAATTAACTCCTCTATCCCAGCAACGAAGGCGTCTGGAGGAAATAATCAAATTGCCGAAGAGTTTGTCATGACGCGGCGTTGGCAATCTACTGACTGCCAATGTCCAAGAAGTTTGTATGGATCCGAGACGTACTGTTTTATGTGTACTTCCACAAAATGTCACCTTTTGTATAACATTATGCATAATAATAATAATAATAATAAATAATAATAATAATAATAATAATAATAATAATAATAATAATAATAATAATAATAATAATGATAATAATAACAACAACAACAACAACAACAACAACAACAATAAATAATAATAATAATATAATAATAATAATATAATAAAAACAAACAACTGCATAAACTTTACATAAATTGTTCTTGAGAGGCTTCAGTTTCAAATATATCTCAGTTGACGGTTTTGGCTAAGAAGAAGGAAAAAACCCACTTCCTATCTTCCTTTCTTTCTGTAAGTAACAAATGACCATTGTCTGCCACTGGCTTGCACCAATCACACCAGAATAGTTATAAAAAAAAAACACCCACAAGAACACACGGGCAGGCGTCAGCACTGTACGGGCCCCTGTGATTTGCTGGGAGATTTAATTGATTCTGGGGATTTGGCTTCGTTCAGCGCAGCTGTCCGCCCGTTGAAAGTAAAAGGCCACGTCTGCAACAGAATAACAAAGGATGTGTAATTTTACAATGAAAATGAGACTAACAATCCACTCACCCTGTCTGGGTCTCTCGGTCAGTGTCCATCAATAATTATGTCCACACTGACTCATAACTAGCATAAGCTATGGCTTAAACAACTTTGTAAGGCTCGGTGTACATCTCGTGTCCTGGCTAATACAAAGCATCTGTTTTGTTTCATTCTGTGTTTTTCTCACACCTGCTGCCGTGTCATTCACACCGACTGGCGTGCGTTGTGTACGCATTTGGTCCGCTGTCGCCCATGTTGTTTTGTGTCTTGGGGAACCGGGGAGACTAAATTAAAGAAGCAGACCTGGTGGTGTGTATAACCTGTCAGCAAGTCAAAAGCAACAAGGCGTGTGCTACCTGTCACACGGTTGTCAAACATGCTGGGTCCTGGGTAGAACACAGATGGACACCGAGCATAACAGTGAAACACCCTACGGAAGAACTTATTAAATAAACTGTATGATTGAGTTTCTCTGACTGACTCGGACACTACCTACCAATAATTAGTGCACAACGTGAACATCATCCCGTGCCAGAGTAAAAAGATTGAGGGTGCAGGACGGTGTTAGGCATCAAGAACTACACACATAAAATGAACGTAACAAGTCACAAAAATAGACACACACACACACACACACACACACACACACACACACACACACACACACACACACACACACACTAACAGAAAGAGGGTTAGAAAGGAAGAAAGAAAAGAAAGAAGAGAAAGCAAGAAAGAGCGAGAATACGGAACAATCGAAAAGCAAACAATGAGAGAGAGAGAGACAGAGACAGAGAGAGAGACAGAGAGAGAGAGAGGAGAGAGAGAGAGAGAGACAGAACCCAAACACAAACACTAACAGAAAGAGAGAAAGGAAGAAAGAAAAGAAAGAAGAGAAACAAGAAAGAGCGAGAAAACGGAACGATCAAAAAGTAAACAATGAGAGAGACTCAACTCAACTAGAGACTCACTACTCAGAGAGAAACACTTTTTAATGATTAGGCCATCTGCCCGTATCAAAAGGGAGACAAAGGGGAAGGGGTAGAGTGTGAAAATCCAATGATCATAATATAAAAAAAAGAGAAATGACTGAAGCAAGACCAGAAATAAACCCATGTTTGAATGAGAGAGAGAGAGAGAGAGAGAGAGAGAGAGAGAGAGAGAGAGTGAGAGAGAGAGAGAGAGAGAGAGAGAGAGAGAGAGAGAGAGAGAGAGAGAGAGTGAGAGACAGAGAGTGAGAGAGAGAGAGAGAGAGAGAGAGACGAGAGAGAGAGAGAGAGAGAGAGAGAGAGAGAGAGAAAAAAACCAACCCAAAACACTAACAGAAAGAGAGGGAGAAAGCAAAAAAAAGAACAGAAGAAAGAAACGAAAGAGCAACGAAACAATCGAAAATAAACAATGAGAGAGAGAGAGAGAGAGAGAGAGAGAGAGAGAGAGGAGAGAGAGAGAGAGAGAGGGGGGGGGGGGGTAGCCGGAGAGGAAGAGAGAGAAATAAAGAGGGCAAAGCAAAACGAAACTGAAGGAGAACACCCCCCCCCCCCCCCCCCCCCCCCCCCCAAGAAATGGAGAAAACAAATAGGCATAAGAAAAGAACTGAAGTAAAAGAGAAGGCAGAGGCTCGGGGTACGGGCCCGTATCTCACATTCTCCAGGATACGGGCACGGCGCTCAATCACGGGACGCATAAAATGTGCGCAAATGTCTTCAAAAACTACTAACATTAACTTAATTCTCACATGTTCCTAACCCTATCCCTAACCCTATTCCTTACCAAGATGAGTTAAATATACGAAATAAGGAAAATGCATTTGTTGACGACAAATTCGACAAGGAAGAGTTACTATCCCTGAACATGGTCTGAGTGTTGCGGCAACGCCGTACCCGTAGCCACTGTGAAAAGAAAAACAACACTCCCACCTTCGCCCCTCACCATGAAAACACACAGAAGAAACAACAGGGAAAAAAGACAGCAGAAACGACTACAAATAGAGAGAGAGAGAGAGAGAGAGAGAGAGAGAGAGAGAGAGAGAACTCGAACTCGAATTTTTTATTGAGGGTAAACAGATAAGCATAGACAGAGAAGAGAGTCTTTTTTACACCGTGCCCTCATGAACAAAATCAAATACAGAGAAGAGAGAACAAAAAGCAAGAAGCAAAGCAAAAAAGAGAGAGAGGGAGATTAGAGAGAGAGAAAAAGTAAATAAGAGAGAAAAGAAATCCACAACCCTTGCCCATCCCCACCCATTCACTTACAGGAGACACACCGAGAAGAGACACAGACAGAGACACACACATACATACAGGCTCATATACATACTTGTACTCAAAATGGTCAGACATAACCACACATACACACGAACATATAGAGAGGAGACACATACACACACATGACCACACACACACGTAAACACACACACACATACACACAGACACACACACACACACACACACACAGAGACAGACACACACACACACAGAAGACACACACACACACACAGAGAGAGAGAGAGAGAGAGAGAGAGAGAGAGAGAGAGAGAGAGAGAGAGAGAGAGAGGAGAGAGAGAGAGAGAGAGAGAGAAGAGAGAGAGAGAGAGAGAGAGAGAGAGAGAGAGAAAGAGAGAGAGAGAGAGAGAGAGAGAGAGAGAGAGAGAGAGAGAGAGAGAGAGAGAGGAACAGAGAGAGAGAGAGAGAAGGAACACAAAGCAAGGAAAGAACAAAAACGTACGAACGAACGAACAAAAAAAAGAAAGAAAGAACGAAAGGAAGGAAGAAAAGAGACGAAGGAGCGCTTCTGGACACGAAAGGGGATATCACTTTACTGGCTTATTTTTCTTTCCTTTGTCAAATAGAAGGCAACATCTTTTTTTGTGTGTGCCTCGCACGGGCGAGGGATTGTGAGACAGAGAGGAAAGGAGA
>CM065689.1:25417766-25422766 GCA_017654935.2 Phymorhynchus buccinoides | reverse complement strand
ACACAATGACCATATATTCCAATATATATTCTTGTTTGATGGCATTCAAGGGAGATCAATCGAAATTTACAACTAGTGGCATACGATTTTAATTTTTTTAATTTTATAACTCGGAGTACGTTTATATGGCGTTTGCCTTCTCGTTCAACTTCAGGCACTACGATAGGGTACATTAATATTATCAAGGATCATTATTTGTTAATCCAAATACATCCCCTTAAGGTCTCAATACAAGGTAAAAAAAAAAAAAATCTTTCTCCATGGTAACACAGTGATAGCTACTCAGAAGATTGCTTACACATCACTGTGTTGCCATGGGGAATGAGTGAAAAATGTTCACGCGTACATCTTATGCTGGTAATCTAAAAAAAAAAAAAAAAAATTGAAAAAAGGAAAGAGAACATGGTTTTTTCAAGCAAGTTAAATATTTGCCGTAAACAAATCGGAAACCAACAAAAAGAGGAAAAAATACCCACCACACACGAAAAAGTGTGTTTAACGTCTTCCGACCCACAAGAGCCACACACGGGAAACTGTTACACACACAGATCCTGGAGGTACTGCAATACCAGTAAAGTCCCGATGTTTAGGAAAACACGATAGTTAATGTGATGAACAAAATTATGAAAATCCGTTTAACGTCCTCCGACCTGGAACAGGTTCCGACCTGGAACAGGTACATGTGTGACATTTTTAATTGCAATAGTGGGACGATCCTGGAGGTACTGCAATACCATGAAAATCCCGAAGTTTAAAAAAAAAAATCAAGGTAATAATTATGCCTACATGAACAAACAAATGAAAATCTGCTTAACGTCCTCCGGTCTGGAACAGACACATATATGGGACATTAGTAGATATAAAGATGGTGGGAACGATCCTGGAGGCAATGCCCGGAGGCAGCGCAACACCAGAAAAGTCCCGAAGTTTTAACAATACAGATAGATGTACATAAATAAAAAAGATAATGAATGAAAATCTGCTTAACGTCCTCCGGTCTGGAACAGACACATAATAAATTATGATCGCTAATTAAGGAGGACGTCTCTCTCTCTCTCTCTCTCTCTCTCTCTCTCTCTCTCTCTCTCTCTCTCTCTCTCTCTCTCTCTCTCTCTCTCTCTCTCTCTCTCTCTCTCTCTGAGTGTATCTATCTGTCTGTCTGTCTGTCTTTCTATGTTTATGTCTGTCTGTCAGTGTCTGTAAGTTTAAGTTTTGTTGCTTAAAAAGTAAGGCATTAGCGTGTTTTATATGAGATCATCATCTTTGATTTGCAATTGTTTTCTGCTTGAGATAATCAATTTTGATTTGATTTTGTTTGTTTTTGGGGGTTTTTTTTGGGTTTTTTTTTTTGGGGGGGTCTTGATTCTATTATGATTTACCCCTATTTTCTTTATCTTGACACTCGGTTTTGTGTCTTTTGTTTATTTTGATTGAAGCATATAGTTATACGTCTATATTGTCTGATATGCACTTGTTCTTATACTGAGCACGCCATAAGCCTAGCTTGTTGTTGCTTCAGTTTTGTTCCTATGTATGTTTGTAATGTAAAGACAATAAAAACGTTTAAACCAGACACATATTATGGGACATTATAGTAGATATACCTATAAAGTTGGTGGGAACGATCCTGGAGGCAATGCCCGGAGGCAGTGCAGCACCAGGAAAGTCCCGAATTTTTAGCAATACAGATGTACATAAATCAAAAAGATAATGATTGAAAATCTGCTTAACGTTCTCCGGTCTGGAACACACACATAACTTATGGGACACGGTCCCATAAAGATGGTGGGAACGATCCTGGAGGCAACGCCCGGAGGCAGCGCAACACCAGGAAAGTCCCGAATTTTTAACAATACAGATGTGACGAAAATGGTGTTTTACGTCCTCTTGGTCTGAATCAGACACATATGGGACATTTGTAAATACAAATATGGTGGGAACAATACTGGAGGCAATGCCCGGAGGCAGTACGAAGCCAGTAAAGTCCCGATTTTTTTATTGAAACAATTTTATTTAATAAAAAAAACAAAAAAACTATAGGGGGCTAACAGTATACCGCCAACGATAACAATAATTATTAAATGGTGATAAAGGGTAATGATGGCGAATGAGAACAAAGAAACTGAGAAAGGAGTAGATAGAATTGATGGCACAAAATAAAACAAAGCCTTAACTTCAAGAAGCGATCTTTTGAATTTATAGCCCCCCACAACAAGCGGCCCTGTTCAGTAATGAAATTGTTTCCCCCCAATCTGGTTTACGGGCATCACTCCTCTTCAGGGGAGTGAATTACGCACACAGACCGTTTGGAGATAGGGGAAGAAAACGGTACAGAGTTGTCTAAATTACTTCCCTTTATTGTTTTTGCTCCACCCACTCCGAGCGCGCGCGGTGTGTGTGTGTGTGTGTGTGTGTGTGTGTGTGTGTGTGTGTGTGTGTGTGTGTGTGTGTGTGTGTGTGTGTGTGTGTGTGTGTGTGTGTGTGTGTGTGTGTGTGTGTGTGTGTGCATGTGCGCGTGCGTGCGCGCGCGTGCGCGCGCGTGTGTGTACTATTTATTGTCTAAAGAAGACAAAAGATGGCTGATGTACGGCCTATGATATTAGCAAGAACAACACTGTAGAAGCATAGACTATAACTTTTCTTTTTTATTGGCCAATATTCATAGCTTCCAACACTTAGTATAATAAAAAAATTTATTTGAAAAAAACACCCTCCAAATACATAGCTTATGACTGCATGATCTTGGATTTTAAAGACCCACCAGATCACGTGTCAAAATCACGGGTTTTACGTGTTTTCCCTCTTATAGCTGGCAAGAAATCTTGTTTTGACCAGGTTTGACTCCCATACAAATGCCCCCATTTTCAAACCGAAACATCAATTTGTATGTGGGTCACAGCTACCCAGAAAAAAACAACAACCAAGGGCCTTAATCGTGGTCGGTCAGTGTGTCTTTAAACGCCGATGGAATGCTAAATCAAGACATGCATGAAATCACATTCTAAGTATCTGCACCGATTGGGTTGAAAAGTGTCACGTACGTGTAGTCATTGTGTGTGTTTAACAGAAAGACAAAAGAGGGAAATACACTGGTCAAAAGTTGCTAAGGATAAACTTTTATAACCTTGATTGCTAAAAGGTGATGTAGTTATAAGCAATAAAAAGTATAGGGGAAGACGGGGTAAAAAGCGCATGGGCGGGTAAGAAGCCCACCCCAATTATCTCATGAAATGAAGCAAATTTCAGTCTCATTTTGCCCATGAGACGAGCGTTAATGTCTTAACATTCGTCTCATGGGCAAACTTTGACTGAAATTTTCTTTATTTCATGAGATAATTGGGGTGGGCTTCTTACCCGCCCATGCGCTTTTTACCCCGTCTTCCCCTAGTTATAAGCAATAAAAAGTATATGACCGGAAAGAGCAATCATCCGTGAACACAAGCTCACTCAAACCTGTTTTATCCAACTTCCTGTTCACGTGCATCACGTGATTTTCGCATGTCACCCCCCTCAAAAGTGTCATTTCGCTGAAATGGAGCGAAAACATAAAAGTGAGTAAAATTGTCAGAATCAACGACATTTTACGTCGTAAACGTTGTAGAAGAGACAAAGTTTCATGGCCGAAGTGAGATAGTGACGCTGTTAAAAACAAATCCATATTCTGCAGATGAGCGCAGATGCATCATGCTGCATGCAGTTATGCGCCTAGCTAAGAAATAGTTAGGCCGAGTATGTCCGTTTCAGGCAAAGAACGACTCTCGTTCTTTTGGTCTGGGTTGGAGAAAATCTTTGGTAAGTGTTTCTTGAAACACTTTGAAAAGGCGTGGAGAACGGACCAGTAAGACACAGGGAGATCGTAGATGACAGTAAGCCAAGGGAATAGACAGAGCCAAAATTTTTAGAGGAGGTAGATTACAGGAAGTCACAAGCACAGAACTTCCAGAACGTGGGGAAACTATTTGTTCGAAAGAACCCCCCCCCCCCCGGTATCCCCAACTGGGGCAGTGAGGGAATGGGCGGGCAGGGATAGAAGGTTGAAGGGGACGGAGAAGACAGGAAGAGAGGGGAGAGAGAGAGATGAGGGTGGGTACAATGGATATGAAATGAAGTGGTTTAGTCACAAAAAGGCCCAAAGCCCCATCTATGATTCAACTAAACATACAATAAAAAAACAACCCACCAAAAATAACTGTAGTGAAAAGGTTGGAAATGGAAGGGGAAGGTAGGGTGGGTAGAGGAATATCAGTGGGGAGGATGATGAAGGGGGGTAAGAGGTGGTGGAGGTTTAGTTGTATTGGTGTGCCAATTATTGGAAATTCTGGCCCGCACGTGCGTTTGTAACGAGTTTCTTATCGCCTGTGACATCGGGGTCACCCTTAAAAACCCGACGAGGTAGGCCCTACGGTAATAAGAAGAGGAAGGCGATGTGCATCTACCATTATTTTAAAACCGGTCCTGTCTTCTTTCTTTGCATTGTCGTTCTTATTCTCTCTCTGTGTGTGTCTGTCTGTCTGTCTGTCTGTCTGTCTGTCTCTCTCTCTCTCTTCTCTCTCTCTCTCTCTCTCTCTCTCTCTCTCTCTCTCTCTCTCTGTCTCTCTCTCTGTCTCTCTCTCTCTGTCTCTCTGTCTCTCTGTCTCTCTCTCTCTCTGCTCTCTCTCCCTTTTCTACTTTTATAATATATATTCTATTCTGTCCAGAGGGCTGGATGTAAAAGAGCATGTTATTGCTTACTATATAGGGGTAGACGGGGTACAAAGCGCATGGGCGGGTAAGAAAGCCCACCCCAATTATCTCATGAAATAAAGAAAAATTCAGTCAATTTTTGACCATGAGACGAAAGTTAGTGTTTAACACACGTCTCATGGGCAAAATTTGATTGAAATTTGCTTCATTTCATGAGATAATTTGGTGTGGGCTTCTTACCCGCCCATGCGCTTTTTACCCCGTCTATCCCTACCCTCCTTATAAATAAAATTCAATCAATCAATCAATCATTCAAT
>CM065689.1:25370867-25417266 GCA_017654935.2 Phymorhynchus buccinoides | reverse complement strand
AAAATCCTCTAATTTGCGCTGGCCTGACACCCAATCATCAACTAGGTCTAGCACGAACAAGACCGCAGCCTGCAGGGTTGGAGATCCAACATCGCCGCTGTGGGTGGATTGGGCCACACTCTCCGCAATCCATCTTACCCAGCACAATCAAGGCAGCCCTCATGAGGAAAAACGTAGAGGTCGCCGAGGAACACTGTCGACGCGACCTAGCGGCCTGACATCCAAGATATGGGGACTCAACCTGGTGATAGCTGAGGACTTGCTCAGGCAGAAACAGATGGGGGACCTTTTTAACCCTTTCACAACACAGGCCACAGGTCAGCATTTAGCCTCGACATGATTTACACCTATGTCACTAAATTCATCAATCGTTGTCTTTATTCCAAAGAACCCTATGTCTTAGTTTTGGGCAGTAGGTTACCTTTTTTGACTAGTGTCCAGAAGAAACCAACACTGTATATGTGTTTTTTTCTCTACCCAGGTATTTTGATGGACCATTTTTGGCTGAGATATTGCTGGCGGTGAAAGGGTTAAGCGGCCTTTGCCTGGGAGGGGTGATATGCTTATCTCGAAATCGCTGATCCTCCCAATGGGGATACCGGGGGGGGGTCTTTTTCCGTAAAAAATATTTCCCCCACTTTCTGGAATTTGTGTGCTTGTAACTTCCTCTTATCTGCCCACAACCTCTTTAACTCCGCCTTTTCCCTTTGCCTTCGATCATCGAACATCTTTCTGACTTATTGGCCCAATTCTCCTCCTTTAAAAAAACAAAATCTTCCAACTAAATTTTGTCTTCCTCCGACCCCTCCGAAATCGGAAATGTGTCGGCTTTACGCAGCGGGGAGACCGAGTGAAAACTTGAGAACCCGGACACTACGTAACCTTACCCATTATGGCCTGTGGAACGAGCATAAGAAGAGAATTGCTGATCGACGGAGCATGTTTGTCACAGTTTGAAATTGCCATGTTTTATACTATCTTGTGCTAACTAGATACTCACCACATAAAAGTGACCACAGTTGTCTCCTCCACAGCATAGCTTCAGCACTTCATCATTCAGACCAATGGGGCACAGAGGCTGGCCTTGTTGGCATGCCGGGGTGGTGTGGGGCTGTGCTGGTTCTGTGTGCGCTGCCGCCGGTCTGAGGATTCAGCTGCTCTCGATTCGTGTTCACAGTGGCCGCACGCAAAGTCTGGAGAATTCCATCTGATCTCTTTGCCTAGTAACAAACTTAAATGTATTAGTTCAACCTTATCTGCCTATTTACGAGTTAACTTGTTACACAAAACCCATAACCCAAAGCTAGATGTTTCTTTAACTGACACATCTAGCCTTGGTTCTAATTCTCAATTGTTTACTTTTGTTAGCTTTAAGAGCCTTTTTACCAGAGCTGCTTTTCTGGTCCACATAGATTGTTCGATTTTGGAGCAAATTTCCTTTTTTGTCCGATTTGTTTTTCTAGGATTATTGATGTGTTTCTGTTTGCTTGTGGTGTGGGGTCATATAGGGCAAACTCTCTCTGGTTAGTTTTAAAGTCTATTAGCGTAGCCTCTTATAGACAGATGCAAACCTGGTTCATCCCTTTTTTTGGAGGACAAAGTTTAGTTTGCTTCCCTTTGACATCTTTATTCATAAGTTGCTCAAGGTGGCTGGGTTCGTAAGCAACTTTCAATTCAAAGTCAAATGATCTTTATTGCGTAAAAGAGTAAGCTTGATAAGCTTTTTTTACTACATCTGTCCATAAAAAATAGAAAAAAGCATTAAATTATCAAATAAATACAGCATATAACAAAATCTTGGTGGAGGGACTAACTACCAGTAGTATTATTATTGGTAAGGGCTTAATAGGCTTTCAGCTTTTTATATAGTCCCATCGTATACATAAATTATTCAACGCAAATGTGGTCAAGGTGCATTAACGGTCAATTTTCCTTAATAAAAAAAATAAAAATCATTGTCAAGCTTCTAAACATATTTAAATATTTTGGAGAATCATCCAAGCGATTTTTGAATGTGTTAGTATTAGGTCAACATTTTAGACGATTAATAGGTAACTCATGTCCAGAAGTTAGCAACCGGATGCTAAACAATGGTTTCTTATATTAGTATTAAACCTTTTAATAAAAACTTTACCATATGCATTCCGTGTTTGATTAGATTGAGCAGATCAAAGATTTTTTCAAAGACAAGTCACTTGAACCATTGAATATTTTAAGGCCTCCATGGAATCCCCCCTAATTCTTCTTTCCTTTGAAGAAACCAGGTTTAGGGTATTTACTCTGGCTATAATAACCATATTTTTACATCCCTTAACAGGTTTGCGACCTGTGTTCATTTCTATATCTCCTCTCTTAATGTCTTAAGCCTCACTATTTCATTCTTTATCTATGCCAAAACATTGTGTGTAAAAAGTTATTTTCAGACCTACACCATATATATTCAAATTCCGCTGAATCTTTGTAAACTTTTAAAACGTGAGTTTGACAATAACACTGTAATTTGAAAGAACTATAATTATTTTCTATTCTATAACTTGTATAGCATTAATCTGTTTTTAAACTCATATTGTGACTGGCACTGCGTCCGTAGATTTACTCATGCTAGATTATATCATCTGCATCGTTAAAAATTCGTGACTTTCTGGAGAACTTTGACACTGCCTCTGGGCATTGCCTCCAGGATCGTCCCCCATCTTTTATATTACTAATGTCCCATATGTGTTTTCTTCAGACCGGTAGGCGACGTTAAACAAATTTTTATTCCGCACTAGCCAGTAAAACACTGGTGCTGTCTGAGGCTGCACTGGAAAGATTTTTTGTTGGAGGACTGCTTGTTATCAAATCATTGTTTAGAGCTAACTGAAGTCTGTTATAACCAAACTGTGTGTACTTTTTTGTACCCAAAAATATTGCATGGACGATTTACTGCCAACAGGTGCGACTTTGGATCGACTCCGCATGAGATTCGAACAGTTCTGCCTAACAACACTTCTTGTTCACATTCTCACTCATAATGCCCAGGCACAAATTGTTCTGTTTCATTCATTACTTATATTAATTACCCGGCCAGGACTGGGTCTTGTAACGGTTGTGTGTCTGTGTGCGTCTATTCTATCTTCATTTTCTCCAAAAGTCAAGATGGATCTTAATAATACCGTTGTAGTAAGATGGGAAGTGTGCGATGCATGAGTGCTTTGTTTGATTATGGCATAAATCGTCATAGTCAAATAATGCTTTTTTAAGCAAATTTGTTTTTAATATAAGCAAAGAGGAAAAACAACCAAGACCTCCACCCCAAGCTGGCTAAGTCACTTAGTCACGTGGCAATGGTCATGAATATACCTACCAGGGGCCCGCCTGGCTTTACCAACCTGGGATGCGTCATCCACTGTCAGTGAGCAATAGCATGGTTTTTGTTAACCCCCGCCCAGAAAAAGGACGGGTATTGTGAAGGGTGTGTGTGTGTGTGGTGTTTGTGTGTGTGTGTTGGTGTGTGTGTTGTGTGTGGATGTTTTCTGTCTGTTGATTGTGGCCACACACATCGAAGAAGAAGAAGTCTGTCTGTGTTCGATATCTTAATTAAAACCCTACTGGGACATATTTTAGATCAATTGACATCAGACTGGTTTTGTTGCTTTAAAACCCTTTCGCCGCAGCAATTTTTCAGCAATTTTTCCTAATTAGTATTAATCTACTGGTTAGAGAAAAAAATCATCTGCATACTGGAAATGTGATCAGTGATTGCATAACGTAAGGTCTATCCTTACCCCCCCAAAATTAAGAAAATAGGTTCGTTGGATAACGAACTCCCTAGGCTTGATGCCTTAGTGTTAATTGCTTGGGTGTTAAATCATTATGGTGCAAAATGCGACTTGGTGGTGAAAGGGTTAAATGGACAAGGCTCTCCTCACGGTGGCCCCGCACAACAGGGAACCAAAGAGCGACCTTCTCTCATCAGCAGCTGTGATTCAAATGCAGCACATGCTCAGTGCCTCCCCTCTTTTATAGTCCGGCCCGGCCGTGCCTTTAAGCGTAGCTACGAAACATATCTCTGCCGTGTTTGCACTGTACACAGTGCGCACAGCTGCTCGCGTGCCCTTGTTTTCACTCTTTCATCCTAAAAACCAGACTGATTGTGAGCATTATGCTCATCTTCATCAAGTTCAAGCAAACTGAGAATCTCTTCGGCACTCGGACCTCTCATTTTTGACATTTTTCATGCAAAAATCTCTTCAAATTTTTACTATTCAAAGGAAGTAACCGTAAAATCAAACAAGAAAAGTCTGCTGGAATAATTGTGAGTTTTGTACCTTAGACCGTATCACCTATGATTGAAGGCCCCAGGCAGTGGGTGTTGCTCGGCTAGGCTTCATTTGAAGCCCCATTCACGGGTAGTGTTAAACTCAGGGCTCTCTGCTAGCTTGGTCCAGGGAGTATAACTCTTCCTTCTTCTTCAAGTCCGTCGGCCAACGCTTGCTGAATGGGTGGAATAGATGTGTTAATATCTAGAAGAGAGGGTCAGACCTTGAGAAAACAAGCAAATGACTGAAAAAAATTTTCTAATAGAAAGCAACCGTTGGCACAATGTCTTCCTTAAGAAGCGTCAAACTCCATAGTTATTTCATCCCCCACTCCTGCAATCATCCTGGCTGATCTGGCCATTCCCATGTTTCCGTTCCAAGTTCAAACTCTAATGGTTAAGTATCAGTAAATGGTCTCCCTTAATTTCCTGCAATGAAATAAAACAAAATAGGCATTAAAAATGGAACCATTCCCATGTAAAAAGATATAAAACTCAGGTCTTGTAAATTTACACAAGGAACTGCGCATTCAACACTTAGTTCTAAACAGAGGTCTTCGCACAGAGATCAGATCGACACAGGCCACTCTTTTTATAATTGTTCCTTGACGAAGGTGTAATTTTCAATATTTTCGCACAATCAAGCGTTTGATTTTCGTTTCTCTTTTGTTTTTGAGATTTCGTCTCTAAATCCTCCTCCTAGGCCTATCCGACCATAAGTTCTAACCCTAAACCACACAGTCGAATGAACAATGTATGACACTACTTGTGCTTGTCGCGTGCAGAATCTGTCGCTCGTGCAAATCTGTCGCTCGCTACTATGAGAGTGTGTATTTGCGACATTCACAAATTTTCACTTTTTCCGTCTTGAAACCATTTTACCTAACCCTAAACCCTTCCCACCGGAAAAGTGAAATTTGTGTTCAGGCTCAATGTCGCAATGCCACAAATACATACTCTCATAGTAAGCGAGCTACATATTTGCCACTGAGTGACAGATTTGCACGCCACAGTGCTTTTGTGTCTCACACCAGACAGTTTCCGTCAATTATTTTGGTGATGAAATTTGGGTTAAATCATGTTTTTCGGTGTTTAACAGTTCTAACCCTATCCCTTTCCCCATTTTCTAACCCGATCCCTGTTCTGGTCGATCAATTCTGAACCCTATCCCTATTTCCCCGTGCGAACGACCTTCCGTTTAGACTCAACTGACGCATTCTGCTATTTTTAGTTTCGTTTTGAACTTTTTTCTCAACACTAATTCTTGCGGCTCGCAACAACAGTGTCAGTGAACTGACAATGATTCTATTAAAAAAGATACAAACATTGTTTCTTGCCTATCATTCTTAGATTTTAACCATTAACAGAAGTATTGTGTAATCAAATAATCATAGAAAGTATTCACCCTAGAACCTACTAGTGTAGGAAAACTTCGAAACGTCGAGTTCTTGTTGTGGCAAAAGTCAGTGTAGTGAAACGCACTCAGCGCAAACATCTTATCACCAGAAACACTTCGTAAAAAACTAGAGAACTGGTAAAAACTGCATGTATGTGCCCTAGTAGTATTACTTATTGTCCCTATTCCATTTATTACGTAAATCGGTAGAGGGAGGGGGAGAAGGGGGAGGAGCACATCCACAGCATACTAGAAGAATCTACTATATGGATTTTGTGAACACACACAATAAAGCAAATATACAAAACTACTAGAATTAGAACTAAAATAAAGACATGTAAACTTCGTTGATAGTCTATGGCCTGTGAGAAATTTTATCATAGACATAATGGGGATCTCTTTTTTTTTTTTTGGTAGCGTTGGATTCTAGTTAACTGGGCAGGCCACACACCACACACACCACACACACCACACACACACACACACAACACACCCACACACATCACACACACACACACATGGAACAACACATAAAAACACACACTACACACACACACACACCACACACACACACACACACCACACACACCACACGACACTCACACCACGCACACGCTCACACACACACACATTGACACCACACACACACACACTGACACACACACACACACAACTACACTGACACACGCACACGCCCACTCACCACACACACACACACACACCGCACCGCACGCACTTACACACGCACACACGCAAGCACGCATGCGCGCACACACACACGCACGGACACACTGCACTCACGCAACGCAAAACGCAACGCACGCACGCACACAGCACACACAAACACACAACACACACACACAAACACACAATTGGGCCACACACACACGCGCGTCCTGGCCGTCGCAGAAGGTGAACACCAGCAGCAGTCGGCTTTTCACCAGCTTGGAATCTCCCCACAACTTCTTCACTTGCATATCGCATAATAAGGATATTGCAAAACCAAACCAAACACGAATTATTTGAAAGAGCAGGCAAAAGGCTATCTAAGCCTATAGGGGTAAGATGGGGTAAAAAGCCCATGGTCGGAGTAAAAAGCCCATGCCAATTATCTCACGAAATAAAGCAAATTGTCAGTCACATTTCTGCCCATGAGGACGAGTGTTAATGTTTAGCGTTCGTATCATGGGCAAATTTGACTGAAATTCAGTTTGCTTTATTTTATGAGATAATTGGCATGGGCTTCTTACCCGCTCTTGGGCTTTTTACCCCGTCTTCCCCTATGCCGTACCTCTGATATGAATGATGATAATTATTCAGCCCCAAACCCCCCAGAACGAGAACAGAAAATGCAAAAGATGAAGGCGTAAGGGGTGGAGGGATAAAAAAAAACAGAAGCACATAATTGTTTATCTTTTTCTATCCCTTGTGACGTAGCCTATTTTAATGTGGGTTGCATGGTGAGTGGATTAGTGAGCAAGATATAGCGGAGGGCAGATGGATGATGTAATAGGAAGTAATAATATGTAAAAGCAGCAATGAGAGAGAAAGTTTCCTACATATGACTAACAACACCAATTGAACTCCGAAGGAAAGCAGATAACAATAGGTAATACAAAATCATTCCGCAAAATTTGATTGAAATCCATGATCATTAATATTTTTCCAGTTACTTATCCGAGGGACGGGTAAACATGCACAGGCTAGAGCTGGGGCGGCATTCTCAAAATGGGATTTGTTCTCAACATGTCTGGCACATGTGCGAAGGAGTTTAGTGCAGAGGTTTTGCGCTTAGGGTTAGGTGATAAGGTTAGGCGTTAGGATTAGGAATACGGGTTAGGGACTGAAGGCTCTTAGGGTCAATTTAGTGTCGAGCGACACCAAAGATAAAATTTGATGGTGCGTCATGATCGATTTCGAACATGCGCCGACATTTTGAGTTAACAATTCCATTGAGAATGCTTACACCGGGACGGACAAAGGCCAATTATTAATTGTGAGGAGTGCATAGGAAAAACAGACATAATGGAATGCTGCCGGATATTTTAGTTTTTTTTTCATGGTGGAAGCAAAGATTCCTTGTTAATACACAGAAAAACCGAATTGAGTTATCTTGTCTAAGTTTTTATTTGATAATTATTTGAAGTTTGGCATTCGAAATAAAAAAAATAGATCATTTGCAGAAATTGGGCATAGAACTAGAAGATACAACTTTGCCTCTTTGTTTTTATTGACTTGATTTAGAAAAACAATCAAATAAACAAAGAAATCATTCAACATTGTCTTTCATGTTGTGGATACTGGTAGAATGCATAGAAATAGACATAACATAAATATGCCCTAAATAGAAAACATTAATATTTTGGGGGGTTGTTGACTATTTTTTGGCTTTTGCTAAAAAAACATTCTGAACGACTGAGTTATGTTGCGTTTTTTTCCCATGCACCATCATTTAACCCCCCCCCCCCCCCCATTATAAATACATAAATAAATAACGCTTGTCTCATGGGCAAAATAGATAAATCAAATAAAATAAACAGTCAGCCCGCGTTTCTGCTTTTGAACATATATTCCCGTTATCAAGGACTAGACACTCTGCGTAGAAAGCAAGCAATGCCAGAACAAAAAGGACAGACTAGAAGACTGACTACACAGGGATAAATAAATAAAACCAACATGACTATCTTGAGAACACGACGTATTGGATGGAGCGCCCTGTGCCGATATCAAGGCAAGGGAGGCGATTTGTGTCTTTGCACCCGGCTTATCTCCCGTGTTGCACTGCGCATGGCCCAGCAGCGCGAGCGTTTATGCGTTTGACCCTTAGTCTGTGTATGTGATTGACCCTGGGTTCTTTGACCCACCCTTCGACCTCTTCGAGATATGGTAGGGGTGGAGGTGGTTTGGTGGTTTGGATATCAGTTATTTGACCAAATGATGGAAAGCTTTGTCTTTTCAGCAGAGTTGTACATTAGATAATACGGTAGGCCTAATTATTCCCCTCGTGTTCACGATCCTGCAATCTCAACGTATGCTTGCTTTCAGTTCTATTAAAATAGGCTGATCCTATCCCTAATCCCGTTTGCCTCTGGTGTCAAATTTTTCAGGCAAATGGGACAGAGGTGTCCTCTGGCTGTGAATGGTGTGTGTGTGTGTTGTGTGTGTGTGTGATGTTTGGTGTGTTGTGTGTGTGTGAAAGAGAGAGAGAGAGAGAAGAGAGAAGAGAGAGAAGGAGAGAGATAGAGAGACGAGAGAGAGAGGAGAGAAGGGAGAGAGAGAGAGATTAGGCTGATCTTAACCCTATCCATTTTCCTCCAACTCAGTTGGAAATTTTTTTTGATGCCAAAAATGGGTCACAACACTACAACAACACATATCTACATCCTGCACAAACACACCCACAGCACACACAGAGACGATAGACACCCACTCAACACACCTACACATGCCACCTACACACACCCACAACGCACCAACGCACGCACGCAACGCACACACACACTCGCGCACGCACACACACACGAAAACACACAAACACACACACACATCACCCACACACACAGATCGGTCGCACCATGTAGACGGCGCACAACAACGCAAGAAGTACAAAATGCTGACATTAATTTGAATAACAAAACAGTCTATATAAAATGATTGGAATATTGATTGGGTAATACATGTACACTATAATATCTCCAGAACATTTCACGAAAGATCTATAGGCTACATAGCTGTGGTTTTGTTTCCAGTAACGGTCATAAACACTAGCAGTGAGACTGACAGACAAAAATAAACCACAACTTAACTTCTCAACGATTGTTTATAGAAATCCTTCAGTGCAAAGGGTGCAATAAAAGTCTTCGTCACTTCATTGTCAAACGTATGACATGATATGTAAGACGGGCACCAACGAACGAAAGTTCATATTTTTTTGTTTGTTTTTTTTTTTTTCTTTGCATAATGTATGCTTTTAATACATATTTCCCGCAGCCTTGGCATAAGGCTGTGTCAGACCAATTGCAATAAACTAGAACACCAAGGCTAAATCAAAATGTTGTTATGTTGTGCATAGTTATGCAGGGATTGCTTTTAGCAATGGCAAGCTCCCAGCATAACGTAAATCAGCCAAAAAGTCCTCCGAAGTCGGAGTGTGGCTGCCCACGTGGCAGGCTAATTAAAAAACGATCATATGCATTTTTCTCTCCCTTTTTTTGTGTGATATAATTTTTTATATTTTATTAAAACCTCATACATAGGCACTCTCAGACAATGACAAAAGAATATGAAGAAGTTAGTTTTTAAAACAATAAATTTTAAAGTCGTTTTTTTTAAAACAAAACAAAAAAATTATATTAAACAGACTCTTAACTTAGTCCAAGCGTAATTCATTTCACTGAACGGTCGGTGGGGCGGGGGCCAGGGGGGGAGCGGGGGGGGGGGGACATGGGGGGGGGGAGGGGGGGAGAGAGAGAGAGAGGTGGGGAGAGGAAAGAGAGAGAGAGAGAGAGAGAGAGACTTAGAAACTTGGAAACTACGCAAGGATTGAGATTTTAGGCCAGGAGCCTAGTTTCTTACAATCTGCTTCCTACATATTAACAGACTCTTAACTTAGTCCAAGCGTAATTCATTCACTGAACGGGAGAGAGAGAGAGAGAGAGCGGTGGAGAGAGAGAGAGAGAGAGAGTGAATGAATGAATGAATTAATATTTTTTTTTTTATTTTTTATAGAGGGAATAGAGTAAGCAATAACATGCTTTTTTTACATCCAGCCCCTCTGGACACACATAATCTACATGTAAAGTAGAAAATGGAAAACGAAAAATAAACACATACAAAAGTAATATAAAGCATGCAAAAAACATCCCTATATTGTAACACATCAATAACAAAATAAAAACCTATTATTATTATCTATGCTCATTATTAACATTCAAAATGTGTGAAGTAAGCTCATACACACGGAAAAATAAAAACCTAATCTTACTTTTCACACTCATCTTTTAACATTCAAAAAATTAAAAAAGTGCACCAACATGAAAAAAAAAAAAAAAATACCTCAATCATACTTTATGAATTCATCATTAAAATGTACTTATTTGAAAAGAAACCCATGCGCATAATAAGTCAAACATAGTATTACTTTACCTACTCATCTTAGCATGCACAATTTAAAATATAAATACGTGTACCCATGGCGGCAACATGAAACCTATTCCTATATTACGTTATTCATTTTTAACATGAACAAATTAAAAAGTAAACACGCACTCGTAACAAAAGCAGACCTAGTCATATTGTTTGCATGCGGATACACATATTAAAAAGTAAATACTACTCATGACAAAATCAAGCCTAAACCTACTTTCTAGTTCTCATCTTTAACATGCACATATATAAGTAAAACTTAACTCACCACAAAATTAAGACATATCATCTTTTAAAAACCACCAAGTCTCTTTGCGACCCTCGGGTCACGGAGGGATCTGGATTGAGGTTGGTTTCGCCTGCCTGGAAAACCGACAACCAATAGTCTGGTTTAAACCAAACGAATGTTGTTATTTTAACGAACTCTTTTTACTAAATTTTAACCTATTTTAAAAACATTGAAAACTATTAAGGTTTGATTACCTCAAAGACCAACAGTTAATAGTTGGTCTCCAAACCTAAATAAAACTTATTTTTAAATATAACAAATTTTTTATTTTTTTATTTTTACTAAGCCAAACTCTTAATAAGCTCTTAGTTGTATTAAGTCCTAAGGGACAAGACCTAATAAGCTAAAATACCTAAAATACAACTCAACTAAATAGTTTGTATGTAAAAGTTATGTACATAATAATAATGTATATATCATTTTTAATCATACCTTTTCGGATTTTAACTTTATATACAGCTTGTACATAGGCAAATGCCTGTCAAGAATTTTAATAATAAAGCTCTTCCCGAGCACAACACGGATTTTTACAAAAAAGCTCAGTTGAGCATAAAACGCATGAATTTTAACTGTAGCCCTGGTTTTTTTTTAATCAGACCTCCTCCAATCTGCCAGACTTAAAGCAAACAGCTAAATATCTTTTACAAACAAAATATTTTATCACAAACATAAATTTTATACTCTAAACTTGTGCGCAATTAAAACTTCTTAAAAAACAAATAACTTATTCAAAATCTATAAAATTCATAAACTTTCAAACCATATCTTATCAATTAAAAATCCACTTTTTTCCAGGATCTGTATCATTTTAAATGCCCCAAATAGTCATTTGACTCAGAAGGCGTAAAATCTCTATTTCTCTCTCTCTCTCTCTCTCCACAAAATCAAGACTAATCCTATTTTACATTCTCGTAACATGTACACATTTTAAATTTGAAGCCAATACACATAATAAAATCAAGCCTAAGCCCACTTTACATACTAATCTTAAAAATACATCAATCGTAAATGTAAGCACATACACATGACAAAATAAAACCAAATCCAATTCTACATACTCATCTTTAACATGCACACATTTTTGAGTAAACACATATACATAACAAGATGAAACCCAATCCTATAATAATAATAATAAGAAGAAGAATGATAATAATAATAATAATAATAATAATAATAATCATAATAATTCATATAGCGCTAAAACTCCATATAGTAGTATGCTCGTTGCGCGTTACAAAAGCAACAATGAAAGATGGAAAACATTAATAAAAATCAACAAGAAAATCATACCACCAACATTCGAATACAAAAAAATAAAGTAACAAATTTGACATGATTTTCACTCACAAAGACACCCACCCTCGTTCACCAACACTGTCACTCTCTGATAACACAATCACACTCACAAAAACTAATAAAAATGTAAACAAATAACAAGAAGAAATGCACCAATTTATACGTGCGTACACACGGCCCATTGCTATCTCCTCTCTCTCTCTCTCTCTCTCTCTCCTCTCTCTCTCTCTCTCTCTCCCTTCCCCCCGTCTCCCCTCCCTCCCTCTCTCCCTCCCCTCCCTCTCCATCTCTCTCCCTCCCTCCCCCTCTCTCCCCCTCTCTCTCCCCCTCCCTCTCTCTCTCCCCCACCTCTCTCTCCCCCTCCCCCTCTCTCCCTCCCTTTCCCCCCTCAAGTCCCTCTCCCTTTCTCTCTCCCCCTCTCTCTCCCCTCTCTCTCTCCTCTCTCTCTCTCTCTCTCTCTCTCTCATCATACAGGATCCCCAATACAATAATATCGACTAGACACTTTTCGTTACATAAATATAAACATTCTGGCTACATCAAAATAAACTAAATGTAACAATATAAGCCTTAAAAAGAAAATACTAAATTTGTATGCTAAAAAAATATATTACGACACTAAGCACACACACGTGTGCGCGCGCGCACACACACTCGTGAACACGCACGTGCGCACACATAGTAGGTGAGAGAGAGAGAGAGAGAGAGAGAGAGAGAGAGAGAGAGAGAGAGAGAGAGGAGAGAGAGAGAGAGAGAGAGAGAGAGCGAGCGAGTGATCGAGAGAGAGAGAGAGAGAGAGAGAGAGAGAGAGAGAGAGAGAGAGAGAGAGAGAGAGAGAGAGAGAGAGAGAGAGAGAGAGAGAGAGGAGAGAGAGAGAGAGAGAGAGAGAGAGAGAGAGAGAGAGAGAGAGAGAGAGAGAAGCATATATAACACACTGATCTTTAACAATCATAACATTATAAAACACAGTAAACATTGATACATGACAAAGTCGAGCCTAATTACTTGTAGACCTACTTCGCATATTCAACTAAAAAATGGGCTTAAAAGTAAACATACACACGTTATGAAATCAAAGTAAATACATATCCATGACGAAATGGTAACTCAATCTTACTTTATATAAGTATTTATTTTAAGCATGCACACATCTACAAATTAACATATACACTCAACAAAAATCAAACCTAATCCTACCTTATACGCTCAAGTTTCAAATATACTCTCAACTAACAAAACAAATTGAAAAGCAAGCATGTGCACATGTCAACAGCAAAATAAATCCTACATTTCATCTTCATTTTTAACAAATATAAAAAAGTACATAAATATTTTTATATACAACATGAGAAAATCAAGCCTAAGCTAACACCACACACTTGTCTGTAACATGCAAAATTTAGAATAAAACACGTACACATTATTAAATCAAACTTAATTGTGTTTAACATAGCCAATATTAACATGCATATATTTATACATGACAGATCAAATCAAGGTATATGTTAGATGCGCAACATATGCATGAGTTAAGATAGTAAGCAAACACATGTAGCCATCGTGATAAATAACAGTGCATATGTTCAATATTTATTTATGTTGGTCCATTGGAGTCAGCAGCAATGGCTTAATGCTATTTGTTAAAGAGGCAACTGTTGGGTAAAAAATAAAAATAAAAGTCATTTCTTTGCGAATGTTATGTACCTGATGAAATTAAGAGAGAGAAAGAGCGAGAGGAGAGAGAGAGAGAGAGAGGGAGAGAGAGAGAGAGAGAGAGAGAGAGAGAGAGAGAGAGAGAGAGAGAGAGAGAGAGAGAGAGAGAGAGAGAGAGAGAGGAATCAGTCAGGAACATTTTTAATTGTTAGGCCATGCCCATACAATGGAGTGTGTGTGTGTGTGTGTGTGTGTGTGTGTGTGTGAGAGAGAGAGAGAGAGAGAGAGAGAGAGAGAGAGAGAGAGAGAGAGAGAGAGAGAGAGAGAGAGAGAGAGAGAGAGAGAGAGAGTTTTCATTGTTCATTGTCAGTGGGGTTTGTTCATTAAGTAGTTCTTCATTAGTTTGTTGAAGGATGATGGACGTTTGATCACTTTTAAGTTGTCTGGCAGATTATTCCAGTAAGATCCACCACTGTATATTAAACTGGTTTTAAATAAGTCTAATCTTGGGGTTGGAATTAGTAGTTTGTTTGACTGCCTGTAACTGTTTATGGAGAAGCGGTCGATTAACGATTGAGGAGCGTTTCCAGTCATGATTCTGTGCATCATCCTTGCTTTGTAATGCTCCAACTGTAATTTAAAAGGTAATATACCTACTGTTTTGTAATCATTGTTCGTAAGAGAAGTTGATTTGAGCAGCACCAATTTAACAGCTCGTTTATGCAGTCTAACTAGAGGTTTTAGAACATTTGCACTTGCTGATTCCCACAAAGTAGCGGAATAGCTGATAAGTGAATTTTTATGTGCATAATAGAACTGCTTCCTGGTATTGAGATTGAGCAAATGTTTTATTTTTGATAGTTGAAATATTCTTTGCGATACCTTCTTACTTAATATGTCTATGTTTTCTGACCAAGATAATTTATTATCAATCGTTATACCTAAGGCCTTGTGTGAACTGGATTCCTCGAATTTTTGTCCCGAGATATGAATTGGGAATGAAGTAGATGAAAGATTTTGGCGTTTCTGTCTGGTTGTCAAACACATATACTTAGTTTTGTTCGGATTCAGACACATGTGATTTAGTTCAGCCCATCTGGTCAGTTGATTTACATTTTCTTGGATGTTAGATGACAAAACATGTAATGAAGGATGAGCTGATTCGACTGAACTATCGTCCGCAAAGAGATTGCAATTGTCCTTAACAAGCAAAGGTAAATCATTAATATATAATAAAAACAACAGTGGGCCCAACACCGAACCTTGTGGAACACCATAGAGAGAGAGAGAGAGAGAGAGAGAGAGAGAGAGAGAGAGAGAGAGAGAGAGAGAGAGAGAGAGAGAGAGAGAGAGAGAGAGGGGGGGGAGAGAGAGAGAGAGTTTTGGCATAATGTAGACCTATATAATATATAAAAATAAGAAGGTATAAGAAGACTCGATTAGGTATTGAAAGCTATAATAAACTGGAGCCCCAAAGGTTAAGCAACCCCTGAACTAACATTGATGTGCGCGTTATACCCATAACGTACATTGCATGGAAACAAAATGATACTGATTAGTGATGCAGGTCGGTAAATAGATAGGCTAAATTTGTATTGGTTTACCAACAAAATTAAAAATCTGTGCCAATCACTCAGAGAAATATATCCAAAGCTAGTCGGACAAGGCGGACAATAACGCGTATTGTGGCTGACAGGCATTTGACGTTGCAGTATTTGGAGAACTTGCTGTTCCCGCCGTCCCCATAGCCCCGGAGTCGGCCCCGTCCGCCCTTCACCTTGTAGTGAACATTATCATCATCGTCGTCGTCGTCGTCGTCCTCGTCCTCGTTGTCGGACGAAGAGAATTCCGTTAACACCTCCTCCGGAAAACTGCCTGCAGTCTGCGCACAATCAGCAAGTATAAATTAACACGAGTTAAGTTTCTGGTGGCTTTTTTATTTTTTATTTTTTTTATTTTTTACAATTTTTAATCATTCAGAGAATCGAGGGGTTGGGGGTAGAGGGAAAACACAAAACGATGCCGTGTTCGTGTGTGTACTAGAAAGTTCTTAAATTAATTATGAAGAAGTGCATGTTACGCAAATGATAGTTATGCACCCGAAGGGGGAAAAGTGTACAGTTTAAGTAGAAAGTTATCTTCGGGTAACATGTAGCCTTGATAACTAAACCAAATTCCTAACTCACTCAGCATGACTCGATCCATCGACTGTTGGTTTTGCAGTTAGAATGTGTTGATGGCGGATCCGATCAGTAACTACTGGTTGGCATCTGAATGTGACGACAAGGTGCAGAGTTGTGTGGTTTAAACGAATTTCATTGAAAATCAATATAGCAGCAACATAAACAAATGCAAATGAGCACAACAAGCTTGCAGTTTATGCAAGGCGCTCAAACACATATAATGTTACACAATTTTGGCTGCCAAAAGTAATAAGACACTGGAACAGAACATAATAATGAAATAACAGCAAAAAGGGAACATTAAGAGAAATAGCAAGTGAATGAATATACACAACACGAACAAACAACAACAGTAACAGTGCAGAGTTGTGTCTTCTCAGCTAGATTGCCTAACTCCACCCCTTCTTCTCCACCCCTCTTTGTCCTTTCTTCGCTTCCTACCCGGGGTGGACGCTTCCCAAGGTAAAGGTCAAGATGTGCCTAGGTTTAGGGCTAGGGTTAGGGATAGGGTTAGTATTCCAAAAAGGTTATTAGCTAAAAATGTTCCTAAAATACAGCTTTATGTATGGTAAGAAAGGCAAAAACGGAAAAATACAAAGAAATGCAGGGGGAGTGAAATGATGCCCCTTTAGTCCTCGTTCGAATTGTTTGCTGTTTGGGAATGATTCGCCCCTGAATACATTCAGAGGCGTCTCGTGGCATGCAGGAAGAGCTGATAATTCATAGCTAAATGTTGAGAGGTCAGCGATATTTTTCTGAAATTGATCAGTAATTATATTTGTCTGCCTGCGTGACTGAGTGGTCCTTAGTGGTGGATCACCTGGATCACCCTCAGGAACACCCTGGATCACACTCAGGAACACACTCGATCGCTCTAAGGCTGATCCAGGAAAAATGCGAAAACAGTAGCGTGGGTCTGTACATCGCTTTCTCGACAAAGATGTAGATTAATACCCTCCCGCTCAATTTATCTGTTATTTACGTGTAGATAGAGCAATTAGATTTATATATGTAAAAAAAAAGTCGTTATCTTTACGGTTGTGGCGCGCATGCATATCATTGTTACAGGGACTTATTCCACGGGAGGACTTATTTCTCGTGACACCGGGTGGGAGGGAGGACTTATTTCTCGTGACACCGGGTGGGAGGGAGGACTTATTTCTCGTGACACCGGGCCCTCCCGCCCCTCCCGCCCCCCCCCCTCCCAACCTCCCGTTCTCACCCCTTCACTGCCTTCATCGCATTTAGCCCCCCCCCCCCCCACCCCACCCAACTGGGAGAAGAAATAAAGAAAGACATAGACGAGGGCAAACACGCAGCAGGCTAAGGACCGTCACGCAGCACTGATCCGTGATCTCTCACCATCGCGATCGCGATCACGACTGTGACCTACTTTAGCTCTGAAAGCGATGTAGCGGCCTCCGGTTCTTTTCAGGACCTCCGTGCCAATCGGCTCGGGCGACGCCAGAACCACCCTGTCCCCGACGTCGTTCACGTGCTGACCGTCACAGAAGGTGAAGACCACCACCAGGCGGCACCCCCCGTCCTCAATGACCGACGGACCCCATTTCTGCAACACCTGCACGACAGACGGAGGAGAGAGTTCCCATGAGAACATGACACGATGGTTTCCGAAAATGTGTTCTTCAGTCCTTTCTGATTATGGCCTCCAGGTAGCAGAGGAAGAGGAGGCTAATCTGGAAACCTGGGCACAAAAAAAATCGATTATAGTGGAGATGTCTAGCCCAACTCTTACAAAGATTTACTCCAGCAAAAACCGGACAGGCTGGGCCTAACTAGTTGTTAGTGAGGCGCATAGCGGTAGCATGACGCATCTGCGCTCTTTTGACAGGTAACTGTCTGGATCACCCTCAGGAATACCCTCAATCACCTTCAGGCCCATCTAGGTTGTTCATGAGGGTGATCCTAAATGGTGGATCGCCTGGATCATCCTCAGGAACACCATAGATCACCCCCAGGAAACACCCTCGTTCACCCTCCGGCTGATCCAGGTTGTTCCTAAGGTTGATCCAGGGTGGTCCTTAGTGGTGGATCACCTGGATCACCCTCAGGAACACCCTGGATCACACTCAGGAACACACTCGATCGCTCTAAGGCTGATCCAGGGTGTTAATGAGGGTGATCCAGGCTGTTCCTGAAGGTGATCCTTTGTGGTGGATCACTTCAGACCGATCCAGGTTGTTCCTGAGGGTAATAAAAGGTGGTCTTTAGTGGTGGATCACCCTCGGGTACACCCTGGATCACCCTCAGGAACACCATCGATCACCCTCCGGCTAATCCAGGTTGTTCTTGAGGGTGATCCAGGGTGGTCCTTAGTGGTGGGTCACCTGGATCACCCTCAGGAACACCCTGGAACACCCTCAACATCACCCTCAGGCTGATCCAGGATGTTCCTGAAGGTGATCCAGGGTGTTCCTGAGGGTACGTGATCCTTAAATAAATTTAAAAAAAGATATCGTACCTGCTTGAAAGCAGCAACATCCTCTTCCGTATAAGGCGCATCACTCTTGATGACGAGGAGGAAGCAAGAGGGAGAAGCGTCGCCCGTCAATGCCTTCCACTTGTCCAGTTCGGCCTGTTTCTGCTCGTCTGTCCAGCTAGCGTCTGAAATGTCCGGTGTGTCCACTACCTGCAAACAATAACTAGATAACTGTAATGATTAATTGGAAAGGGAGTGCAGGTAAGAAGGTGCAAGGAATGGTTGAAGACAAAAACGAGCAAGATAGAGAAAAGATGGACAAAGATCACCATTCTACAATTAGCCTAGATGCAAAGTACGCATACTCCCATTTTATGAATGTGGGAGAACAGATTTACATGCTTGTTTGTTTTGTTTTGTTTGCTTGTATCAGAGCTCCAGATCGTTTTAAGACTTCATGGGTTCATTATATGATTCCTGATTATATGATTCCTGATTTCAGAAAACGAGGGACCAGTAATATTATGTCAGAACTTCATAATGTTTTTATACTTCATGTTTATATGACCCCTAGCTGCATAAAATGAGGGGTCAATTCGGGTCATTGACCCGGGCCCCCTGGCAACCTGAAGCTCTGGTGTTTGTTGGTTGGATGCGTTGTTTACTGTACCTTCAGCTTCACTCCGTTGGGGTGCTCACACTCCGCCACCTCAGCGCTGGTTGTCCTGGTGAACACATTAAAGCGCTCTGCACTCATCAGGGCATTGCACACCGTGCTTTTCCCATGGCCCTGCCGACCCACCACCACCACCACTTGCTTGCTGCTGGACCCTCTGTCTGGAACTTCCCCGATTGGTGTCACTTTATTGGCTGAAAATATAGAGGATTGTAAGCTATTAATACAAATCGTTGCTTGAGTAACATCCATGAAATATAATTCTAGGGGTTATTATTTATTAAGAACGTGGTGTTGATTAATGTATTTCTAATATATATATATATTTATATATATATATATATTTCAAGGGCGTTCATTCCCTCTCGTCAGGTTTCTAAATGACCACTGATGTCATTGATGACTCTAAAACTTATGACGTCAATTGCTGTTCTTAGTCTTTACAGGGTTTCATTTCGTCTAATTTTTGTTCGACCGCAAGTTTTTTGTGTATTTGTTAATCAGTGCAAACTTGCCTATGCGTGTCTATTTTACGTATTCTTTATTTTGTTCGTATTTTGCATTGATTTGCTGACAAGAATTTGCTCTTGTGTCTGCAATTGTTGGTCAACTCGACTCTGGTATTCAAAGTAGCCATGGTTGGTTTGCACAAAATGAACCATTTTTCGGTAGTGCATAGGTTGCATCTTTTAGAGGTGTTGCTGTAGGCTGCTGCTTTTCGGATGATTTTCCATGATATGCTGAAGTCTGTCTTCTCCTCTTTCAGTGACCAGATGTACTTACTGAGCTCAGTTTGGTATTTATATTGTTCTTTTTTGAATGACTGCTTGTGGTTGGCATACCTTGTTTTGAACGGGTTTTCTGTTACACCAATGTATGTCTCTTCTTTTCCTTGGGCTGTTACAGTGGCCTGGTACACAATGCTGCTGGAAAGGCATTGGTTTTCAAGTGGACACTGCTCTTTGTTCACACAGTTGCATGTTCTGCTCGAATCATTATGGTTCTTTGTGTTGTTTTTTCTTTTGTTGCTGGCATCAATGGTGTTCTTGAGGTTTGGCATGCATGAGTACGACAGCTTGATTGTGTTCTGGTTGATGATCTTGTAGAGTTTGTGGCTATATATAGAGAGATTTGAAATGAAATCTCAGTATATTGCTGTGCACCGTGCCTCTGATCTAAAGGACTTGAAAGTTGGAGCATTTGAAAATGCACAAGTAAAATTTGATAGAAACGTTTTTGTCCAAATGTCTTTACAAAATAAATAAATTATAAATGTCTTTATAATCGAACATCAGAAACAAGACCAGTTACAAGAACTTGGAATCTTGATCTATGTTCTAAAAGACATAGAGTGCTAGTTTGGCTTTTCCTCCTTTTTTAAGGGAGGCAGACAGAGCGAGCCTGTCTGTATATGTCATTCTGTTTATTACCCCCCCAAAAAGATGTCCAGGTTTCCCACTGTCTCCCGTTCACTTGCTGTTCTCTGTATGTTCTTGTAAATTACTGTGGTTTCGTGTGAGCGAGTGTGGGCGTTGATGTATTTGTGGTAATCTGATAATTATTATAATTATGATGATGAGGAGGATGAGGACGATTGATATGAGAGAGAGAGAGAGACGAGAGAGAGAGAGAGAGAGAGAGAGAGAGAGAGAGAGAGAGAGAGAGAGAGAGAGAGAGAGAGAGAGAGAGAAACGAAAACGAAATTTTATTGGCAATAGCACACAGCTCTTCTGCCAAAGAAGTGCGATTAAGATAAAAACAATAAACGTAAGCAAAAATAATGTGCGCCCCTGGAAGGCACCTATAATGGACACAAATACAAAGGAGAATCAGATGAACGCTAAGAAATAAAGCATCAAACTTTGCCTTCATATCTATTTGATGTAGACAGGTAAGACAAAAACATAAAATGTTATGAAAATGATTAAGATACAATCATTGCTAGCAACACAAAAAAGTAAATAAACATGTATAAGCACACAACCAACCGACAAATCATAATAATTAATTGCAAACATTACATAAAATACTATTTTTATGATCACAAACATTAGATTACGTACACAGGCATATGAAATGCCATTAAGACAACAAGAAAATCGGTACAGTAATTGGGTTTCTAATGTTAATAGGGTACTATTTGTAAAGGGGTGTGGCTTTTTCAAGAAATAGGAAATGAAAGGGTATTTTTTAATTTAGATTACGTACATAGGCCTATGAAATGCTATTAAGACAACAAGAAAATTGGTACAGTAATTGGGTTTCTAATGTTAATAGGGTACTATTTGTAAAGGGGTTTGGCTTTTTCAAGAAATAGGAAATGAAAAGGTATTTTTTAATCAGAATTCAAGCAACACCTAATTGACTGTTTCCAACAACAGTGGCACTCCCATATAGCTGACAGTCAAAAATATACAGGGTTTAATTCCTTTAAATATTTATTCCAACCTGCAAAAAATATCTGATTTTAGTGACACACAGATAGCACCGGGCTTATTTAGCTACATTCGATGAGTGTTCTATGCCAATGAAGATGGTATAATAACAATATTCCAATTAATACAACATTTGATTGCAAAGAATATAGTTCACTGCGTTCGGAGTTATATTTCTTTCAATAAGAATACTGTAAATAGTAATCTAGAAAACCTCTTGATCATAGAAACAGTTACTTCCCTTAATAGATTACACATGAATCATCCCGAATAATTCAAACTGTTCCATACTAAATGTTGTTGAATTAAATTCATACGAAGAGACATGTGCTATTTCTGTTTACTTGTCAACTGCTTGTTGCTTGAGTATGTGTATTTTTTGTTGATCAAGATAATTATATCAGTGGCAATGATTATGCCTAACTTAATTACTCACCCATCGTTGACGATGATATTCCAGTCAGTCACCTTGATACTCAGCTGTGGAACAAACAGGCACGATGTTGAAGAAAACGGGATGACATTCACAAAACACGAGAATAATCAACACGACGAAGGAGAATAACATAGCAAAAACAAACGAATAAAATGAAAATAATGATAGAAAGCAAAATGAATGGCAGTGTGTAGGCCAATTCCAAACAAGAGGAAAGAGAAGAAATAAAAGGTGGGGTAAAAAAAAAGAGATAATAATTGAGGATATATTAAGTGTGTGTGTGTGTGTGTGCGTGTGCGCGCGTGCCTCCTCGCCGCATTCAGCCAACACATTACGATTTCGGAGGAACTACAAAGGAGAAAATATATTTGGAAGACTGTTTTTTTCTTGAGAGAACACCCCCCCCCCCCCCCCCCACCCCCAGCAAGATGGGCCAATAAATCAGAAAAATAGCAGATGACAGCAAGAAAAGAAAGACTTAAAATTTATCAACACCAAAAAGGAATGGTTTCAGCAAAAAATTAGTATAAGTGCATGGCTTTGTACATTGATTTATCGGCAAATATGTAAATTTACACCCTCCTGCTCTATTTCTTGGTTCTTTCCGTGGTTAGGGATAGGGTTAGGTTTAGGGTTAGGGATAGGGTTAGGGTTAAATGGTCTTTTCTTTTGCCACAAGCATCTGTTTTTTGGTGTCAAAATCATCTATTTTTTTTAGCATTAACCCTTTCACCGCCAGCCATATTTCAGCCTAATATTTCTATTAAATTTACCTGGGTAGAGAACAAAATCCATCAGCAGTATTGGGGATTCTTCTGTGACATATATAAAATAAGGTCTATCCTTACTTCCCAAAACTAAGACAATAGGGTCTTTGGATAATAGACCCCAATTTGATGCCTTTTAGTGACATAGGTGTTAAATCACCGTGGTGCAAAAATGCGACTTTGGCGGTGAAAGGGTTAAATCACTGCCGAAAAGAAAAGGCAGTATCAAAGAGAGCGATAGAGGAAGATGCTAGCACAGAACTTCCAGTAGGTGGGGGAACTATTTGTACTGAAAGATCCCCAGGTATCCCCACAGGGGGCCATCAAAGATACTTCTTCTTCTTCTGCGTTCCCAGGCCATATGGCCATTATGGTTAAGGTACATGTGTCCGGTTTTCAGTTTTCACTGGTCTCCCCGCTGCGTACAGATTTCCGATTTCGGAGGAGCTCAAAGGAGAAACATTATTGGGAAGATGTTTTTGAAAAAAGGGCAGGAGAATGGGCCAATAAATCAGAAAGATAGATGGTAGAAAGCAAAGGAAAAAGGCAGAGTCAAAGAGCGTGGCAGATTAGAGGAAGTTACAAGCACAGAACTTCCAGAAGGTGGGGGAACTATTTTACGAAAGACCCCCCGGTATCCCCACGGGGAGCATCAAAGATA
Source organism: Phymorhynchus buccinoides (assembly GCA_017654935.2). Classification (NCBI taxonomy): domain Eukaryota; kingdom Metazoa; phylum Mollusca; class Gastropoda; order Neogastropoda; family Raphitomidae; genus Phymorhynchus; species Phymorhynchus buccinoides. The sequence continues at coordinate 25,393,586 of CM065689.1, read as the reverse complement.
CGAAAGGCGAAGCTAGCCGGCTTATGATTATGGGCTGCAACATTTCACACTAAGCCAGATAAGTTCTTCAGAATGATCTTACTCTCTCTTTCTTTTCTCTTTAGTTCTGTTTTTTTTTTCCCAGTGAGATGGACTGCGCTGTGTTTAAAATTCCCCAAAATTGAAAGAAGAAAAAAGTGCTCTGATGGCAAAACACAGCCGGACTATAAAAGGAGGGTAGGCTCGACGCGTAAAACACCATTTTCGTCGCGCTACTCTTTCCCGGTCGATGCACGTCTTTTTAACGTCCATAAGGATCTATGATCAATTGGACGATAAACTCACCCTCTCCACGCGCTACTCAGTGGCGGTGCCATAGCCGATGAGGTTTAACCGAGGCGTGATCACCGCTACAGCTATCTGTATTAATAAAAAATCGGGACTTTACTGGTTTCGTACTGCCTCCGGTGTTGTTCCCGCCGTATTTGTATTTACGGGTGTCCCATGTGTGTCTGGTTCAGACCAAGAGGACGTAAAACTCCATTTTTGCCCCGCGCTACTCAGTATATACATTTGTATTGTTAAAAATTCGGGACTTTCCTTGTGTTGCGGCACTGCCGTCGGGCAATGCCTCCAGGATCGTTCTCACCATCTTTGTATCTACTAATGTCCTATATGTGTCTGTTCCAGACCGGAGGACGTTAAGCAAAATTTCATCTCGCGCGCTCAGTATTGGAATCGCTGCAGCCACAAGCGGGTTTTCCCTTCTTTTTCCCCTATTGTGTGAGAAAGCAGCCTTCGCGCGCCGCGTCAGATGTGTCGGACCAGCGTTATCCGATCCTAGGGATGGTTGATAGGCCTTTAAGTACAGAATTTCAGAGGTCAGGTGGGAAGAAAAATTACAACTCTTTCTGACACTTCATTAGACAAGAAAGTCTGTTGACTTTTAAAACGCGTCTAAATGCCGTAAAATGTTGAATTGTAGCCTGGGCCAAGTTGTGCATGGTGCTATTAACTTTTCTGACACTTTTTTTGCATATGACAAACCTCGTTTTTCTTTAAATTAATTAAAACAAAACAAACGATTTCATATGTCACTGGTTACGCCAAACCAAGGAGCTTTTTACTGAGTGTCTTTGGTCAAACTGACTGAAAGTTACGGTCCAAAGTTTCCAAAGACGGAGTGATCCAAAAGCATCCGAGTTATCTGTCAGTATTCCTACACACCCCTGTATTATATATCCAGCAGCAATAGACCGCACAGCGCCAGACCAGGAAGCGTGGCACTGTGCCAGCCTGGGAACACAGACGTTTCCAACTTCCTTATTCAAATTGTGGCATCTTATTTGTTTCTGAACTGTGAATCTTCTTTATTCAGAACGATTGATACCGATTTCTTGCAAAACGAAACAGATTAGAAGAAAAAAAAGGTAATACAAAATCATTCCACCAAATTTGATTGAAATCCATGATCATTTTCTGATTTACTCGAGGGCCTGCAGGCATGAAACAGGCGCACTAGAGCCGGGACGGACAAAGGCAACATTAAAATAGTGACAGTGCATAGGAAAAACAGACATAATGGAATGTTGGCATAAATTGATATTTTAATTTTTCACGGTGGAGCAACGATTTCTTGTTAATACACAGAAAACCGAATTGAGTTATCTTGTCTGGTTTTTATTTGTTATAATTATTTGAAGTTTGGCATTCGAAATAGATCATTAACTTGCAGAAATTGGGCATAGAAGATACAATTTTGCCTCTTTGTTTCTATTGACTTGATGTAGAAAACAATATGCTTTTAATACATATTTCTCCGAAGTCGGAGTGTGGCTGCCCACGTGGCGGGCTAATCAAAAATGGTCACACCCGTTGAAAAAACAAATTGGCTATATGATTATTTTATATTAAAACCTCATACATAGGCACTCTCAGACAATGACAAAAAATATAAAGAAGTTAATTTTGTAAACAGAAATTTTAAAGTTTTTTTTTTTAACAAATTGTTTTACTATAGGGACCAGTCACACACACATGCACAACTTTCCAACCACGAATGGCAATGCAATATTTTTGGGCAAGCATTTAATTCATTATCTCGTCAATCAGAGTACCAAATTCCATTCCGATTTGATTATCCGTTTGCTTTCCGCGAGCCCTCAAACAACATAGGGGTTCAAAACGAAAATTGCAAGTCCTTCAACATGTTCAGTAGTGTGTGTGTCCACCACGATTCCTTTGGCATTCATCACATCTGCGCCTCATGGAGTTCACCAGCTTCACGAAGAACTCCTGTAGGATGGTCTGCCACTCAGTACGAAGCATCTGGAGTAGGTGCTAGAGATTCCTGGGGGGAGGATGATTTGCCCTCACCCGGCTATCATGTTCATCCCATGCATGCTCTATGGGGTTGAGATCTGGGCTGCAGGCCGGCCAAACAAGCCTGACAACACCAGCCTGTTGGATGAAGTTGGTCACCACCCTGGCTCGGTGTGGGGTGGCGTTGTCATCTTGGAAGATGGCCTGGGGTCCCATCTGTTGGAGCATTGGCAGGACGAGTGGGGCCACAGTTTCGTTTCTGTAGCGCAGGCCTGTAAGATTGCCAGCCACGTGTCGAAGGACTTGCAATTTTCGTTTTGAACCCTTATGTTGTTTGAGGACTTGCGGAAAGCAAACGGATAATCAAATCGGAATAAACTTTGGTACTCTGATTGACGAGATAATGAAGTAAATGCTTGCCAAAACAAATTGCATTGCCATTCGTGGTTGGAAAGTTGTGCATGTGTGTGTGACTGGTCCCTAACTTTTTTCCATCAGTATATTAAGCCTTTCAGATCCTTCGAAGTCGGAGTGTGGCTGCCCACGTGGCGAGGTAATCAAAAACGGTCACACACGTAATGTTCTCATCCCTAGCTGGTGCATTGGAATCAGTGTTCAAGTGCTTGAAGTATTCAATTATTCCTAGACACCCCTGTATTATATATCCAGCAGCAATAGACCGCACAGCGCTAGACCAGGAAGCCTGGCACTGTGCCAACCTGGGAAAACAGACGTTTCCATCTTCCTTATTCAAATTGTGGCATCGTTTGTTTTTTTATCTCTGAACTGTGAATCTTCTTTATTCAGAACGATTGTTACCGATTTCTTGCAAAACGAAACAGATAAAAAAAAGGTAATACAAAATCATTCCACCAAATTTGATTGAAATCCATGATCATTTTCTGATTTACTCGAGGGCCTGCAGGCATGAAACAGGCGCACTAGAGCCGGGACGGACAAAGGCAACATTAAAATATTGACAGTGCATATAGCCCAGTCCGTAGAGCTAATATCTAACAGTGACCTAAAACTAATAGCAAAAGTTTGCATTTTGAGCTTAGCATAAGGCCCTGCCTCTACTGAAACAAAAATAAGAAAGTGTAGGACGATAGCATTGTCGGAAGGGGGTTAAATTAACATAATGACGACATCGTAACGATTTTTTTTCTCTCGTAATTATCTGAATACTGTCATGTAGCACCTCATTTGAAAGGTCTTGACGAGATACAGTCAAATATGAGAATAACTATTTCATATTTGTAATAGCCATTTAAAATATAACGTTTATTTAGATTAATGGCTGCTACTGTGTTATGTATTAAAAGAAGGAGAGACATAGAGAGACGGAGACATGGAGAGAGAAAACGTATATTGTTGTACCAAGCACTTATATGTACAAGATTCAGATTTCTTCCAGACCTTTTTAGAAACCGTCACAGATAAGAAACATTGTTCAAATAAAAAGTCAGTATAAGGGCAAAGAACACACACATGTTGTTCTAGCCAGAAAAGCTTTTTTAGTCACGCGATGTCAACATTCAAGATTTATTGAATTTCAAAAGCATTAGGAGGTACATGGAAATTGTAAAAATAAACCAACAAACAATGAAATAAACAGAATATGATGGGACTGTGACAGCTTGAGCCCATGGCCCAGGGCAACAGTGTGTCAGTGGCTAAACCTTCTTCTGCTTGGCAGCCAACTTCAATAGGCTGAAGATTCTGCTGCGCTTTAGGGGTAGTACGACGATAAGAATGTTAACATTATCAAGCAAAGATAAAAGTAATAAATGAGAGAGAGAGAGAGAGAGAGAGAGAGAGAGAGAGAAGAGAGAGAGAGAGAGAGAGAGAGATGAGAGTGGGGGGGACCATAGACACTTATTTCGCAGTATCCGGGCAGGACTAATCCGGGTAGCGAAGCGCTCCCCAGGGATGAAACCCGACCGGCACAGCTCCTGTCCTTCAATTACCACTACTTTGATCTATGGCCGCTAGTTCCCTGGTTTAATGTGAGGTTGGGGCAAAGGAGGGGGGGGGGGGGGGGTGTTGAGGTGACTGTGTTAGGGAGGTTTGATGGAGGTGTTTATGGAGAGCTGATTTGAACGCCTCCAATGACTGAGTGGTGGCAACATGCTGAGGTAGGCTGTTCCATTTAATATTGTTCAGTAGATCTGTGGTTCTGGTTGTCTGCCGGTATAATGGCCACCAACCTGCAGCTGGGCTCTGGGCCCTTTCAATAGCTTTATATTCATGTGCCCAGGTCTTCTTTGTTAAACTGCAACGCCCTCCTCAGAAAACACAAAAAGGCTTTGTTGGCGCGGGGAGGGGGGAGGAAGTTGGGGTATGGGGAGGGGGGTTTATTCTACGAGTAGCAATGTAAACGCTTTAATGACATTTGGCAAAGGCGCAGATTGACCCCCCCCCCCCCCCCCCCTCAATTTCATCGGTTCTTTGTGGGGGGGTTTCAGTCTTGCCTTTTTTGCAGATTGAATACATAAGCCTCATTCGTTCCCAAAGATGTATTCATTATTAATAGTAGAAAATAAAGGCGCGACTGAACAAAGCAATGAACCAAGACGTTGAGGGGGGTGTTGATCTGCATCTTAACAAAAAATAAATCTTATTCCAGTTTTCTTACGCGTGCACCACACACACACACACACACACACACACACACACACACACAAAATAAAGATCATTGTGACATGACTTGACTTGACACACACACACACACGATCGCGCGGCTACGCGAGTACTTTGTATCGATCTTAGATCTATTTATTGAACAAGTAAGTCACTTATTCATTCTGTTATTCCCTTTTTCTAGGCTCATCTATCTCGTGTTTTCATTCTATCTCGTGGTTTAATTGAGTAGCAATTTTGTTTATGCATTATCGATTTAGTAAAAAAAATGAAATGCGATATCATAAATTCATGTCAAACACATATCTCATGAGACACGCAGTAGAAAAGAAAAAAACAAATAAAGCTTCAACCCAGTGGGTCTTTATTGCTAGGGCGAGTCCATTTGACACAGGTTAATTTGCTGCGAAGCGCACCCGCTTGCTTTAATATTTTACTTCAATTTGCCATGTGCTTACTTTTCTTTATTTTACTGTCTTTTGTACACTGTTTTAGTGTCTGTAGTTTTTCATGGTTTTACAATACATCGAACGAGATAGCTGAATTTGGGTTTGATTTTGAGTTGTTGCAATTCAATCACTCCTGCTAGTATGGGCTTATCAAGTGACGTCTTTATTTTAATTACGTCATGTTAGCTGAATGTAGGTCATAGCAGTGAATGGTGATTTCTTTCGCGGAACGCAAATGAGTCCCCTATTTCAATCACGTTTTTGAATATTTTCCGACGCCTACATCTTGTTACATTTTCTAGTAAGATTAAGAAATGCAAAACTACACATGATGCATTGATTCTCAAAACTTATGCTATTTGTTGGAGGTAATTTCGCGGAGGGACGTGGCTAATAGGAAAAAACAGACATAATGGAATGTTGGCATAATATTCTTATTCTTCTTCTGCGTTCCCATTGGCCATGTTCAAATCTTTAGTCCAGTCCCGACGGCGAAGTCTGCTGTCTTTCTTAGCGCCTTTGTTGTTCCCCACAGCTTCTCCTGGAGCTCCACTCTCACCGGCCAGGTTTGACACCGAATGTCTTGGTAAGTAGGACAGTCCTGGAGGATATGCTCAGGAGTCTGGATGCCAGTGCCACAGGGGCACTCACTTGCGTGTGACAGGTTTATTCTGTGGAGATGCGACAAGAGTTGGCAATGGCTTGTTCTCAGTCTAAACAATATCACCTGGTGCCGACGACTGAGGCCCTGTAGATCATCATTGTCTTTTTCAATCCCTAGTCGTCCCCTCCAAGACTCATGGAACCTGGCGCGCAGAATGGTTTTTGCCTCCTTATATGACAGTGGGTGATCTGGCTGATTCATTAGGCTGCCCTGCTTTGAGAGTTTGTCAGCCTGCTCATTTCCAGCAATGGTAACCATTGCAGAACCAAGTGTGTTTTCCTCTTTAGCCTGCCGAGTTCTTTTCTGATGTCCCCAAGAAGTTTCTCATGTTCACCAGTCTTCAAGCTTTCTAACAGCGATTTGCAGTCTGTAAGGAAGACAGTGTTGGGTGAGCAAACCTCCTCGTGGTTCAGGATTTGGGCAGCTTCAAGCATTGCACAGGCTTCTGCACGAAAGTTGGTGGACAACTTTCCTGTAGCAATGGATTTTGAAAGTCTTCGTTTGTCTCGGTACTTGATGAAGACACCCCCTCCTCCATTTCTCACTGCCTTCTCAGAGGAGCCATCAGTGAACACTTGGGTCCAGGTGTCTTCAGGGTACTCTCTGTCAATGACCTCCAATGTTAGGGCTTTTAGCTCCATTGCAGGATGGTCTTCTTTTCTCCCGATCCCAGAAACCTCTGTTGCAATGTGGAAGTCTTCTGTTCTCCAGTCTTCGAAGTCTTGAAGTCGTTCTACAGGCTGGCTTGAAGAGGTGACGTCAGTATACCGATGCTTCAGGCTTGAAGTTTGAAGTGAAGAGGGTGAGAGGGAAGTCTCTTCATTTTCTCAGCTTGTTTCAGCAGTTTCTTATCTCTTCTTTCCTCAAGAGAATGGAGGCCTGCAGTTTTCTCAAGAGCTGCGAGTGGAGTTGTTTTCATTCCTCCTGTGATGAGGCGGAGGCCAGCATTCTGCACTTTGGAAAGCCTGCCTGTGTTGGTTTTGGCAGCTGTCATCCAGGATGTGGAAGCGTACTCCAGGTGGGGTCGGACAGAACCTGTGTACACCTGTGTCAGGATCTTTTTGTCAGCCCCCCATTTGGTGCCAGCCAGTTTCTTCATGACAGCCATTTTCTTCACTGCCTTGGATTCATGGATTTGTGTTTTGCTATACGTGGTGGATTTTTATGCGGTGACAGTCCTGAGATAACCACAGCTGTTGACGGGACTATAACAGACTAACTAACTAACTAACTTGGCTTCCATGTCACTGATGTACGGCCCCCAGGTAAGCTTTTGTCTAGTCTGACGCCGAGGTACCTGGGGGTGTCCTGGTGGGGAATATCTTCTCCCTCAATCATCAGTTTGAAGCGTTCCGGCTTTGTGGAAAGGGATAAACAGATTGCTTCCGTTTTTGTCCTGTTGATGGACACCATCCACTCCCTGGACCAGCTGTTGATGGTGTTCATGCTTTCCTGCATCCTGTAAGCAGCTGTGGTGGTGTGTTCTGCTGCTGTCCACAGTGCAAGGTCATCTGCATGTAGTGCATTGGAGATGTGGGAGGTTAGCTGGTCTGCAATGTCATCAATGAAGACGATGAACAAGGTTGGAGCAATTACGCTACCTTGTGGGACTCCCTCTCTCATCTTCACCAAGTTACTTGCATGTCCCTCCAACGAAACACGTGCTGTTCTTTGGAAGAGGAAACTGTTAATCCAGCAATACATTCTGCTGCAGACTCTCTTCCTAGCCAGTTTCAGGAGCAGTGCATCTTTCCAAACTTTGTCGAAGGCTTGAGTCAAATCGACAAAAACTGCCGCAGTTTTGAGTTAAGCCATTTTCAATGCTTTGTGTCAGATAGGCAATCTGATCCTCGGTGCTGCGTTTCTTTCTGAATCCTGACTGCACGTTGTTTAGAAGACCATTCGTCTCAAGATGGTACTGGAGCCGCTTGTTGACCATTCACTCCATGGTTTTGCCAAGGCAACTCAGGATACTTATTGGCCTGTAGCTGGTTTTGCTGTGTTTGGACTTCCCTTTCTTCAGAATGGGCATAATCTGGGCCTCTTTCCAGTTGTGTGGAAATTCGCCGGTTCGCCAAGATTGGTTGAAGATCTCTAACAATTTCAATTTGGCAACTGGGCCAAGATTCCTGATCATCGCATTAGTTACTCCATCCTTTCCAGGAGACTTCCTTGTTTTCAGTTTCCTGATTGCATCGTTGAGCTCGTGGATGGAGAAATCTGAGGTCATTTCAGAAGTTGGCCAGTGGCGTCTCAGTTCAGCCTTGGTCTGGCTTCTCACCTCAGCTGTCCGTTCTCTGGGGATCTGCAGGGAGCTGGCTTCTTCAAAGTGATTGGCCAGAAGATTGGCTGCCTTCTTCCCAGTGTAGTAGGTGTTTTCCTCAGTGATAACTGTTGATCCTGTGCTGGAGAATTTGTCACCGTTGAGTATCTTAACCAGGTTCCACAGTATCTTCGTGTCTTTCTCCATGTTGAGAGACTTGGTCTTTTCGTGCCAGGAATTTTGGATTTCGCTTGTTTTCTGTTCATCAAAAGTAGCTCTTGCTTTGTTGTAGTTGATAAGAGTTTCCTGGTTAGGGTTTCTCTCTATCTCCTGTCTGGATTGATTCTGACAGCTCGTTGTGAAGTTTATGGAGACCATCAGATCAGTATGGTTTGTACTCCTTGCGTCTGCCTCTAGGTATTGTCTCCAGGGCTGACTTGAGGACCGCCTCTGTGAAGAGCTTCACCGTGTTGTTCAGGTTTTCCTGTGTTTGAGTTTCCAGGTCACCGCACAGCTGGTCAGTTCTGGTACTGAACAGTTTCCAGTCTGCCTTCTTGTAATTCCAGCTTGGCATCTTCCGGGGAGTGGTTCGGTGTCCAACTTCTGAAATATTCAATACGATTGGCAGATGGTCACTGCCTCCCAGCTGGTCTTCAACGGAGCGCAGGCAGAGTTTGTGAATGTCGTCAGTAGCCATGGCAAAGTCTGGAGTACTAGTTGTTTTCCAAGCTCTGGCTTATTGATAAGTACCAGATTATTGTCAACCATCCATTCTTCAATCTGTTCTCCTCTGCTGTCCAGATCTTGATAACCCCAGCTTGGAGAGTGGCCATTGAAGTCTCCCATCACCAGGAGCCCTTGGTCTGTAAGTGGAATGTTGTGAAGCCTGAGGTCTTTGTTAGGAGGGCAGTAGCAGTTGAGCACAGTGATGTCCTTCTATGGTAGCATGAGTTTGACAGCCAGGAACTCTGTATCACCACTGGATCTGGCTACCTCCACTGCTGGTATTGTATTCCTAACAAGAGTCAGAATTCCGCCCTTGTGTCGGTGCTTTCTGTCATGTCTAAAGAGCTCATAACCTCTGATGAAAAATCGGTGAGCATCCTTTAGATGGGTCTCCTGTATACAGATGATGTCGAATGTATGCCTCCTCAGGAAGTTCTGAAGCTCAGGCTTTTTGTTTCGTAAGCCCTCAGCATTCCACTGTGTGAAAACGAGTGGAGTGGCTGAATTGGTCTCAGGTGGAGACTGTCTCCGAGAATGCCTTTGCCTTGTCCTGTTGCTGTGATGCGCAGAACCAGTAGCTGAGGATGGGCCCCTTTGAGGCTGAGGGCCCGGCGCTGTCTCTGCCTGGTTTGGAACAGGACGAGCACCATCACGTCTGTCTTGTGATTTGAGCATGACCATATTGGGTTGTTACGTATGTGTCCGGTGTTCAGTTGCCTGGTCCCCCTGCTGTCCTCAGCCGACACATTCCGGATTTGGAAGGAGCTCATTGACCAAGTTCAAGTTCAAGTTAAGTTTATTTCCAAAAAACCCTAGGGGCACAAGAAAACAATCACAATTATGTTGCGGCAACTGAACAACACCTCACACACACTGGTTTTAAACAACATACCAGTGCACAATTCCAAACATTTATAAACTTGCAATAACCATCTGCAAAGGCGCGTACACTCGCCCATGCACACAAACACTCCAAATTATTGAATCTTCAGAAAGATAAATAAAAAACAAAAACAAAACAAAACCGACGTTGCCAGTAAGCCCAACACTTTGCGTACCAGGTTTGGCTAATAGTCTGTGAAACCAAAGCAGTATGGGTCACATTGTTAAATAATGCTCAAAATTCTTTTAATATAACCTTTATAAAACAAACTAAGCGGGTAAGGGTTCGTTTATTTTTATTCTGAAATAAAGATTTAAACTTGATTACGTTTGGTCTTTTCAAGTAATAGTTTGTCAAGTACGTCTTTCTTGCATCCTTGAATGCCTCACATTCAAAGATATAATGAAATTCGTCTCCAAGCACATGATAATTGCACTTACAACAGAGTCTCTCATTGTGTGGAATGTTTTGGATTCTCCCAGTTTGAATGGGTAACCTGTGATTTAGGGTTCTGTATTTGACAAATATCAATGCTAAGTGTTCGGGTAGGGTTTTAAAATAATCTTCGCAAGAGAATATTTCTTTATACAATTTATAGTTACTAAACACTTGTTTTTCTTCCAGCTGCGAGAACCATTGTTGAATAAACTGATCTTTTAATGCAAACAAGACTTTGGATTTAAACCAATTAATCGAAATATTATAGTGGGGCTGTTGGGACCACAAACCACTCAGTCCAAGGTTATTTAATAGAGTGTTGACACATAATATGAAAGGCGATACATGTTTGTTTTCTCTATATAAATGTAGCATAAAACGATACATCGTACACGAAAATTTGGACTGGTTAACATCATTTACAAGTTTAAACCAAAAATTCAGCATTCTGCTTTTCGCTTGGATCTCTAAAGGGTATTGCCCTATTTCCCCATAAACCATGCAGCTTGGTGTAGATTTATTTAGTTTAAGAACGATCTTATAAAAACGAAGCTGTAGCTTTGAAGCTAAGTCTGTCATGTTATGACACCATACCTCACTTCCGTACAGAAGAATTGGACTGATCATTTTATCAAATAACTCAATCTTTATCTCTATTGGTAACATTATCTTTTTGCTGTTTTTTAATAGGCAAAACATAGCTCTTGATGCTTTGTCGTATAGTCGTTTTTGGGCAACACTAAATTTATTATTATAATTGAAATAAATACCCAAATAGTTATAACCAAAAACCGTTTCAATGCTTTTACCGTTGTAATGAAAATGAGGAATATTTCGTATTTTACCTCTTGAAAACACTATGACTTTCGTTTTACCAACGTTAACTCGTAAATCCCATTTACTACAATACGCATACATAGCATCCAAGGCTTTTTGTAAATCCTCAACAGATTCTGCACATATTATTGTATCGTCAGCATACAACAATAGAAACATCTTTAACATTAAATTCTGTTCTTCTTCCCCCCATCCTAACCCTCCCGCTTCACTTTTTAAAGTATGTAATCCAGCCATTTCCTCAGATATGTACGCTTGAAAATCGTTAAGATAAATAGCAAATAATACTGGTGAGAGATTTTCTCCTTGTCGGACACCTGTTAGGCACTGGAAAGTGTCTGAACATTGCCCTTCAATTTTAACAACTGATTTGGCAATATTATACATGTCTTTTATAACAGTCAAGACCAAACCAGTCACTCCTGAATTGGCTATCTTCTGCCACAAAAAAGCTCGATTTACATAATCAAAGGCTTTTTCATAATCAACAAACAAACAATATAATTTCTTCTTCTTTGACAAAAAATAACCAATAATGGAATGTAGTGTAAATATATGATCGGTGGTAGAGTATCCTGCACGGAAGCCTGCCTGTTCGTGCCCTATTGTTGAGTTAAGGTCAAAAAAAGTATTTAATCTGTTATTCAGTATACTAGTAAACAATTTACCAAAGCAACTAAGCAAAGTAATACCTCTATAATTGCTTGGATCTTTATCACTACCCTTCTGTTTATATATAGGTATTATTTCCCCAATGGCCCATTCTTCGGGAACTTTGCCACAAGACAGAATTATATTAAATACTTTCGTATACACAGTTAACATTTTATGACTTGAAGCTTTTAAAAACTCATTAAGTATTCTGTCATGACCATGGGCTTTGTTAACCTTCAAGTTCTGAATAGCTTTCTGGACTTCTTCTTCAGTAATGGAAATGTTAAGAATGTTGCCGCTGTTATCCACTTCAGGGTTAGTCTCATTTACCGTTTCGTCTGAGCCAGTATCAGGCTGGTTCATATTTTTAAAATGCTCATAGAATGTATCACAGGATATTTTCGACAGCAGGTCAGTGCTTTCAGACTTAGGTCCATTTATTATTTTCCAATAGGCCTTGGGATCGGTGCTTTTCAATGATCGAATATTATGTGCTACTTTTGTCTGGTACAGTCTAAATTGTTTATTTATTTCTTTTTTGTATGTCCTACTTGCTCTTTGCTTACTGGCTAGATTTGGAGCAGATTTTGCGCGTTGGTATCGACTTTTAGCATTGAAAAAATATGTGCGCTTGTTCTCACAAGCCTGATTAAACCAAGGTTGATTATTGTGTTTTCTTTTGTAACTTCGTTTTCTTTTCATATCACGTTTGAACATGTCGTTATCATTTACACTTTCAAAAAGTATGTCGCGAATATTCTCGATTACATTATTAACATCATCGCGACTAGAGGGTTCTTGAGAAGATAACAGCCTATCCAATACATTGTTTACCTCCTTTATTTTTTCTTCTTGCAATTTATCAATGAACTGTTGTTCTTTTTCTTTTTGCCACCTTGGATATTTTTCATTTAACGTTTCTCGATTGGTATTCATATTTGGATTGTGATGGTCTGTATGATGTATATGATTTAGTAACTCCATTTCCATTACCAAAGGACAATGAACATCCGAGTAGAGTTCGCAAAAATCCAACACTTCAAACCCATTAATTAGACAAAACAGATTTGATGATACAAGTACATAATCCACAACACTCACATTCTTACAAGTACACTTCCCAATATCTGCATCTAATCCAATGCGACCGTTGGCAATAAACATATTCATAGCTTTGCAAAAATCTAGTAATCTGTGTCCACAATTATTTGTTGTTCTATCCTGGGACATTCTAATTGGGGGTTGTACACTAACGGCATTATTGTCAGAGTGAATCTCAAGTAGATCAACTCTATTGGTTTCTTCATAAGAAGAATCTTCGAGGTTACCTGTCCGTGCGTTAAAATCTCCTAGGAGACAAACTCCGTCATGCTCAATGTTTAATATTACATCTTCTATTTCACAAAAGGCGTCTTTATTTTCGAATGGGGAGCCTTCCGGGGGCAAATATGTCACACCAAATAGTATGTCCCGTTTTATAATTTCTTTGCTAAGTTTAAAAAACAGAGCGTTTGAACATAGACTATGATCTACGAAAGTATAATTACTGCAATCGCAAATATTAAATCTACTTTTTTGGAATTTAGTTTCAATTATGGAGACAAATGGTGTTAACTCGTCACGCACTAACAAAAGGATGCCTCCAGATTTCCTCCTAAACTTTCCTCTATTTTTGTAAAAGGCTTTATATCCAGGTATATCTACAGTGTCTGTGTCATCTAATTTGCTTTCAGTAATGGCAATTACATCATATTGAGACAATAATAAAATAAACTCGGGGTATCTGGATTTGGAAATAATGCCACAAACATTCAAAGTCAAAAATGACAGTAATCTATTCTGTCTAAGAAACACATTCTCCCTATTTGTGTCATTATGATCAGCCTCTTTTGGATCAAAAAAGTCATTTTCATCTATATTATCATAGCCTATTTCATCCTGACTCACATTATTACCCTCAGTAACATTACCCACATCATTATGATCAATAACATCATGACCCAGACTATTATGGCCAGCGTCATCATCGATATCACCATGACCCACATTATGCCCAACATCACACACATTATTATCAACATCATCATTATGCACATTTTCATTAATATCACCATGACCCACATTATGCCTAACATCACACACATTATTATCAACATAATCATTATCCACATTATCATTAGTATCCCCATGACCCACATTTTTATCAACATCAACATCACCCACATTACGCCCAACACCTTCATGGCCCACATTTTTAGCATCGCCATAACACACATTACATCCAACATCATCATGACCCACATTACGCCCAACATCATCACGACCCACATTATGCACAACATCATCACGACCCACATTATGCACAACATCGCCACGACCCACATTATGCACAACATCGTCACGACCCACATTATGCACAACATCGCCATGACCCACATTATGCACAACATCGCCACTATCCACATTATGCACAACACCACGACCCACATTATGCACAACACAACGGCCCACATTATGCACCACATCACCACGACCCATATTACACACAACATCGCCATGACCCACTTTATGCACAACATCACCACGACCCACATTATGCACAACATCACCACGACCCATATTACACACAACATCGCCATGACCCACATTATGCACAGCATCGTAACGATCCAAAGTATGCACCACATCATCACAACTAACATTACACCCAACATCATCACAACTAACATTACGCACAGCATCACCATGACACACATTTTTAACATCATCACGACCCACACTATTCCCAACATCATCATGACCCATATGGCACCCAACATCGCCACGACCCACATTTCGCACAACATCGCCACGACCCACATTGCGCACAACATCGCCACGACCCACATTGCGCACAACATCGCCACGACCCACATTGCGCACAACATCGCCACGACCCACATTGCGCACAACATCGCCACGACCCACATTGCGCACAACATCGCCACGACCCACATTTTGCACATCGCCACGACTCACATTACGCACAACATCGCCACGACCCACATTGCGCACAACATCGCCACGACCCACATTTTGCACAACATCGCCACGACCCACATTACGCACAACATCGCCACGACCCACATTGTGCACAACATCGCCACGACCCACATTATGCACAACATCGCCATGACCCACATTGCGCACAGCATCATCACTACCCACATTATGCACAACATCGACACGACCCACATTATGCACAACATCGCCATGACCCACATTGTGCACAGCATCATCACTACCCACATTATGCACAGCATAATCACTACCCACATTATGCACAACATCGCCACGACCCACATTATGCACAACATCGCCATGACCCACATTGTGCACAGCATCATCACTACCCACATTATGCACAGCATCGTCACTACCCACATTATGCACAACACCATGACCCACATTATGCCCAACATCATCACCACTACCAATGTTATCAACATCACCATGCCCCAGATTAAACCCAACATCACCATGACCCACATTATGCCCAACATCATCATGACCCACATTATGCGCAATATCATAACAACCCACATTATGCGCAACATCACCACGCCCCACATTATGCACATCGCCACGACCCACATTATGCACAACATCGCCACGACCCACATTACGCACAACATCGCCACGACCCACATTATGCACAACATCGCCACGACCCACATCATGCACAACATCGCCACGACCCACATTATGCACAACATCGCCACGACCCACATTATGCACAACATCGCCACGACCCACATCATGCACAACATCGCCATGACCCACATTATGCACAACATCGACACGACCCACATTATGCACAACATCGCCACGACCCACATTATGCACAACATCGCCACGACCCACATTATGCACAACATCGACACGACCCACATTATGCACAACATCGACACGACCCACATTATGCACAACATCGACACGACCCACATTATGCACAAAAGCGCCACGGCCCACATTACGCACAGCATCGCCACTACCCAATGTATGCACAGCATCGTCCCTACCCACATTATGCACAACACAATGACCCACATTATGCACAAAAGCGCCACGGCCCACATTACGCACAGCATCGCCACTACCCAATGTATGCACAGCATCGTCCCTACCCACATTATGCACAACACAATGACCCACATTATGCACAACATCGACACGACCCACATTATGCACAACATCGACACGACCCACATTACGCACAGCATCGCCACTACCCAATTTATGCACAGCATCGTCCCTACACACATTATGCACAACACCATGACCCACATTATACCCAACATCATCATCACCCCCAATGTTATCAACATCATCATGTCCCAAATCATACCCAACATCACCATGGCCCACATTATGCCCAACATCATCATGACTCACATTATGCGCAATATCATCACAACCCACATCATGTGCAACATCACCATGACCCACATTATGAACAACATCATCACAACCCACATTATGTTCAACATCATGACCCACATTGCTATCAACATCACCATGACCCACACTACACCCAACATCATCTTGACCCACACTATCGACATCATCATGACCCACATTGTTATCAACATCACCATGACCCACACTACACCCAACATCATCTTGACCCACACTATCGACATCATCATGACCCACATTGTTATCAACATCACCATGACCCACACTACACCCAACATCATCTTGACCCACACAATCGACATCATCATGACCCACATTGTTATCAACATCACCATGACCCACACTACACCCAACATCATCTTGACCCACACAATCGACATCATCATGACCCACATTGTTATCAACATCACCATGACCCACACTATGAACAACATCATCACAACCCACATTATGTTCAACACATCATGACCCACATTGCTATCAACATCACCATGACCCACACTATGAACAACATCATCACAACCCACATTATGTTCAACATCATGACCCACATTGCTATCAACATCACCATGACCCACACTACACCCAACATCATCTTGACCCACACAATCGACATCATCATGACCCACATTGCTATCAACATCACCATGACCCACACTACACCCAACATCATCTTGACCCACACTATCGACATCATCATGACCCACATTGTTATCAACATCACCATGACCCACACTACACCCAACATCATCTTGACCCACATTATGAACAACATCATCACAACCCACATTATGTTCAACATCATGACCCACATTGCTATCAACATCACCATGACCCACACTACACCCAACATCATCTTGACCCACATTATGAACAACATCATCACAACCCACATTATGTTCAACATCATGACCCACATTGCTATCAACATCACCATGACCCACACTACACCTAACATCATCTTGACCCACACTATCGACATCATCATGACCCATATTATTATCAACATCATCATGGTCAACATTACACCCAACATCATCATGACCCACATTATACCCAACATCATCATGACCCACATGTTTATCAACATCATTATAACCCACATTACCATCATCATGACCCATAGTATCAACATCATCATGACCCACATTACATCCAGCATCATCATGACCCACATTACCAACATTTTTATGACCCACATTCCACCCAACATCATCTTGACCCACATTACACCCGACATCATCATGACCCACATTACACCCAACATCATCATGACCCACATTGTCAACCTCATCATGACCCACATTATCAACATCATCATGACCCACATTACACCCAACATCATCATGACCCACATTACACCCAACATCATCATGACCCACATTACACCCAACTTCATCATGACCCACATTATCAACATCATGACCCACCTTATCAACATCATCATGACCCACATTCCACCCAACATCATCGTGACCCGCATTATCAACATCATGACCCACCTTATCAGCATCATTATGACCCACATTACACCCAGCATCGTCATGTCCCGCATTATCAACATCATGACCCACCTTATCAACATCATCATGACCCACATTCCACCCAACATCATCGTGACCCGCAATTATCAGCATCATGACCCACCTTATCAGCATCATCATGACCCACATTCCACCCAGCATCGTCATGACCCGCATTATCAGCATCATCATGACCCACATTACAACCAACATCATCATGACCCGCATCATGTCCAACATCATCATGACCCACATTATCAGCAGCATCATGACCCACATTATCAACATTATCATGACCCACATTCCACCCAACATCATCATGACCCACATTGCACCCAACATCATCATGGCCCACATTTTGACCGACATTAACATGACCCACAATATTACTATCATCCTCATGTGTCACATTATGGCTAACATCATCATGACCTTCAATGTGACCATTCTCATCATGTCTAACATTATTAACAACATCAACACTATTACCCTCATTTGGAGCAACATCAAGACTCACATGACTACGGCCCATACTATGACAAACATCACGGCCCACATTATGACCCATGTCATCATGACTCACCTCAACACAACCCATTTTACAATGACACACATTATCATATCTCTCATCACGACCATCATCATCATGACCCATCACACCCATATCCACATCATCATGACCCACCACACCCATATCCACGTCATCATGACCCACCACACCCATATCCACATCATCATGACCCACCACACCCATATCCACATCATCATGACCCACCACACCCATATCCACATCATCATGACCCACCACACGCATATCCACATCATCATGCCCCCCATCACCATGCCATACATTATGACCCACGTCAGCCTGACCCACATCCGCATGACCCATACAGTTATGACCCGCATTTAGACTGAGATCATCATGGACCACACTATTACCGACCTCATCATTATGACCCACATTGTGATCCACTTCCGCAAGACACGCATTAAGACCAATATCGTCATGCTCTACTCGCTCTACTCGCTCTACTCTCTCATGGTCCACTTGTTCAACTTTCACTTCCCCATGACCCACACCATCGTGGTCTACGTCAGGAAAATCCTCATGATTCACATTGACACAACCCCGTTCATCATCGTCCACTCCCTGTAGACCCACGTTTGGTCCCACATCATCACTACCAACGTCACCATCATCCACAATGTCTCGCATTATATTATTCTGATCACACACTTTATAACATTTCTTTGCACCAGCATAAAATGATTTATGATCATGCCTAGTTGCATCGGCCTCATTATAAACACTATATTCGTTTCCAATTCTACTTTTATTCAATGCCATACAGACTTCATCCCTCCTCTCACCTTCGTAACCATCCCTCCTCCCACAGCATATACTGGGCGTTACCGTTGGGGAGCAGAGGTGTGCAGGCAGATCATCGTCTGAGCCCCGGGGGGAACCCTATTCCACGATGTTGCTCCCATCAAAGACCAGATGGCCCAGGCCCAGTCGCTCGTAGTCGATCTCCGTCAGCCCCAGACGGAACAGGTCGTCAGGGCTGTCAATGCTGATGGGCCTTGGACGGTCCTCCGGGTGGAGCCCTGGGATCGATTTCCTTCTGCACTGGATGGTGCCGTCCACGGTCCACGCCCTTTCTACTCCTGGCAGGCTCTTCACGTACCCCAGTAATCTTGAACGGAGAGGCGTGAGGTCGTCGTTTATAAACACCTTCAGTATCTGTGACTTGTACGGGTCTGCCCACCGGGTGTTGAATCGAGTTTTCCTTCTTATCGGATTGGGGGTTTTACGGCTCCCCAGCCTGACCGGTCTAGCTCCGACCCCTCTTGGAGGAGGGGCCAAGAACTAGTCTTGCTATCGCGCCGGAGGTACGCGCCCGTGCCGCGTTCGCCATGACTAGGTCATGCCCACTCTGCCCCATGTCCCCGCAGGAACACCTACATTAACGTGGCGGGGAGGTGCGACTACGGAGTTCACTCTTACATTAGGGACGCACTGAGGCACCCTAAGTGAGATATCTTCGCAGGGCTGGCATAATATAAATTGATATTTTAATTTTTCGCGGTGGAGCAACGATTCCTTGTTAATACACAGAAAACCGAATTGAGTTATCTTGTCTAGTTTTTATTTTATGATTATTTGAAGTTTGGCATTCGAAATAGATCATTAATTTGCAGAAATTGGGCATAGAAGATACAATTTTGCCTCTTTGTTTCTATTGACTTGATTTAGAAAACAATCAAATAAACAAAGAAATCATTCAAAATTGTCTTTCAAGTTGTGGATACTGGTAGAACACATAAATATGCCCTCAATAGAAAATTGGTATGGGGTGGGGTGGGGTGGGGGTGGTGAGCGACTTATGTTGGTTTTTCCCATGCACCATCATATAAAAAAATCACTCCAGCCATACACACAAACAGAACGTACATAAACAAAAGGAGAAATGAAAGAAGATTACAGGTTTTGACTTCAGGGAAGTGGTAGATCATACTTTTTTTTTATATAGAGACTTTATATAGAAAAACTCTCTACACCGATTGGTTTCCCCACAACAAACCACTACAAAAGCAAAGTCAGATGCAAAATGGATGGTCTAAGGGAGCGAAGCGAGTTTAGAAGTGACCAAGGTATGGTTGTGCACACAGATTTACTTCCCTGGAAGCAAATGCATGAAATTGACAGCCATCTATTAATTCCGGACATATATGACCGGAACGACTTGAATAAACGTCTGATGATGGCATAGTTTATGAATGCATTTACATAAATAATGACATGTAAAGAGAAAGAAAGAGAGAGAATAAATAGGATAGATAAATAAATAAATAAATATAGGGGAAGACGGGGTAAAAAGCGCATGGGCGGGTAAGAAGCCCACCCCAATTATCTCATGAAATAAAGAAAATTTCAGTCAAATTTGCCCATGAGACGAATGCTAGACATTAACGCTCGTCTCATGGGCAAAATGAGACTGAAATTTGCTTCATTTCATGAGATAATTGGGGTGGGCTTCTTACCCGCCCATGCGCTTTTTACCCCGTCTTCCCCTACAAACATTCAGCCCGCGCTTCTGCTTTGACAAATATTCCCGTCATCAAGGACTATAGACACTCTGCGTAGCAAGCAAGCAATGCCAGAACTAAAAGGACAGACTAGAAGAAGACTACACAGGGATAAATAAATAAAACCAACATGACTATCTTGAGAACACGACGTATTGGATGGAGCGCCCAGTGCTGATATCAAGGCAAGGGAGGCGATTTGTGTCTTTGCACCCGGCTTATCTCCCGTGTTGCACTGCCATGGCCCAGCGAGCGTTTATAAATGCGTTTGACCCTTAGTCTGTGCATGTGATTGACCCTGGGTTCTTTGACCCGCAATTCGACCTCTTCGAGATATGGTAGGGGTGGAGGTGGTTTGGTGGTTTGGATATCAGTTATTTGACCAAATGATGGAAAGCTTTGTCTTTTCAGCAGAGTTGTACATTAGATAATTGTTCCCCTCGTAGTGTTCTCGACCCTCAATCTCAATGTATGCTTCTTTCAGTTTATTACAAAATATTCCTAGGCTGATCCTAACCCGATCCCTTTTTCTTCTCGGCTTGACAGGAGGCTTTGTGGCAGCGCAAAATGTTACAACGCGTCAAAATGTTACAGTTGTAACATTTTGACGCCTTGTAACATTTTGCGCGGAAAGCCTGCGGCGAAATGTTTCAATTTTGTTACAAATGCAACATTTTGTGCGAGCCGCCCGGGGCGCCAAGCGCAGTTTGTTACAATTGTAACATTTTGCGTGAGGCGCCCACCTTTGATTGAAAGTTTTCAATTGTAACATTTTGACGCGTTGTAACATTTTGCCCGGGGCGCCTCGCGCAAAATGCCATACTACAATTCTAACAAAATTGTAACATTTTGCGGCAGGCTTTCCGTGCAAAATGTTGCAACCCTTCAAAATGTTACAATTGTAACATTTTGCGCGAGGAGCCCCGGGCATCTCACGCAATTTGCTACAAATGTAACATTTTGACGCATTGTAACATTTTGCGCTGCCACAGGCTTGCTAACTCCTTCTCACAGTATGCCGGTCATGACAACACTTGTTACGGCGTACGTAGCCGGGGTGGGGGTGGGGGGGTATGGGGGTGAATGGAGGATGTGCTCTTCCTGACATTGCTGATGGCACGTGGCAGGAATCTTATTAATTCAACATTGAATGTGACACTGACACGCCGCTACAAGGCCGACACGACTTTAAAGACCCACCAGGTCACGTGTCAAAATCACGGGTTTCACGGGTTTTCCCTCTTGCAGCAGGTAACAAATCTTCTTTTGACCAGGTTTGACTCCCATACAAAATGTCCCCCAAAATTGAAAACGAAACATTATTTTAAAGAGCAGTCTCAATTTGAACTTGGGGACATTTGTATGTGGGTCACAGCTACCCAGAAAAAAAACAAGGGACTTAATCGTGGTGCGTCAGTGTGTCTTTAAAAACTCCCAGTTCAGAGAAACTTTGCCTCCTATGAAAAGGACGCGCGTGCGCTTCATTGCGCAACACCCATAATACTATAAGACAAGACCCTCGCCAAGACATCGTGTCGCTAGCACAAACCTCAGTTTGGGGCCGAGGTATGTAACAAAAAGGTTAAACATTGTAATAGTATCTTTGGTATTAATCTGGCACCGTAGTCACGAGTGCGTCTTAGACAGTCAACACAGGGATTAGTATGTAAATTAGGCTAAACAGCCAAACCGTTTTTGGGAGTTGAGTCTAATTTACATACTAATCCCCGTTTTGTCGAAGACATAAGTGGACAATTCGTGCTCTCAAAGGTATGGGTACTCATAAT
>CM065689.1:25340867-25360867 GCA_017654935.2 Phymorhynchus buccinoides | reverse complement strand
TCTTTATTATCCAATGAACATCTCCTCTCTCTCAGCCTCTCGGGACTCTCTCTAGTTTTATCTCTCTCCCCTCTCTCCTCATCAACATATATAATCTCTCAATCTCGACGTCTCTCCCTCATGCCTCTCTGTCTCTCTCGTCGTCTCCTCGCTCTCTCTCGCTCTCTCTCTCTCTCTCCTAGGGGCTCTCGGGGTCTCTCTCTCGGCGGGTCTCTCTTCCACCTGTGTTTTATCATTCTCTAAAGAAAATCTCTCTCAAAATTTCCTCCTCTCTCGAATGCTCTCTCTCGATCTCGTCTCATCGATCTCTCTCTCTCTCTCTGAAAACTCTGCGTTCTCTTTCATGAGATCTCTCTCTGGGCTTTCTTTCTCTCTCCATCTCTCTCTCCTACTCTCTTCCTCTACAATCTCTGTTCTCATCTACCAAAGTCTATGCTCCACCGTCTCTCCCTCACAATCCATTCTCTCTGTTTCTACTAATGTCTCTCTTTCTCTCTCCTCTCTCAGGGTCTCTCTAAAGAATCTCCCTCTCTCTCTCTTCTCTCTCCCTCTTCGTCCTCCTCTCTCTCTCTCTCTCTCCGTCGTCTCTCGTCTCTCTCTCTCTCTCTCTCTCTCTGTGTTGGATCGCTCTCTCTCTCTCTCTCTCTCTCTCTCTCTCTCTCTCTCTCTCTCGTCTCTCGCTCTCTCTCTGTGTTTTCTCTCTCTCTAGTTAGTCTCTCTCTCTGCTCTTTCTCTCAGGTTCTCAATCTCTATACAACTCTCTCTCTCTCTAACTCTCACTATATCTCTCTCTCTCTCTTTCTCTCTCTCCTCTCCTCTCTCTCTCTATCTCTCTCTCTCTCATTTGTTTCTGTTTCTCTCTCTCTCTCTCGTCTCTCTCTCTCTCTCTCTCATCTCTCTCTCATCTCTCTCTCTCCTCTCTCTCTCTCTCTCTCTCCTCTCCTGTTTATGTTTGTCTCCCTAAGACTGAAACCCATTCCTGAAATATCGTAATTTTCCCCTTCATTAAAAAAACAATCTATTTATGTGAAAGAAGTTGTAGTTTTCCGTTTTCGTCTGTCGTGCGGCGCGCGGGGCACATTGCGTTGTGTGTGTGTGTGTGTGTGTGTGTGTGTGTGTGTGACACAAATGTGTGTGTATATTTGGTGACCATTGTGTTGTATGTGGGTGTGTGCACGGTTTGTAATATAATGTTGCAGTTGTGCGTGCGTGTGTGCCCCATACGTATGTACGTCTGTATCATTCGCGTGTGCGTGCATGCGTAGGCCTATGCGCGTGTGAGATGCGCGTGTGTGTAGGCCTATTATATGTGCGTGCGTACGCGCGTTATCTACCCGATAAAATGACCCTAAACAGATTAAGAAAGAAAACAAAAACAGAATGATTAGACCAAAATTAATAGAGTATAAATAAATAGTTAAAAAAAACATCCAAATGATGCACTGCAGTCTAATTGATGCAATTTTATAACATCACTATCAATGTAGGCCAATACTGTGACAAAAATGAGGCTTTCAAAGTCGTCGCTAAAGCTTCAAGATTCGAGTGAGGTTTAGGGCTTACTATAATTAATAGTGTCTGTATTCCAAAATCAGGAGAGTTTACTAACATCTTCCTGATCTTGAGCTTTAGATGATGGTAGGGCACGCGAACACGGAAACGAAGGCACTAAATCCTGCGAACGAACCATAGGTAAGTTACGGGGTAAAAGGCAACATGGGCTGGTAAGAAGCCCACCCCAAATATCACATATAAAAGAAGCATAATTTCAGTATTTATTTTGCCCATAGAGACAGGTGTTAATAGTTTAGCGAAACGTCTCACGGGCAGAATTTGATTTGGAATGTTCTTTATTTTCATGAGGTAATTGGCATGGCCTTCTTCCCGCCCATGGGCTTTTTACCCCGTGTTCACTCTAGTGCTAATTGCCAAGCAGCGCGCACTGTTTTATCAATAGCGGGCCCCAAGTAGAGAAATTGGGGCATCGCGAAAGTATTGCACTAAATACTAAGTGCCTGCTTTGTAACGAGATAGAAGAGAAGAGACAGAGACTAAGAGATGAGAACGGGAAAGAGTTGAGAGAAGAGACGAGACTGATTTTAAGAGAGAGAGAGAGAGATACAGAGAGAAGACCCCCAAGAGAGAGAGATTAGAGAGAGGAGAGAAGACCCTGCTGTTGAGAAAAGTAGCAAGAAAGATGAGAGAGAGATAGAGAGAGAAAGAGATAGAGATATAGATAGAGAGAGAAAGATAGATGATAGATAAGATAGAGAGACTGCAGAGCATGAGTGTCTAAAGATCTTGAAGACTGCTTCAAGTCGGTCTATAGAGATAGAGAGAGAGAGGTGAGAAAGAGAGAGAGAGAGAGATATAGAGGAGAGAGTAGAAAAGAGAGAGAGAGAGAGAGAGAGAGAGAGAGAGTAGAGAGATAGGAGGGGGAGAGAGAGAGAGATAAGAGGATATAAAAATATAGATCACCAAGTAGATAGAGAGTCAAGCAGATAAGATTGACAATAATAGAGTAGAGAAGAGAGAGAGAGAGAGAGATGAGAGAAAGGTCATGACGGATGAGAGAGAGTAAAGATAGATGTCGAGAGTACCAGGAAGACAGCCTTTTAATGAGAGAGAGAGAGACTTAGCTCTGGGTGTAAAGAGAGATAGATATAGACAGTCAAGACGGCGGAGACAGCTTGACAGAGATAAAGAGAGATACAGAGACTTTTTGGAGAGAGTGGATGAGACAGTCGCAGATAAAGAGAAAACGAAAACAATGAGAGAAGAAAGAAAAAAAGCCATATGAAAGTGGAGCCATTTCCTCTGTTGTGGAGCAAAACTCCTTTAGATAAATTGTACAGTTTTTTAAATAAATAAATAAAAAGGCTTTTATTGCAAAAAAGTTCGTGTTTGGCAACCGGATTTGGCGGGCCATTTACAAAAGAGAAGTCACACGCCTTCTTTCATTGTGAAAGAATTTTACTTCCAGCACTTCCGCCAAGGAGGACTCGCCGATTTGACGGTTTGATTTTCTTAGGAAACCCAGAGCAAAGTGAGTGTTGCATCTCTGTAAAGGTGTTTCCTGGTGATCTCGACGTGTTACTTACAAAAACCCATCCGTCAGGGTCCACCTTTAAAGCACAATGTTTCATATTTAAGCAAAAATGGACGGCAACGAGTCTGCAAGCAAGTGCAAATAAAGAATGTAGTCAACTATGTTAGAACGTCGTGTGAAAGCCAGAAGGTACTATCTAAAGAAGGTTAAGAGCACCTTCAGCTTTCAACCGACGAGAATTGCACAACAATAATATTCTACTGTCTAAACAGCCCAACTCTGAGAACGTTTTGTTAGATGAAATAGCGTTTGAATCTCGTTTAAAAAAAAAGAAGGTTTTATTTCCATAATATACAGTTACAATACAAAACAAAACAAAAATTAGCAGGAAATCACACGCACAATTCATGAAATACACGTTGGCATACATACACGTATGGAATAGACACAAAAACACGGACGCACACCGAGGACACAGAACACACAGACACACACGGGGGGGGGGGGGGGACACACGCGCACCATCCCCCCCCCCAACCCTTCCCCTCTCCACCCACCCCCCCCCCCCCCCCCCCCCCACTTGGAATCACACACACGGCGCCGCGCGCGCACGCACGCACACGCACACGGCACACACTCACACACACGCCACATGCAACACACACATATATACACCACACAGGAGAGACACCACACACACAACAACGCACAACACCACACCCACACACACACACACACCAACCACACACACACACAAACAACTACCCACCTACACACACACCTACCAACACACCACACCACACACACACACACACACAACACACACACACAACACACACACAACACACACACACCACCAACACACACACACACACACACACCTACACACACACAATAACACACCAAAAACACACAACACATACACCACACCAACCCTTAACTCCATCCAGATACAGCAATACAAAGATAAAAAAATAACAAGAAACATTTTTTCACCACAATGATTTGTCAAGGGGGGGGGGCAGGACGTAAGTGGGTCAATCTACACGATTTGCCGACTATTAAAACAAACAAAAACAATTAAAATAAAACAGAAAAAAAACAAAAACATAATGTAATACGTTAAATATATAAGGGAGCACTCGTTTGAATCTCAAACATTCAAACGGTCCGGGTGCAAGAAAGAGAAAAAAATACTGATGTGAGTATTGTATGCAATAAAAACTTACAAATTTAATTTTCGACAGATGTTCTATTATTGTATTTAATTAAATAACAGAACAACAATCCAATGTCAACTCTGCTGTGTTTCTTTCTGCAACGTGTTGTTAGATCGATCTCGCTTGAATCTCAATGGTTCAGTTGACGAAGGACGGGACATGCTCGGGAACCTAACTACTATTTCATAAAATTTAGGCGCATAACTGCAGCATGAGGTATTTGTGCTCATAATGACAGGAGACTATCTGAGTGATCGACGTCGAAGAAGAATGTCTTTATGCAAGAGAACAAGGTCATCATAGTTGTCCAACAAGAAAACGAATTCCTCCACTGACGTGACCATAAAAACATAGTCCCCGCTTCCACTATACGTGGCCGAGGGGGAAAAACAATACCAACAAGTACGAAAAAACCAAAAACAATATTAAAGGTAAACCACAGGAAAAGATCACCCCCCACCCTCTTCTCGCTGATGTTTTCATTCATACACCTTATGTGGTTTTAAAACAATTTCATTCCTTTTTTTTCGGAGAAAACAGAAATTTCACGTAAACTCTTGTGCTGTATGTAAGGAAATCTAAAGAGTTTTATCCAATAAATTTTGAAACAGAAGGGGAAGGGGACAATTCTCCCCAAAATTTCTGTGGAACACTGTTCTGGAAACGTAATTAACCTCTTCTATCCCAGCAACAAGGGGCCGTCGTCGGGAGGGAAAGCGAAATAATCAAAGTGCCGAAGCAGAGTTGTCATGGGACGCGGCGTGGGCCAAATCTATTGGATGCCAATGTCCAAGGAATTGTCATGACGCGCTGGCAATTCTTACTGACTGCAATGTCCAAGGAAGTTGTATGGATCCAAAGACATACCGTTTTATGCGTAACTTCCACAAAAATGTCAACCTTTTGGATTAACCATTTGCATTAATAATAATTGATAATGATAATAATGAAATTAATGATTATAATAATAATAAACTAATAATTAACAGAATATATTACTAATATAAATATATAACAAACAAACAACTGCAATTCATAAACTTTACATAAATTGTTCTTGAGAGGCTTCAGTTTCAAAATAAATCTTAGTTGACGGTTTTTTTGGCTAAGAAGAAGGAAACAAACCCACTTCCTATCTTCCTTTCTTTCTGTAAGTAACAAATGACCATTGTCTGCCACTGGCTTGCACCAATCACACCAGAATGTTATAAAAAAAAAACACCCACAAGAACACACGGGCAGGCGTCAGCACTGTACGGGCCCCTGTGATTTGCTGGGAGATTTAATTGATTCTGGGGATTTGGCTTCGTTCAGCGCAGCTGTCCGCCCGTTGAAAGTAAAAGGCCACGTCTGCAACAGAATAACAAAGGATGTGTAATTTTACAATGAAAATGAGACTAACAATCCACTCACCCTGTCTGGGTCTCTCGGTCAGTGTCCATCAATAATTATGTCCACACTGACTCATAACTAGCATAAGCTATGGCTTAAACAACTTTGTAAGGCTCGGTGTACATCTTGTGTCCTGGCTTAATACGAAGCATCTGTTTTGTTTTTCATTCTGCGGTTTTTCTCACACACACCTGCTGCCGTGTCGTTCACACCCACAGGCTGGCGTGCGTTTGTGTAATACGCATTTAGTCCTCTGTCGCCCATAAAATTGTTTGGGTCTTGGGGAGAGATAGACCAAAAAGAAGCAAAGACCCGCTTGTGTGTGTAACCTGTTAGCAAGTAAAAAGCAACACGACGTGTGCTACCTTGCCACACGGTTGTCAAACATGCTGGGTCCTCAGATAGAACACAGATGGACACCGAGCATAACAGTGAAACACCCTACGGAAGAACCTTATTAAATAAAACTGTTATGATTGAGGTTTCTCTGGACTGGACTCGGACAACTACCTACCAATAAAATTAGTGCACAACGTTGAACATCCTCCCGTAGCCAGGAGAAAAAACATTGACGAGTGGAGGGGGGGGACGGTGGCAGGTTGTCATGAGCTACCCACATTTAAAAATTGAATGTAAAACAAGTCACAAAAATAGGCCACACCACACCACAACACACCACACAACACACACACACACACCACCACACACACACACACACACACACATAACGTCACACTGTACACCACACACCCACACACCACCACCACACACACACCACACACACCCACCCCCCACCCCCCCCCCCCCCACCCCCCCCCCCCCCCCCCCACACAACCACACACACACACTGGACACATACACACACACACACACCAACACACCACAACACAACACACACACACACCACCACACACAATCACACACACACCCAACACCACACACACACACACACAAAAAAAAAGAGGGTTAGTGAAAGGAAGAAAGAAAAGAAAGAAGAGGAAAGCAAAGAAAGAGCGAGAGAGAAGACGGACAATCCCCGAAAAAGACAAAAAACAATGAGAGAGAGAGAGAGAGAGAGAAGAGGAGAGAGGAAGGAGAGGAGACGAGAGAGAGAGAGAAGAGAGGAGAGGAGGAGAAGAGAGTGAGAGAAGAGAGTGAGAGAGAGAGAGAGAGTCGAGGAAGAAGCGAGAGAGGAGAGTGAGGGAGAGTGAGAGAAGAGAGAGAGGTAAGAGAGAGACGAAAGCGAGAGACGGAGAGTTGAGAGAGAGACAGAGGGAGAGTGAGAGGAGAGGAGAGGAGTTTGAGAGGAGAGAGGAGAGGAGAGAGAGAGAGGAGAGAGGAGAGAGACAGAAAGAGAGAGAGAGACAGACAGAGAGAGAGAGAGAGAGAGAGCGAGAGCGAGCCGGAAGAGAGAGAGAAGAGGAGCGTGAGAGGACAGAAGAGAGAGAGAGAGATAGAGAGAAACAGAGACGGACGATGAGAGAATCGAGAGAGAGAGAGAGAGAGAAGACGGAGAGAGAGGGAGAGAGAGAAAGAAACCCAAACCCAAAACACTAACAGAAGAGGGAGAGAAAGCAAAAAAAAAAAAAAGAACAGAAAAGAGGCGAACGAAACAATCGAAAAAGTAAAACAATGAGAGGAGAGAGAGAGAGGAGAGGGGGGGGGGAGAGAGAGAGAGGGAGAGAAGGAGGGGGAGCGCTAGAGAAGGAGGAGACAGAAAGAGAGAGAGAGATAAAGAGGGCAAGCAAAAAAACGAAAAAACTGAAGGAGGAAAAACCCCCCCCCCTCCCCCCCCCCCCCCCCCCCCCCCCCACCCCCCCACCCCCCCCCCCCCCCCCCCCCCCCCCCCCCCCCACCCCCCCCCCCCCCCCCCCCCCCCCACCACCCCCCCCCCCACCCCAAGAAATGGAGAAAACAAATAGGGCATAAGAAAAAGAACTGAATGAGTAAAAGTCGAAGGCAGAAGAGGCTCGGGGTAACGGGCCCGTATCTCAACATTTCTCCAGGATTACGGGGGGGGGTGGGGGGGGGGGGGGGGGGGGGGGGGGGGGGGGGTGGGGGCGGGGTGGGGGGGGGGGGGGGGGGCACGGCGCTTTCAATCACGCGGGACGCATAAATCGTGCGCAAATGTCTTCAAAAACTAATAATAATATTAATTCTCACATGTTCCTAACCCTATCCCTAACCCTATTTCCTTACCAAGATGAGTAAAAAATATATACGAAATAAGGAAATGCATTTTGTTGACGAAAAATTCGGCTAGGAAGAGTTACTATCCCTGAACATGAATGGTCTGAGTGTTGCAAGAACGCCGTACCCGTAGCCACTGTGAAAAAGAGAAACAACACTCCCACCCTCGCCCCTCACCATGAAAACACACGGAAGAAACAACAGGGAAAAAAGACAGCAGAAAACGAACTACAAAGAGGAGAGGAGGAGAGGGAGAGAGAGAGAGGGGGAGAAGATGAGGAGAAGAGAGAGAGAGAGAGAGAGGAGGAGAGGACTAGAGACAGAGAGAGGAGAGAGAGAGACAGAGGAGAGGAGAGGGAGAGAGAGAGAAAGAGAGAGTGAGAGAGAGGAATTGGGGGAGAGAGGGGAGAGAGGGGAGAGAGGAGAGAGAGGAGAGAGAGAAGAGAGAGAGAGAGGGGCCCACATGGGGACCGATTAGAGGCCCGAAGAGAGGGCGTAAAGGCCTTATTTCGTCGCGGAGAGTCTAGTCAGAGAAGAGAGGAGACGAGAAGCTAGATCTAGAGAGAGACTTAGAGAGAGAGGACTACTATCTAGAGAGAGAGGAGATCTTATCCTCTCCTCGCAAGATCTATTCGAGAGATCTCCTCTATCTCTCTGTAGAGAGATGCGGGAGAGGCTAGAGAGAGAGGAGAGAGAGAGAGAGGGATTGAGGAGGAGAGAGGAGAGAGCTCTTCTCTCTCTCAAAAAAAAGAGAGAGAGTCTCTTTCTCTCAGAGGAGGGAGAGAGTTATTCCTTTTCTTCTTTCCTTTTTCTTCTCTCTCTCTCTCTTCCTTTTCTCTCTCTCTCAGAGAGATAGAGAGAGCGAGAGAGGAGAGTGGTCATTTGAATATGTGTTTATCTCTGCTGTCTCATCTCCCTTCACGGCTGATAGGCCCGAATGATGGGTATAAAAGGGGCCTTATTTATTTCGTATGAGTTATAGGAGGAGAGATATTAGTTGTATGAGATTTGATTAAGGGATAGAGATGAGATTAGATTGTATTATAATGAGTTCAGTAAACAGTGCTCCTATCGAACTATAGAGCCGGCAAGTATTCTTTGCCCCCCGTCAATGGCCTTAGGGAGCTTCTCTCTGCCGTTCTGCGCCTAAAACTAAAGAAAGACAAATAGTTACGGTTCCCCCAGCAAGTCCCGACCTAGCCTTATCGGCCCTGGAGGAATTATTTTTGTACTTTTGTGATAGTGTTTTTTTTTTTTTCTATTGAAAAAATAGGCAGGATAAATGGTACCGGTAAATAAAGGCCAAGAAAGATTAGTAGATAGGAAAAATAAGTAAAGTAAAGGGAAAAAGGCAGAAAGAGTCTCCCCGGTAGAGAGTTCCATCGAGTGAACAGAGAGAGAAAGAGAGATACAAAAATAGAAAGTATTAAAAACAGTGGGGGGGACTTATTTTTTATACAAAAAAAGACCCTCCTTCTCATACTCCACTTCCGTCACCAGAATTTTAAAAAGATCATTTGGCCCAGTGGTTTTCATAAGGATAGACTCCGCTCTTTTACTACTTAAGTTCCCATTTTTAAAGCGGGCTATTCACCCACCCGTTTTTTTCCCGAAGGAAAAAACTGTGGGTCCAACTCTATAAAAACCAAGTCCCCACGCACGTTGTGAGTTTGGGTCCCGCGTCTTAAAGAAATAAATAGATGACAAATGGATCGCTTACATATGTCGGGGAGACATTAACGGAATATGATATTAATTGGTGCTGTTATTTTGCCGCTTTCCCTTCGCTTTCCTATTTTTACCAAATATTAATCAAAGTAATTAGGCTAACCCCCATCGTTTTTTTTGTGTGGGGTCATAGGTTTCCCTCACGGGGCGAGGCATGGGTGAAGTGACCGCCATGTACTTAAATACGTGGGAAAGGGAGAAGGGGTGTCGTTGTCGGTTGCTACGTTTTTAAACGCCACCTTCCCCGTGTTCGGTCTTTCATTTGGATGAAAAGCAATGGCCCGTCCCCAGCCCTGTTTTTTCTAGAAGTCGCTAGGACAAGAACAAACCACCCCTGACTACAACCAATCTCAGTTTGCTTTGGGGAGGAATGACATGATTTCGGTTGAATGTGCTTTAAAGAATGAGCTTCTGTAGAGAGGGAAGAGAAGAGGAGCAGATAGAGAAGGACGGAATAGACCGGAAGAAATACGTCGATTAAGAGGAGGGAAGAGAAAGGACAGCTAGAAAGGAGTAAGAGAAAGGGAGGAGAGAGGGGAACTATTCAGAAGTTGAGCCCACAACCGAAAAAGATAAGAGGGTTCGAGAGGCAAAGAGAAAGTTGAGATGAGGAAAGATCTCGTATATGTCTCTCGTTTGTCTTTTTTATGAGTCTGGTGACCGAAAATTAGGTTTTGTGCTTCAAAATTCCATAATAGGATGGGGGGGGAGATCAGCATCACGATCTAGACATGTATATCGCTCTTGACTTTCTTCCTTCACCCTTTTCCCTCCTCCGTTCCTACCCTGTAAGTATTAGGTAGGCCAAAAAGAACCATGGGAGACAGTTTGGCGTAAAGCCTTTCTTAAAAGTGGTCTTGGTATTTAAGTAGAGTTAGTCGGTTAGTCAGTAGTAGCCACCCCACCCCCCCTCCCCCACCCCCCCCCCCCCCCCCCCCCCCCCCCCCCCTCCCCCCCCCCCCCACCCACCCCCCCCCCCCACCCCCCCCCCCCCCCCCCCCCCCCCCCCCCCCCCCCCCCCCCCCTCCCACCCCCCCACCCCCCCCACCGCCCCCCCCCACCCCCCCAGGTACCCCACCCCCCCGAGCCTCCCCCCCCCCCCCAGTTCTCACACTGTCTCAGTAGTCTAGGTCTCCCTAATAGTTTCTCTCTGAGTCGTAAGTAGTATAGTAGTAAGTCTCCTAAAGTCTGCACTGCAAGTCCCACCATTAACCCCTAGCTAAGACGCAATAAAGCAAATATCGTCCAGTAAAGTCGTTCTGTTCAGAGCCATAAGTAGGTACAGTTCATCCTCCAAGATTAGAGATGGTGTAGAAGCCAGTTCCAGTTCTCTGATAAGGTAGTCAGACCCAGATGAGCGCCCTAGTTAAGGTTAGCTAGGTCCCTACCCAAGCCAAGCTAAGTCAGACTAAGTGTAAGGTAGTACCACCGCCTCCATGCAACCTCACAAGCGGCCCCCAGCGTGAAGGCCCGTGCGGTAGGTATAAGTCCTCCCAGCGTTTAGGCCCCGCCGAGACAATAGTAGTCAATGTTAAAGTAGTGTAAGTAAAGTAAAAAACCCCCCAGTTTACTGACCGTAAATGTAGCCCCTAGTCCCTTGCAACGCCCCCCCACTAAACAAATTTTTTTACCAACCTCCCCCCCCCCCCCGCTCCCCCCCCCCACCCCCCCCCCCCCCACCCACGTGGGTGAAAACCCGGATGCTGTTCTTCCCCTGAAACCCCCTCCACTTTTTGAAGTTGGTCATGTTTTCCCCCCCCCCTCCCCCTTTCTCCTCTTCGGCGCTTGGTCCCCCCCACACCCCCCCCCCCCCTCCCCCCCCCTCACCCACCCCCACTCCTCCACCCCCGCCCCCCCACACCTACCCCCCCCCCCGCCACCCCCCCCCCCCCCCCCCACCCTCCCCACCTTTTGCTTTAGCACTGCCCCCATCTAGCAATCTTTTCCTTTTTCTTTCTGCCTTTCCTCCCTGCCTTACTGGCCCCAATTTCTCCCTGTCCCCCACTTTTTACGCCTATAGAAAACTCTTCCCCCCTTACAAAGATGTTTTTTTCCCCCCTCCCAGTTTTTCCTCCAGCCGAAAAGGCCCGGGGCATGGGCCCTGGGGCCAAATAATAATTAGTTTCCGATTTCCGGGCAGTGATTAGCCGGGCATAACCGGCAAGCTATGGACCTATCCTGCCCCGTCAAAATGACCAAAACACGAAACCTTTCCCCCCCTAAGCTGACTCGGTGACCGGAGAGCCGAAAAAAAAAAAAATAAAAAAAAGAAAAAACAATTAGAATCCTAAAAATATGAGAAGGACGAGCGAGATGGTTACTGGTATGGGGAAGAGCAAGGGCGGATAAAGAACAGATGGATTGGATGAGGAAAGGAGGAAAAACTGAAACAAGATGCACCACAATATAAAATAAAAAATGAAAAAAAAAAAATGGAAAAGGAGAAAAAAAAAACAAAAAAAAGAACAAAGGGAAAAAAAAAAAAAAAAGGTGGACGCTAACCCCTTCTAAATATGAAGTTTTGAGGGAAAAGAAAAATCAGAAAGACTTCCAAAATTATAAAAAAAAAAAAAATAAAATAAAATAAAAAAAAAATATAAAATAGTTGCAATAATCCTATATCTTTTAACGACTACATAAAACGAAAAAAAAAAAAAAAAAAAAATAAAAAAAATTAACCTTTTGTACACATTCCAAAAATAAAGACAATACCGCCACAAATCTAACTGCCCAATACAATCTATTTACCGTTGATAGAAACCGAGGAGGAAGAAGAAAATGATTACAATACCCCCCCTTAATACCTTTGGTCTGACTGGGAGGAAGAAAGAAGGAATGAAATTAACAATCATATAACCTTTGGTTTTTAAAGACGTGTAGGGAAAAAAGGAAGAAGAATGATTAAACCCAAATCCCTATTTATATTACCCTTTGTAGGAAGAACCCGAAGGCAAAGAAGAAAGGATATGATCTACAATCCTATTACCGTGTTTTTTTTCACATTTTCCACACACACAAAATTGTGGTGGGGACGTTTGTGCTCATGGGAGTAAAAAAACAAAAAAAAACGAAAAAAAAAACCCGTGGTCAGAAAAAAAAAAAAAAAAAAAAAAAAAAAACAATATTGTCCCCACCTGTTCCCTTTTGCCAGCTATGGAAAAAGAACGGAAAAAACACGTTGCAAAGAAAAGAAAAAAAACCCGTGATTTTGACGACGGTGATCTGGTGGGGTCTATTTAAGAGAGACGAGGGAAGAGAAGACGAGGAACCGGCCATTTTCTTTGCACAGTAGCCTAGCAACTACGACTGCTTCTTTTGTTTTTTTTGTTACCCCCTCCAGTTTCTTACAGAACGGGAGTACATTGGCATGGGGACGTTGGGCTGTGCGTTGCATCTCTCTCTCCCATCTCTCCTCTCTCTCGCTCTCTCGTCTCTCTTCTCTCCCCTCGTCTCTCCTCGCTCCCCGTACGGGTCCTCCGCTCTCCCCATCGCTTCTCCTCTCCTCGCTCTGTCCGTCTCTCTCTCTCTCTCTCTCCTCTCTCTCCCTCTACTCTCCCACTCTCCCTCTTTCCTCTCTCTCCTCTTTCTCTCTCTCCTTCCTCTCTCCCTCTTCTTCCTCCTCCCCGCCTCCTCCCTCTCTCCTTCCGCCCCCTTCCGCCTCGCCCTCTCCCTGCTCCTCTTCTCTCTCATTCTCTCTTCTCTCTTCTCCCCTCTCCTCTCTCTCTCTGTAAGGTGTGTGGTGTGTGTGGCTTTAGGTGTGTGTGGTTTGTGTGGGTGTTTGTTGTGTGTGGTGGGTGTGTGTGTGTGTGTGTGTGTGTGTGTGTGTGTGGTG
Organism: Phymorhynchus buccinoides; assembly: GCA_017654935.2. NCBI lineage: Eukaryota > Metazoa > Mollusca > Gastropoda > Neogastropoda > Raphitomidae > Phymorhynchus > Phymorhynchus buccinoides. The sequence continues at coordinate 25,347,456 of CM065689.1, read as the reverse complement.
TGTGTGTGTGTTGCTCTTAGGCGTGATGTATGTGTGTGCGATGTGTGTGGTGTGTGGTTGTGTGTGTGTGTGTGTGTGTGTGTTGTGTGGTGTGTGGTTGTCCCCACCCCCCCGTGTGTGTGTGGTGAGTGTGCGCGCTCGGCGCGCCGCCGTGGGTGGGCCCAAGATACCCACCCCCCCTCCCTCACCCCCCCCCACCCCTTCCCCCCCCCCCCTCCTCCGCCCACCCCCCCTTCCCCGCCTGTGTTGGTGGATTGGGCTTTTGGGGGTTTCCGGCCCTTGCTTTCCTTCAAGTTTTTCCCACGGTGGAGAAACCTTGGGGGGAATGACAAGCCACATTAACGTAATCCGAGTGAGGAAAGTTTGAATAATAAAAAGACACTGATAGTTTAACAAAATAATGGAAGGATTAATGCCTAAGTAGGTGTACTGAAAAGGTGTTACTTAATAATATTTTGTTGTAAAATATTATATTTCTAAACAATGTTGTACTGATACCGGTAATTTGTATACACAAAAATACACAATGAACATATTATTCCAAAATTAACTCCCCTGAATTTCATCAGTAGGTCTTATTTGATGGAATTCAAGGGAGATCAATCGAAATTTACAACTAGTGGCATACGATTTTTTAAATTTTATTTTTTTAAACTCGGAGTACGTTTATAAGGCGCTTGCCTTCTCGTTCAACTTCAAGCACTTCGATAGGGTACAAATCAATTATCAATGGGTCATTATTTTGGTTTTGTGGGTTGTGTTTGTGTGCCTGTCTTCCTGCAACCCTGACAATTGTGTGTGTGGGTGTGTGTGTTTGATTGGTGGGTGTCTGTGTGTCGTCTGTCTGCGTGCGTATATTTGTGTGTGAGGGTGTTTCTGTAAGTGTGTTGGTGTGTATGTGGTCAGTCCACTGCGGCTCAGTTGCTGTGTGGCTTACCGAATGGGGTATAAACGAGTTGGCGTCAAAAATTGTGTTGTTACCCGAGTGTGGTGTCTGTGTATCTTGTTGGTTGTGTTTTGTTGTCGTTGTGGGTGTTGTTTGTTGAGTGTGAGGATGTGTGTAGAGAGTAGAGAGTGCGTGTGCGAGAGTAGAGAGTAGTCCGCTAGTGAGAGTGTGCGTGGCGTGTGTTGAGGTGCGTTGCGTGTGTAGCTGTTTGCAGTAACGGGCGTGTATGCGAAATGTGACGTCTGTGTTGTGTGTGTAACGTGGTGGTGTTGTGTGGATGTGGTGTGTGTGGCTGTTGCGTGTGGTTGTGCGGTTAGTGACACCACGTGCCTTGCTAATTGTCGTGTTGTGTTAAAGAGAGAGACGAGAGAGAAGCTTGACTTTGACATATGCGCTGTTGGGTTGGTTTGGTGGTCACTCTTGAAATCTTTATCCTTGTTATTCGTAATGGATTGAGAGCGCTTTTGGGCTCATCCTGCAGAGGTGAGGTAAAGCGCTATATATAAATGTAATGTTGTTATTATTATTATTATTATGATTGTTACTCCAAATACAATCCCTTTCTTAAGGTCTCCAATACACGAAGAGAGAAAAAAAACACCAGAAAAAAACTTTCTCCAGTGGTAACACAGAGGAAGTGATAGCCACAATCAGATAAGAGATACTACTTGTATATCACTGTTGTTGCCATGGGGGGATAAGAGTGAAGAAAAATTTGTTTAAGTGTACAATCTTATGCGGGTAATCCTAAAAAAACAACAAAAAAAATTAGAAAGAAAAAAGGAAAATGAGAACATTTTTTTTTCAAGCAAGTTAAATATTTGCTGTAAACAAATCTGGATGACAACCCAAAAAATAAAAACATGGCACGAAAAAAAACGAGATATCACAATTTGAAAAAAATATTAACATTAAAACCAACCTTAGCATAATAACGACACACACGGAAAAAAAAAGTGTTGTTTACCTATTTTAACGGTTCTTATGGACCCACAAGAGCCACACACGGGAAACTGTTACACACACAGATCCTGGAGGTACTGCAATATCAAGTTTAATCTAGTGCATGAATAGTCTCGGATGTTTAGGAAAACTCGATAGGTTAAATGTGATATGAACAAAATCTGTGAAAATCCGTTTCGTTCGCTCTCTCTCCTTTTAACCCTCGCATACCCTCCGACCTGGAACCAGGGTTGTCCGACCCGGAACACAGGTACATTTGTGAACATTTTTAATTGCAATAGTAGGGAAGAACGATGGATCCTGGAGGTACTGAAATACCATGAGAAATAAAAATCCCGAAATACGAAATACAAATTTTTTAAAAAAAAAAATCAAGGTAATAATTATGCCTACATGAACAAACAAATGAAAATCTGCTTAAACGTCCTCAGCACCTGGAACAGACAAATATAGGGACATTAATGAGATTATAAAGATGGTGGGAACAACCCCTGATCCTGGAGGCAACTGCCCGAAAGCAGTGCAACACAAGTGAATGTCCCGAAGTTTTAACAATACAGATAAGTGTAGCAGTAAATAAAAAAGATAATGCAACATGAAAATCTGTTTAAACGTCCTCCGGTCTGGAACAGACACATAAAAAATTATTGATTTCGCTAATTAAGGAGGAACGTTCTCTCTCTCTCTCTCTACCTCTCTCCCCCTCTCTCTCTCCCTCTCTCCTTCTCTCTTTCCCTCTCTCCACTCATTCTCTCTCTCCACTCTCAATCCCCCTCTCTCTCCCCCTCTCCCTCAAACCTATCTCTATCTACATGAGTGTATACAAATTCTTATGCTGTCTGTACTTTGTATGTTTTTGTCTGTTTGTCAGTGTCTGTAAGTTTAAGTTTTGTTGCTTATAAAAAGTAAGGCATTAGCGTGTTTTATATGAGATCATCATCTTTGATTTGCAATTGTTTTTTGCTTTGAGATAATCAATTTTGATTTGATTTTGTTTGTTTTTGGGGCGTGCCTTTGGGTGTTTTGTTGGGGGGGTCTGAGAAGTTTGTTTTTTTGCAGAGAAAACATACAGGGGAGTAGGGGGACTTCTCATTCTATTATGATTTACTTTACCACTAATTTTTCTTTACTCTTGAACACTCGGTTTTTAGACGGTCTTTTTTTGTTTATTTTGAATTGAAGCATAATGAGTTACATAAACCCGAACCCAATATTGTCTGAGAGTATGCAGACTGATTCTTCTTACACTGAGGCACGCCCCAGATAAGCCTAGTTTGTTTGTTGCTTCCAGAGTTTTGAGTTGCTATGTATGTTTTTGAGAAAGGAGGTTAAAGACAAAGAGAAAAGAGAGTAGAAAGGAGTCGAGATTTAAACCAGACACATATTTATGGAAAAGAGCCATTATAGTAGATAGTGACCTAGATAAAGATATGGTGGGAAACGATCCTGGAGGGCAATGCTCCGGCCGGAGGCCAGGCGCAGCCACCAGGGAAAGAGAGATCCCGAGAGAGATGTGATTTTTCAGAGGAAATACAGATTTGTTTCACAGAGAAAATCAAAAAGATAATGATTGAAAATCTGCTCTTAACGTTCTCCGGTCTGGAACACACACATAATTATGGGACATTAGTAGACATAAAGATGGTGGGAACGATCCTGGAGGAAATGCCCAGAGGCAACGCCGGAGGCAGCGCAAACACCAGGAACAGTCCCGGAATTAAATGTTTTTAAAGCATATACAGAGATGCAGAGAAGAAAATCCTGTTTGTGTAAGACCCTTTTTTGGATACATTTTTTTTTGGTTTTCTTGTTTTTACTGTGCTTTTAACTTGGTCTGAATCAGACACATATGGGAACATTTCCCTTTGGCTTACTGTTTCAAAAAATACAAATCTGGTGGGAAACAATACTGGAGGCAACACCCGGAGGCAGTTCAAAAATATTTAGTCCAGCCGTAGTCGAAAGTCCCGGCCTAACTATTTCTTAGTTATTATTGAAACAAATGACACATTTATTTTATAATGACAAAAAAAAGCGATCGAAGAAAAAAAAAATATAGGGGGCTAAACAGTATACCGGATGCAACGACGAAAACCCAAAACGATAAACAATAATTATTAAATGGTGTACAATAAAAAGGTATGTATGATCTACGACAATGGGGCGCGAATGACATGAGACAAAGAAACTGAGAAAGGAGTCTAGATAGAATTGATGGCACAAATTAAAACAAAGCCTGGTCTTTTAACTTCAAGAACGCGATCTTTTGATTTGAATTTATAGGCCCCCCACAAACAAGTTTCAGGCCCTGTTCACATGTAATGAAATGTTTTCCCCCCAACTGTGATTTTACGGGAATCACTCCTCTTCAGGGGGAAGGGTCCATTTTAATTATAGCACACAGGACCGTCGGGAGAGCAGAGATAGGAAGGAAAAGAAAACGGTACAGAGTTGTCTCTAAATTTACTTCCCTTGATTGTTGTGCTCAGGCGACTCAGAGAGCTAGAGCGCGGGTTTAAGTGTGTGTGTGTGTGTGTGAATGTGTTCGTTCGTTTGTTGTGTGTTGTGTTGTGTGTTGAGAGGTGTGTGTGTGTGGAGATGTTGTTGTACAGTGTGTTGTCTGAGAGTTGTGTAGTGTGTGTGTCTGTGTTGTGAGATGTGTTGTTCTGTGTGGGTGGTGTGGATAGAGAGATCAGATCCATGGTGGCGCAGTGCCTTATTGTCGCGAGAGAGAGAGAGACGAGGGAGATGCGCGCGCGAGTTGTGTGTGATTACCTATTTGTCAAAGACAGAAAAAACAAAAGATGCGCTGATGTACGGCCTATGATATTAGAAAGAAGAGAGAACGACACTGTTTTTTAGAGAGAAGATATAGACAGAGACCGAGATAACTTTTGTTATTTTTTTTTTTTTTTTATTGACGAGCAATATTCATTAGCTTCGGAAACACTTGGCATAATAAAAATAGTTTATTTTGAGACCCCCGCCCCCCACCCCCCCCCACCCCCCTCCCCCCCTCCCCCACCCACCAGAATACCATCCAGCTTCGGACTGAATGATTTTGAGATTTCAAAGACCACAGATCCAACAGTTCACGTGTCGAAATCATGGTTTTCAAGGGGGTTTTCCCTATTATAGCTGGCAAGAAATCTTGTTTTGACCAGGTCTCACTAACCATCATACAAATGCCCCCCAAATTCAAAAACGGAAAGAACATTCTAAAGAGCAGCCTCACATTTGAAAGTTGATGGCATTTGTATGAGGGTCACAGCTACCCAGAGAAAAACAACAAGGGCCTTAATCGTGGTCGGTCAGTGTGTCTTTAAACGCCGATGGAATGCTAAATCAAGACATGCATGAAATCACATTCTAAGTATCTGCACCGATTGGGTTGAAAAGTGTCACGTACGTGTAGTCATTGTGTGTGTTTAACAGGAAAACAAAAGAGGGAAATACACTGGTCAAAAGTTGCTAAGGATAAACTTTTATAACCTTGATTGCTAAAAGGTGGTGTAATTCATTGTAAGTAATAAAAAGTATATGACTGGAAAGAGCAATCATCCGTGAACACAAGCTCACTCAAACTTGTTTTATCCAACTTCCTGTTCACGTGCATCACGTGATTTTCGCATGTCACCCCCCTCAAAAGTGTCATTTCGCTGAAATGGAGTGAAAACATAAAAGTGAGTAAAATTGTCAGAATCAACGACATTTTACGTCGTAAAAGTTGTAGAAGAGACAAAGTTTCATGGCCGAAGTGAGATAGTGACGCTGTTAAAAACAAATCCATATTCTGCAGATGAGCGCAGATGCATCATGCTGCAGTTATGCGCCTAGCTAAGAAATAGTTAGACCGAGTATGTCCGTTTCAGGCAAAGAACGACTCTCGTTCTTTTGGTCTGGGCTGGAGAAAATCTTTGGTAAGTGTTTCTTGAACACTTTGAAAAGGCGTGGAGAATGGACCAGTAAGACACAGGGAGATCGTAGATGACAGTAAGCCAAGGGAAAAGGCAGAGCCAAAAAACTTTTAGAGGAGGTAGATTAGAGGAAGTCACAAGCACAGAAAATCCAGAACGTAGGGGGACTATTTGTCCTGAAAGATCCCACCACCCCCCCTCCCCCGCGATCCCAAACTGGGGCAGTGAGGGAATGGAGGGGCAGGGATAGAAGGTTGAAGGGGACGGAGAAGACAAGAAGAGAGGGGAGAGAGAGATGAGGGTGGGTACAATGGATATGAAATGAAGTGGTTTAGTCACAAAAAGGCCAAAAGCCCCATCTATGATTCAACTAAACATACAATAAAATTAACAAAACACCAAAAATAACTGTAGTGAAAAGGTTGGAAATGGAAGGGGAAGGTAGGGTGGGTAGAGGAATATCAGTGGGGAGGATGATGAAGGGGGGTAAGAGGTGGTGGAGGTTTAGTTGTATTGGTGTGCCAATTATTGGAAATTCTGGCCCGCACGTGCGTTTGTAACGAGTTTCTTATCGCCTGTGACATCGGGGTCACCCTTAAAAACCCGACGAGGTAGGCCCTACGGTAATTAAAAGAAGAGGAAGGCGATGTTGCATCTACCATTATTTTAAACACCGGTCTGGTTCTCTTTCTTTGCATTGTCGTTCTTATTCTCTCTCTGTGTGTCTGTCTGTCCTGTACTGTCTGTCTGTCTGTCTCTCTCT
>CM065689.1:25323367-25335867 GCA_017654935.2 Phymorhynchus buccinoides | reverse complement strand
ATAATTAATCTTCTCTTCTTTGTTTGTAAAAAAACTAATAAAACAAAAACGTGTCCCACGAAGAGCGTTACGTTTTTAAAAAGTCCTATTGCTCAATGGAAATTAGAAAACCTGTTTCTTCGTATTTAAATGTACAGGAAACTATTCCTGGTTCAACAATTTCTGTTTGTAAATTGCGTTAGGCCTACTTCGCTAGCTTTCAGGCATACATTTTATACCACATACTCGTGGCGGTGCCATAGCCGATGAGGTTTAACCGAGGCGTGGTCACCGCTACACCTATCTGTATTAATAAATAAAAAATCGGGACTGAACTGGTTTCGTACTGCCTCCGGGCATTGCCTCCAGTATTGTTCCCACCATATTTGTATTTACAAATGTCCCGTATGTGTCTGATTCAGACCAAGAGGACGTAAAAAACACCATTTTCGTCTTCGCTAGCTTTTATAACGTTAATTCTAATGTGGCGGTACCATAGCCGATGAGGTTGCCGCTACACCTATCTATATTGTTAAAAACTCGGGACTTTACTGGTGTTGCACTGCCTCCGGGCATTGCAGCCAGTATTGTTCCCACCATCTTTGTATTTACAAATTTCCCATATGTGTCTATGACCGAGAGGACGTAAAGCATCATTTTCATCTTTTTTTCCCCGCTAGCTTTAAATGTCCCATATACATGTGCCTTCCCAGGTCGAGAGGACGTAAAGCCTTAAATTTAATTCATTCTTCGCTAGCTTTACCATCTAACTATATATTACTGAAAAAAATGTGACAATCTTTTTAAACATTGACTTCATAATCCTTGTTTTCTTCTTCCTTTTCTTCTTCTACGTGGTTCTTCTACGTGGCCATAATGGGCAAGGTTCGTTTATTTCCGGTTTTCAGTTTTCATTAGTCTCCCCGCTGCATTCAGCCGACACATTCCGAATCATTTCGGAGGAGCTGAAAGCAGAACATTATTTTTGAAGATTTTTTTTTTTTTTTTTTTTTTTTTTTTAAAGGCAGGAGAATGGGCCAATAAGTCAGAAAAGTAGTAGATGACAGAAAGTAAAGGAAAAGGCAGAGTCAAAGAGAGTGATAGATTAGAGGAAGTTGCCAGCACATAACTTCCAGAAGGTGGGGGGACTACTTGTACTGAGAGAGCCCCCGGTATCCCCACGAGGGGGAGACTCATGGAGGGGGCGGGTCGTCCAACTCCCCGTATGGAGGCATGAGGCATCCACCCACTGCCCCGATCCTTGGTTTAATATTCCCCATTTCAGTTGCAAAACGTATCACGCACGTCACCAGCGTTATTTCAGTCAAAAAATAAAAGATCTCTCAGTCGCTTAACTTGTTTCATAAAGGCTATTTTTAAAGGAGTTCTGAACCTTAGTTGATATCACGAACCCCACTTTGTTAATTTGTTCTATTATTATTCACACCTCTTGGTACACGAATGGCATCTCCATGTCTGAGTTTATGTCCTAATTGTTTCTTGTCTTGTTTCAAATGTCAATATTTGTTAATGGAGATAAGTTAATTAGCGTTTTTTTGGTTTGTTTTTTAAACATTGATTCACTTGTGAAATTCCAGCAACAGTGTGTGCATGCATATGTGTGTATGTGTATGGTGGTGTATCTGTGCAAGATGGTATTACGTGCCTGTTTATATGGTGATGGGCACTGTTAAAAAAGGTTTTTGGGTTTTTTTTGGGGGGGGGAGCCCATGTATGTTGGTGTGTACTGTTATGAAGTCTTAAGAACAATTATTTGTAATGTTTAATGCCGCAAATATGAATGGGTTTTATATTCAATTTCTTGTGCCCTCAGGTTTTTTTAAATAATAAAGTTGACTTTGACTTTGTTACCCCCTTACGAAGTTTGCTTATAAAGCTGAAAAACTCTGGGGTTGTTTTAAACGTTACTAATCCACTGGTCTATTCATTCGTCCATTTTGGTTTAAACAGTTTTATTCATGGTTTAAACAAATATTTATTCATTTGAAAACATAAAGACAATTAGAGCTACAAGAAGCTCGAAGCTTATACCGTTTTATTCATCCAATCATAACATTGCCATTTAACGCAAAACAGTATGGGGAAAAGGCATCAAGCGAACGCTTATTAAAATAATAGACTTTTGATTATGAAATAAAAAGAAGAAAGAAATAAACTATTAAGGAAAAGTATATAAAAGTAATATTTTTTCGTAAAATATGTCTTGTTAACGAGCGTTATCCCTTTGAAAATATTGTTCAGTAAGATAGAAACTATGATTTTCTTACATTGTTAACCCTTTCACCGCCAGCCATATTTCAGCTAAAAAAAATCCATTACATTTACCTGGGTAGAGAATTAAATCCATCTGCAGTATTGGGGATTCTTCTGTGACATATAAAATAAGGTCTAATCTTACTTCGCCAAAGGGGGTCTTTGGATAATAGACCCCAATTTGATGCCTTTTAGTGACATGGGTGTTAAATCACTGTGGTGCTAAAATGCGACTTTGGCGGTGAAAGGGTTAACAAAATTCTCGTTTAAGATTTTGAGAAATTTGTCATGTCACTAGTGGTACTTAAAGTTTTTATTTGTTTTGCAAAGGATGCTAAAATGTGAAAAATCTCGTTTTTTCCTTTACTTTCTGTCAACTCCCCTTTTGTAAAATATATCCCGTTACCTTCCACCAACATTGCTCAATAGGCAGGAAAATATTCTCTCTCTCTTTACGACGGAAATGGTGTTTTACGTCCTCTTGGTCTGAATCAGACACATATGGGACATTTATAAATACAAATATGGTGGGAACAATACTGGAGGCAATGCCCGGAGGCAGTACGAAACCAGTAAAGTCCCGATTTTTTTTAAATTAATACAGATAGCTGTAGCGGTGACCACGCCTCGGTTAAACCTCTTCGGCTATGGCACCGCCACAAATATATATACTAGTAGTACTTATAATAGTATTGATGTATAGATTTTTTTTTTTACAGTGGCTAATCGCAAAGTTACATACACAAAAAAATATGAGGAATTAGGCCTAATAACGGTTAATGCTAATATTTGGCTGAACATTTCTTTTAATTTCGTCGCAAAAAATGTATTATGGCACGAGCCATTTAAAAATATTGCTTGATAAAAATTAATTGAAAAAATAAAATCCACCTTGTTACACTGATTGTCTATATCCTACATATTCAATTATTAATCTATTAAAAAAATGTATTATGGCACAAGCCATTTTAAAATATTGCTTGATTAAAATTAATTGAAAAAATAAAATCCACCTTGTTACACTGATTGTCTATATCCTACATATTCAATTATTAATCTATTACGCTAATAATAAATATTATACGTTAAATTCACTTTGTTACGCATTATCCACACATGCGTAACTATTACTTAGTCTACGTGTTTGTGTTTCGTTTTCTATTATGTATTGTTAAACATTCGGGACTTTACTGGTGTTGCACTGCCTCCGGGTATTGCCTCCAGTATCGTTCCTACAAATGTCCCATATGTGTCTCTGTTCCAGACCGAGAGGACGTAAAACATTCGTTTTCTATTCTTCAAACAAAGTTACATAGATTGTATCATGGAAAACCCCCCATCTCATGTTATGAATTGTTCTGTATGTTTTGTTGTTTACAGGTTTGTTGAACGTTGGTCGGATACATTGATGTGTGTTTGGTAATAAGTGGTCGAACTTTACGCGGTGACAGTCCTGAGATGACCATAGCTTTTGACGGGGACTATAATGGAAAAAATTAAAATAAATAAAATAAATACTGCTGGCGCGTGATCTTTAGTTCTGAGTGACGTGACGGAATTGTTGATCTCAGATAAAGAGTGTCTGAACGAACGAACGAACAAATGAATGAACGAACGAACGAAGGAACGAATGGGGGTTTTTTAATGAGGAAAAAACGGCTTTTGTTCTTCCTCCAGCTCTCAAAAATACAAAGAAAAAGGCAAATCAAAACATAGGAAATTTATATAATAGTACCAAAATGAAAATGTAGTCAGAATTGTCAAGTCAGACTCTCTCTCTCTCTCTCTCTCTCTCTCTCTCTCTCTCTCTCTCTCTCTCTCTCTCTCTCTCTCTCTCTCTCTCTCTCTCTCTCTCTCTCTCTCTCTCTCTCTCTCTCTCTCTCTCTCTCTCTCTCTCTCTCTCTCTCTCTCTCTCTCTCTCTCTCTCTCTCTCTCTCTCTCTCTCTCTCTCTCTCTCTCTCTCTCTCTCTCTCTCTCTCTCTGTCTGTCTGTCTCTCTTATTATTTAACAAAATATAAAATCACTTATGTGAATAGACATTAAATTGAAGAACATACACACGCGCGCGCGCGCCCACGGACAACACACACACACACACAACACACACACACACACACACACACACACACACACACACACACACACACACACACACACACACACACACACACACAGTAAGAGTGAGTGAGAGAGAGAGAGAGAGAGAGAGAGAGAGAGAGAGAGAGAGAGAGAGAGAGAGAGAGAGAGAGAGAGAGAGTGTGTGTGTGGAGAGAGAGAATCAGATTGGGCGGGAAGAGAGAGAGAGAGAGAGAGAGAGAGAGAGAGAGAGAGAGAGAGAGAGAGAGAGAGAGAGAGAGAGAGAGAGAGAGAGAGAGAGAGAGAGAGAGAGAGAGAGAGAGAGAACTCGAACTCGAACTCGAACTCGAACTCGAACTCGAATATTTTAATTACACAGACAGACGTCCTTACAATATCCGAAGACAAACAAACAAAATTGAACACAATAATTATTATTGTTGCAAACTACATCAATCATGCAGAGCTATAAACGAGAGAGAGAGAGAGAGAGAGAACGAACGAACGAACGAAATTTTGTTTAATCAGGGTTATAAGATAAGCATACAATATGCTTTTTTACACTCAGCCCTGAGGCTAAACAAAGGTTAACAAAAAAAATATATACAAAAAAATGAAGCGCTTGCGCAACAAATAATAATAATAATACAAAGCATTGAAGAAAAGTAAATATCCAGAAATAGCATAACACAGCACTATATACATCATCAATGTACAAGACTAATACAGGAAGAAGGTGATGGGGAGAGGGCTTGGAGGCGGGAAAAGGTACAATGATTGATTTAAATGGCACATGGGTAATATTTAGGCCTATTCCACAATCTTCTGTATATAGAGAGAGAGAGAGAGAGAGAGAGAGAGAGAGAGAGAGAGAGAGAGAGAGAGAGACAGAACTTGAAAACTTGAAACTTGAAAACTTGAAACTTGAAAACTTGAACTTTATTTTTCAAGGATAAAGATTTTAGGCAACGCCTAGTCTTCCAATCTGTCCTTGGTACATATACGAACATAGAATACAAACAATGCAAGGCATGATATTGCACATACAGATTTGAACATAAAGGTAGCACCTTGGTACATACATGAACATAGAATAGAAACATGGCAAAGCATAATATTACACATACATATTTGAACATAAGTGTAGCAAAGCAGGTGATATTATGATAAAGAAAGGTTGAAATATGGATTTTTAAACTTACTTACGCACGTGCATAATTGTTAATACTCGTGCGGGTATACATGCGTGTAACCACACACGCACACACCTGCACAAGCGCGCACGTGAGAGAGAGAGAGAGAGAGAGAGAGAGAGAGAGAGAGAGAGAGAGAGAGAGAGAGAGAGAGAGAGAGAGAGAGAGAGAGAGAGAGACTTCAGACTTTAGACTTAAGACTTCAGACACTTTATTTTACAAGGATAAGAATTTAGGCTGGGCCTAGTCTTCCATTCTGTCCTTGATGGAGAGAGAGAGAGAGAGAGAGAGAGAGAGAGAGAGAGAGAGAGAGAGAGAGAGAGAGAGAGAGAGAGAGAGAGAGAGAGAGAGAGAGAGATTGTGTGTGTGTGTGTGTGTGTGAGGGGGGGGGGGGGGGGGGGGGGGCTAACGGCAGATGGGAAAAGTGGAATGGTAACGTGTTGACAGACATATTTAGACAGACGAGGAAGATTACAGAGCGAGTTATCACGCTTGCTGCCGCGGGTAAGCAAAGTGTCGTCATTTGTAAATAAACAAATTAATGGGATGGAGAAAATGCGACGAAATTAATTTTGCGATTTAATTTATAAAAAAAATGTTTTGGCCGAAGTCTTTCTTTTTGCAGTCATTTTCAGTAGCAAGATTAAAAATATACACTTATGTAATTGGTATCTTTCCTTTTTCATAATGTATCACTTTTCGATTGCAGCGTGTGTTTTTTACACATTGTTTTTTCCCCTTTCCCCTTTCTTTTTAAATTTTTACTCGTTTTGTTTTTAATTATTGTTTGATATTGTTTTTAATCTGCAGAGAAGTTAAAAAAACCCGAAAAACCCAACCAACCGAATTAAATATAAACAACACCATCAACAAAACCCCAGCAAAACAATAAATCAAAAGGAAACAAACAGCAATAAAGAATACGCCTTAATAAAACAGTTACTTACTTACTTACTTACTTACTTTCTTGCTTACTTACTTGCACGCACACACGCACGCACGCACGCACGCACGCACACACACACACGCACACACACACACACACACACACACACACACACACACACACACACAGTCTTATATCCTCCAGTCTTATATCCTCCATTATTTTCTTTTTTTGCCCGACCTTTCTTTTCTTCTCTTTCGACATGTTGGCCTACTAAAATATTTTTGCTCCAATGTGTTGTTTCCCTTGTAACACATCACGTAAAAACAAGCGCGAAATCGCCATAGTTTGTGGCACGCGGTCTATTTTTACCACTCCAATCATGAGTCACCTCCCCTGGCTTTTCAATAATTTTAATCTGTAAACCAGAATGTTATCTCTGCACCATTTCGTAACTTTTTATATCTTTTGGAAAACATTTAAAACTATGTATCCTACTTATACTCATCAAAAGAAGCACCGCATACTCGTCGTGTCTGTTGTAGTGTCTGTATTACGTATGTTTATTATTTTGTACGCTTTTAAAATACATCATTTTAAAGAGTCGGCCTCAATTAATTTTGAAGTGTAGCCTCGATTTGAAGTGCGACAATTTTGTCAAATTGTGCGACAACTTTGGACCGACAGACAGACCGACCGACAGACAGACAGACAGACAGACAGACCGACCGACCGACCGACAAAGTGAGTTATAGGTTTGTGGCTTGAGCCACAAACAAAAACCAATAACACGAGACGTTCATGATAAATTCATAATAAAAAAAATCATTTAATTTTTTTTTATATAATCAGCAATTCGGAACCTTCGTAGTTAATTAAATAATGCGAATCGTTCTTAAAAAGGAATTTTACCAATTTAATTACAATTTAATCAATAATGGTTTGAAAGTTAAACGAAAGAGACAGACATTTACATTAACAAAAATCTTCTTAAGACTAATAACGAAACATGAGCAAGCTTTTTATGTAAAAAAAAACCCGGTTACCTAAGAGTGTTTTTGATTTTTTGTATATCAATATTGATATAAACCAATTTCTTGAAAAAACAAATATGAATTATAAACACATACATGCGCCCATTTCTGAATTAAAACAAAAAATAAAAATTTTTAACGGTGACAAATTCGAAATGTTTTAAATAAAACAAATAAAAAATTAAATTATGAGGAAGAAACCATAGGCCGTATTTTCGGAAAACCTCAATCAGGTTTGCTGTATTTTTTCCTTTATTGCTGCAATCATTTGTTTAATAATTGTTGAATAAAAATAATAAAAACCCCACAACGACACAAAAATACAGAAAAGGCAACGTTATTTACAATTTTAGAAAAACCTGAACTCATTGAAACACTGCTTGAGTCCATGACAGACACAAGTAGTTAGTACATGTGCACCTTAACTGAATAGACGATTTTCGGAGAGAGAAAAAACTAGGGGAGAGCACATCGTGAAAATTAGAGTTGTTTACCTCTATTACTCGGTCAGATACCATAGCAACAATGCAACAATGGCGTCGAAGCTTGAAACCGCAGGATGCGAGACATCGACTTGCAAACGTTGTTTTAAAGAAAAATTACGGGTGGCCAGTAGCCACAAACTGATAAAACTTGCAAGATATGACATAATGACATAATTGTTTAGAATGACGCACAGTGTTCTAAGTGCTGTATGTCTGCTCAAGTACACGAGTCGATAGGCTACGAGAGCTGGAGGTAGAGTGACTTCCCCTGTTTGACCGATTGGCAAGATCACTCCCACACACCATGACATTACACCCCTTAGTTATTTCCGAACAATTGCTATTGAACTCATTGAAACACTGTTTGAGTCCACGACATACACAAGTAGTCAGTACACGTGCACCTTAACTGAATTATCTCGTTTTCAGCGAGTAACTATTATGTTCATAAACCACACAGTCAATCTCTCATCGAAGTACAATAGATCCAGGGCTCCCATTCGTCCCTCAAAACAAGGGGTCCCAGGGACTCCTTCACTTATACAGCATAGAGGGTCATAGAGGCGGGGTAGAGGTTCACAGTGGCATAGCGAATGCTAAAAATATTTTTTCTAGTGCATCCCTGGGACCCCCTGCGCATTCGTTTAGAGGGTCCTTTAGAATCTTAGTACTTCTTAGACCCCCCAAATATTGGGGGTCCCTGGGAGCCCTGAGATCCCACGTCCTATATTTTTAACTTCTAAATTCAAACTGGATATATAGTAATGACATCGCGGAAGGCAATTGAAAACGCACATTAATCTTTCCTTCTTTTTTTAAATTATTTTTTTTTATTAAAAGAAGAAGAACATTCTTGTGTTCCATTAACAACCAACACTGTTTGAAAAAATAAATGTAGTGCATCGTTTCTTGAATAATAAATATTAGAACCCTGCAGAGGAAAACCCATACATCCTTGATCCATGGCCACCATTAAAAAAAAATTGTGCTGATGTTCAGAAAAGTTGTTCACTGACGCCCAAGCAACAAACAAAACAAAAACAGTCAGTCTCCTCGTCCAACGGTGCTAATGGAATTGGTATTCGTGAGAAATTACTAGCTTGGTTTACCGATTATCTATCAAACCGTTATCAGGCAGTAGTAATCAAGGGTAAAAAATCTGATTATTTAAAGATCCCAGCAGGGGTTCCACAAGGTTCCGTTCTCGGACCACTCTTGTTTCTTATTTATATAAATGATATAGTTAATGGCATAGCATCTAACGTTAAACTTTTCGCTGACGACTCCAGCATGTCCCTATCACTCAATAACTATGTTACTCGTACAGAAATGATTAATGCTGACTTATTAAAGATCAACAGTTGGGCCATGCATTGGAAAGTTAAATTTAGTGAAGAAAAAACTGAACTGCTTAATTTTGTACGCGGAAATAATGTCGTTCTTCCCCTTACTTTTGGAACTGTTCAATTGCACGATACTGATAAACATAAACACTTAGGACTTGTGCTCCAAAATAACTGTAAATGGGACGAGCATATACGCAGTATCGTTAACAAAGTCACCATGCTTCTCTCTTGCATGAAAAGTTATAAGCATAGAATTAGCCGAAAAGCTTTAGAAAGAATGTATAAATCTTTTGTACTACCTTACTTTGATTATGCTGATGTCGTCTGGGATAACTGTACTGAAACACAATCAAATTCACTTGAAGAATTACACTTAGAAGCCATAAGAACAATTGTTGGAGCAGTTCGTGGAACAAGTCATCAAAAGTTACATGAAGAATCTGGCTTTTGTTCATTAAAGAAAAGAAGAGAAAGACATAAAATTATTTTTTATTATAAAATTCTAAATGGTATGTGCCCTGATTATTTAACAAACATTCTACCTGGCCTTGTTGCAGACAGAAACCCATACCATAGACGAAGACTCTTAGAAAGAAATGTGCCTAGATGCAAAACAGAATTATATAAAAAGTCATTTGTCCCATCTACAACGCTCCTGTGGAACTCTTTGCCAAACGATATTAAAACATGCAACTCTTTAAGTACAATTAAGCGTTACTTGTCGGCAGATGATCCTGTTGTACCACCTCATTTCTATCTTGGCAAGAGGGAACAGCAGGTGATGCACTGCCGTCTCCGTCTTGGCATGAGCGACTTAAAGAATGATATGTTTAATCGACATCTAGTCGATGACCCATTTTGTGCTTGTGGTAACGGGGCGGAGACGGTGGAGCATTACTTGTTACATTGTATTCTCTTTAATGGAGCCCGTGCTCGTACAATTTCAACACTTCCAATAGAATATTGTATTGTCGAAACACTTCTCAAGGGTAACCCTACACTACACATTAATACAAACATTTTGATATTTGAAACTGTCCATGAATATATTTCCGAAACCAACAGGTTTTAAGTCATGTTTGTATTTATTTTATTTAACTATTTATTTATCTTATTTATTAGCACTAGTAGTATTGACATTTTTAAAAAGCAATATTGTCTGTATATCAGAAACGTGTACGAATTGTGTGTGCTTCTCCAATGCTATACTGGCTGATTCACAGTTCATGTTGTACTATGGATAAATTATTGTTTTGTTTCCCCTTGGTCTCTCCCAAATTTACAAATTGGTAAACTTATTGATTTATTATTATTATTATTATTATTATTATTATTATTATTATTATTATTATTATTACTTTTGTTTTGTTCACACTTAAAACTCTTGTTTGTATTCACAGTTTATATTGGTTTAAACGCAGTCTCCATCTGTTCAATCAATTGTGCAACTATGATGTTAATTTAAGGAGCACGGTATAAGCTTCGAGCTTGTTGTTGCTCTAATTGTCTTTTTGTTTGATCGTTTCCGAGTGAGTGAATAAAGATTTGTTTAAACCACATACACATACAACAAAAAGTTTGCTAACATTTATTTATCAAACCATACTAATACACAAAATACGGGTTCAGTGATGAAAAAGCTACAAATGTAACACAAGTTGTCTAACTAACACATTCGCACCACACACGCGCACACGCGCAAACACACACACAAGCATGCACATACGAACATCGACACACGCAATAAAGAAAATCAGTGTAATGCGGAGCCGTGGGAAGGGAGCAGGAGAGAGAGAGAGAGAGAGAGAGAGAGAGAGAGAGAGAGAGAGAGAGAGAGAGAGAGAGAGAGAGAGAGAGAGAGAGAGAGAGAGAGAGAGAGAGACGCAATGACGCAATGAATTTTTAATGTGAGGCCACCGACCTATACACATTTGGAAGTGCACTTAATATGCACACAACTAAAGCAAAAAGGCAAAGAACACAATCATTAGAACAATAGAATATATCATGATGCTGATACTACATCAAACACAAAAACAAGTTAAGGATTTACGAGTGTTGTAAACTGTTCCCTTTGTTTTAGAGCATAGTATATGAACATAGCAACGTTTCTAGTAACTAAACAACTTTCATTTTGCAATAAACAGTTAAGTAAGGGAGGTCTTGTAGTTACCATCATTATTATATTTTGTCTGTACAAGTATTTTCGTCTCAACTCGTTATACATTGTGCAATCATAGAATACATGTAGTTCATCTTCTAATTTGTTACATGATGGACAAAGTTTCGAAATATCTTTATATCGCTGATTGATATTTAGCTCATTCATTCCAAAACGAAACTGTACAAAGACTGATCTAAATTTACTGATAGTTAAATCGGATAAATATTTCTCTGGTTGTAGTAAAGATTTGAAGGAGCGATATGTTTTGAAACGGTCACTGCTATTGAGTTTGGCTGCCCAGTCTTGTTTGAAACAATCGATCATACGCTGTTTAAGTAACACAGCAAAAGCATTTACATCACCAACTCCACCATATATCCACACCTCTGAAAATCCATACATATCTAGAGATCGTTTAACTGCGTCTGCCCAGTTCTTCAATTTATTTGTCTCAGCATTTGTGTTTTTTGACATCCTATTAATACTCATAAGATAAGCTTGCTTAGGGATTCTAGACAGTGGCATTTGATGTAATTTAAACCAGTAACGGATTGCTCTAATTGAACTATCTATGTACAATGGATATCTCCCAAGGTCACCATAGATCATCGTATTTGGGGTTTTGGGACTTACACTAAGGAATCTCTTGCATGCAAATAGGTGAACTGATTCTACTGTCTTAAAGCGAAAACTACCCCACACTTCTGAAGCATATAACAATATGGGTTTAATTTGAGCATCAAAAAGTTTAAAAAATACAGTTATATCCATTTTTCCAAGACTCCACATTGTCTTCATAATTTCAACTACCCTCCCCTTAGCCCTACCAGCAAATTCTTCTGAAGCAGAAACAAACGATAACTTTGTTGAAAGCAAAAAACCTAGATATTTATAACTGTTCACAATTTCTATCTCTTTACCATCATAATACCATTTTTCTGTTTTAGCTACATGCCCCCCTTTCCTGCAAATCATGATTTTTGTTTTACTTAAATTTACTTCTAAACCAAGAGATTTTGAAGCTTTCTGGAGACTATTTAACTGATTTTGCAGCCCAGCTGGG
>CM065689.1:25310867-25320867 GCA_017654935.2 Phymorhynchus buccinoides | reverse complement strand
ACATGAGAGAAAGAAGTTACATGCTTTTTTTCCACCCAGCCCTGGGAGAGAGAGAGAGAGAGAGAGAGAGAGAGAGAGAGAGAGAGAGAGAGAGAGAGAGAGAGAGAGAGAGAGAGAGAGTGTTTTCAGAAACATTATTTTACGAGGATAAGAATTTAGGCTGAGGCTTTTATTTAATCCAGGCAATATGCAACTGATGAGTGTAAGCAAGTGTACATGCTTTTGTGTTCCACCCAGCCCTGTGAGAGAGAGAGAGAGAGAGAGAGAGATTTGAGAGAGAGAGAGAGAGAGAGAGAGAGAGAGAGAGAGAGAGAGAGAGAGAGAGAGAGAGGTGTTCAGAAACATTATTTTACGAGGATAAGAATTTAGGCTGAGGCTTTCATTCTATCCTTGCAATATGCAACTGATGTGTGTGTGTGTGTGTGTGTGTGTGTGTGTGTGTGTGTGTGTGTGTGTGTGTGTGTGTGTGTGTGTGTGTGTGTGTGTGTGTGAGAGAGAGAGAGAGAGAGAGAGAGAGAGAGAGAGAGAGAGAGAGAGAGAGAGAGAGAGAGAGAGAGAGACTCACAAAGAGACAAAATTAAAGGGAAAGGCATGTATATATATAGACAAGAGACAGAAAAACTAAATAAAAGTTAGTGGGAAAGGGAGACTAGACAGAAATAGTATGGAGACACAGGGAGAAACGAACGACAAACAGACAGACAGACAGACAGACACACAGACACACAGACACACAGACCGTACCGCGCAAACAAGTTTCCCCTTCTTCATCCCCCCCCACCCCCCACCCCCCCCCCACCCCCTGTCCAGGCTCTATTCAGAGTTATATTGCGTTCTTCCTTGAGGAAAGAAACAAGCAATTAAAACTGTGTTCCTTAGGGTCTTTCTGATAGCAGGGTCCCCTACGATAGCCCCTATTTCCTTTACTTTGAGCACACTGGGCCCCTATATTCTTTGGAGGAAGACAACCCGGGCTATCTTGTACCTTAGCCACCCTTCCCCTCAAATTAGGTGTAGAGTGGCACAGTGGTATCGCGTTCGCTTCGTGTCAAGTAAACCCGAGTTCGAACCTGGGTACAGGGGATTGTTTCCTCTCATTCTGCACTAGGCCTTAACGGTCTGAACGTGGAGTCTTTCGGATGAGACGATAAACCGAGGTCCCGTGTGCCCATGCACTTAGCATACATTAAACCCAGTGGCAACGAAAAAGTTGTCATTTGGTCAAAATTTACCCCCCCCCCCTCATCAGTGACAAAAATCGCATGCAAAAAGAAAAAAATTGGGTGGCGTGCCTCTGGCTGCGACGCGCTCTCCAGGTGGGAGCAACCCGAATTTCACAGAGTCGCCTCTGTGATTATAAAGTACCTAATACCTAATACCTAATACCTAATAAATTCTTGCATTGAAATTTGTTTTTCTTCTGAGAAGCAGCAGTCTGCCGTTTGGTTGGGAAAAGGATATGGTAAGGGTCATGAGCCTAGGATTATTTTCATAAAACTAAAAAAAACCCCAGACTTTGAGATTGAGGATCGTAAACATATTAAGCGGGTGACTAAATTGCAAGATTGCCGAAGACACTTCCTTCCTTCATTTTCTAATTATTCTTCCCTTCTTGAACCTTCTATATTACATTTATATCAGGGCTCCCAGAGACTCCCATTTGGGGGTCTATGAAGTGCTAACATTCTAAAGGACCCTCTAAAAAGAATGTGCAGGGGGTCCCAAGGATGCACTAGAAAAAAAGATTTTTAGCATTCGACTGGGACCTTCTATTCCGCCTCTAGGACCCTCTATGCTGTAAGTGAAGGAGTCCCTGGGACCCCTTGTTTTGCGGGACGATTGCGGGACATTATTATTACACACACACGCCTCTATTTCTATTTCTGTTGAAAGTGTGTGCGTGTGCGTGTGTGTGTGTGTGTGTGCGTGTGCGTGTGCGTGTGTGCGTGCGTGCGTGCGTGTGCGTGTGTGTGTGTGTGTGTGCGTGTGCGCGTGTGCGCGCGCGCGCGTGCGTGCATGCGTGCGTGTGTGTGTGTGTTTGTGCGTGCGCGCGCGCGCGTGTTTGTGAGAGCAGAGGTATTGAAACATATTTTTCAATACTGAAAGAAATCACAAGGAGTACGCGTGTGTGGTTTGCCATTTTGAACACTGTCGCTGATGGAACTGGCTTTCAAAATTCCTAGCGCGAGCATTGGTCATCAAGGGTGATTCCGCCATGTTTCATTATGATTCGTTCAGTAATTTGTAGAAGCTCTGATAGAGAAATCATCACACCCCCCCACGTCCCCACCCCACCCCCCCACAGAAAATATTTGTTTTAGGTTATATAATTAGATATGTAGGCAATAATTCAACCGACCAGCCAACTAACCACCCAAAAAAACAACAACAAACTAAACCAAAGCAGCCAACCAAACCAACCAAAAAGGTTCTTGTCGGTGAAACCAACCAACCAAACCAGCCAACCAACCAACCAACCAAACCAGCCAGCCAACCAACCAACCAAACCAGCCAACCAACCAACCAACCAAACCAGCCAACCAAGCCAACCAACCAACGAACAAATCAAAACCAACCAACCAATAGGAATTGTTCGGAAATAATTAATGGGAGTAATTTCATGGTGTTTGGGAGTGATCTTGCCTAACTCAATCGGTCAAACAGGGGAAGTTACTCTACCATCAGGTAGATCCCCAGCTCTCGCCTCGTGTGTTTGAGCAGACATACAGCGCTTAGAACACCGTGCGTCGTTTAAAAATTGATGTCATTTATATTTGTGCGTCACATTTTTTTTTTAGCAAGTTCTATCAGTTTGTGGCTACTGGCCACACCCCTCATTTTCTAATAATAATAAAAAAACAAATGTTTGCAAGTCGCTGACTCGCATCCTGCGGTTTCAAGCTTCGACGCCATTGTTGCATTGTTGCTATGGTATTTTACCGAGTAATGGAGGTAAATGACTCTAATTTTCACGAAGTGCTCTCCCCTATTTTTTGTTTTCTCTCTCTCTCTCTCTCTCTCTCTCTCTCTCTCTCTCTCTCTCTCTCTCTCTCTCTCTCTCTCTCTCTCTCTCTCTCTCTCTCTCTCTCTCTCTCTATTAATCCAAACCTTACCAGATTCAGCGGGTGGATGTAAGTGCCGTTCCGACGCCCCGCCCCATCTCCCCCCTCCGCAGCCTCCTCGGCAGCCAGGATCTGGCGGAGATGGGCGATGTAGCTGGACGCCAGTCGCAAGGTATCCAGCTTGGACAGCTTGGTGTCTGGCGGCACCCAGGGCAAGGTGGTCTTCAGTTTGGAGAACGCTTTGCTCAACACTCGCATTCGAGAACGTTCGCGAGCGTTGGCGGCGTTCCTCTGAACATGTTTGTGAAATTTTGGGAGTTTCTTGGCCGTTCTAGTGCTGGGATCGACGCTGTTTCTGTGGCTGGTTCTGCTTTTATGATTACTACGGCAGCCGTTGGTTTTGTGATGATGGGTGGGTTGTTTCTGGGTATTGTTGAACATCATCTTTCCGCTACCGTTTTGCTGGTCGTTGAGATGGTCGCATACATCGTCGTCATCGTCGTCATCGTCGTCGTCGTCGTCGTCGTTGTTACTGCTGCTGTTGGTGATGATGCTGTTGTTGTTGTTGATGAAGATGTGGTTTGCATCTTCGCTCAGTTTCCGTCGTCGAGGCATGTTGGTGGTGATGGTTAAGATTCTGAGGGGGAAAAAATGAAACAAAAAATATTAGGAGGAATTAAGAAAGTGGTCGGTAAAGAGGATAAGTGGTGAACTTTGGAGAAATGGAGGGGCGAAGAGGGTGTTAGACAGGGGGAAGGAAGAAAAACAGAAACGAATTATTCCAAAGTTCAAAGTCAGAGGACAACAATTGTTGTTAACAAATGACTACATCCACATTTTTTTTTCCATTCATTCATTCATTTATTCATTCATTGATTCATTCATTTATTTGTTCATTTATTTATCTAGTTCTTTTTGTCTTTATATATTTGTTCATCCATTCACTTATGCATTTGTTCTCTCTATTTCCTAACCTCTCAATCGCCTACCACCTACACACATTTAAAACAATTTTCCCCCCCTTTTTTGGCAATGGTTGTCCATTTGACCATGGCCACGATAAACTCAACTTTTAATGAATTAGATACTAAAAATCATGATCATTACATTTTTAAAAACTACAACATTGGTACACCAAATCTTTATAAGAATCTGTTCGTAAATTTTACAGCGAGCTTGCAGAATAGCTTAACAATAATTGAATTATCATATTTAATCCCGTATTAAATGCTTTGTATGATATTGAAGAAGACATAAAAAAAACTAATAAGGGAAATGTATGCATGTATTAACTCCTAGTCTTTCACACAATTAATGTCACGAAAATCGGTGATTAGTGTTTGAGTGATTTAGTTCGAAATGCACACACGCTAATGAAGATAGAAACACGTTTACCTCTTTGGTGGAATTGTGGTGAATCAAAGTTGATTCTAATAATAAAAGAGGGAAGGTTGTTTGTTTGTTTGTCCGTTTGTTTGATTTGTTCTGTCTATCTATTTGTCTTTATATCTTTTCTTTCTTCCTTCCTTTCTACTCCTTTTTTAACTTGAAAAACAACAACCCAACACCACACCCAAAGCACGCACCAAAAACAACACAACGGTCCTATCATTAGATTATTGTTAATTTGCATTTAACATAAAATTATGATTTTTTTATTCAAAAGCTTACTTAGTTAATTAACTGTAATATTTTTCAATTCATTTGCCGGATAATCAAGCAATTTATAAATTTAGAAACAATTATTCATTTTATAAACACATTATTGAAGCAATTGTGTGCACACTTTATTACTAAATGCTGAGGATAATTCATGAAAATGTCCAGCTTAATCAGATTTGTCATTCGGATAAAGAAATGTTGAGTGTTTTGCTTTTTTGTTATTCCATTTAGGGATTGAAAGATACTTTTGTACACTTTAACATCCTTGTAGACAACAGGCTTGACCGATGGATGATTTCGTTAATTCTATGCTTTGCTTTGTTTTAGTTTATAAAATAGTTTTTTTATTTTAAAGCTAAAATGTTATCACAATAAAATGACAACAAAAGCCTTTGGTTTTATTAAAGAAAACAACCATGAAATATAATACACATTAATTAAGAAAACAACCATGAAATAAAACAATTAATTAAGAGACAAGGGGCAACATGAAATATAATACACTTTAATTAAGAAAACAACCATGAAATATAATATTTTGTAGTTAATTAAGAAAACAACCATGAAATATAATACACATTAATTAAGAAAACAAAACAAAAAAGAGACAAGGGGCACGAGTAAGCCTGGTTGATTATGATATTTTGTAGTTATGGTTTCTGCAGAGATTGAAACCAACCTGATTGTTGCATTGTAGAATTGTAGAAATTATCTATGAGTGTAAGCTTATGTGTGGGGGGTGGGGGGGGGGGGGGGGGGGAGTGTGTGTACACGTATATGTGCGAGCTCACGGTGGGAGTGTGTACATAGGTTGCAGTCATTAGAAATATAAATATAAATTTTACTATGCATTATAACATTTTCTTTTACTGGAATTAAGTAGGGTTAGGGTTAGGGTTATTATTCCAAAAAGATAATTAACTGAAAAGGTTCATACAATACAGCTTTATGTTTGGTAAGAAAGGCAAAAACGGAAAAATGGAATTAACCGAGAAATGCAGGGGGGGGTGGGGGGTGGGGGGCACATCTTTACCTTTACCAAAAAGTCTGATCTACCACTTCCCTATGTCTAAACCTGAAGTAAAAACCCGTAATCTTCTTTCATTTCTCCTTTTGTTTATGTATGCTTTGCTTGTGTATATGGCTGGAGTGATTTGTGAGGTTTTTTAATAATTCGAAATTTTGCGATGCGAATGAGTTAGAGGATGGTGCTATACAGTTTGAACTGATCTCTACAAAATGCATGTTTACAAGAATTATTTTGACGTGTGTTGTTGTGATGCTTTATTCCGCTTTATTACGATTTAAAAAAAAAGAGTGTTTGCTCCAAAATACAATATAAAGTATACCTCTCACTGCTTTAAGACCACAGCTGATGTCCAACTGAGATGGTTTCAAACCAGACTCGTACATAGACTGCTCCCAACCCAAAAATATTTGTTTGTAAGAAAAATAATTGATTCTCCAACTTGCAATTTTTGCAATCAGGAAGAGCAGACAATTCCTCACATGCTACATGGTTGTGTTGTCATTCAAAGATTTTGGAATAAATTAAAAAATATGTTAAAGGATAAATGTCAGCACTGTGATAACATGGAGATAAGCAATGAATTAATTTTGTTTGGGATTAAGCCAAATACAAGAACTGATAAAGTAATAGACCTTATGATTCTATTGGCTAAATTTTATATGTATAAATGTAAGCTTCAGGATGTTCACCCTAACCTTCAGGCTTTTGTTGCTGTATTGAAAAATTGATATAGCATGGAAAAGTATGCATCTGTCTTATATTATACAGCAAGAAGGTTTGAAGAAGATTGGTTCCCTTACCTCTCGATTATTTCTTGACTTCATCTTATTTCCCCTTCCTCAAGTTCTTGTTGTTTTTCTCTGTTTTTTTTATTGTTTTTTTTTCTTTTTTTCTGCTGTATAATATACCACATGCATCATTTGTATATTATATATTGTAGCTTTGTGTGTAAATGTTAAATGTAACAAGTTTCCTTGTACATTACCCATTATAGCTTGCAGTATACTGCTTCTTATCAAATTCATACTTGATAATCATAGCTGAAAGTGTACCCCACACAGGGAAGGGAGGGGGGCGGGGAGTGAGAAAGTTAAATGTAGTTATTTAGCATGTGTGTGTATGAAGGTTCCAAGTTACTGTTGATATTACTATCATCAGTAATATTGTTGAAGATGATGATGGTGATCTCGATGGTTGGAATGATGAGGATGATTACTGTTATTAATCATATAAATCAAGTCTGAGAATTATGCCTGCCATTTATATTGTCTTTGCGGTTATCAATTCTACAACAATTGTTAGTGTTGTCAATATTTGTATTATTATCTTTATCATCAGAATTCATAATTGTTGTTATTGTCATCGTCATCATTGTTGTTGTTACCATTGTTATTACTGCGGTTGTTGCTATTCACCATGTACTACAGTCGCTTTCATCCATTATTATTATTATTATATTTCTTACTGCTAAATATTGTCCTTATGTCCATTGAGTGGTGTTTGGTGATTATTGTCTTTAATGGTGCTTTCAAAACAATCACTATATTCTGTGTGTGCATGTGTTTTGTTTTGTTTTATATGTGCTTACCTTGCAAAATGTTTTTAAAAAAAGTTCAATAAAAAAATAAAAAATATAAAGTATACCCAATTAATAAATTACTTAATGAAAGGACGAATGAGCCTGATTGCTCACGCTCCACTATCTGCAATATTATCATTAGGCCTAACCTTACATCGTAGTATTGACAGTTTTCAAATGAATAATGTTACAAAATCCCATTATGTAACGACAAATCATTCAAACATTATCTATGCATAAGTTAACAAACTTGAATTACATTTTCAAGGCACTTCTTTTTAATTACCTAAGAAAACCCCCCCACATAAAATTATTGATTAAAACAAAGAAAGAAACAAACAAACAATATCATTTTATTATAATAGTGTGATAACAATGCCAGACAGTTCGCTTATAAAACTCACCGTATTGTAAGATTACGAAGATCTTTATTTGCAAGGATGTATCGATAAACTTCTGGTAGTGAAAAATCTTTTTTCAAACATTAATAATCAGAAGACAAACTATAAAAAAAATCCCACATACATAGAGTCGTTCCGATCCGGTTCCTAGGAAAGCGAAGATGTTTGTTTCACTGAAGTACTCAATAACTCTTTGAAAACTTTGAATGAATCAGCTCAGTCACTCTTGTTTCACAATCTTAGCGAGGACTGCTTTGAACAACAAGAACTTTTCTTTGTTCTAAACTTTCTGCTGTCAGAGATGATTCTTACTAAATCAATGCATTCGACCACAATCATAAACTAAGTTCTTCTTTTTTTTATTACTTTTTCACATCAAGACATGGATGCTTCTTATGGTCAACTTGTATTCACATCAAACACGGTTCATCACAACAATCTTTC
The DNA here is from genome assembly GCA_017654935.2 of Phymorhynchus buccinoides. NCBI lineage: Eukaryota > Metazoa > Mollusca > Gastropoda > Neogastropoda > Raphitomidae > Phymorhynchus > Phymorhynchus buccinoides. Next base: position 25,312,689 of record CM065689.1, on the reverse strand, counting down.
AGTTTCAAAATAAACCAATATTAATGAGAGAAATGAAAATAATGTCAATGAAATTCAGATGTAAGCATCCTTAATTTAATATATCTAACAAAATTCACCCAATCAAAATAGACTTCTTTTTTTTTTGGCAACACATAGGCCCTCTTCTGAATGCACGTCACAAGGCAGTGAAGAAATATCTATTCGGTCACTTCCTTTTTATATACGCAGCAACCATGAAGGACCATCATAGAAGATTAGCTTGTCACGTTGTTATAAGCAGAGCCATCTCACTTTCGCTTTCACTTCACGTGCATACTGCACGCGCTTGTTGTCGAGCCTAGCACGCGCGCGAGTCAAAGGAGCATCCCAGAAATTAGCGGTTCGGGGGGGAAAGAAATAAGAACTCCGCTGGAATCTAACGGGACAGGGATAGTCTGGAGCCTGGGCGAGTTATCGCAATGAGGTGGGAAGAAATGAGAAACCTGATTGGGAGAGAGCGGTGGAGAGAGAGGGAGAGAGAGAGAGAGAGAGAGAGGGTGGGGGTGGAGGTGGAGGTGCGGAGGTGTGTGGTGTGTGTGGGGGGTGGGGGGTGGGGGGTGGGAGGGCATGGTTTTCATTCCAGACATTAGCGAGGCTCGTGAAGATGTAGATAGCACGCGCTCTAAGCTTCGTGACACTGTGGCACTGCCCTTCTTTATCTATCTGTTCATCATGAATCAAACGACCAATGATTTTTTTCATTCACTGAGGATATTTATATAATAACAATAATAATAATAATAATAATAATAATAATAATAATAATAATAATAATAACAAACAACAACAACAACAATAATAATAATAATAATAATAATAATAATAATAATAATAATAATAATAATAATAATAATAATAAATAAAGCTTATATAGCGCTCTTCGATGACAAATTCATCCTCAGAGCGCATTACAAATATTTTGAGAATATAACAAAAAAGTAGAAGAAAACATTGTTACAAAACGCTAAGAAGCATAACAATAATAATTTAGCAACAATTTAACAATTTAAAGTACCCCCCCCCCCCCTTGTCCTCTGTCTCCTCTCTCTGTCTCTGTCAGTCTATTTCTGACACTGTCTGCCTCTGTCTGTCCGTTTCAGTTTGTTTGTCTGTCTGTCCGTGTCTGTCTGTTTGTCTGTCTCTGTCTCACTGTCTCCACCCCCCCCCCCCCCTCCTCTCTCTCTCTCTCTCTCTCTCTCTCTCTCTCTCTCTCTCTCTCTCTCTCTCTCTCTCTCTCTCTCTCTCTCTCTCTCTCTCTCTCTCTCTCTCTCTCTCTCTCTCTCTCTCCTTTCAGAAAAATGGGGTCTGAAGGATACGATTACATCCAGTTTTTGCCCCGTCCCATAGACACATAGAGACAAGAACGGGATGGGGCAACAACGGGACGGAGCAAAAATGGGCTGACCCCGAAGGATACGAGCCCTCACCACCGTCCCATTGTTGCCCCATCTCATTGTTGCCCCCATCCCACTGTTGCCCCCATCCCATTGTTGCCCCCATCCCATTGTTGCCCCCATCCCATTGTTGCCCCCCCATTTGCCCCCATCCCATTGTTGCCCCCCCATTGTTGCCCCCCATTGTTGCCCCATCCCATTGTTGCCCCGTCCCATTGTTGCCCCATCCCATTGTTGCCCCACCCCATTGCTGCCCCCATCCATTGTTGCCCCCACCCCATTGTTGCCCCCACCCCATTGTTGTCCCGTCCCATTGTTGCCCACACCCCATTGTTGCCCCCATCCATTGTTGCCCCCATCCCATTGTTGCCCCCACCCCATTGTTGCCCCCCCCATTGTTGCCCCCA
>CM065689.1:25283367-25303367 GCA_017654935.2 Phymorhynchus buccinoides | reverse complement strand
CAATGCAGCTGGCAAGAACTACCAGTAACATGTAGAGTACCAAAGGGGGTTGCGTACCCCTCAAAATGACGCAAACAATGACGCAAGCATGACGTGATTTCTCTACAATCTCTACGATTTCAAGGGAGCGGGGGGGGGGGGGGGGGGGGGGGGGGGGGGCGCGCGTACCCAACAACGCGCAGACCTGTTAGTACTCTAGTATAGCCAAAGGGATGGGCTGGCCTTTGGGGACCTTCCTCAACGCCAGCTGTGTCCTCAAATCCCTTGGGCCCAGAGAGTGAGGATGTACCCTGGGCAAGGCTTCTCCACTTTAAACAAATTGTAGTCCTGCCCGCCAGAATAGTATCTGCCCCCTCTGCTATCTGGCAGTCATTGTCGGAAACGACAGACTAGCATACAATAGGAAAAAAAGTGTCTTCGACTAAGAGCGAAACCGATAAAATCAAAAATTGAACGAGATTTCCCCTACTGTTTGGGCATGCTTTTCCACCGCACGATTTCATCAAAGTGAGTTAGTAAGAACATATGAATGGAATTTGACTGAATTGCAGTACAGATCTGAGGGGAGAAGAAGCAAAACAAAAAGCTCAGCATTTGTCAACATTTGGATTAATTAATCTTTATCAAGACTTCCAGAATCAATCACACTCCCATTACTAATGTTATACAACCCAAATTACACCAACAGTTAACAAATAAATAGCAGTAGTCAGAATTTTTACTTCTCGTCAGAATACTAACTTGTGGCGGTGCCATAGCCGATGAGGTTTAACCGAGGCGTGGTCACCGCTACAGCTATCTGTATTAATTTAAAAAATCGGGACTTTACTGGTTTCGTACTGCCTCCAGGCATTGCCTCCAGTATTGTTCCCACCATATTTGTATTTACAAATGTCCCATATGTGTCTGATTCAGACCAAGAGGACGTAAAACACCATTTTCGCCTGCAGTAGTCAGAAAAAGATAAACGAATAAGAGGAGTCATAAACCAGCTAAGACAAATTAAATGTGTACACTCCCGACAAAACAACAGGTCTGGTCCTGTAGTCATGAGTGCGAATTAGACAGTCAATACGGGGAGTAGTATGTAAATTAGACTAATCTCCCAAAGCGATTGACTGCTTAGCCTAATTTTTGCATACTACTCCCCGTGTTTGTGAATGTCTAAGACGCACTCATGAATACAGTGCCAGATGTGTGAAAGAGAGAGAGAGAGAGAGAGAGAGAGAGAGAGAGATGAGACGAGAGAAGTGAGTTTTGGAGAGAGCGATATGAGAGAGAGAGAGAGTCTAGTCAAGTCAAGTCAAAACGATGATCTTTACTGAGGATAAAAGGAATAAGCACTACAGCTTTTTTATATTCTGTCCTCAAGAGAACAAAATAGCAACAAAGAATGTGGGACAAATGAGAGTGCACAGGAAAAAGAGCGGTGCACAGGACAAAGAACATGCACAGGAAAAAGAGCGGTGCACAGGAAAAAGAGCGGTGCACAGGACAAAAACATTCGTTTTACAAAGCAAAGAAAACATACAATTCTGTGTGTGTGTGTGTGTGTGTGTGTGCGTGCGCGTGCGTGCGTGCGTGATGCGTGTGCTGCGTTGTCGTGCGCGTGTGCGGTGCGTTGCGTGCGTTGGTGTGTGTGTGCGTGCGTGCGTGGCAGTGTGCGTGCGCACGCGCGCGTGTGTGTGTGTATGTGTGCGTGTGTGTGCGTGTGCGTGCGTGCGTGCGCACGCGCGTGCGTGCGTGCGTGCGTGTGTGTGTGTAACAATCATGACAACAGGAAATTCCGAGCAGAGATTGCAAAAGAAGTCCTCTGTAGATAACGCACACACAGAAATTATAAGCTGCTGATTGAGGAATATTGCGAGTGGGGGGCAGATGAGGGGAGGAAGGAAGGATGAGACTACGTGAAACCCGAGTATAGGGGAGCGAAGCTGAAAACAAACTGTGGCAACAGATTGGAACAAGTGGGTGACGATGTGGTAATTGCCCCCCCTTCGTGTTTCTATCCGGGTTCCTGCCAGGGGAAATCACTCGTGACATGCTCGTTGGCGTTGGCTGCTTCAGTGAACTGACGCCACGGTGTGGCGGCGTTGTTTTTCAAGGCGCTGCCTTGATAAGGTAGCAACTGACTGGCAAATACGATTACATTTGATTTTTTTAAAATCTGCTTCAGTAGCCTTTAATTAAAGATCACCGAGTCATAATGGACTCTTCCGTTCATCCCCATGACTTATCTCGAGTCAAGGTTACGTTTACGTGTCCACGATAATGAAATGGAATAATTGAATTAACTTGCCATGCCCATAGTTTATGGTCGAATTAATATTGTAAATTTTGCGTACCCACATGATGTAGTCCTGCAGCTTTCTTGAAACCCCCCAACCCCAATTCAGCCAAATCGGACAGAGGCGTCTCTGTGAAATTCGTGTTGCTCCCACCTGGAGAGCGCGTCGCAGCCAGAGGAGCGCCACCCATATTGCATGCGGTTTTTGTGTGACTGATGAGGAAGGAAAGGGTGGTGGTGGTGGTCAGTTTTGACCAAATGACAACTTTTTCGTTGCCACTGGGCTTAACGTGTGCTGAGTGCATGGGCGCACGGAACCTCGGTTTATTGTCTCATTCGAAAGACCCCACGTTCAGACCGTAAGGCCTAGTGCAAAGTGAGAGGAAAAATCCCCTCTACCCAGGTTCGAACTCGGGTTTACTTGACACAAGGCGAACGCGTTACCTCTGTGCCAGTTTGCACCTTAGGGGAAGGTGTCCCTAAAAGAAGGAGTCGTAATTATCTACAAAAACGGGTCGAAACTTCATCATTATAGGAACTACTCCAGTGAAAGTCATTTCCCAAGATTGTTCATTTAATACCAGAATAATTTCTGCTTCATATTCCACTCCAACTTTGTACTCCACCCCCTTCCGAGACATTGTGCAATTAAGACACGTACACACAATCAATATATTGAGCTGATTAGGTGGACTAGAGTCCTTGAGCTCTTGACACCAAGTGGCGTTTCATTTGGAGGCAGTTTCTCAGCAACGTCAAATTCTCTCTCTCTCTCTCTCTCTCTCTCTCTCTCTCTCTCTCTCTCTCTCTCTCTCTCTCTCTCTCTCTCTCTCTCTCCCTCTCTCTCTCTCTCACCCGCTCGCGCTTCAAAAAATAGATTTTGCCTTGTTTTTGACAAAGGGAAGTGAAATCAGCCAGCAGAGTGATTTTTCGTGGGGCGACCAGAAGCGCTCATGGAATTAAATCAATTCAACTGAAAGGACCATGGTTTTAGTCTTCGCTTTTAGAGGATTTCGAGCTTCGAGCTATTCATTCTATGTTAAAAAGAAATAATACAGTTTGCTTTGAAGTGGAAGGATAGGATCTACTTTCCTAAATAATCTGCTGCCCTGCCTCCAATATAATGCAATGCCCACAACTACGTCTAATCAGGCAAAATTTAAACCCCCCCCAAAAAAACACTCACACAAAAAACCCCAACAAAGACGGTCAATTCATAGCTTTTGATTGGTTGCCAGAGATGACGTCATAAATTATCTGGGCAGCGATTTAATGCTCCCAAAAAATGGATGATTTTGACAAAAAAACAAATGCTTGTGGCAAAAGAAAAGACCATCTACAAACATGCTAAAAACCCAAAAGAAAAAGAACCACCTAACAATCTAGACCCTAACCCTAAACCTAACCCTAACCACGGAAAGAACCAAGAAATATAGCAGGAGGGTGTAAATCTACATATTTGCCGAGAAATCGATGTACAAAGCCATGCACTTATACTATTTTTTTGCTGGAACCATTCCTTTTTTTGGTTGATAAATTTTAAGTCAATTATCTGCCAATAAAGCCACGTGTCAACCAATTGAAACCACAGACGTAACCCAATTAAATTAAGTATGTCTCAGTTTGCTAAACCTTGGTATTGCAGTACCTCCAGGATCTAGGCTAGTCCGAGCATTGAATGATGGTTGAGGTGGTTGGTTGGTTTGGTTCGTCTCAGATGTGCTCTTTGAAGCCGAGCGGACGTTAAACCCAAGTTTCATTCATTGAAACCCAAAGAGCATTGCATATGCTGACTTAACTCCACACGGCGTATGCACGTGACATTGCGTCACTCTCAGTTGAATGGCACGCGCTGTTCAGACCTTCGGACCTCTTTCATCCCAGATTCTTCAGTTTCAGCCAATTACCACCCAGTTCCCCATTCTCACCTACAGATCGTCCTCTTTCGCCCTCACTCTTCTCCACCCCCCCCCCCCCACCCCACCCCACCCCCACCTCCACCGAACCTCCCGGAACTCCCGAAAACAAGATAAAATGTCTTATTTCAAAGTTCTGTCTTTCTACAGGTCTTTTCCCCCCACCCTACTCCAGGCACGCCTTTCCTCCACCCCATTCCCTCCCTTAACAGCAGGTTTTGTACACCCAGCAGTTCTATGGAAGGATAATAATACATTGCAACTGGAACGAGGTCCTGTGCGTTTCTCCGTCAGTCTGTCTGTCTGTCAGTTAAGTATCTGTACCTTAAATATCTTAACAGTGCCTTAACTATGAAACCGATCTTAACAAACCTCGGCAGAATTGTTGCTGCCCGTTGCGTCAGATTCACCAAAATAGTAAGCCATATAAGCAGCTCCCCCCCCCCCCCCCCCCCCCCCCCCCCCCCCAGTGAATCTGATTTAAAAGCATGAATACTCTAGAGATACTGATTCAGAATGGTAATTAAAGCATTTAAACCAAAGTTGGTACATTGGAAAAGCGTGACGATTCAGAATGGTATTTAAAGCATTTAAACCAAAGCTGGTACATTGGAAAAGCGTGACGATTCAGAATGGTATTTAAAGCATTTAAACCAAAGCTGGTACATTGGAAAAGCGTGACGATTCAGAATGGTATTTAAAGCATTTAAACCAAAGTTGGTACATTGGAAAAGCGTGACGATTCAGAATGGTATTTAAAGCATTTAAACCAAAGTTGGTACATTGGAAAAGCGTGACATAAAGACTGTTCTTTAATATGAATGAAAATGGTATTACGAATACGACATGGGCACATTTCTAACGAAGATTCATTATTACTAATTAGCCCCATTTGTTTTCAATGAATATTAAAAGTCATTAATGACCCACCCTTTGTTTTCATTAAGTTGGCCTAAACTTTGCGACCGATTTCAATACTGCTATAATTTATGGTATTTTCTCCCTTGCTTTGATTGTTGCTTCTTTTTTTTTATATAGATCTTTGCGTTGAACTGGGAGTACAATATATAGGGCTTTACCATTTTGTTCTCATCCAGTCTGGAAGAACCGTTAGATGAAGAAAGTTTTAACTTGCTAACCAGTAGTGGGCTCACCAAGGAGATAATGAAGCTTGCCCTAAGGAGATAATGAGGTGAGGATTTTCAGAGAGCTTTGTAGAACAAACGAGGAAATGCCACGCGAGTTTGCTGCAATTCAGCCGCATGAGAGAGAGAGAGAGAGAGAGAGAGAGAGAGAGAGAGAGAGAGAGAGAGAGAGAGAGAGAGAGAGGAGAGAGAGAGAGAGAGAGAGAGAGAGAGATGAAACTTGAACTTGAAATTGTTTAAAAATCAAGTTTCCTACAATTCAGCCAGAGAAAGAGAGAGAGAGGAGAGAAGAGAGAGAGAGAGAGAGAGAGAGAGAGAGAGAGAGAGAGAGAGAGAGAGAGAGAGAGAGAGAGAGAGAGAGTGAGAGAGAGAGAGAGAGAGAGAGAGAGAGAGAGAGAGAGAGAGAGAGACAAATTCAACAATTCAAACAATTTTATTGCCATTAGCTTACAAAAGCCCTTGTGGCAAGGGGGGTTACAATACTAACTTACATAAATTGAAGTGAAATGAAATGCGGCAAAGAGAAACAAAAATAAAAAGGAAAATAAAAAAAATACCAAACTGTATTACGGTTATGCATAATGTCGGGCACACAGACACATTTTCGTGCACACACACACACACACACACACACAAACACAGAGAGACACACACACACACACACACACACACAACACACACACAGACGACTCGCTACTTATGAAGCTGAACAATTTTCAGAATAAACATGAAAAGCATCATCATCATGACCTCCAACAATCATAATCAAAGTAAAGTAAAGTAAAGTAATCAGAGAGTACACAGAACTGCGACCAAAGTACACACACAACACACCACACAACACACACACCAGCACACACACACACACACACACCCACACTTGTATACCTGCATAAATATTAATATGCAATATACATTTTCCAAAGGAGTAATGTTCATGGTCAGTGTAAATCACTAGCACACATCATCATAATAGAGAGAGGCTCAGATCTCTCTCTCTCTCTCTCCTCTCTCACTCTCTCCTCGTCTCGCAAACCTCTCTCCATCCTCTCTCTCTCCTCTCCACTCTCTCATCTCCTTCCTCCTCCTCCCGTCACTCTCACACACACACACAGCTCAGCATCTACACATACATTGCACCACCTATGTCATATATACAAAAACAAACATCTTCCTAACCATCAAGCCATAACAAAGAAAGGAAGGTAACAATGCAAAAAATAACAATTCCAATCAATGAGAGAGAGAGAGAGAGAGAGAGAGAGAGAGAGAGAGAGAGAAGAGAGAGAGCGAGCACTGCCATTACGGTACTGGCAAACCAGTATCCGTTCGTTGAGTGAGAGGGGTGGTAAAAATAAGCAGGCTGTCGGTCACTGTTTAGATTGGACGTTCTCACTTCTTCGATTCCAATCCTCAGGGACTTTGCTTGGAAGGATGTAGCAGAATGGTTGGGATCTCATTCCATCACCCTCTCCATTCATCTTCCGTTTGGAAGACGGTGGTCTGCTGGAGAAAACTGACCCCATGCAACAGAACGTTGACTCGCTGATTCAATATTCTCCGTGGAAAGTGGAACCTTATCAAATTTATTTTACCATTGATTCATATTTCTACTAGAGAAAGAGAACCCCTTCTTCGCAGATGTAACGACACGGTTCAAATTTCTCTTTGAAAATATTAAAGTGATCACCGAACGCAGACCTAATTTGTAACTCTTGGAGGAAAGGGCGAGGGAAGATTTATTTCAGAGACAGGGTGGGTGGGTGGTACGTGAAATAGAGGAGGTGCGGGAATGTGGGAGGGGGGAGGGGGGGGGGGAGGTATAATGGAGATTACCTTGGGTGGTAGGTGAAATAGAGGAGTTGAGGGGTTGGGGTTGGGGGTATAATGGGAGATAGTCACGGTCAGGGTCAGTCTGGAAGAGTGTGGCGATGAACCTTGTCGATGCAGAATGTCAACTCTGTCTCGCGATCTGTTACACCTCGTCTCTGTGTCTCTGCCTGTCCCAGTCGGTCTGTCTGTCTATGCCTGTCTGCCTGCCTCAGTGCCTGATAGTTCTATATGTCTGTCTCTCTGTTCTGTCTCCCGTTACGCAAGTTCGTGAAAGCGCATCATATGAATAGAAAGCTACCCCTGGAACGGAGTGGATCATTGTTTCAAGAATAGAAAAAGTCCACGAGTGTGAACATTAGGAAAAAAAAGACTGCAGAAATATAAAAAGCCTAATCCCCATTTTATATTATTTGCAGGTTTTCATAATACAAGTTCTTGGATTTTGCAATGACATCAATAATAAATCAATGTACTATGTAAAGATAGGTCAATCAAAGAACGAAATAGTGAGGCCAAGAGAGAAGATGGCGAAATGGAACAAAGGGTAATTTATCTCTTTTTCTAATTAACTCCCCTCCACCAAAGTTGATTGCGATACCATTCACCTAGCAGTGCGTGGGTCAGAACCAAAGTGAGAAAAGCAAAGCATCATTCTTAAAAATGTAAAGATAGTCCGTTTTGACTCTAAGCCATCGAATGTTAATTTAATAGTGTAAAGAACATCTGCCCTTTGATTTTGACGATTAAAAAGTATAATAAAGCATGTGGACATCAGCGTGTTTAATAGAAAAGCCCGTGCCCTTCACTCAAATGGCCTTTATCACTGGTCGACATGAGCCTGTAGAAAGGGCCAATAGTAAATGAGAGCTGTGCTATAAATGATATTCTACAGTATTGGAATATCATGCTACAGCTTAGTCTATCGTGGAAGACTATGACTCTCGAACGAGGTGGCATTTGCATCGCGTACCGGCTCCGGTGCTGCAGCCAAAGGGATTGGTTGGTTGGCCTTTGGGGACCGTCACCAACACCAACTCTCGTCCTCAAATCCCTTTGGTCGAGAGAGTGGGGATGTACCGTGGGCAAGGCATCTCCACTATGAATTAATTCTCGCCCAGCCCGCCAGAATAATATCTGCCCCCGCTGTTATCTCTGGCAGTCATTGTCGGAAACGACAGACAGGCAACAGCAACAGATCAATTTCACACAAAAATATCTCCGGGCGCTGTGCGTTTCGCCTACTCTTTGATATAGATAATTTGCCGCTTCATTTGTATTTATTGTGTCGGCTGTGTCGTTTCGCCCACATCGAGTGTCTCGTTTCGCCCACCGCATTACACCCCTAATATTTGCCAGCACATAAGTCGTGACCTTTTTCTCTGTTTGTCTACTTTTGAACTTACCTTTTCACCGAGAACGCACTGCGTGCAATTACAATGAAGGTTTGTGAGTCTGTCTGCCTGTCTGTCTCTCTGTTTGTCTCCCCCCCCCACCTCTCTCTCTCTCTCTCTCTCTCTCTCTCTCTCTCTCTCTCTCTCTCTCTCTCTCTCTCACTCTCTCTCTCTCTCTCTCTCTCTCTCTCTTCCTCTGCCTCCGGGAAAATATTTTAAAGAAACATATGTAACTAAAACCATTAAGTTTGATAGCATGTTATTGGCTTGCACGTGCACACATGAATGTACGCGTGCTGAAACACACACATACACACACACACGCACACATGGTTTCATTTTAGGCGAAACGAGACTACTTATCAGTTTGTCGACGAAACGTGCATAGGCAAAACTCGCGTAGGCGAAACGCGCGTAGGCGAATGGTGGCGCACCGTTATCCCCATGAGTATTGTTTGTGGTCTTTCCCCTCCCTATAGGCCTCTGCAACTAGGGTTATTAACGCCCTTGACAGTGAGAGTGATTCCCTTGCTGGTCAGTACTGACAAGGGCATTCACTCTTGCGAAAGGCAGCCATTTAGTGGCATCAAATAGGGTTATTGGCGAGAGTTATCCCCCTGTTGGTCAGTACTGAACCATCTTCCCCCCACCCAGCAAGGGCATTCACTCTTGCAAAAGGTGTTCGTTGCAGACCCCAATACCCTAACCTACGCTTTTTGCCCTAATAACCCCCCCTGAAGAAACTGATAAATGTTTCTGTTCTAATCTGGATGTTTATTGTTGTCACCGACAGTAATATTTTGTTACTGTTGTGTTATTCCCTGTAGATTGTGTTACTTCGTTTTATCGGAAACGTTGGATTCTCCCAACTCGAAGTCTCCTCGCTTTTGATCGGATTGCAAATGTTTCGTTTTCTTCTGCAGGTGCGATTAAGGGATATATGTCAATATTATTATGCAGCCTCCTCGCAGGTGTAGAGAGTGCTTATTTTACAGGGTGCAGGTGCTGCGCTATTTTGTCGACCTTTATAAATGTTTTGGGCCTATGTGTGCATGTGAGTGTGGAGGCGAGGCACTTTTGATTAAAGGGGCACCCTGACGGATGAGTTTTTTTTGTACGAAACACGTCGAGATCACCAGGAAAACACCCTTTACAGAGATCGCAGCACCCACATTTTTGAACTGGTTTCCTAGAAATAAAATAATCAAATCGACGATTCCTCCTTGGCGGAGGTGCTGGAAGTCAAATTATTTTACTGAAAGAGAAGGCGTCTGCCGTCTCTTTTGTAATGGCCGCCTGAGTTTAGACCAAATCGTTTGCACGAAATTTTGGCAGTACAAGCCTTTTTATTATTTTTATTATTTTCATTTTATGCAGTTTATTTAAATGAGTTTCGCTCACAACAAAGGAAATAGCTCCAATTTTGTTTTTACTGCACTACAAAAAAAGAAAAAGCTTCAACCACAATGGGATTGGCCTCCACCCACCCTATCCAAAATGGCTTCTCTCTCTCCAGCAACTCCGCCAAGGAGGAATCGCCGTTTTGACGGTTTGATTTCTAGGAAACCAGAGCAAAGTGAGTGTTCCGATCCTTGAAAACGCTGTCTTTCTGGTGATCTCGATGTGTTTCTTGCAAAAACTCATCGTGGTGAAAATGATATTTTACGTCCTCTCGGTCATAGACACATATGGGACATTTGTAAATGCAAAGATGGTGGGAACAATACTGGCTGCAATGTCCGGATGCAGTGCAACACCAGTAAAGTCCCGAGTTTTTAACAATATAGATAGGTGTAGCGGTAGCCACGCCTCGGTTAAACCTCATCGGCTATGGTACCGCCACAAAAGTATGCAAAAACGTATCTGTCAGGGTGCCCCTTTACATACAAGACGTTCAATGTTGCACTTGGTCATCTCCAAACATGGACAATGTCGGTTTTCAGCAAAACTTTAGAATGTGTCTTTTAACCATTCAATCTGAAATTACCCTAACCCTATCCCTAACCCTAACCAAAACCTTATACCGTCAAATACACACACAAAAATATAAAACTTTACTAAAAAAAAATTGAGTGTTCCATGTTTGGAGATGACCAAGTGCAGTCTTGAACGCCTAGGCTTTTAAATGTTTTGAAATTTTTGTCATTGCAGGTGAGACGGAGACGAGAAAATAGTTACAGCTTTTCCTATCTACATCCCGTTTTTTGTACCTTCTGCCTCTGTGTGTCTATCTGTTTGTGTGTGTGTGTGTGTGTGTGTCTCTCTCTCTGTCTATCTGTGTCTGTCTGTCTGTAATTCTCTGCCTCTGTCTTTCTCACTCAATGTTTTTTCCCCATTCTCTCTTGAGCCTGTCTAATTGTGTGCCTTCGCGTACTATTATGTATTATTAGGTACTTTATAGTCACAGAAGCGTCTCTGTGAAATTCGGATTGCTCCTACATGGAGAGAGCGTCGCCGCCAGAGGCGCGCAACCCATTTTTTTATTTTTTTGGCATGCGATTTTTGTGTGTGTGACTGATAAGGAAGGAAAGGGGGGTGGGGGGTATTCTTGACCAAATGACAACTGTTTCGTTGCCACTAGGATTAACGTGTGCTAAGTGCATGCATGGGCACACGGGACCTCAATTTATCGTCTCATCCGAAAGACTCCACGTTCAGACCATAAGGCCTATAGTGCAAAGTGAGAGGAACAATCCCCTGTACCCAGGTTCGAACTCGGGTTTACTTGACACGAGGCGAATGCGTACATCAGATTGCCACACACCAGCCCATCAAACCTATGACCACGAGTCTCCTCTCCAAAGTCTTATCCACAAGAACAAATCAAACCAACGACCGTGTAGTGTGTGAGTGATAAGAATCATAAATAGCACCTGCCATGGACAACCACAGACCACCAGCAGACCAGTAGCAGCAACAGTACCCCTCTCCAAAAACATGGCCCCCCCGTAGTAGAAATAAAAGGAAACAACTCTTAACTGCCACCGAAGAGAAACCATTCTCGTGTTATCTATCAAGGGACGCTACCGTTACCTGACTGTACTGTGGCTATGTTATCCGAGTGTCCCGTGCCAGAGGCAGTGAAACAATAACGCAGTGTCTCTCCTCCTGATAGAGTTTGTGGGTTTTCCCTGGCTCTGCATGGATGGCAACAGGTGTTGAGCAAACACACGTCGTGTCCTTTGACACACTGCCATGTTGCTATACGGCGTGAGGGACAACCCCTATGGGACACCCAAGAGAGAGAAGGAGGGTAAAAGTGGTGGTGGGGAAAAAAACACAAACCAAACAACCAACCAACAAAACAGATTGTCCCAACTATATAATGTGTGTTGGTCAGTCCGGTCAGATCATACGTTGACAAGAGAAAGTTTCCACCTGATGCATGATTTAAGACTATTCAGCGATTAAGAGGGCCAAGATCCACAATCCCAATAATACTGGGAAATGACACTATGATACATTCTTTAAAGCCAGAGGCTTCAAAGACGTGACATACCAAACAGACTGCACCGTCTTTGGAGGTAAGCATACTTACCTTATGGGGTTCAATTTATAAAGATAAGTTTTCATATATTTTTAACTTGCATTATGTACATGAAACTGACTTTCATCATTCTAATCTGTGAATTCCTCACTAGCGATGCTACAGATCCTGTCTTATCCTGTTTATCCTTTCTATCGCCCCTCGCCTTTTCTCTTCAAAATGACGAACAGAAACGGAAACAAGTTCACTGACGTCATCTTCAACGTTTCCGGTTCCGTCTTGTTTGTTCCCCCTTCTCTCAATGATGGGGGCATTTAACTTTTTCTTCTTTTTCTTTTGAATCTGCGCTATTTTGCTTCTGTCAAAACGGTAATGTACCCGGGTTTATCAAACATCGGGGGCTATTTATTTTCTTGCCTTCTTCGCAGCCCCAAAGGGTTTCGTTTTCACACTCCACACGTGCAAGTGTGATCAGCGTGCAGTGGAGTGCAGTTCGTTCATTTTTAGCCTCAACGTAAAAATAATAAAATGGCTAACGCCCAAATATATACTCCTCACAAAAAGCCAAGCAACGAGACTTCTCACTGCAAATGCACTTTATCATAAATCGTAGGTACATTTGTACTGTTGATTTCATCTTCAACATTTCTGAGTAAATCACATAGCAGATTCATCTCAATTTCAGGATGCCGAGCAACAAAAGAAATGGGTGTCAAAAACAGGTGTAAAAGATAGCCTACTGCCAATTTCAAATTCAAAGATAACAGTGCGCAAACAGTTCATAAAATCATTAATAGCGAGTGTGACCTCCGTAGGCATGAATACAGGCTTGGAAGCGGCGTGGCATTGAGGCAATGAGTCCATCCAGCTGGATCTGTGGGATGGCTCTCCATTTCCTAACCAGGTCTGCTTCCAAGGCATCCAGTGTCTGGGGACTGGCGGGCATGCCGTAATCAGCTCACCTAAGCATGTTCCATGCCAGTTCCATCGGGTTAAGGTCATGGAATCGGAGTGGACAGTCAAGTTGGGCGATGTTGTGGGTGTTCAACTCATTGCTGATGACATGGCGCGTTGTCATCCACAAAAACAAAGCCACCACCATTCTATTATATCAGGGGGATCACTTGAGGTCTGGTGATGTCATTCAAGTAGCGTATAGCGTTTACAGTGCCCGTCCGGAAGACTATTAGGTCGGTACGTTCTCCAGTCCAAATGCGACCCAGACCATCAGACTGCCTCCTCCATAGCGGTCATGCTCAGCAACAGCACAGACCAACAATCTTTCCCCAGGCCGTCTTCACACTAGCTGATGCCCATAATTAAAATCCAAAAGGCTGACTAAACACCAATTTGATTTTGTTGCTTGACTTTTTGTGAGGAGCATATGCTATCTAGGCAGAGCATTGCATCAGGGATAACAAAGTATTCACTTTGCTCTAAAGGTTGTCCTTATTAACATTTTGTGACAGATTCGACCAGGACGATTCTCGTTAGGATTACCCCCTTTAGGTAGGAATCCTATTATTGTTATTGTACATATTGTTTTCTTTGCATTCCATTTTGTCATATATTTGTCTGTATTTTAATTTCTATAGGCCTACACGTTATGACAATGACAAATGATCTGGAGTTGAGTTGGATTGATGTTCAGATGAAGGATTTTTAAGCTTGCTTAAGTTACTGTGTTTTAGACTTGCAGGATTGCTCGAAACATGATTATTTTTTTTAATGTGCGTATTACGCTGGAAACTACCATTAACATTTCAATTTAACCCCTTGACTGCCACCAACGTATCACGTACTGACCTGATGACATCACTGATTATGTCATCAGACGAAGAGGAATAACCCTGATATGCTGGCTTTTGCTCTAACACAGTCAAGAGAGTTATATCCCCAGACCCGTTTGCGATTGGCTCTATCAGTTGTCTTTTTTGGGGGGCATGATTTGCCCGATGATATTTTCTTTAAATTTATCTGGCAGTCAAGGGGTTTTAATCTGCGTTACCTTGGGATAAGTTGGGGGTGTTTGTATGTGGGTCACAGCTACCCCCCAAAAAACACCCAAGGGACTTAATCGTGGTGGGTCAGTGGGTCTTTAACGTGTACACAGACCTTTAGCTTAATTAATAGCTTTCCTTTGGTCATCAGTGTGTACACTAGGCCCTTGTTGTGTGATTGCGTGAAGGGAGCGTTGTTTACGGTGCGGGGCAAACACTGTCACCCTTGATTAATGGCCGCCTGATTACCTCCCAGCCCATTCCTCTTCACATCTTCACTCTTCTTTACTTCTTTTATTTTTGATTCTGTAAAAAAGAAAAAAAGAAAAGAGCTTTACAACCGCAGCGAGATTACTGGGTGTCTTTATGAACCTGTGCAAAACCTAGATTTTAAAAATCCTGTGTTCTCTCTCTCAATCAGAGAGAGAGAGACTCTCTGTCTGTCTGTCTGTCTCTCTGTCTGTATCTCTGTCTCTGTCTCTCTGTCTCTGTCTCTCTCTCTGTCTCTCTGTCTCTGTCTCTCTCTCTCTCTCTCTCTCTCTGTCTTTCTCTCTCTGTCTCTCTCTCTCTCTCTCTCTCTCTCTCTCTCTCTCTCTCTCTCTCTCTCTCTCTCTCTGTCTCTCTGTCCTCTCTCTCTCTCTCTCTCTCTCTCTCTCTCTCTCTCTCTCTCTCTCTCTCTCTCTCTCTCTCTCTCTCTCTCTCTCTCTCTCTCTCTCTCTCTCTCTCTTCTCTCTCTCTCTCTCTCTCTCTCTCTCTCTCTCTCTCTCTCTCTCTCGCAAGTTGCAATGATACTCACTTCGAGAAATGAAAATGTTGTTTAGCAATGTTCTATTTTTTTTCTGTACCATGCATTTAAAGCTCCGAGCAGAAACAGTCTTGTAAGTTAGTTAAATGTTTCAATGTTATGTGTTACATTGTCTCTCCCTTCGAAAGTGGCCTAGGCCTTTTGAATAAACCACTCGCATTCTCTCTCTCTCTCTCTCTCTCTCTCTCTCTCTCTCTCTCTCTCTCTCTCTCTCTCTCTCTCTCTCTCTCTCTCTCTCTCTCTCTCTCTCTCTCTCTCTCTCTCTCTCTCTCTCTCTCTCTCTCTCTCTCTCTCTCTCTCTCTCTCTCTCAATGCGCGTGAGTGCCTGCGCGTGCCTGTGAACACAACACAGGCCCCACTCTCCACACCTTAAACTACTGGACTGATGATGATGACATTCTGCAGGATGATTCTTGGCGTCCCATTGCTCTTAACTAAAACTGTTGAACTATAACCTCAGCTCACCCAAACAAATAAATGAATGAATAAACAAACAAACAAGCATCACAATCAATCAATTAATCAATTAATCAATCAATCAATCACTCAATCAATCAATTAGTATTAAGAAATGTGAGGACCATTCCCAAATCCGTGAACCGATATTTGGCAAGGGAAAAAGGACATCCCGGGTAAGCATATTAAAAACCCCACATCATTTTCTATCGTTGGTTACTCAGATAACTTTGTGTGGTCCCCTATTCGTAGCGCATTTTGTTGGGAATATTTCAATGTGCTTGCCTTCTTGTTTTATGTGCTAATAGTTTGACACGGATTTAACTTTAAAAGTATGAAGTCAGTGATTTCTGGGCTCAATTCTTGACGTACTGCAAGATAGTGTCTTTTATGTTAAAATTTGGAGTTTTGTGTGTGGAGGGTATGTGCGCGTATATATGCGCGCGCGCGTGAGCGTGTGTATGTGTGTGTGTGTGTGTGTGTGTGTGTGTGTGTGTGTGTGTGTGTGTGTGTGTGTGTGTGTGTGTGTGTGTGTGTGTGTGTTTGATACCGGTGCGTGTTTATATCCGTACGGATACGGAGACACAGGTAGGAGAATCAAACATTGAGTAAAATGCGAATTAAGAACATTATATGGTTTATGGAAGCCTTTTCACACACAAATAAAACAACAACAACAAAAGACCGAACAATCCCTTATGCGCGGTGTCCATCTGTGTTCTACCGAGGACCCAGCATGTTTGACAATCGTGTGACAGGTAGCACACGCCTTGTTGCTTTTGACTTGCTGACAGGTTTATACACACCAAAGCGGGTCTGCTTCTTTTGGCCTTCCTTCCCCAAGACCCTAACAACACGGGCGACAGCAGACCAAATGCGTACACAACGCACGCCAGTCGGTGTGAATGACACGGCAGCAGGTGTGAGAAAAGCACATAATGAAACAAAACAGATGCTGTGTATTAGCCAGGACACCAGATGTACACCGACCCTTACTCGCGGCTGGCTGAATCCCCTCCATTCCACTGAATTTTCGGTGGAGAATACGAAATGTCTGGAATTTTATTCATGGCTTGGACGTATCACTCCCATGTCCTTCAAATTCCAACTTCGTTCCGTGTCGGGTTTTAGTTGTGGTGTGGCGAAAGTTAACGTGTCCAGTAAGAGCGTTATCGTAGAGGTGAATCCATTATTTGCCACCCTGACAGACACAACATCTTCATCTTGAATGGTAGTAGGGGAGAGGGGTAGGGAGGTGGAGTGAAGAAGAAGAAGAAGAAGAAGAAGAAGGTGTGTGTGTGTGTGTGTGTGTGTGTGTGTGTGTGTGTGTGTGTGTGTGTGTGTGTGTGTGTGTGTGTGTGTGTGTGTGTGTGTGTGTGTGTGTGTGTGTGTGTGTGTGTGTGTGTGTGTGTGTGTGTGTGTGTGTGTGTGTGTGTGTGTGTGTGTGTGTGTGTGTGTGTATGTGTGTGTGTGTGTATGTATGTGTGTGTGTGTGTGTGTGTGTGTGTATATGTGTGTGTGTGTGTGTGTGTGTGCGCGCGCGCGCACGTGTGTGTGTGTATGCGAGCGTGTGTGAGGAGCAAGGTATTGAGGGAGAATGGTGGCGGAGTGGTTAAGACGTTCGCCTGCCAAATATAATGCGTGACCGCAACGTGAGTGACCCCGGGTTCGAATCCCGGCCTCGCCCTTTCTTTCTAGTTTGACAGGAAAATCGAACTGAACGTCCAGTCCTTCGGATGGGGACTTAAAGCTAGTCCGACCCGTGCGCTTTACGCACGTAAAAATCCCACGTCAGTTGAAAGTCGGTAAGAGCAAGGAGAAACCCCGCTGCCTGGTATGGCCAAATTGATAGCTAGTTTTTCCAAGTGTGCCCACACACCCTCATCACCCTGAAAAGGGTAGGCGCTGCACTTGCGGCGATACGCTCTCCTGGGGAGAGCAACCCGACTTATCTCTGTGACTAGAACTTATTCCAAATACCAAATAACAAATGGAGCGAGGGAGTAGGGGAGGAGAATAGGGCATTTGCCGCGTGCCGGCGACCTTGAATTTCACCGAGTTGTATTTAGAGAGTTGAATTGGAAAGGTCAGCGTAACTCGGGCATATACGAGCAAGGGCAATTTAGTAGTCTAGTATAGAGAACGAACACTTGTGGCAAATGCCCTATTCAGGAGATAAAAGGAATGGGAGTGTGGGTGGTGGGTGTGGAGGGTTGCTGCCAGGTAGCAGCAGAACTGAGGACAGGACTGCGAGACGAATGAGGTCCACGGACTGACGCAGAACATGCAAAGCGTTTCCATGGTTATCAGAGACAGATTAGGATTCCTGCCACTGTTCCGTTGCAAGACAACTTGAGAAGGAGATATGTCTACTAGGAGAGCTGTCTGCTACTCCTTTCCCCACTCTCCTGTCTACATATAGGCCTACACACACGCCCGCATGCACGCCTGCGCACACACACATGCACGCACGCATGCTTATACATTATACACATACACACTCACAAACAAGCAGACAGCACACACACGCACACACACACGCGTGCGCACGCATACGTACACACACATGCGCGAGCGCGCACACGCACACACACATACACACACACACACGCACAAACACACGCACACGCACAAACACACGCACTTACATACACGCAAATACACACTTGCGGACTGGGGTGGGGGGGGGGTGGGGTGGGGTGGTCAACGTGATAAAGAGACATTAACCCTTTCACCGCCAATGTCGCATTTTTGCACCACAATAATTTAACACCCATGTCACTAAAAGTCATCAAATCAGGGCCTGTTATCTGAAGACCCTATTTTTTTTATAATTTGGGGTGGTAAGACAGGCCTAATGTTATGCATTTCACAGAGGAATTCACAATATTGCAGACTTTTTTTTCTTTACTCAGTTAAGATTAATGGTATTTTTGGGCTGGAAAAATGGCTGGCGGCGAAAGGGTTAAAAGAGATAAATCTTGAGGTAAAACTTGAGATAAAACTTGAGATAAAACTTGAGATAAACGTTATTAGGATTTGATGACATTTAAGTATTTGTAACACAGGAATCATGTAATCAAGCTTTCGTAACAATATCACGAGTTGATACAACCATTCAAATCTTATCAGCAGTAGCTACACCAGGATGTAGGTCTCCCAATAGTCTGCAAGTCATGTACGATTTAATCTTTGTAGTGTAGGCCCTAAATTGACATCAGCTTCAACGCGATTTAATAAAACCGGTACAGCTTGGGTTTAGCTTACTGCGATATACTGCACTGTCTGTTTGGTTTAAATGATTTTTTTTTTATTGACAAGCAAAACATATACACCAAATAAAATGAACAAGAATGACGGCAGCAACAAGCTTAAAGCTTATAGTGTGCCTATTCAAAGTAAGTCACAGACAATCACAGACTGAAAAATCACACATTTAAGAAAAAGAAAAAAAAGAGGTTAATTTTGAACATTAGAAGCATAACAAAGAAACGAAATAGAAAAAAAAAATCATCTTCTTTGATAACAGAAACAATTTAAACATAACAGAAAATACAAATTCATGAAGGGCTAGAAAAGAAAACGATAAAGATAAGAAAATAGAAATAAGAAATAAGTTGGGGAATATCAAAGTACACGAACAACAAATTTCTAATTACACGATGTGACAAAACATCTATTGTTTTAGTTTCCACAATGCTTTGGACGGTTTCGAAAAATCAGTTCTCAGTTTAGTTAACTTTAATGTTCGCAACTATCTGTACCCTCACCCTCCAAAAATACATGCACTTGTTCATGCAGCAAAATTATCTCCTACACTTTGACATTCTGTTTTATTTTAGTTTTACTTTCTATTCTATTTCTATATGTTTTAACTCATATCTTCTCTGATTTCTATTTTTTGTTTGTGGCTCAAGCCACAAACCTATAACTCACTTTGTCGGTCGGTCTGTCTGTTTGTCTGTCTGTCGGTCGGTCGGTCCAAAATTGTCGCACATTTTGACAAAATTGTCGCACTTCAAATCGAGGCGTGAGTGAGTGTGAAAATAATGCTTTACGCCCTCTTCGGCCTTTCGGCCATGTGGGGCATTGAGATTTTACTTGGGGATGGAAAATCGGGGCTACACTTCAAATTGAGGCCGCTCTTTAAAATGATGTATTTTAAAAGCGTACAAAATAATAAACATACGTAATACAGACACTACAACAGACACGACGAGTATGCGGTGCTTCTTTTGATGAGTATAAGTAGGATACATAGCTTTAAATGTTTTCCAAAATATATAAAAAGTTACGAAATGGTGCAGAGATAACATTCTGGTTTACAGATTAAAATTATTGAAAAGCCAGGGGAGGTGACTCATGATCGGAGTGGTAAAAATAGACCGCGTGCCACAAACTATTGCGATTTCGTGCTTGTTTTTTTTTTATTACAGTGCACCAGAAGCTTCAACTTGAAGCGGTTGGCTGCCTGTGCGAAGGAGAAAAGAAGAAGAATTGACCTGTTCATTTTGGGCATCGTCGGTTCGTATCTTTAAACGGTTATATCTTCACATTGCTCAGGTTAACAGGGTACACTGCATATGTGACCCAGCACCACGAAAGGGGCATTAAGTGTCAAACTGACCATTCTGAGAAAATTATACATTTGAAAACTTCAGACAATGCTATTTCTAATGT
>CM065689.1:25273367-25278367 GCA_017654935.2 Phymorhynchus buccinoides | reverse complement strand
AGCCAATAATCCAGCTTGCTACAATCTCTCTTCAACCCCACTACTACCCCACCCCCCCCCCCCCCCTACACCCTGCCATCCTGCCTTCATAATTTCACCCTGAAATCTGTTCAGCTTGTCTCTATCCACTTATCTACGTTATCATTTACGCATTGGACTGTAGAGGGGAAGTATTTGTTTTTTTAAATTTTGATCTTGTTTTTTTGTGTGCTCCTTTTGTTGCCTGCTTTTTGCTCCTTTTGCTATATTTGCGGTTTGCTGTTTTCTTGTTTGTCTATGTCGATAAAGGCGCATTCGCCGAAATATCCAGTAGTTTTGTTTTGTCTCTCGTGAATAAAGTAACGTCACTCTACACTTGTCGTATAGTTAGTTGTTCGTTTGTTGTATATGTTCCAGTGACGTTGCAGTCTGTTCAGGTTTTTTGTTATCATGCAAGAAGACTAGACTTCTTGCTATTATCAAATGAACAAAACACTTCAACTGCAATAAAGCCTTTCAGTCTGGAAAAAAGAGCTAAGCTCGAAACAAGCTTGATTTCTTTTCTCCCACCAAAGTATGAATTCTCCCCCTTATCATAGACACTACGTTAAATGTATCTATATGTATCTAAATATAGCATCCATGTCCTTATCAAGGTCCGTGTTTGTTGTCCTGATCCAGCAGTCAACAATTTTCCCGACTTCATTGCCAACTAATCCCTTTGGCAGAACCAAAGCAAGTTCCTTCCCTTGTGAAAAGTCGAATCTTTCGTAGAAGACTATATACAGTACTGCGAGTTTCCATCACTGTTGAAACCCATTTAATAACACTTACCCTGGTGCAATTCTGCCACATGCAATAAAGTCGTCGTCTAAGGGGCAATGCCCTTTGGGGGGCCCAGAGGGCAAATTCCCCGGAAACATTTGCAATTTAGTGATAAACCCGAGTCATGTTCTTACTTTCTACCCATGTATAAGGTATATCTTGGGGTAGAGGGGTGTGTGTGTGTGTGTGTGTGTGTGTGTGTGTGTGTGTGTGTGTGTGTGTGTCCAGAATGGCTGGTGAATTAACAGACTGGATAAACTAAACTAACGAGTACAGCTCTCGTTTTACTGTTGGTCCAAAGTTCAGGTTAACGTTAACCAATAACAAACGGTTGTGTTGGAGGGGTAAATTACGGGTAATTAATGGGAGGCAGAATAGAGTGGGTTGGGGGGGGTGGGGGTGGACACAAATGGTACATCATCAGAGACGGACCAAATGATTAGTAAGGGGGTGGGGGTGGTGATGCACCGGAGTGTCCAGGGAGCTGCATAGGTTCCGCGTTAAGGGGCAATGCCCTTTGGGGGCCCCAGAGGGCAAAGCCCCCGGAAACATTTGCAATTCAGTGATTATTAAGGCAAATCTCGAGTCATTTTCGTACTTTTTACCCATGTATAAGGTACATCTTGGGGGTAGATGGGGGGTGGGGGTCCAGAAACATCATCAGAGACGGACCAAAGGATTAGTAAAGGGGGGTCCGGGGGTGCAGGGAGCTGCATATGTTCCGCGTTAACCCTTCCTGTACCCCGTGAGTGTGTTTGCACCCATACTTGTACTTGTTGCTACATATTTTCAAAACCGTTCATTGGATCTTGCTCGCATTTTATGACTTTGTCAATGACAGATGGGAGCATGTGCACGCCAAATATCCAGCATTTTTGTTGAAAAACAAGCGAGTAAATAAACAACAAAGTCGTCGTCTAAGGGGCAATGCCCTTTGGGGGTCCCAGGGAGCAAAGCCCCTGGAAACATTTGCAAATTAGTGATAAACCCGAGTCATTTTTTTACTTGATACATCTTGGGGTAGAGAGGTGGAGGGGGGTCCAGAAACCCAGCCCCCCCCCCCACCCCCACCCCCGATCCGCCCCTTGGTACATTGAAGGGATTAATGAGGATGAGGAAGATGTGTACATAACAGTAGCCCCAAACAGAAAGGCCAGACCCCTGGGTAGCGACAGATGGTCACATACACAAATTGCAGCCTCTGTTTGGAATACTGGCGATCCGCGCATGCGTGCTGCAACCCAACGCCCCCTGGCGCGTGCCAGCTCCCGTAATCAAAGCGGGGAGACATTTTCCACCTGTACATTGTTTCCACCTCCGCCAAGGAGCTGATATAATACAGTATATGATTCCGCATGATTACAAAGAACGTCGAGGGAACACATTGTTCGGTTTCTTATAACTGATGTTATAAGAATGATAATAATTAATAACGGGTTTTTTGTTGTTAGGGGAAGACGGGGTAAAAAGCGCATGGGCGGGTAAGAAGCCCACCCCAATTATCTCATGAAATAAGCGAAAATTTCAGTCAAATTTTCCCATGAGACGAATGCTAGACATTAACGCTCGTCTCATGGGCAAAATGAGACTGAAATTTGCTTCATTTCATGAGATAATTGGGGTGGGCTTCTTACCCGCCCATGCGCTTTTTACCCCGTCTTCCCCTAGCGTTTTTCGATGAAAAATAATCATCGTCACAGCGCTTTACAAAATTAATTCTTGACAGAAAAAAATAACTCAAGAAGAAGCATATTTATAGTAACATGGCATAACAACGGCTACACATTATTCAAAGTTTAAAAAAACAATAACACAGACATGCCAACCAGCACCCGCCTCCCCTCTTTCCCCCTTCACATAGGCCTACACACGACACACCATAGACACTCACCATAGACAACGCATTGCAAATCGAGTGGTAGGCCTACGAAATAAAACAAATATGGCAATAATAACAATATGTTTCTAATAATAGATCATAGTAATAGATGACACCACAGAAATCTAAGAATAGCCGTGTGTGTGTCGCTGGGTGACACAGATGACACAAAATATCGGGTGGAAAGAAGCAGTGGCGGATGACTTATTGCCGTACTCGGTGACACTCTTTGCTTATACTGTACATCCGCTACTAGTACAGTAACATACCGGCATATAGCACTTTGAAGTGATTCCGCACAACAGTTCACGAGGCAAGTTGAAAAGGAAAAGTGGCATTCGTCTTGTTGCCGTTCTCGGTAACACCCCTTCGTTACAATAATGTCTATGGGCGATGCATCAGCGATACACCACCACACATCATACTTGAAGTGATTCTGTCGAGCGGTTCTCAAATGTAGTTTGGCGAGACAAAAACAAACAAACAAACAACAAGAACAACACCATCAAACAAACAAGCAAAACAAAATAACCTCAAAAAAAACATTTTAAAGAAAATATCGGACCGAGACAAATGTATACTTCTCTGTGGAGTAGAGTGGGGCAAAGGACAATAAGTGTATTGATAGTCAAGTAAGTGCTCAAGAGTTTCTCTTACACACACACACACACACATACACATACACACGCGCGCGCACGCACGCACGCACGCACACGCACACGCACACACACACACACACACACACACACACACACACACACACATGTGTGTGCATATACCCACACATCAAACATGCTCACACACTCGCACACACACACACAGTGACACACATGCACACACTGCACAATATATGTATGGGACTAAGCCGACACCAATACATTTGGCATGATATACAGCTCTACTATCCGTAGTGGATGGTCCGTCATGTCGTAAATTTCGAGGTCAACTTGTGCGTAAAAACACCCCAGGAAGTAGAAGCTCATGCACAGCCGATGTATACCTAGGTTACTTAATCTAGAAAGTTCATGGATGCTATATTTAGATGTAGTGTTCGTGGAAAGTTAGCCTACAACGTTTAGGTTCCAAATTCCGCTTTAGTAGAACTTCACAACTTCATTTAAGCACAGGTGAGGTTTTGTACTTTCTCATTATTTTCAATAGAAGTGTTGATTTCTGTTTTAGTTTAAGTATTAGGTATTAGGTATTAGGTACTTTATAGTCACAGACGCGTCTCTGTGAAATTCGGGTTGCTCCCACCGCAGCCAGAAGCGCGCCACCCACTTGTTGTCTTTTGTGTTATGTGTGTGTGTGTTGTAATGTAAACATACAATAGTACATAATACTAGGTAAAATATTAACAACACTAAGCATTGCATGTAATGGTAAATAGTCAGGATAATTAAGAATGAAATCTTCAAAGTCCCCCCCCCCCCCTACACCAAGACCAACATGCATAAAAGTAAACAAAGCTTAGAAATAGTACATAATAAATAAAATATTAACAACACTAAATATTGTATGTAAAAGCAAATAGTAATGATAACAAGAATGAAATCTTCAAACACACCCCCCCCCCCCCCAACACACATATACACACCTACCCCATCCCCAGCCCCCCACAACACACTTGCAAGTACACCCATCCCCATGAACACACTCTGCAGTAAAATAACCAAAAAACAACAACAACACACACACATAGAATACATAGAGAAGCAAGGGATAAGGCATAGCATAATAAATAATGCAAAGCAAAGTGGCAAGTATAAAAAGCTAAGCAATCACCCCCACCCTTATCAGCCTCACAGGCACACATCCACATCCACATAGTCATACAAACATACACAGGCACATACACACAACATGTGTACATGCACCCTCCCTCTCTCTTTCTTTCTATATCACACACACACACACACACACACACACACACACACACACACACACACACACACACGCACACACACACGCACGCACGCACGCGCACACGCACGCACACACACACACACACACACACACACACACACACACACACACACACACACACACACACACACACACACACACACTTTCCTAAGCGGGCATAGAAAATGTATGTTCTGAAAACAATAGCCTCATATACGTTTGAATTATTTACAAAATCGGGTGTTGAATAGCAAATTGTTGCCCCTTATGCGTCTTTCAGCACTGTCACTAAATGGGAACTCGGTCGGGCTAACTATGATAATTATATATATATTATTATACAAGTTTAAGCAAGGGGTGGGTGTGTGTGTCACATGAGTCCTCGTCGTGTTGACATACGGATCTATGTGGT
>CM065689.1:25253367-25263367 GCA_017654935.2 Phymorhynchus buccinoides | reverse complement strand
TTGAATCAGTCTGACAATGACCGAGATGGACACCTGAAGTCGCCTGGCCACTTCTCGCTTGGGAACACCATCTTGGAACCATGCAACAGCTCGTCCCCTATCCAACTCGCTCAATTTTCGTCGTGGAGGCATTGTCAAATCAGGCCTAATACTGGTGGTATGTCTTCTTATAAAGCCAAGCAAGAGACAGCATCTCACACATAAACAGTAGTGCTTGCACGTGCATAATGGTTTTTCCATCTGGCTTGTGCAATGTGTTCATGCAGAACGATCCAAAACAAGGTCCTTTTTTGCAAGTTTCCGCTTTTTCTTTTGCTGCCAAGCTCAGTAATAGAGAATCACGTGCAATGTTTCCACTAACACAACATCGCCCACTTACAGCTGAACAAGAATTCATAACAATTTGGCTTGACTGAGAAATAAATAACAGGAGCGAACGGAGTTTATTGCGCACCTGTTTTCTCATAGTGATCCTTAACTTTTTGTGAGTAGTGTAGTTAACATAATAGTTATATGGGTGTACGGCCAAAACGTTTGTGGCCTACAACCACTGCCCTGTTCTCATTTTAATTTAGCATTGGCCCCCCTTCAAAATGTCCAACACTGCGCTCTTTGGGTGCTGATAATCAAGTTCTCGTAATATAGGCGTACGATTAATGCTTTTCGGACAATAGCCATCGCTCAAACAGACAGTATCGAAAGACCAGGTCAAAACCATCAAGGTGATCGTTAACTGTATCAACTTCATTAAAAAAAAAACCAGTTCGTCCGCTGCAACATGCGTGTGCATATAAGATTAGGTTTGATTGTATTATCATACTATGTACGACTGTGTTTTGCATGCTCTTTATAATATTGGTTTGTTTGTCCCTTTTTATTATTGTTTAAGAGGGCTGGATGTTAAAAAAAGCTTGTTCTATTTGCTTATTCTATTACTCTCTATAAATAAATAAATAAAATTCATCCCCCCCCCCCCCCAAATCAAGGTAATCGACACTTTGCGTCACATGACCTTTCGATGGAGATGACAAAATAGGGCTAAACATGACTATAATATATTAGTGACTTGTTCTCGGCGACTTTGTAAAACAAAAACCGGTATGGTCATGCTTTACACAGAAAACATGGAACATCTGATACGCGCGCAGACAGAAATAGACCGCAGCTCAGACTTCTTGAGAACGAATTGTTCTGCCGAAGTGGTGTCCACAGAAAGCGTCCTCACTGTGCTGGCGCCGCCACAGTCTGAGCTCTACCGGAAGTTTCTACCTTCACAAAACGGTAAGGTATAACAAGGGGTTTGTGCCAGAAAGTTCTATTATTTTAAAAGACAAAGACAAAGAAGGCTGATGGTCTAGTACCTTCTCGCAGATACCCCTCGAAAATGTCCATGAAGATAATGATGTCATTTTATAGCTTCATTTGTATTTGACTTGAAGGAAAAATTAACCCTTTCACCGCTAGCCAGAGGTCAGCCAAACATGTCCATTAAATTTACCTGGGTAGAGAACAAAATCCATCTGCAGTATTGTGGATTCTTCTGTAACATATAATTATATATAAAATAAGGCATATCCTTACTTCCCAAAAGTAAGACAACAGGGTCATAGGGTAATATGTAGACCCCAATGTGATACCTTTTAGTGATATAGGTGTTAAATCACTGTGGTGCTAAAATGCGACTTTGGCGGTGAAAGGGTTAATGTAATCAAAGATTGAAAGAGTGAGGCTAAGAGAGGAGATAACGAAATTGAGCAAAGGAGGAGAACTCTCTGCAATTAACTCCCCTCCACCCAAATTTGATTACGATACTAAGTAGAGTTGAGAACCGGTTCAAATTTCGAACCGGTTTTAAACCGGTTTTTCAGATCCGAACCGGTCTTTTCGAACCGGTTTTTTTAACCAGTACTCGCATCAGTGGTTTCACCTATGCAAACATATTTATTTGTCAGAATATTCACACACGCGCGCGCACACATACACACATACTCAACTAAAAACTCAGCTCAACCCCAACAAACAATTTAATGACGGGGCCATCTGCCCGTGTCAAAGGAAGGTGAGGGTAGGGGCGTAGTTGAAAAATATAATAATCATAGGGAAAATAATGAAACCAAAGCAAAAACAAAACGTCATATGGCGGTTGGAGTGTGAAGGATGGTGGCACATTCACAACGCAATGAACTAGCTTTGAGAATAATCAGATATGTAGCGGGAGGATAAGGAATACAAAAGTATAATAATCTTAATTATGTACCTGAACAGATAAACAAAATGAGAAGAGAAAATCTTTCACAATAGAAGGAAAAAATATCACATATGAGCGCACGCACACACACACAATTACACGCGCACAACCGCACGCACCCGCACACGCGCGCGCTTGCACACGCACATGCACGCACTCACACATTCTCTCTCTCTCTCTCTCTCTCTCTCTCTCTCTCTCTCTCTCTCTCTCTCTCTCTCTCTCTCTCTCTCTCTCTCAGTCCCAGTGCTGGGTGGAGAAAGGCTGTTATTGCTAATCTCATGTTCCCTGGTTAAATAATATTTCCTTTTCGTTCTCTCTCTCTCTCTCTCTCTCTCTCTCTCTCTCTCTCTCTCTCTCTCTCTCTCTCTCTCTCTCTCTCTCTCTCTCTCTCTCTCTCTCTCTCTCTTTCTCTCTTTCTCTCTGTGTCTGTCTGTCTGTCGTCTCTCTCTCTCTCTCTCTCTCTCTCTCTCTCTCTCTCTCTCTCTCTCTCTCTCTCTCTCTCTCTCTCTCTCTCTCTCTCTCTCTCTCTCTCTCTCATTCTTACAACAATAATGACATATCAGTTCTACTTTTGGGCAATATCTTCAGTAAGCGCATCCATTTTAATCGAACAATAACTACTGAATGTACATTAAAAGCTACTCCCAATCCCAGTTATAACAATGAACACCCCCTCCCCCTCCTCCAAAAAGAAACCCGCAAAACAAATCAAATTTTAGACAAAACCGTACTTTAGAGGTCAGTACATAGAGAGAGACGGGGGATAGGGAGGGAGAGCGAGAGAGAGAGAGAGAGAGAGAGAGAGAGAGAGAGAGAGAGAGAGAGAGAGAGAGAGAGAGAGAGAGAGAGAGAGAGTATACACATTTACGTATGAATAAAATACAGTGCAAATATCATAGCAAGTTCATGTCCGTTTATTGATAAGAAAAAGCTTGTATGTGTGTGTGTGTGTGTGTGTGTGTGTGTATGTTTGTGTGTGTGTGTGTGTGTGTGTGTGCGCGTGCGTGCGTGTGTGTGTGTGTGTGTGTGTGTGTGTGTGTGTGCCGTGTGTGTGTGTGCGTGTATGTGTGTGTGTGTGCATGTGTGTGTGTGTGTGTCTGTGTGTGTGTGTGTGTGTGTGTGTGTGTGTGTGTGTGTGCAGATCAAAATCTTTTCGAACATATTTGCTCATCTTCTGCTAGCATAAGAATGTATAGAAATGAAATGAAATAAACTTAAAAAGACATTGTTTTATTGTTGTTCCATTCACAGTTCTCTTGGTGATTAGTCATGTTTGTTGTTCCACTACCCTCATTGATCGCACTGCCACATTGCAAGCACAAAGCAATACTTTCTACAATCACTCCATCACTCCATCACTCTTCCGATTTTTTCCAGGAGAAAATGCCTCCAAGTGTTCGTTACTGTAGTGTAGGCCTAATCATTGGCCATACTTGCTCCTTACAACTAGAAACAGCTACTCTTGGTTTACAAACACCCAATCTGCGCTGAGATTCAGTGTTGTTCTTCGAAAAGAATGCGTTATTCTAAGAGAAACTTACTTTCAGTCTGCAGTTAAAAAACCCGGTTCACAGCAACTCGAACCGGTTTTTTGAACCGCGGAATTTCAGGACCGGTTTTTCGGTTCAACCGGTTTTTTTCCCCACCTCTAATACTAAGCATCTAGCAAGGAATTGAACAAAGGAGAACTCTCTATAATTAACTCCCCTCCACGCAAAGTTAATTACCATACCAACCATCTAGCAAGAAATTGAACAAAGGAGGGGAACTCTCTATAATTAATTCCCCTCCACCAAAGTTTGCTTCCCTTTGGCTCTCATCCAAGCATGGCTAGATGGTTGGTGTCGTGATCAACTTGGTGGAAGGGAGTTAATTATAGACAGTTCTCCTCCTTTGTTCAATTTCATTAGGTTTGTGTGATTAGTCTTCTCTCACTACTTGCTTGCTGTCAGTTATTCTTTCATTTTACATTGAAAACGTACTTACCGTACGAAACGTCTGCATCTTTAGGATCAGTAAAAGGACCAAATACTACCAGACTGTGTTGTGTTTATGTGTCTACGACTGGACCAAGTGGTCATCTAATTATTTCCAAGTGTTTGTTTCATACTCCCCCCGTGGGGATACCGGGGGGTCTTCCCTACAAATAGTTCCCCCATCTTCTGGAAATTATGTGCTTGTAGCTTCCTCTAATTTGTTTTTCTCTTTGACTCTTCCCTTTTCCTTGCTTTGTGTCATCTACTATCTTTCTGACTTTTTGGCCCATTCTCCCGCCTTTTTTCCACAAAAATAAAATCTTCCATATATTTTTCTCCTTTTGAGCTCCTCCGAAATCGGAAAATGTCGGCTGAATGCAGCGAGGAGACCAGTGAAAACTGCAAAACGGACATACACGTACCCATTGTGGCCTTATGGCCTGGGAACGCAGAAGAAGAAGAAGAAGAAGAAGAAAAGTTTCATACTAATGAGGGATCGTCTGATGTTCATTTAAAAACCCGCTTTCCAAACATGTAATGCACAAACAATGGCAGTAACGTAAAGGTTTTCAATGTTTCAGATACTCAGGCCTAAGTCACCATTTTTACAGAACTGTTTTCATCACGCCTTCTTAATGCATGTGCATGTTTTGCAGGTCACGGTGTGTATGAACTGCAGATATCACCACGGAAGGACGGTCCCGTTGAACTGGGCACTGAGGCCTCTTTGGTTGGCCGTTTCTTCCCCTTGTACGGCCATTCCAACAAAGGTACCGGACCGGAGTCGATGGGAAGCCTCTCAGCATCTTTGTTTTCATCTTTGTTTGTATGCATGTAATCTTGAAAATATTGCAACGTTTGTCTTTTGATAACTTTGAATATTGATGGTGGCCTACAACCACGCACACGCACGCACGCACACACACACGCGCGCGCGCGCGCACGCTCGCACGCACAGCACGCGCGCGCGCACGCGCACACGCACACACACACGCACACACGCGCGCACACACGCACACGCACGCGCACACACACACACACACACACACACACACACACACACACACACACAAGAAAAAGCAAACCATTATTGTAAAAAAGCAAACCATTATTGCTTATTCAATGTTCCATCTGAAAATAAAAATTTTGACTTTGACTTTGACACACACACACACACACACACACACACACACACACACACACACACACACACACACACATTCAAAGATTCAAAGATTGTTTAATCCTTTGACCCCTTTTGGGGCATGGATGACTTGAAGCAAATCAAGCAAATACAAATGAACAATTGAAAACGGTTACAAAAGATAACTCTAATATAAGTAGCACACCGAATACAATGTCACACAACTTTACTAAACCTTACTTTTTTTGCTAATTTTAATAACACCTTTTTACCACCACAGAGCAAACGACAATAGCTAAATACGGACCGAGTATACACATGTACATTTTCTGGAGATAAACTGACATCTAATATTATTGTATTTGGGACATTTCATTACAAAATGAAACTCGTCACCAAGGTCATTGTGATCGCAGTCTCTACATAATCGTTCTTCGTGGGGTATTCCAAATCTTATACTGAAAAACCTTTATGTGTACTTTTACTTGTGGCGGTGCCATAGCCGATGAGGTTTAACCGAGGCGTGGTCATCGCCACAGCTATCTGTATTAATTTAAAAAATCGGGACTTTACTGGTTTCGTACTGCCTCCGGGCATTGCCTCCAGTATTGTTCCCACCATATTTGTATTTACAAATGTCCCATATGTGTCTGATTCAGACCAAGAGGACGTAAAACTCCATTTTCTCTCTATTCCAAATCTTCGGCCAATTTCTATCGATAATAATGAGTTTATGATTACCACACCGAAACCGTATTAGAGGATGTATATAAACATCAGGCAACATTTCAATATATCTTTCAAAATAGTTTGATTGGATTTCTTCTGGTGCTCCCGTGAAGAGTGGCTTACGTGATTTCTGTGTGCAATGTTTTTCAGAGTATCAGCTGGTGAGATACCCTACACCTGATGCCGCCTTCACTGCTGCTCTCCATTCCATGAATGGTAAGACAGGGAACAGAAGAAGAGGACTACATGTCTTCATGTGTGTGGGGCAGTGGGTGGATGCCTCGTGCCTCCATACGGGGAGCTGGACGACCCCGCCCCCTCCACGAGTCTTTCCCTGTGGGGATACCGGGAGGTCTTTCGTAAAAAATAATTCCCCCACCTTATGGAAGTTCTGTGCTTGTAACTTTCTCTAATCTGCCACTCTCTTTGACTCTGCCTTTTCCCTTTGCTTTCTATCATCTACTATCTTTCTGACTTATTGGCCCATTCTCCTGCCTTAACAAAAATCTTCCAAATATTTTTTCTCCTTTGAGCTCCTCCCAAATCGGAATGTGTCGGCTGTACACAGCGGGGAGACCAGTAAAAACTGAAAACTGGACACATATGTACCTTACCCATTATGGTCATATGACCTGGGAACGCAGAATAATAATAAGAAGCTTCATGTGTGGATTTCTAGATTTTGTTTTTTGCATTCGTCAAATGCTGATCTGTAGTTTGAAACAGATTGAAATTTGTAGCTTGATTAACCTTCAAGTTAAAAAAATAGATACAGTTTTAACAGAAATATGTGTTAGTAAAAATCAAAGTAGAGCTTTCCTTCTTCTTTTTCTTCTTCTTCTTCTTCTTCTTCGATCGCTCAGACAGTTTCCTGTCAATTATGATCGCAGATGCGTCATGCTGCAGCTATGCGCCTAAGTAAGAAATAATTAGGCCCAACATGTCCGACTTCGGCTGGGGTAGAACTTTTGAAATCCAGACTGTTAAAACAGTTTCTGTATGTTCACACACATGTTTTTCTTCCATGTTAACATTTCTACTTTAACTTATCATTGTGCACATGAATCTGTGAACAGGTTGTTCAAGGGTGTGGTAATCGATGCATGCAAGAATTCATCTAGATGGTTGTTTTTTTAGAAACAGAGGCGCATCAGTTTTAAAATTACATCAAAATATTGGTTTAAAGTGCAAATGATAATTTATTGTGTCATAAGCTTTGTTTCAGATTTTGCATAATTATTATCTTGACATTTTATATAATTATGTTTACATTGTTCCTTTAATTTGCTTCGTTTTTTTCTTTCAGTTTTGTTTCGTTTTTTTGGGGGGGTAGCATTTAACGTTGTATCTGACGATGCTTGTACCAATGGATATGTTGCAGTCCTTCCAGCAGAGAGTGAGAGACGATTGTTGCTGCCTCTCAGTACGTCCGACTATGATTAGATGTAATTGGGTTCCTCATTGTCTCCATTGACACAATTGTGTTTATTTTTTATTTTTTAAAGATTTCCATTCCTCGAAACCGAGGTAGGTTCTTTTCGCAATGTCTTTGTTTATTCATCAAAATCATTGTTTTGTAAACTGCAAAGTTGTTCTTAACGCTAGAATTAGATTGGACAAATATTTTTCAAAAGGTACAAAAATTAAAGGAAATCAAGACGAAATGGTTCCAAATTAAAAATCCTACATCGGATTTTGGGTACAAATATTGTTTTATGTCAAATGAATGTTAACAGTGATGAATTATACAGTTTTTGCCACGCTGAAAGAGAGAGCATTGAACACTTAAATTAATCTGGTTTTGTGAACATTCTATACTTTTCTGGACACAACTCGAAAATCTTTTGAAAGACAAATGTGCACATGTTGTGGCACTTAGATTTTCACTACCGTTAGTACTATTTGGATATATTGAACATTTTAAGTCCGATGCATGTAAAAAAAATCTTATTCTGATACTTGCTAAGTTTTTTTAATTATTATTTATCAATGCAAATATGGACAAAAGCTACCAAATCTATGCAGTTTTCTGTATTACTTAAAGAAAAGATATCAAATTGAAAAATATATTGCATATATGAATATGGAATACCAAGCGTTTTCTGAGAAGTGGCGGTTATATCTGCCGTTAATGGATTTATAGTTAATATAAAACAACAACTGCTTCTTTGTTCCTTTTCTGGGGGGAAAGCTTTGGGAATATAAAATGCTTTTCTCTGTGACAAACCTATATGTCCTCTGCCTTCATTATTTGTTTACCTTTACTGATGTTATTCTTTCATTAATAATTTCATATATTCATATTCATATACTGTTTCTTGGGTTAAACGGTTTTCTTATTCAACAATTTCAAATTATAAACAATAATTAGGTAACAGGGTAACAACAAGCATATAGCTTGTAACGTACCCGTACACAATACATTACATATGTTTCAAATGACGGAAGGTGTGTTCTCACCAATTAGAAAATATTTTTTTCAATATTTAGAAACATTATTCACAAACTAACAAACAAAGTGAACAAAATAGAAAAACCAGACACGACTGTTTCTTCATATTCCTTTGTTAAAGCAACATTATATTAATATGTCGGGGAATATATAAAGATATACAATGTGTACATTACTGTTTATTGATATGCTGCTGTCATATTACCATGTCTCAAACTCTTTCTTTGTTGAATTATGCTATTTCCCTTGGAAAAAAAGAAATTAAAGAAAACAAAACCCTGTAAAGTTGTTGTTTTTGGGGTGGAAAATCGTCATGTTTCTTTCGGTAAATGGATTTATGCTTCAAAATTGTTGAGTTCTCTCTTTGTAGAGTCTTTTATTCCACAACATTGTCGAGTTCTCTCTTTGTAGAGTCTTTTATTCCACAACATTGTTGAGTTCTCTCTTTGTAGAGTCTTTTATTCCACAACATTGTTGAGTTCTCTCTTTGTAGAGTCTTTTATTTCACAAAATTGTTGAGTTCTCTCTTTGTAGAGTCTTTTATTTCACCAAATTGCTGAGTTCTCTCTTTGTAGAGTCTTTTATTCCGCAAAATTGTTGAGTTCTCTCTTTGTAGAGTCTTTTATTCCACAAAATTGTTGAGTTCTCTCTTTGTAGAGTCTTTTATTCCACAAAATTGTTGAGTTCTCTCTTTGTAGAGTCTTTTATTCCACAAAATTGTTGAGTTCTCTCTTTGTAGAGTCTTTTATTCCACAAAATTGTTGAGTTCTCTCTTTGTAGAGTCTTTTATTTCACAAAATTGTTGAGTTCTCTCTTTGTAGAGTCTTTTATTCCACAAAATTGTTGAGTTCTCTCTTTGTAGAGTCTTTTATTCCACAAAATTGTTGAGTTCTCTCTTTGTAGAGTCTTTTATTCCACAAAATTGTTGAGTTCTCTCTTTGTAGAGTCTTTTATTCCACAAAATTGTTGAGTTCTCTCTTTGTAGAGTCTTTTATTCCACAAAATTGTTGAGTTCTCTCTTTGTAGAGTCTTTTATTTCACAAAATTGTTGAGTTCTCTCTTTGTAGAGTCTTTTATTCCACAAAATTGTTGAGTTCTCTCTTTGTAGAGTCTTTTATTCCACAAAATTGTTGAGTTCTCTCTTTGTAGAGTCTTTTATTCCGCAAAATTGTTGAGTTCTCTCTTTGTAGAGTCTTTTATTCCACAAAATTGTTGAGTTCTCTCTTTGTAGAGTCTTTTATTCCACAAAATTGTTGAGTTCTCTCTTTGTAGAGTCTTTTATTTCACAAAATTGTTGAGTTCTCTCTTTGTAGAGTCTTTTATTCCACAAAATTGTTGAGTTCTCTCTTTGTAGAGTCTTTTATTCCACAAAATTGTTGAGTTCTCTCTTTGTAGAGTCTTTTATTCCGCAAAATTGTTGAGTTCTCTCTTTGTAGAGTCTTTTATTC
>CM065689.1:25238367-25248367 GCA_017654935.2 Phymorhynchus buccinoides | reverse complement strand
CACAAACAAAAACAACACGAAGCTGTTATCCAAATGTTCATCTTTAATAGACTTCGACGGGGATTCACAAGGACAAGACGTCACACACAAACTTAAGGTCCAGCCACACGTACACCAAAACCGTACCACTGTGCGATACGATTAGATCACGTGCTCTCCAAGAAAAACGCGCTTCGAGATCACGTGGTCGAATCGTATCGTACAGTCGCACGACTTTAGCCAACGTGTGGCTGGCCCTTTATGTCCTCATGTACACGTCATTTACTGTTGTTTTCCACTCGTACACGCGCTCAGCAAACATCACGGCATAACTCAACACATGACATAGCACACGCACGCGCATCAGTGTACGCAAACACACACGCACACACACACACACACACACACACACACACACACACACACACACACACACAGAGAATAATCATAAATCATAAAGATTTAATATTAAATCTCTCTCTCTCTCTCTCTCTCTCTCTCTCTCTCTCTCTCTCTCTCTCTCTCTCTCTCTCTCTCTCTCTCTCTCTCTCTCTCTCTCTCAAAAAAGCCCATTGTGTGCTTACTCTTTTTCCCTCAATAAAATTTTTTTCGTTCGTTCGTTCGTTCTCTCTCTCTCTCTCTCTCTCTCTCTCTCTCTCTCTCTCTCTCTCTCTCTCTCTCTCTCTCTCTCTCTCTCTCTCTCTCTCTCTCTCTCTCTCTCTCTCTCTCTCTCTCTCTCTCTCTCTCTCTCTCTCTCTCTCGAGGTCTCGGTACACGTTAACAATATTCACAAGATATCCCTATTTTCCCATGGCAACACAGTGAGTTGTAAGTCATATTACGGTCTCTGTACACGTTAACTGACACTATTCACAAAACATATCTATTTCCCCATGGCAACACAGTGTTAGGCCACTCATAACATGACTAGCAACTCATTGTGTTGCCATGGTGAAATAGTGATATTTTGTGAATAGTGTTAACGTGTATCGAGACCTTTATGGGTGGTCTAACACTATGTTTAACATGGGGAAATAGATTATATTGTGAATAATGTTAACGTGTCCCGAGACCTTACTGTGTTGCCATGGGCAAATAGCGATATTTTCTGAATAATGTTAACCATGTACCGAGACCTTTATATTGTTTACAACTCACTGTGTTGCCATGGGGAAAAAGTGATATTTTCTGAATAATGTTAAAGTGTGCAGAGACCTTTAAGGTCTGTGTACACGTTAGCAATATTCACGAGATATTTCTATTTCCCCATGGCAACACAGTGATAGCCCACTCTATAAGGTCTCGGTACATGGTTAACATTATTCACAAGATATTTCTATGTCCCCGCCATGGCAACACAGTGATTTGCTTTATAAGTCATCTTACCCGCCCAGGTTTGTGTACACGTTAACATTATTCACAAGATAGTCCCCCATTCTATTTCACAAGATAGTTCTATTTCCCCGCCATGGCAACACAGTGAGTTGTAAGTCATATAAAGGTCTGTGTAGACGCTAACCTTATTCACAAGATAATTCTATTTCCCCATGGCAACACAGTGATAGCCCACTCTTAATATGACTTACAGCTCACTGTGTTGCCATGGGGACATAGAAATATCTTTGAATAGCGTGGGCTATCACTGTGTTGCCATGGGGAAATAGAACTATCTCGTGAATAATGTTAACGTGTACCGAGACATTTATATGATTTACAACTCACTTTGTTGCCATGGGGAAATAGCGATATTTTCTGACTAATGTTAATATTGTTCAGAGACCTTTACTGCGCTTGCCTGCTATAGTAGTACTACAGATCCAAATGAGCTGAAGGCAGAGATAGCCTGAGGCAGGGTGAAGGTCATCTTATCGCTCCTCCTTCCGTGCTGCACGTGCGGACAAGGAAAACAGTAGGAGAGAACCGATCTATTGTGTTCTTTTCTCCCCCGGTATCTGGTTCTAGCATAGATGCAGTCAAACCTCTTTTATAATACTGTCCATTAAAAAGAACTCCTCTCAACTATTAAGACTGATTTTTTTGTTTTGGCACGGAAGTACTGTATCTTACTATGATGTATGCATAAAACCGACCTCCGTTATAAGACCCCTCCAATTTAAGACCGTTTTCCCCCCCCCTGATTTATTGGAAATCTGAACATATATAGGACCTGTAGTCATGAGTGCATCTTAGACAGTCAACACGGGGATTGGCATGTAAACTAGGCTAAACAGCTCAACTGTTTTGGGGGGAGTTTATTTACATGCTAATCCCCGTTTTTACTGTCTAAGACGTACTCATGATGACTATACAGGGCGTGGCTAGTTCTCCCAATAATAAGCTTCACTTCTGACAGCATCAAAAGAGCCGATACTTCGCCAGTCAATGCCCCCCAGTCATCCTTGACCTTACATGACCTCTCACCCCCACCGCCAGTGCCACCAATCCGCTAGTTCTACTTATACATCTCTTCATGTCTATAAATGCTTCATATTCTTTCGTGTTCATCCACAGAACAAGTTCACCCCTTCCCACTCACTGACTCCCCTCGCCATTCCAGCCTCCGATGCTTATCTGCGAATTGCCAGTACAACCCCAGTCTTCACACAATTTGGTTCTTGTAGTGTTTCTGCCCACAGAATGAAAGCACGTGCAGTTATTAAGAATCGAAACAAAGTAGCCACCCCCCCCACCTCTCTTTCACATGTGTGTGTGTGTGTGCGCGTGTGCGCGCGCGTGTGTGTAGGGGGGGGGGGGGTGTGTGTGTGTGTGTGTGCGTGTGTGTGTGGTGGATGGCATTGAAAATTGGTAACATTTTGGTCCAAATTAACTGGTTATGATGGAGATCCATTTATCACGTCAGCAATATCAGTCCACCTAACAAATTCCATACTTATTATTATAATACCCGTACGAACTGTTGTCGTTGCTATTATGCAATATTTGATTTTCTACAAATAAAAATCGTTTTTATTGTATTTTTCAGAGGAAATACATATCCACACATTCAACAATGTAAACGTGATACTTATGATTCTTTTCAGTAATGTGACAGACTTGTATTCATTTTTCACTATTCTCTGATTCATTGGAAGAATATTTGCATGGCTTACCATCTTGGTTTTTTTATGACAAGCCATTGCAACAAGCTAAACACCTTGCGTTGAACAGACCAGAAAAGCAGCTGCTGTCATAAAACAAGACTCTAAAAGAGTTCCAAGGACACTGGTAGGATAAACAGCTTTGGGAATACTCACGCGAGGAACGCTTTCACCCTCATCTTTCGCCATCTCTGATGCGAAGATAATATCTATCTTCACTCCATGAGAAGATAATCTCTATGCTTAGATTTCCTCTCTTAGGTGAAGGGCAACCTCTATGTTCGCATTTCCACCCTTATTTGAAGATACTCTCTATGCTTAGATTTCCTCTCTTAGGTGAAGGATAATCTCTATGTTCGCATTTCCACCCTTATTTGAAGATAATCTCTTTGTAAACCTCAAATTTCTTCTCTTATTAGAAGGCAATCTTCATGCTTAGTTTATCCCCTTTCGCATTCGCATTCGCATTCCCCTCTTGAGAAGACAATGTCAGTATTCATATTTATTTCGTAATGAGAAGTCAATTACCTCTGTGTTTAAATTTCTTTTCTTATAAGAAAACAATCTCTGTGTTCAACATTTCTTTCTATGCGAAGGTTGTCTCCATGTTCACGTGTCTTCTCTTAAATGGGCACCCTGACGGATGAGTGTTTGTAAGAAACACGTCGAGATCACCAGAAAAACACCCTTTACAGAGATTGTAACACTCACTTTGCTCTGGTTTCCTAGAAATCAAACCGTCAAATCGGCGATTCCTCCTTGGCGGAGGTGCTGGAAGTCAAATTATTTCACCCAAAGAGAAGGCGTGTGGCGTCTTTTTCCTAATGGCCGCCAAATCGTTTGCACGAATTTTTCGCAATACAAGCCTTTTTATTTTATAATTTTTTTTACTAATTGAATACAGTTTATCTAAAGGAGTTTCGCTCACAACAAAAGAAATAGCTCCATTTTTTTTTTTACTGCTCTACAAAAAAAGAAAACGCTTCAACCACAATGAGTGACCTCCACCCACCCCATCCCAAATGGCTACTCTCTCCGGCATCTCCGTCAAGGAGGAATCGCCGTTTTGACGGTTTAATTTCTAGGAAACCAGAGCAAAGTGAGTGTTCCGATCCTTGAAAAGGCAGTCTTTCTGGTGATCTCGACGTGTTTCTTGCAAACACTCATCCGTCAGGGTCCACCTTTAATTAAGAAAAGATCATCTATTCACATTATTTTCTCCTCTTACGAGAAGGCCATCTCTATCTTCACGTTTCTTTCCCTGACTTAAAGCGAGATTGCTTCTCCGTTGACGTTATTTTCTATGAGAAGATAATTTGATAGAGAAAAAAGCTGCGTTAATTCTCGGATGTCGTTGTCACTTAGGGGTAAACTCCCTTGGCAGATCAGAACCGGAAGTGTCGGCGGACATAACTGTGGCATTAATTGTCGGTTGTACGCAGGGACCCTGGGAAGATAGACGGGGTTCATGGGGTAAGTGTTGCAATCTATCATGACAGCATCCTTTGACATCTCGTAACGGTGCATGAACTGCAGTTGGAAGGAAGAGAAAAGTCGTTTTTCATTTCATTTTAGAGTTCGCTCGCAGAAAGATCGTTGAAGAGTGATTATTGATTGCTGCAATTAATGTGTCAGTCTGGTTCTCTTTTAATTTGTCACTCTATGTCTAATTTGTAGAGTTGAGAACTGGTTCAAATTTTCGAACCGGTCTTCTCGAACCGGTTTTTTTAACCAGTACTCGCATCAGTGGTTTCACCTTTGCAACATATTTATTTGTCAGAATATTCACACACGCGCGCGCACACATACGCACACACTCAACTAAAAAACTCAGCTCAACTCCAACAAACAATTTAATGACGGGGCCATCTGCCCGTGTCAAAGGAAGGTGAGGGTAGGGGCGTAGTTGAAAAATATAATAATCATAGGGAACATAATTAAACCAAAGCAAAAACAGAGCGTCATATGGCGGTTGGAGTGTGAAGGATGGTGGCACATTCACAACGCAATGAACCAGCTTTGAGAATAATCAGATATGTAGCGGGAGGATAAGGAATACAATAGTATAATAATCTTAATTATGTACCTGAACAGATAAACAAAATGAGAAGAGAAAATCTTTCACAATGGAAGGAAAAAATATCACACACGAGCGCGCGCCTACACACACAATTACACGCGCACAACCGCACACACCCGCACACACGCACGCTTGCACACGCACATGCACGCACACAC
Source organism: Phymorhynchus buccinoides (assembly GCA_017654935.2). Lineage (NCBI taxonomy): Eukaryota > Metazoa > Mollusca > Gastropoda > Neogastropoda > Raphitomidae > Phymorhynchus > Phymorhynchus buccinoides. The sequence continues at coordinate 25,243,052 of CM065689.1, read as the reverse complement.
ACATTCACTCTCTCTCTCAGTCCCAGGGCTGGGTGGAGAAAAGCTGTTATTGCTAATCTCATGTTCCCTGGTAAAATAATATTTCCTTTTCTCTCTCTCTCTCTCTCTCAGACCCAGGGCTGGGTGGATAAAAGCTGTTATTGCTAATCTCATGTTCCCTGGTAAAATAATATTTCCTTTTCTCTCTCTCTCTCTCTCTCTCTCTCTCTCTCTCTCTCTCTCTCTCTCTCTCTCTCTCTCTCTCTCTCTCTCTCTCTCTCTCTCTCTCTCTCTCTCTCTCTCTCTCTCATTCTTACAACAGTAATGACATATCAGTTCTACTTTTGGACAATATCTTCAGTAAGCGCATTCATTTTAATCGAACAATAACTACTGAATGTACATTAAAAGCTACTCCCAATCCCAGTTATAACAATGAACACCCCCTCCCCCTCCTCCAAAAAGAAACCCGAAAAACAAATCAAATTTTAGACAAAACCGTACATCGTTTGGGTTTTTTAGAGGTCAGTACATAGAGAGAGACGGGGGATGGGGAGGGAGAGCGAGAGAGAGAGAGAGAGAGAGAGAGAGAGAGAGAGAGAGAGAGAGAGAGAGAGAGAGAGAGAGAGAGAGAGAGAGTATACACATTTACGTATGAATAAAATACAGTGCAAATATCATACAAGTTCATGTCCGTTTATTGATAAGAAAAAGCTTGTGTGTGTGTGTGTGTGTGTGTGTGTGTGTGTGTGTGTGTGTGTGTGTGTGTGTGTGTGTGTGTGTGTGTGTGTGTGTGTGTGTGTGTGTGTGTGTGTGTGTGTGTGTGTGTGTGTGTGTGTGTGTGTGTGTGTGTGTGCAGATCAAAACCTTTCGAACATATTTGCTAATCTTCTTAGCATAAGAATGTATACAAATGAAATGAAATAAACTTAAAAAGACATTATTTTATTGTTGTTCCATTCACAGTTCTCTTGGTGATTAGTCATGTTTGTTGTTCCACTACCCTCATTGATCGCACTGCCACATTGCAAGCACAAAGCAATACTTTCTACAATCACTCCATCACTCCATCACTCTTCCGATTTTTTCCAGGAGCAAATGCCTCCAAGTGTTCGTTACTGTAGTGTAGGCCTACTCAGTGGCCATACTTGCTCCTTACAACTAGAAACAGCTACTCTTGGTTTACAAACACCCAATCTGCGCAGTGTTGTTCTTCGAAAAGAATGCGTTATTCTAAGATAAACTTACTTTCAGTTTGCAGTTAAAAAACCCGGTTCACAGCAACTCGAACCGGTTTTTCGAACCGCGGAATTTCAGGACCGGTTTTTCGGTTCAAACAGGTTTTTTTCCCCACCTCTACTAATTTGTGTTCTCTGTATTTACCTGTCTGGTTTATCTGTTTGTCTGTGTGTCTGTCTGTCCCTCTCTCTCTCTCTCTCTCTCTCTCTCTCTCTCTCTCTCTCTCTCTCTCTCTCTCTCTCTCTCTCTCTCTCTCTCTCTCTCTCTCTCTCTCTCTCTCTCTCTCTCTCTCTCTCTCTCTCTCTCTCTCTCTCTCTCTCTCTCTCTCTCTCTCTCTCTCTCTCTCTCTCTCTCTCTCTCTCTCTCTCTCTCTCTCTCTCTCTCTCTCTCTCTCTCTCTGTGTGTGTGTGTGTGTGTGTGTGTGTGTGTGTGTGTGTGTGTGTGTGTGTGTGTGTGTGTGTGTGTGTGTGTGTGTGTGTGTGTGTGTGTGTGTGTGTGTGTGTGTGTGTGTGTGTGTGTGTGTGTGTGTGTGTGTGTGTGTGTGTGTGTTTCTCCTGTCTCTGTTTTCCTGTACTCTGTATCTGCCTCTCCCTTTCTAGCCCTCTGTTCGAAACCTGTAAAACAAGACTAAACAACAACAACAACAAGAACACAGATTCAAGAAAAAATCTAAACAAACAAATCACAACCAAGTAAGCATGCCCGTAACATCCCCTTCATCACCTTCATTGTCCGCTTGCTTCTATTCGAACCCACATCCTCGAACGAGAAGAAGAAGAAGAAGAAGAAGAAGAAGAAGAAGAAGAAGAGAAGAAAAGAAGAAGAAGAAGAAGAAGAAGAAGAAGAAGAAGAAGAAGAAGAAGAAGAAGAAGAAGAAGAAGAAGAAGAAGAGAAGAAGAAGAAGAAGAAGAAGAAGAAGAAGAAGAAGAAGAAGAAGAAGAAGAAGAAGAAGAAAAGAAAAAGAAGAAGAAGAAGAGAAGAAGAAGAAGAAGAAGAAGAAGAAGAAGAAGAAGAGAGATTGAGAAGAAGAAGAAGAAGAAGAAGAACGACAACAAGAAGAAGATTGAGAAGAAGAAGACAGAAAGAAGAAGAAGAAGAAGAAGAAGAAGAAGAAGAAGAAGAAGAAGAAGAAGAAGAAGAAGAAGACGAAGAGGAAGAAGAAGATTGAGAAGAAGAAGACAGAAAGAAGAAGAAGAAGAAGAAGAAGAAGAAGAAGAAGAAGAAGAAGAAGAAGAAGAAGAAGAAGAAGAAGAAGAAGAAGAAGAAGAAGAAGAAGAAGAAGAAGAAGAAGAAGAAGAAGAAGAAGAAGAAGAAGAAGAAGAAGAAGAAGAAGAAGACGAAGAGGAAGAAGACAGAAAAGAAGAAGAAGAGAAAGATGAAGAAGAAGAAAGAAGAAGAAGAAGAAGACAGAAAAGAAGAACGAAGAAGAAGAACAACAACGACGACGACATCAACAACAACAACAACAACAACAACAACAACAACAACAACAACAACAACAACACAAATGATATATCAACGACATGGCATTCCAGGGCCATTACAACGCAAACGTGACAGTAAACAACAAACAACATAAACAAACCTAACATTTTACATTCACAGATCGCCGAAAGAACCTTGAATCAAAAAGGGTAGTTAATTTATGCTGTAGCTTTATAAATAGGTATAACTATACAATTCCTTTAAAATCCTAAAAAAACACCCACACCCACAACACAGTGTTTTATGTTGAACCACGGGGGTTTTACGAGGTTAAAAAAAAAGGAAACGACGAAGAACACAGAAGAAGATCAAACAAGTTCTAACACGATGGGGTTGATAAACCGGTGCCAGAAGTAAGAGCAGTTCAGTCTTATCAGTGTTCAGAGAGATGGGCTGTATGGGAACCACAGCTCTAGGAGAATGCATGGACAGACTGACAGCGGGGAAGAGAGATGTCGATGTACATCTGATCTGCCGGAATAGAATGGAAATAATAACCAACACCTTTCGAATGGCATTGTTGGAATGGGGCAAGCAAAGTGGTGGAATGTAATCTTGAACTAGGCCCGCCCTTTACTCAAATGTGACCCGTCACCACAAAATGAGTCACGTTGTCACTTTTGAGTTATTAACAAATCATTATGCTGGATGGAAAGAGCTTTCTAACAACCCAAACATTTTGTAAATCGGACTATTTGTTGCAAAGTTATGAAGACTTGAAGTCGTATACTCGGAAAATCGGCGAAATGAGAAAATGCAAGCAGAAAGTTTCAAAATGTCTACAAAACCACCAGATGTTTCTGACAAAAACACACTTTTAAGACAGAAAGGGATGATCTTACACTTCAATACTTCTGTATGAGGTAGTAGAGCGAGACCAGTTGTTCAATAATACAAGTCAAAATCTGAGAATTGATGATTTGACCCCCTTCCAACAAAAATTGCCTCTAGGGGGTAATTACGTTAGCTAGGGACCACACGACTCATTTTGTGGCGACGGGTCACAAATGGTATTAGTATTAGGTATTAGGTACTTTATAGTAACAGAGTCATCTCTGTGAAATTCGGGTTGCTCCCACCTGTAGAGCGCGTCGCAGCCAGAAGCGCGCCACTCCATTTAAAAAAGAAAATTTTGCTTGCGATTTTTGTGTGACTGATGAGGAAGGAAATTTAAATTTTGACCAAATGTTCGTTGCCACTGGGTTTAACGTGTGCTAGGTGCATGGGCACACGGGACCTCGGTTTATCGTATCATCCGAAAGACTCCACGTTCAGACCGCAAGGCCTAGTGCAAAGTGAGAGGAAAAATCCCCTGTACCCAGGTTCGAACTCGGGTTTACTTGACACGAGGCGAACGCGATACCTCTGTGCCACTCTACACTGTGGCTTTGCATCATTGGTTGATGTTAGTCTAAAGTTGGGGTCAAATGAAAAGTGAGAGCTGCACAATGTACATAGTTTCCTACAGTCTTGGGAACTATAATAAAGACTACGACTCTCAACTAAGGAATACGTGGTAAGATTTAACGTGGTGACAGCCCAGACATGGCTTTAGTTGTCGACGGGGGATAATCTTAATGTTAATCTTAATCTCAACCATTGGTTCGTCGTCTCCCCCCCCCCCCACCCACCCCCGAGCGTGGGGATACCGGGGGTAGGGGGGGGGGGTCTTCCGTACAAATAATTTCCCCACCTTCTGGACGTTCTGTGCTTGTAACTTCCTCTAATCTGTCTCTCTCTCTTTGACTCTGCCCTTTTCCTTGCTTTCTGTCATCTACTATCTTTCTGACTTTTGGCCAATTCTCATGCCTTTTTTTTCAACAACAAAATCTTCCATAGAGTTTTCCCCTTTGAGCTCCTCCGAAATCGGAATGCGTCGGCTGAATGCAGCGGGAGGGACACCAGTGAAAACTGGAAGACGGACACATACGTACCCATTGTGGCTTTATGGCCCGGGAACGCATAAGAAGAAGAAGAAGAAG
>CM065689.1:25218367-25235867 GCA_017654935.2 Phymorhynchus buccinoides | reverse complement strand
TGAAGCACTCACACACGCACACTCACACGCACACACATACGCACAACAGACACACACACACACACACACACACACACACACACACACACACACACACACACACACACACACACACACACACACACACACACACACACACACACACGCTTCAAAGGATCATTCCTTTAATCCTACAACCTCTTTCTGTCTCAGAAATGCCATGTTATCATCAAGGATAGTAAGGATTTTCCTTAACGTCGATATCCTGCATGGCATCCACCTTACGTACCCCCACCTTGATCATGTTTTCCATTGAGCAGCGCCGGAGCACCCTCCTTCTGTGAAAGGCCATCAGACAATGAATACCCTATTAAAGAGCTATCGCCACGCCTGGCAGGACAGGCACAAACAACAAGCTGCAATGCTCCAGTCACGTGTGTGCGTCCACCCCCCACCCCTCGTGGGGATGCCGAGTGGTCTTTTGCATAAATAGTTCCCCCACCTTCTAGAAGTTCTGTGCTTGTAACTTCCTCTAATCTGTCGCTGTCATCGATCTACTATCTTTCTGCCTTTCCGGTCCATTCTTCTGCACCCTTTGTTTTTTCTTCTTCAAGAAACACTTTCAAAAAGATTTCCTCCAGCCAATGTCGTAGACATGCTGGGCCTAATTATGTTCTTACTTGTGCGCATAACGGCAGCATGACGTATCTGCGCTCATAATTGACAGGACACTGTCTGAGCGATCGAAGAAGAAGAAGAAGAAGAAGTGTGAGCGTCATTCTGCCGTTTCCGAATATGGCTTCCAGAGAGAAGAGGAGGCACCTGCTATTGAGGACGGCTGGGCTAGAATTGATATGCAGTGGAGACAAAGATTCTCAAAGGGTAAGATGGACTACTTAAGAGTTACAGCGAACCGGGCTGATAGAGTTATCGTTAGTCAGGTAGTTATACACCATTCACAGCGGCGGCTATCCAAAAACTCAGACTGGAATTTGAACGGAGAATTCAACTGGCCTATCGACGTGTAAAATGTGTCACGTTTAAAAGGGACATAACCAGTGTTTCTGTCCTCACTACTCATATGGGGAAAAGAGACCGGATGCTTGTCTTCCCCTATACAGTCTTTGGTGGAGATGCCTTGTTCATGGTACATCCCCACTCTTTCGGCCAAAAGGCGTTTGATACAACTGGCGTTGGGGAAGGTCCCCAAAGGCCAACTAATCTCTTTGACTGAGGCGCTAAGACCCAGTGCAGATGCTTCCTAGTTTGAGAGTCATTGTGTTTCAGAAAATACTAAGCTGTACCATGATTTTCAATTACTGAAGACAACCATTTATTATACAGCTCGGACGTTTTTCTTGAGCTCCAACGTTTTCTTTTAAGCCAGCCAGCCACACGTCAGTTAAACTCGTACGACTGTACGATACGATTGGATCACGTGATCTGGAAGCGCGAATCACATTTGTTCTTGGAGACCACGTGATCGAATCGTATTGTACAGTCGTACGATTTTAGTGGACGTGTGGATGGCCCTTTAGAGGTAGGCATACATTTTTTATAGTTAGTATTGTATGGTAGTATGTTAATAACTAGTGTAATAGGGCATTTGCCACGCGCCGGCGACCTTGAATTTCACTGAGTTGAATTTAGAGAGTTGAATTAGAGAGGTCAGTGCAACTCGGGCAGAACGAGCGTGGGGCAAATTAGTAGTAGTCTAGTATAGTGAACGAACACTCGTGGCAAACACCCTATTGCAGAGGGGAAAAATGAAGAGGTAGAGCTGACCTGATGCAGTACAAATTTGAAGCTTTCGAACGTTGTTCTTCTTCAGCGGGGGACAGGTAGGGGATTTTGTCTAATATTGTAATTACTCGCAGAATTTAATGAAAGTCTGTTTATGAATTTAATAGCAAGTATTTATAACATCCCAAAACAGTGATAACAAACGAGTGTAAAACAGTGTATTATTGGTACAACAGCTTGGTTAACTACAAACATTTAGTCCAAACGTTATTTATAAAATGACACTTTGGCTGCTTACCAAAATTAATTAATGTAATTACCAAATTACCACATTTAGAATGTTTACACTATTCTACTAAAATGACAAATACATTGTGGTTTCTTGAAAGAAATATTGCTTAAGTTGGTTGCCTTGTGGCGAGTCTACGATAGTTGTTGTTTTTGTTTCATCATGATTTTTGAATCGGGACTTCAATCAGTCGAATCAAAATTATGGTGCGACAGTACCATCGGCTGAACTGTAAGCCACCGAAACATTTGCGACTGAATGGCACAGAAGATTAAAAAACAACAACAAAAACAACAACAACAACAACAACAACAACATGCCATCTGTGACAACCTTCTGGAAGAGGAGGAGGAGATAATGTGTCATTTTTTTGGTATTGATAGTAAAGTGTGAAGAGGAGGGGGGAAAACAACAAAACAACAACAACAGCACCACCACCAACAACAGCAACAACAGCAATAACATCAGCGGGGGTCTGGGTACCCATAGAGAAGCAACAGTTGTTGCAACACAAAATCGATGTTTTGTGAAGATGAGGCTTCTGAAGTTCATCAAGCAAATGGCCTTCCAGACCTCTTTCCTTCACTGTGTTTTCCCGCCATCTCTTATAAGAATCAGCAGATATTGTATGTGACAGTCTCTGTCTTCCTCACCTTCACTCTCCCCCCCCCCCTCTTCCACACCCTGACAATTCTTCTCCTCTCTTGAAATTCCCCAGACGGGCCATTATCGACACCAGCCTCATTCCGTGTGTACTACCGTTGGTGAAGGGAAACCCGCAACAAGGCGGAAAGCCATATAGATGTACTTTCAGAACTTGCGTAAATCTGTAACAAGATCATTATAAAACTAAGGCTAATTAGGGTTTTTTAAAAGCATGGAACGCTAAATACTCTTATAATGAATGATTCCTGTAATTGTGCTAACCCTATATCAGTACATCATTTGTTAAAAGAATGCTCAATTTTAACATAACTTTACAATGTTTCCTGTATTTAGTAATTGTGGTAATCCTATATCAGTACATCATTTGTTAAAAGAATGCCCAATTTTAACATCACTTTACAGAAAAAAGTCCATTGACTTAGTGAATTATGAGAATCACAGTCAAATATTATCCAGCCCTTTCGTCTTTGATATTGCTACTGTTATAGCAAATTCTGAAACTGCCAAATTGTTATGATTTTAGACGCCTCGTTACTAGAAATTGTTGTATTTTATGCATTAGTTTTGTTAATTATCAATACGTTTTTCGTTCTTTGTTGTGTCTACAATCACTAGGGTAAGACGGCGTAAAAAGCCCATGGGCGGGTAGGAAGCCCATGCCAATGATCTCATGAAATGAAGCACCTTTCAGTCACATTTTGCCCATGAGACGAACACTTACTTTCTGTCACATTTTGCCCATGAGACGAGTGTTAATGTTTAGTGTTCGTCTCATGGGCAAAATTTGACTGAAAGGTGAATCATTTCATGAGATCATTGGACAACAATATATCTCTTATCTAGGGTAATGTGCAAACGGCTCCCCATATGTCCTGTTTACCCAGCAGATACTCCTGGCCGAAATAATCAGCCACTTATTGGGATGATTGTCAATCACAAGGGAATGGACCCGCGAACGCTGCAGGCCGCACATTAACTATCACTGTTCCTGAGTTAGTGGGGTTCTTAATAATTAAGTTGATGTTGTAACAAATATGCCTCCTTTTTTTGCGGCCGTTAGAGTGGGATCTTGTATGGCGAGCCAACCTAACAGGCATCATGTATCTAGGCATCGTGGAAAATTCTGTCAATTGTTGTTATGATCATTTCAGTATTTTTGTGCTGCTGCAATTGGAGAGAGAGAGAGAGAGAGAGAGAGAGAGAGAGAGAGAGAGAGAGAGAGAGAGAGAGAGAGAGAGAGAGAGAGAGAGAGAGAGAGAGAGAGAGAGAGAGAGAGAGAGAGAGACGTCCCATTTCTCCAACTCAGGCTTCAGTTGCAAAGTTCTTTCGTTCTTTGAAACTAGCACTAGGAGAACAAAAAAACCCACAAGTCCGTAGTACTATCTCTCTATCTCTGCAGCACGCTGCCAGCTGATGATTCTCTCAAAGGACAGCCCGCCGAGCGTTGCCCAGAGAACAACAGCGCGAAACACCAGCCAGTGGTGTGGGTGTTACTGACAATATGCTTGTCACTGAAATCAATAGAACCTCGGTCTTCGCAATTTTGAAGAAGAAACAATTCAGGCTGATGGAAGAGAAGCCTAAAAACACCACTAGTGCATCTTCTTTTCGTATGATTACGATTCAGGGCCGGACCTGGGACACATTAAAGGGGGGGGGGGGGTACAAACAAGGGTTGGGGGCCGGCGTAGGACCCCCGGGTGGGGTCCAGGGGCAACGCTCTTGGTGGGGGTCAGGGGGCAAGACCCCCTGAAGCTGACATTTTTTTTAACAAAATAAAGTGCCCAAACTCCCTTTAAATTGTACCTTAGAACAACAAAACAGTAGGTATGTCTTTCTTTTTTTTCTCTTTATTTTTTTTTTTTTTGGGTGGGAGGGGGGTGGGGGGTCGGAACCCAGGTACCCCCCCCCCCCCCGCCCTTTGATCCGGCCCTGCGATTGATGGCAAATGCTTAAAACAACAACGAAAGCAACAGGAACGGACTAAGGACTTTTTTGCTTTATTGCTGTCCCACTGATCTTCCAGTCCGTGTACTGTGGCGTTGCTCTCACGCCGCTTATTCCCAGTCCCAACTCGCAGCCACACCCCGGTGTGTCATGTCCCAGGATCCTTTACAACAGGCAGCCCAAGAGGAGGAAATCTGTGTTAGTTCGTCAAGAAGCAACCACCAAAGGAGACGTTGCATTGCTGCTGAGTCACTTCGGCGGAGCTTAGTGGAGTTACGTGAAGCACCTTTTACGAATATTTGGTATTGGTATTGGTATTTGGTATAATTATTCTAGTCACAGAGACTTATCTCTGTGAAATTCAAGCTGCTCTCCCCTCGCCGCAAGTGCAGCGCCTACCCAATTTGTTTTGGGGGGTGAGGAGGGGGTGTGGGCACACTTGGAAAACCAAGCTATCAATTTGGTCATACCAGGCAGCGGGATTTCTCGCTGCACTTACAGACTTTCAACTGCCGTGGGATTTGTACGTGCGTAAAGCGCACGGGTCAGACTAGCTTTAAGTCCCCATCCGAAGGACTCGACGTTCAGTTCGATTTTCCTGTCAAACTAGAAAGAAAGGGCGAGGCCGGGATTCGAACCCGGGTCACTCACGCTGCAGTCACGCATTACATTTGGCAGGCGAACGTCTTAACCAATCTGCCACCTTTCTCCCTAACAGAACTTACGATAACAATTGATTTTTTTGCAATTTACTTATACATTTCAGTATGTCTTTGTTGGCCAACTGTTCGCATTAATTTCGCAGAAAAAAAGATTAACGGAAGTTATCTCTTTAGGTTCAAAATATATTATTTTTATTAATCCCCCCCCCCCCCTCCCTTCTCCATTTCTGAACAATGTCACGTATGTGCCTTTTTCAGGTCAGAGGACAACCTTTCGATTTCATTAGCCAACGATTTCTGCTCATATTTTAATCTATGTACTTTCATCATGTCAAAACGCGTCAAGCTTAAAGTGGCACCCTGACGGATGAGATTTTTAGCAAGAAACACGTCGAGATCACCAGGAAAACACCCTTCACAGAGATCGCAACACTCACTTTGCTCTGGTTTCCTAGAAATCAAACAGTCAAATCAGCGATTCCTCCTTGGCGGAGGTGCTGGAAGTCAAATTATTTCAGTGAAAGAGAAGGCATGGCCGCCTGAGTTTAGACCGAATCGTTTCCACGAAATTTTCCCAATGCAAGCCTATTTATTGCTTTAAAAAAAGTGTATGCAGTTTACCTAAAGGAGTTTCGCTCACAACAAAGGAAAATAGCTCCTTTTTTTTTTGCACTACAAAGAAGAAAACGCTCCAACCACAATTAGTTGACTCCACCCACCCCGTCCAAAATGGCTTATCTCTCCGGCATCTCCGCCAAGGAGGAATCGCTGTTTTGACGGTTTGATTGATAAGAAACCAGAGTAAAAATGAGCGTTCCTATCCTTGAAAAGGCTGTCTTTCTGGTGATCTCGACGTGTTTCTCGCAAAAACTCCTCCGTCAGGGTCCACCGTTAAAGTTTTATTCTCCCTTTAGTGACGAAGATCTTGATACTGACATGACACCCAAAACGTGCGGCGCTCTCCACTCTCCAGTCGGGGGAGGGGAGAAAACTGATGCAGCAGCGCAACAAAGTAGCCGTCTGCTGGCCCCACCTGCCCACCGGTTTGATTGTAGTGTGTGTGTGTGAGAGAGAGCTTCTACCTGGGTGTTTATTTGGAACAGTTTGGAACAGTTTTGAAACAGGCTCCATCACTAGCTGCTGCTAGAAATAGCCGCGGACGAGCTGCTCCTTCTTTGGCTTGGGTTTGTGCCTTTTCGGATGCTTCGGAAGAAGTTGTTAAAACGTCAGAAAGAAGTCAAAGAGCATGGCTCGATGTTGATTTGTCGTCTGCTTGCTTTGGGTCAGTTTTTGGATGGAGTAAAAGGGTCAGATTTATTTTGTTTGTTTGTTTGTTTAAGCTTCCGTGTGGATATTTCCTTCTTGATTTTGTTGTCAGCGGTAAAGTGAAGACATGACTGTTCGGTTGTTGTTTTTTTGTTCGAGTTTTTTTTAAATCAGAGAATTGAACATGAAACCTTCCCCGTGGGGATACTGGGGGGGGGGCTTTTGTAAAATATAGTTCCCCTACCTTCTGGAAGTTCTGTGCTTGTAACTTCCTCTAATCTATCACTCTATTTGACTCTGCCTTTTCCCTTTGCTTTATATCATCTACTATCTTTCTGACTTATTGGCCCCATTCTCCTGCCTTTAAAAAAAACCATTCTTCCAAATAATTGTTCTCCTTTGAGCTCCTCAGAAATCGGAATGTGTCGGCTGTACACAGCGGGGAGACCAGTGAAAACTGAAAACCGGACACATACTTACCTTACCCATTATGGCCTGGGAACACAGACGAAGAAGAAGAAGAAGAACATGAAACCAACAGCTGAAATGTATAGTTTAATTTTCCTTTCTTTGGTTAACCTAGTGATCCATGTCAGTTTTGTGTGTTCAGTTTTCATCCAGAATGAAAAACAATTCAGTGCTTAGTGGTTAGTTGTTGCGTTGAATGTCTCGACAATTGAAACGTTATACTGTTTTTGAACCTTTCGTTAGTTTACCTATTAACACTTTAATTCATTTTGTGTGTAGACATTAATGAAGAACATTGGACTTTCCAATACTGAATGGCCAGATGTGGTTTTGAAAGATTTGACTTAAAATTTGACACGGCTTTTGCGGGGCTTTTGTTGGTAACTGGTTCTGTTTCTTGTTTTGCTCTAAAAGCTGCTTCAGACGATCCGACCCAGTTGGATGAAACTTTTTGTTACCATTCCACAGTTTGTTTTCTTTTGACAAAGTGAGTAGAAATCATAAATGTACATTTTGGTCGGATTAAACTCTTCCATCTGGTGGGATGGAATTGGCGACTGCGCCATGTACTTCCAACGCACTACTCAGGCAGTTGTGGGAACACAGCCAATGCTTGCTGATAGTGTGAAGACGGCACACGGCCACAACTAGTTGAAATAAATGAGGTTCACAACTGAATGTTCTTCCAACTAAAAGGTTGGATAGTGTGATGCGGCTTTAGGATTGTCGTTAGTTAACAGTTTATCCCCCAAATCTCTAATCGAACATTACTCTCTTTAAGATTTATACGATCGACAATCATTGTTTGAACATTGTTAAATGTTATATAACAGCCCATTCAAAAGCTTATTCAAGGCCTCCTTGTGACAAATTATTGATTCAGCAGTTGTGTCTTTCTGATGGAATGAAAATCCGTTTAACGTCATCCGGTCTGAAACAGACACATATGGGACATTTGTAGATATAAAGATGGTGGGAACGATCCTGGAGGCAGTGCAACTCCAGAAAAGTCCCGCATTTCTAGCGATACAGATGTTAGCGATAAACGTATTTACGTGTCTTTCTTTCATGATTTTGGGTAATCGACTCAATCCACGGAGACTTGGTGAACGACCCCACACTCACGTATGACAGAAAACAACGTACAGAAGAAAGGAACACGTTGTCAAACTAGCTACCTCTGCAGCAACTGTCCACAGTATTAAAGACACACCAGGTCCGTGAGTGAAAATCACGGCTTTCACGTGTTTCCCTCTCTCGCTGGTAAGAAATCTTATTTTGACCAAATGTGGCTCCCATGCAAATTTCCTCATGCACGAAAACGAAACATCACATTAAAGAGCATCCTCGATCGCATAGATATGAGGAAAGTCTGTATGTGGGCCACACCGACCCAGAAAAAAACCAAGGGACTTAATCCAACCGGGTCAGTGGGCCTTTAAGGACGAAAGCATCTTTGAACATGGTTAATGTCAATGGATCAAATGCAGTCGACACTCACTTCAGTATTACTATCGCATTCATTTTAAAGTGGCAGGACAATTTGAAACGATAATCTGACAAAAGGCCGATGCATCATTATTCTCTCTGACCAGCCACGAAACAGCGAATTAATGTCATGACACGTCAGTGTTATTAAATACCCACCAGATCACGTGTCAAAATCACGGGTTTCACGTGTTTTCCCTCTTATGGCTGGTAAGAAATCTTGTTTTGACCAGGTTTGACTCCCATACTAATGCCCCTAAATCCCCCAAACCAAACTTTTTTTTAAAGAGCAGCCTCAATTTGAATCTGGTGGCATTTGTATTTGGGTCACAGCTACCCAGGGGGAAAAAACAAGGGACTTAATCGTGGCGCGTCTGTGTACCTTTAAGGACTAAAGAATCTTTGAACATGGTTAATGTCAATGGATCAAATGCAGTCGACACTCACTTCAGTATTACTATCGCATTCATTTTAAAGTGGCAGGACAATTTAAAACGATAATCTGACAAAATGCCAATGCGTCATACTCTCTCTGACCAGTCACGAAGCAGCGAATTAATGTCATGACACGTCAGTGTTATTAACAGCTGCTGCTGCCAGCGACCGATTAAAACACTTCCAACCAACCACGGGCCAACCCCGACCACCGAACGATGATCAAATCAGGTGCCGATAAATTCACCCATAATCTCATTATCACAAAGTGGTTCCCTCCCCTCCCCCCTCCCTTCCGCTACTTTCCTCCTCGTCTCGATTACCAGCATGATGAACGACGGACGGCCCCGCATCTCGTTAAGGCCTGAGCCGAACCGCCGCTGTTCCTTTGAAACCGTTATTGATTGGACGTACGCTTCATTCTCTTATTTTCCACCGGCCTGGCTCCGTCCGGCCTTGGTTTGTCTTTTAGTCCTCCCTCTCTCTCACTTTCTCTGCCAGGGTGACTCAGGTGTGGGATCCATAGGGGGAATTGACTGTGTTGCTGGTGGTGGTGACTTTGTATAACATTCACATCGTTGATGGTCTCCTTCTTCTTCTTCTTCTTCTTTCTTCTTCTTTTCTTCTTCTTCTTGTTCTTCTTGTTCTTCTTCTTGTTCTTCTTCTTCTTCTTCTTGTTCTTCTTCTTCTTCTTCTTCTTCTTCTTCTCTTCTTCTTCTTCTTCTTCTTCTTCTTCTTCTTCTTCTTCTCCTCCTCTTCTTCTTCTTCTTCTTCTCCTCCTCCTCCTCCTCCTTCTTCCTCTCCTCCTCCTCCTTCTTCTTCTCCTCCTTCTTCTCCTCCTCCTCCTCCTCCTCCTCCTCCTCCTCCTCCTCCTCCTTCTTCTTCTTCTTCTTCTTCTTCTTCTTCTTCTTCTTCTTCTCCTCCTCCTCCTCCTCCTCCTCCTCCTCCTCTTCTTCTTCTTCTTCTTCTTCTTCTTCTTCTTCTTCTTCTTCTTCTTCTTCTTCTTCTTCTTCTTCTTCTTCTTCTTCTTCTTTTCTTCCTTCTTCTTCTTCTTCTTCTTCTTCTTCTTCAAGGACTTTTGAAAGTCCACCAACACTAACTCAAACAAAAGTCAGCGGCTTAGTGTTGTTTTTTCGTGTTTAAATTCTGGACTTTCCTGGTGTTGCACTGCCTCCGGGCATTGCCTCCAGGATCGTTCCCACCATCTTTATATCTACTAATGTCCCATATATGTGTCTGTTCCAGACCGGAGGACGTTAAGCAGAATTCCATTCGATGCTACGTAACAGAAGAAAAGAAGCAAACAAACGAGCATAATTTCGTGCTGCAAACAAACGAGTATAGTTTCGTGCTCTGAAGTATGCTGAAGTACCCATACATTTTCGGAACAGTAATGGAGTGTCTGTAATAAATGACAGCGTCAAGCAGATGACAAACAGCTATGATGAAGGCAATGAACAATCGCAAAAGGTAAGTCGCTGTTATTGTTCTTTTGTTGGGTTTCTTGTTCTTTGTTGTTGTTGTTGTGTAGAAGGTCTCAATAAGCTGGTAATCTATCCATGTTTCTCAATATTGTCCAGTCTTTCCGTTTGTCCCAGTCTCTGTCTATCTGTGTGTGTGTGTATCTGTCTAAAACGTGGTCAGATGTAACGTGGTGACAGCCCTGACAAGGCCTTAGTTGTTGACGGGGCTTAATCTCTCTCTCTCTCTCTCTCTCTCTCTCTCTCTCTCTCTCTCTCTCTCTCATCTCTCTCTCTCTCTCTCTCTCTCTCTCTCTCTCTCTCTCTCTCTCTCTCTCTCTCTCTCTCTCTCTCTCTCTCTCTCTCTCTCTCTCTCTCTCTCTCTCTCTCTCTCTCTCTCTCTCTCTCTCTTTTCGATTATATTTGTGCTTTCGACTTTATGTGATGCATACATAAGTTATGTTGCATAAACTTCCATTTTGTTCATGTTTCATTATTTTTTTAATTTTATTTTTCTTCCAGGAAATGTGATGTACACCCCCATGTCATTATGGCAGTTTTGCTATTGGCATTAAAAAATTCTTTTGTCATGTGTCATTCTCTCTCTCTCTCTCTCTCTCTCTCTCTCTCTCTCTCTCTCTCTCTCTCTCTCTCTCTCTCTCTCTCTCTCTCTCTCTCTCTCTCTCTCTCTCTCTCTCTCTCTCTCTCTCTCTCTCTCTCTCTCTCTCTCTCTCTCTCTCTCTCTCTCTCTCCAAGGACAGAATGGAAGAATAGGCCCAGCCTAAATTCTTATCCTTGTAAAATAAAGTATCTGAGTCTGAGTCTGAGTCTCTCTCTCTCTCTCTCTCTCTCTCTCTCTCTCTCTCTCTCTCTCTCTCTCTCTCTCTCTCTCTCTCTCTCTCTCTCTCTCTCTCTCTCTCTCTGCTCTGTTCTACTATTATTACTCATATGTGATCGTGTGTAGTGACATGCGTCAGTACACCACCTCCCCCTCCTCCCCTATCCCCCTTCCTTACCCCCCCCCCCCACCTCACCTCTCATTACCCCTAGCCTTTCTTCCTCCTTTTTTTTTGCGTAACCCATTTGCCTTTTGTGCATGCGTTATTAGTTAGCTTTGTTATTTGAATTTTCCATATGTTTCCTCAGGGCTGGGTGGAAAAAAAAGCATTGTATTGCTTATCTCACGTTTCCCTGGTTAAATACAATTTCGTTTTCGTTTTTGTTTTTCTTCCCCTCTATTTCGTCAGAGACAACGTTTTGTTCCTTAGACATGAACTATTTTGTTTGTAGGTGTAGAGTGGCACAGTGGTATCGCGTTCGCTTCGTGTCAAGTAAACCCGAGTTCGAACCTGGGTACAGGGGATTTTTTCCTCTCATTCTGCACTAGGCCTTAACGGTCTGAACGTGGAGTCTTTTGGGTGAGACGATAAACCGAGGTCCCGTGTGCCCATGCACTTAGCATACGTTAAACCCAGTGGCAACGAAAAAGTTGTCATTTGGTAAAAATTTACCCCCCCCCCTCCCTCATCAGTGACAAAAATCGCATGCAAAAAAAAAAAAAAAAAAAATTTGGGTGGCGCGCCTCTGGCTGCGACGCGCTCTCCAAGTGGGAGCAGCCCGAATTTCACAGAGACGCCTCTGTGACTATAAAGTACCTAATACCTAATACCTAATACCATTAGTCATTGGTACCTTTTGCCCTTACCCCCCAGGGGTCTCAGTATCGGACTCATTACTGGATAACTCCCTGGATTACTGGCTTACGAACGACTTCATGTGTGCAGATAGCTAGAAAACAAATTGACACAGCGATCGCGCTAATGAACTCCCTTTGTTTTGAGAAACATAACAGTAACTGTTCATGGATTGTGGTGAGAATGTGTGTACATTAACCCTTTCACCGCCAGCCATATTTCAGCCAACAAATTCCATTAATTGTACCTGGGCAGAGAATGTGTGTGCATTAACCCTTTCACCGCCATATTTCAGCCAACAAATTCCATTAAGTTTACCTGGGTAGAGAACAAAATCCATCTGCAGTATTTGGGGATTCTTCTGTGACATACATATAAAATAAGGTCTATCCTTACTTCCCCAAAACTAAGACAATAGGGCCTTTGGGTAATAGACCCCAATTTGATGCCTTTTATTGACATAGGTGTTAAACCACTGTGGTGCTAAAATGCGACTTTGGCGGTGAAAGGGTTAATAGCAGGTGAGGATGGGATGGAGCGTGGGGTGGGTGGGTGGAGTGTTTAATATATTACCGAGAGAGAAAAAAACCCCATTATCAACAAGAACAAACTGTGCTGTTGTATATTTTATGTGAAGAAAAAAATGCATACTGTATACTATTGTTTTATTGATTACAATTAGTTATATGGAAATAGCAAGTTACCCGTTGATAACATGGAAAAGATATAAACAAAAATTAAATGTCGCGTTAACCCTTTCACCGCCAGCCGTCTTTGAGCCAAAGATTTCCACGACACTTACCTGGCTACAGAAAAAGATTCCGTCTGCAATAGGGTGGGATTTCTCTGTGACACATTTATTAGAATAGGGTCAATCCTTACTGCCCAAATTTAGGAACATTATCATTGAATAACAGACCCTGATTTCAAGACTTTGACTAACATGGGTGTTAAATCATTGTGGTGCAAAAATGCGACATTGGCGGTGAAAGGGTTAAGAAAGTGGTCCATTTCGTATTGATGATAGCAGGAATAAAACGTGTGCTAGAGAAAATCGATACTCGCATTCAGAGGAAAACATGCATCTGTGGACATGAGAAATAGAGTACACCCCTACATGAGAAACTAAACTGTTTGCTTGTTAATGACTCATATATGGGCATTTTTATTTGATTATGCGTATTTGGGTTTTGTTTTTTGTATTAAAAACAAGCGCGGATTCGCAATCGTTTGTGGCGTGCGACAATTTTGGACCGACCGACCGACAGACCGACAGACCGACAAAGTGAGTTATAGGTTTGTGGCTTGTGCCACAAACAAAAACCCCCACTAGTTAGTGCAGGACACAGGAAAATATTGATCTCTAAAACAAAAAGAAACCAACCCACTATTATAGTTCATATTTTCTTTCTGCCTGAACCGGAACGCAATTAATGCACAGAAAAAAAAACGGGGTGAAAAAAAGAAAGAGAAAAAAGATGTACCTTTTCTAAGGGCAGAGGAGGGTGGGTGTGATTGTGGCTGAAATACAACTTTAACGAATGTTACTGTGGATTTGTATACACAACCGAACTCAAAGATGAGGGGGGTGGGGGGGGGGGAGGAAAAATAGAATACCGGGGGTATTTTGCATAAATAGTTCCCCACTTTCTGGAAGTCACTCTCTTTGACTCTGCCTTTTCCCTTTGCTTACTGTCATCCACTATCTTTCTACCTAACTGGTCCATTCTCCTGCCTTTTTTTTTTCTTACCACGAAGAAACACGTTCAAAAAGAGTTCCTCCAGCCGAAGTCGGACCTGCTGGGCCTAACTATTTCTTAGTTAGGCGCATAACGGCAACATGACGCATCTGCGCTCATAATTGACAGGACACTGCCTGAGTGATCGAAGAAGACGAAGAAGAAGAGGAAGAAGAAGAAGAAGGCTATGAATGGTATTACTCTCCGACCCATTAACCGCGTGCTTCTTTACTTCCCCAGTGGGTTGGTAATGATGCTAGGTGTAATAGTGGGAAGCTATTATTAATGATGTTGACGGACATAAAACTAATCGAGGATCCCATAACACGCACCGTTCAGGGTCTACCTACGACACGAAAGGCTTCATTGATTGGTTGGACGGGAAGCAAACCACAGGAAAGAGAGTCAGGCAATACCATGCTCTTAGTTTTACCCAGACAAACTTTAACAAAAATCTTATTTAGTTTCTCTGGCTTTGCCCAGAGAATATAGGTAAAAAACAACAACAACTAAAGAACCCACCCCAGGGAGGTTTTCCCATAGTAAAATGATATTGAGAATTGTATGACCAATGGCTTGCAGCAGCAACGTGGAATATATATATATTGTTTACAGATAAGCATTGTATATAAAGAACTGTTTCTTTAAAAATGTAGAAAGCATCGCAGTGGATTTCTGTGCTGCCACTTCTAAGATGTATAATTTAAAATTTGAGGGCCACCCCAGTGTAGCTTGAAGCTTTGCCAAGATAATTTAGGTAAACAAAAACAACATAAAAAACAACAACAGAGAGGTTTTCCCATAGTAAGGTTAGATTGGGAATTGTATGACCAATGGCTTGCAGCAGCAACGTGAAATAATGTTAGGCCTACAGATAAGCCTTGTATGTGAAGAACTGTCACTTTCAGAAAAGTGGAAAGCATCGCATTGTATTTCTTTGCTGCCATGTCCGTCCAAAATGCATTTTTGTCACCAGAGGGCCATCCCAATGTAACGCGTTTGAAGTTTTCATGACAGAATAAGAAGAGATGTATGAGTTTGGTCAAACAGTCGCCAAAACAATCAGGGTTCTTTTCCTCTCTCAGAGTATTCTTTGCTTCTTCTGCAATATGGAGGTAGTTGTTTTTAACCCTTTCACCGCCAATGTCGCATTTATGCACCACAATGGTTTAACACCCATGTCACTAAAAGGCATCAAATCAGGGCCTGTTATCCGAAGACCTTATTTTCTTCACTTTGGGAGATAAGGATAGACCTAATGCTATATATGTTTTAGAGGAATTCTCAATATTTCGGGGTGTTTTTTTGGTCTACCCAGCTAGATTTAAAGGTATTTGTTTGGTTGAAAATGGCTGGCGGCGAAAGGGTTAATTAACGCGAGTAAGAAAACGGAAATGCGCATTGCAACGCTACGTGCTTGCTAATACGCCTTAGACATAGGTTCTTACTCTGTTAGGAGACGCCTGTCTGTCAAAAGACCAAAAATCAAACTTCGGAGCTTGCAACTCGACAGCAGAACAGGATTCTGGCACAAACAAACAACACTATCTAGCAGAACAACAATGACAAAAACAAGAGGGAAAAGAGATGGTGAACAGAGATGAAGGTTATCTCCGAGTGTGTCTTCTCTGTCTTTCTGTCTGTCTGCAGAGTTGGGGAGTGCACCTGTGTTACCCCGTTGTTCTGTCTTGTCACTGTCATGTGCAATCTAATAAATGGAGTGTTAACAGGAACCCGCTCAGTTCCCTAACTCATCGCAGATTAACTTCTTCTTGTTCTTATTGTTCTGGTTGTTGTTGTTGTTGTTGTTGTTGTTGTTGTTGTTGTTGTTGTTGTTGTTGTTGTTGTTGTTGTTGTTGTTGTTGTTGTTCTTCTTCTTCTTCTTCTTCTTCTTCTTCTTCTTCTTCTTCTTCTTCTTCTTCTTCTTCTTCTTCTTCTTCTTCTTCTTCTTCTTCTCTTCTTCTTCTTCTTCTTCTTCTTCTTCTTCTTCTTCTTCTTCTTCTTCTTCTTCTTCTTCTTCTTCTTCTTCTTCTTCTTCTTCTTCTTCTTCTTTCTCCTTCTTCTCATTCTTACTTTCTGTTCCTTT
The DNA here is from genome assembly GCA_017654935.2 of Phymorhynchus buccinoides. Classification (NCBI taxonomy): domain Eukaryota; kingdom Metazoa; phylum Mollusca; class Gastropoda; order Neogastropoda; family Raphitomidae; genus Phymorhynchus; species Phymorhynchus buccinoides. Next base: position 25,219,945 of record CM065689.1, on the reverse strand, counting down.
CGTCTGTTCTCAATTTCTTTCTCTTCCATCGTTATTCTTTTAGATAAAGATTTCATCTTCTTCTTGGCACACGCATTCACTCATGCATACGCGCGTGAGTACCACCACATAGTAGGGAGCTACACGTACGTTTACATACATAAAAACTAGCGCACAATCTTAATCACACCGAGAGAGAGGCCGAGAGAGAGGCCGAGAGAGAGGCGAGAGAGAGAGAGAGAGAGAGAGAGAGAGAGAGAGAGAGAGAGAGAGAGAGAGAGAGAGAGAGAGAGAGAGAGAGAGAGAGACAGAGAGAGAGAGCGAGACAGAGAGAGAGAGAGAGAGAGAGAGAGAAAGAGAGAGAGAGAGAGAGAGAGAGGAATGAGAGAGAGACAGAGAGAGAGAGAGAGAGAGAGAGAGAGAGAGAGAGAGAGAGAGAGAGAGAGAGAGAGAGAGAGAGAGAGAGCGAGAGAGCGAGAGAGAGATTCGGATGGTTTAATGCACCAGGCCATGATGCCCATGTCATGGAGAAGGGGTTGTTACAAAGGGGAGTAATAGAAACAAGCACAAAAACAAAAACAAAATCTAGGCACAGAGAGAGAGAGAGAGAGCAAGAGAGAGAGAGAGAGAGAGAGAGAGAGAGAGAGAGAGAGAGAGAGAGAGAGAGAGAGAGAGAGAGATTAAATGAAAATGTTATTCCATCAGGCCAAGGCCCCCTTTCGAAGGGGGGAACACAACAGAAAAAATAAACATCAATGTAATAAATTGCATAAAGAAACATTCAAAATAATGCAATTTGCCCGGGTTTGAACGCTTGATAAACATAAATGGCTAATTTTCTGATCGTTTCGCTATTCGTGGAGGCCAACACAAAGAGATAAACGAACATTATTTGGATTACGATGGAACGTCTTAGCAATAAACGTTTCTCTTAATAAACCATTATAAAGCGGACAATATAACAAAAAGTGCATTTCATTTCCTACAGCACCTTTGCAAAGTTCACAAATTAAATCTTGCGGTCAGAGAGAGAGAGAGAGAGAGAGAGAGAGAGAGAGAGAGAGAGAGAGAGAGAGAGAGAGAGAGAGAGAGAGAGAGATAGATTATGTTTACATCCCCAAAAGAACTCTCTTAAATGGGCACCCTGACGGATGAGTTTTCGCCAAAAAAACCACGTCGAGATCACCAGGAAAACACCTTTTACAGATATCGCAACACTCACTTTGCTCTGGTTTCCTAGAAATCAAACCGTCAAATCGGCGATTCCTCCTTGGCGGAGGTGCTGGAAGTCATATTCTTTCTCTAATGGCCGCCTGTGTCGCTTAACCCTTTCGCCGCCAGCCATATTGTAGCCCAAATGTTCCATTAAACTTACATGGAGAGAGAAAAGATTTTTGCTTTAAATATTGGGGATTCTTCTGTGATATATTTGAAATAAGGCCTATCCTTACCTCTCAAAATTAAGAAACCCAAGATCATTGCATAAAAGACCCTCGTTTGAAGACTTTTAATCACTATGGTGCAAAAATGCGACATTGGCGGTGAAAGGGTTAAACCAAATAACGAAATGTCCACAGTACAAGCCTTTTTATTTAGTTT
>CM065689.1:25190867-25193367 GCA_017654935.2 Phymorhynchus buccinoides | reverse complement strand
GACATATAGAGACGGGGACATATAGAGACATGGACATATAGAGACATGGACACATAGAGACATGGACATATAGAGACAGGGACACATAGAGACATGGACATAATAGAGACATGGACATATAGAGACATGGACACATAGAGACATGGACACATAGAGACAGGGGACACATAGAGACATGGACACATAGAGACATGGACACATAGAGACAGGGACACATAGAGACAGGGACACATAGAGACAGGGACACATAGAGACATGGGACACATAGAGACAGGGACATATAGAGACAGGGACACATAGAGACATGGACACATAGAGACAGGGACATATAGAGACATGGACACATAGAGACATGGACACATAGAGACAGGGACACATAGAGACAGGGACATATAGAGACATGGACACATAGAGACATGGACACATAGAGACATGGACATATAGAGACATGGACACATAGAGACAGGGGACATAATAGAGACATGGACATATAGAGACATGGACACATAGAGACAGGGACACATAGAGACATGGACACATAGAGACATGGACACATAGAGACATGGACACATAGAGACATGGACACATAGAGACATGGACACATAGAGACATGGACACATAGAGACAGGGACACATATAGAGACATGGACACATAGAGACATGGACACATAGAGACATGGACATATAGAGACAGGGACATATAGAGACATGGACACATAGAGACAGGGACATATAGAGACAGGGACACATAGAGACAGGGACACATAGAGACAGGGACACATAGAGACAGGGACATAATAGAGACAGGGACACATAGAGACAGGGACATAATAGAGACAGGGACACATAGAGACAGGGACATAATAGAGACATGGACACATAGAGACAGGGACACATAGAGACAGGGACACATAGAGACGAGGACACATGGAGACATGGACATATAGAGACATGGACACATAGAGACATGGACACATAGAGACAGGGACACATAGAGACAGGGACACATAGAGACAGGGACACATAGAGACAGGGACACATAGAGACAGGGACACATAGAGACAGGGACATAATAGAGACAGGGACACATAGAGACAGGGACACATAGAGACAGGGACACATAGAGACAGGGACACATAGAGACATGGACACATAGAGACAGGGACACATAGAGACGGGGACACATAGAGACAGGGACACATAGAGACATGGGACACATAGAGACAGGGGACACATAGAGACAGGGACACATAGAGACGAGGACACATAGAGACGGGGACATATAGAGACATGTACATATAGAGACAGGGACACATAGAGACAGGGACATATAGAGACAGGGACATATAGAGACATGGACACATAGAGACATGGACACATAGAGACAGGGACACATAGAGACAGGGACACATAGAGACAGGGACATAATAGAGACATGGACACATAGAGACATGGACACATAGAGACAGGGACACATAGAGACAGGGACATAATAGAGAGAGGGACACATAGAGACATGGACATATAGAGACAGGGACATATTTATAGAGACAGGGACACATAGAGACAGGGACATAATAGAGACAGGGACACATAGAGACATGGACACATAGAGACAGGGACATAATAGAGACAGGGACACATAGAGACAGGGACACATAGAGACAGGGGACACATAGAGACAGGGACACATAGAGACAGGAACATATAGAGACATGGACACATAGAGACGGGGACATAATAGAGACAGGGGACACATAGAGACATGGACATAATAGAGACAGGGACACATAGAGACATGGACATATAGAGACATGGACACATAGAGACATGGACATAATAGAGACATGGACACATAGAGACAGGGACATATAGAGACATGGACACATAGAGACAGGGATATATAGAGACATGGACACATAGAGACGAGGACACATGGAGACAAGAATAGGATGGGGCAACACCGGTGTGGCATTCTCAAAATGGATTTGTTCTCAACATGTCTGCGCATGGTTGTGCGAAATCGATCATGACGTACCATCAAATTTTATCTTTTGTGTATTCGACACTAAATTGGCCCTAAACCTATCCCTAACCATATCCCTAACCCTAACCCTAAGCTAGTCCCTAAGCATATCCCTAACTCTTCGCACATGCGCAGACATGATGAGAACAAATCCATTTTGAGAATGCCACACCGGGACGGGGCGAAAACGGGCTGACCCCCAATAAAAACAAGGCAGATACGCAGTTCTTGCAGTGAGTGACCCTTCGCAGTGTATTGACACATTCATTAATTAGTAAACAAGTTCTAAGCACTGTTTCATAATTCGGTCTTTGGGGGTTATCTTTCCCTACTGTCTCGTCTTGAAGTCGGTTTGGAGTAGTTCCGGTTCAAAATTAGAATTAAAAAATGGAAGTTACCTACCTTAAACAACAACTATATTTTGTTCTTGTCTTCAAGTCTTAGGGTATTAATGTGGTCGTATCAAGTAAACAA
>CM065689.1:25178367-25180867 GCA_017654935.2 Phymorhynchus buccinoides | reverse complement strand
TAATTGATAGTTATTACGATGATGATGACGATGACGATGATGATGATGATGATGATGATGATGATGATGATGACGACGATGATGACGACGACGATGATGACGACGATGATGATTTTCTCCAAAAGAAAGTCTTCTTTGGTTTCAGATTCATTGCACTTTGTTCGATTACGTATTGCGGCTTATGGAATCCAAATCATATTCAAAGTGAAGCAGTTTCATTAGATTACATCTTGGTTTCTGGAGAGAAAACAACCACCACCCCACTTCACTCTGTTGTTTGTAGCTTAGGCAGGCTTTGATATCTTCTTTTTAAAAAAATAAAATAAACAGACAGACAGACAGACAGACAAACACACAGACAAACAGGCAGTATGTGAGTGAAAAATCCTCGATAAAAGGTATTGACAAGAAGAGTTGGCCTCTGTTGTTTTCTCTGCTCTCATCAACGTGGCTTTAAAGTTGCGTGCCTTCAATAATTGCTCCTCGGAGTTCAACAGTGTGGAGTTGAAAGCCCTCCAGATGACTGACCTTAGGGGCAGTGAACCTGTTTAGAGGCTTACAAAGGAAGGAAGGAAGGCAGGAAGGAATGAAGAAGAAGAAGAAGAAGAAGAAGAAGAAGAAGAAGAAGAAGAAGAGGTAGAATGAGGAGGAGGAGGAGAAGAAAGAGGTAGGAGGAGGAGGAAGAAGAGAGAAGAAGAAGAAAAAAAAGAAAAAGAAAAAGAAAAAGAAGAAGAAGAAGAAGAAGAACAGCAACAACAACAACAAACAACAAGAACAGTAGGAATATGAATAGGTAGGAGGAGGAGGAGGAGAAGCAGAAGAAGAAAAAAGAGGAAGAAGAAGAAGAAGAAGGAGAAGGAGAAGAAGAAGAAGCAGCAGAAGAAGAGGAATAGGAATAGGTAGGAGGAGGAGGAGAAGTAAAAGAAGAAGAAGAAGAAGAAGAAGAAGAAGAAGAAGAAGGAGGAGGAGGAGGAGGAGAAGAAGCAGAAGAAGAAGAGATAAAGGGGGTGGGGGTAAGAGACAATGACAATGTAAATGACAGCCCATCAGGAATGAATGAAGCCTCCGTATTCGAATTCTAGACTCTTCTCACTACCTTGGAATTGTTTAGAGCACTAAGGTCTTCTCTCTAGTATCACTAATACTACTGGATTCCCCCTGAAACTAATAAGAATGTTGCACGTTTCTTCCTTGAATCACTGAGAGTAAGTCTTCGTGGAATCCACAGCAGCCTGCTTCAGCTCCTTTTAGTTCATGCCTTTTGTTAACACTCATCACCAGCATAAACCAATTTAAAGCGTTTTTGCCCATTAGACTTACATTGTTTCATAGTGGTATGCCACTTCTAAAGTCTTTTTCTATCCATAACCACAATTGATGAAAAGAATATTTGCCGCTGTTAAAGGAAATAACTTGAAACAAATAGCTCTCTGTGGAAAACTGAAAGGAGCCAGAATGAGGGGAATTCATATACTGTGAATTGTTTAGTACACTTATGTTTGTTTAAGGAATCATAAAGGGCTTTGAGCTCTTCTTCATGAAATTATTTAGTGATCTGGACTCTTCTCCGGGAAACATTTTAGAGCACTAACCTACTCCTTGAACTTCTTGAAGTCATATTGAAGCACCAAACACTTTTCCCCGGAATTACTTGTATCACTGAAACTCTCACCTGGAACTCCTTAGAGCCAATCTTTTCAATCACTTATAGAAACTCTTGTTGGTGAAAAATAAAAACAAAAAGTGCACAATCGAGCGCAACTCTCCCTGGAATCATTGAGAGCACCTTTATACGGAATCATTGAGAGCCAATCTCCCCGGAATCTATTAAAGGATCTCTATCTGGAATCACTCAGAGCATCTCTATCTGGAATCACTCAAATCAATTCTCCTTGGAATCACTTAGAGCAACTCTATCTGGAATCATTAAGAGCAACTCTTTCCCTGGAATCATTAAGAGCAACTCTATCTGGAATCTGGAATCATTGAGAGCAACTCTATCTGGCAACTCTATCTGGAATCATTAAGAGCAACTCTATCTGGAATCATTGAGAGTAACTCTATCTGGAATCATTGAGAGCAACTCTATATCTTGAGAGAATCTATCAGAATCAGAGCAACTCTATCATTGAGAATCATTGAGAGCATTGAGAGCAACTCTATCATTGAGAGCAACTCATTATCAGAGAGCAACTCTATCTGGAATCATTGAGAGCAACTCTATCTGAGAATCATTAAGAGCAACTCTATCCAGAATCATTAAGAGCAACTCTATCCAGAATCATTAAGAGAGCAACTCTATCCAGAATCATTGAGAGCAACTCTATCTGGAATCCTGGCCGAGATCAACTCTCCCTGAAATCATTTACGAGTCATTGTTACTCATTTGAATCACTTGAATCCGTTCTCCCTTAAAACATATTTCCTGGAACTACTTAGGACAAGTCTCCATCACATCACCGAGAGCAAACTTTAAAATGTCCCGCTACTGACTTACTCA
>CM065689.1:25153367-25170867 GCA_017654935.2 Phymorhynchus buccinoides | reverse complement strand
TCTCTCTCTCTCTCTCTCTCCCCTCTCTCTCTCTCTCTCTCTCTCTCTCTCTCTCTCTCTCTCTCTCTCTCTCTCTCTCTCTCTCTCTCTCTCTCTCTCTCTGCCTTTTCCCCTTTGCTTACTGTCATCTACTATCTTTCTGCCTTACCGGTCCATTCTCCTGCCCAAGAAACACTTTCAAAAAAAGATTTCTTCCAGCCCGGAAGACGGACATGCTGGGCCTAACTACTTCTTAGTTAGGCGCATAACGGTAGCATGACGCATCTGCGCTCATAATTCACAGGAAACTGTCTGAGCGATCGAAGAAGAAGAAGAAGAAGATATATATTTATAAGACCGGGTAAAAAGCCCATGGGCGGGTAAGAAGCCCATGCCAATTATCTCATGAAATAAAGCAAATTTCAGTCACATTTTGCCCATGAGACGAGTGTTAATGTTTAGCATTCGTCTCATGGGCAAATTTGACTGAAATTGTCTTTATTTCATGAACACATTGGCATTGGCTTCTTACCCGCCCATGGGCTTTTCACCCCGTCTTCACTATTATGTTATGCTGTTGCACCTGTCATGAATCATCTATTTTTGAGATAATTTATATAAAAAAGTATACTTGACCTGACTTGACTTGACTTGACTTGACTTGACTTGGTTTCAGGGTGTCTTTCGGGAGCAAAGGTTCCATGGTGGAGACCTGGATTATCGAGGACCTCAAGCCCCCGCAGAACGGCAAACATGGCGGCGACTTCCTGTCCACTTTGGTGGCTCACGGGAAAAAGGCGGGAACCGGGTGAGATCTTTTTTTTTCCTTTCTCCATTAATATTTGAGTATGATTGTGTCGTTGTGGTTCTAATTTTGTTGTCCCCTCCATTACTATTTTGAGTATGGGTTTTTTGTTTTTTGGGGGGTGTTGTTTTCCTCCATTGCTATTTGAATATATGTCATTGTCGTTCTTATTTTCAATGTTGTTACCCTTGACTTTTATATATACATGCTCATGCACACACGGTTGATCTTTCTCTGGGCCTGCCTCTCTCTCTCTCTCTCTCTCTCTCTCTCTCTCTCTCTCTCTCTCTCTCTCTCTCTCTCTCTCTCTCTCTCTTTATCTCTCTCTCCCTGTGTCTCTCTTTGCCTCTCTCTCTGTTTGTCTCTCTCTCTCTCTCTCTCTCTCTCTCTCTCTCTCTCTCTCTCTCTCTCTCTCTCTCTCTCTCTCTCTCTCTCTCTCTCTCTGCCCCTCTCTCTGTGTCTCCCTCTCTTTGTTGCACACACACAACACATAGGCCTACACACACACTTACACACTCTCTCTCTCTGTCTCTCTCTCTCTCTCTCTCTCTCTCTCTCTCTCTCTCTCTCTCTCTCTCTCTCTCTTCTCTCTCTCTCTCTCTCTCTCTCTCTCCTGATTTTCTCGGGCAAAAGCACCCACATCTTAGCAACCGGACATGGATATCCCCCTTTCCTACCATGCTACTATTTTCTCTTTTATAACAGATTTTGAAAATTAACAAAAAAATCAATGTTTCAAAGAAGAAAACATCGTTTTAGGCGTTTCAGTGCCAGGATGCAGTACATACATGTATGCATGCTTATGTTAAAGATGTTTACTAAACAAACAAAACTTGCATGTTTCTGGTTCTATAGATCTATTACTGGTCTCCAAAAGTTAAGGGCCGGCTTCTGTTTTCAGTAGCTTGATATCTATTTATTGTACACTAAGACAACAATGAAGAAAATGGCAAAACTTAGGCTACTCAATAACTTTCCTTCCTGTTGCACGTGCCTGAACCAGTTTGGCAGACATTGCAGGACAGCAACAGCGTTTTCAGGTACGCTTAAAATGTGGCAAATTCACGAGAATTTCACGACAGTTTGGTCTCTTTTCGCTGACGAATCAGGGCTGGTGCAGGTTTCTTGCCTATTGCACGTGCAAGGCATGACTGTAGTGAACACTGCTGAGCAAACGTTAGACACGAATGTGTATTTAAGGGCGGCAACCCGAGCTCTCAATAAGCATGCCTCCAAGACAGAAGAGAGAAGATCGTTCTTCCGGCCCTTACATTTTGGAGACCAGTTTATATGTATGTTGCATGCTGTTGTTTATGTCGTTTGTGTGCTTGGTGGTGGTGGTGGTGGTGGTGGTGGTATTATGGTGTGTGTGTGTGCTCTTTTGTTTGATTGCAATGCTATGACTGACGTTGTAATGTTCCGGGTACATCGATAATTGTAACCAGCTCAATCTAATCGTTATCAACCGAATTAGGCTTTGTCGAAACCATGTGTCCAAATATTTACATTGCGCGTGCGCACGCACGCACACACACCACGCGCGCGCGCGCGCGCGCGTACACACACACACGTACACATACACACATAGACACACACACAGACACACAGATACACAGACACACACACTCACACACACACACTCACACACACACACACACACACACACACACACACACACACACACACACACACACACACACACACACACACACACACACACACACACACACACTGGGAAGGGGAGAGGGCGAGTGTAGGGAAGAGGATGAAGGAGATAGCAGATCCCCATTTCAAATCTTAACAACAAAACTCTCGGGCAATGGTCAACCTATGGCGATATTTTTCACGCCAGAGGGCAGTCAATGCACTAGGGGCTTATCACGCGATTTTCTTACTTGGGCGTAGTGAGAGAGAGAGAGTGATGGTAGGACCACTCACTGTCTCTCTCTCTTTCTTTATCCCCAACTAATAATATAGAGAGGATTAGCCCCACACGAGCGTCATGCCCTCTGGTGTGAGAAAAATCGCACTAAGTCTCTCATTCTTGTTCAAGCTGATTTTTATTTCGTCGCCACTGTCGCCTCTTGGCACCACAATGATTTAACACCCATGTCACTGAAAGGCATCAAATGAGGGTCTGTTAACCAATTACCTTATGTTCTTTGTTTTGGGAAGCATTATAAGGATAGGCCCTATTTTATGCATGTTAGAGAAGAATCCCAAATATTGCAGATGAAATCTTTTGTTTACCCAAGTAAGTTTAATGGATAGTTTGGGCTAAAATATGCCTGGCGGGGAAAGGGTTAATTAAAACCAAAATCGGTCAGCAGACCGATGGTAGGGCAATGTGTTCATTAGCAGAAGTAACGAACACCCTGTGCACCTAACTGCCAGTGGGAAACGATATAACTGGCTACTCCTTCTACGAGACCACAGAGTTTGGCTGGAGAGAGAGAGAGAGAGAGAGAGAGAGAGAGAGAGAGAGAGAGAGAGAGAGAGAGAGAGAGAGAGAGAGAGAGAGAGAGACAGACAGACAGGGAGAGAGACAGAGACAGAGACACATAGAGAGAGAGAGAGACACACACACAGAGAGAGAGAGAGAGAGAGAGAGATTGAGAGAAAGAGAGAGAGAGAGAGAGAGAGATAAGAGAGAGAGAGAGAGAGAGAGAGCGATAGAGAGAGAGAGTGTGTCTCAAATGTGTGTGTGTGTGTGTGTGTGTGTATACATACCCATGATACCCATGGGTATCACATATCTTAACCGATTGATAAACCTGAATAGTTTATTTCAAAGCCATGTAATTATGACTCTTGCATAATTATCAATCTGTGAACCCATGTTGTATTGGTCGTGCTCACGCTAATGTAGAAGATGAAGGAGAACGCTTCCTAACTGTAACAGACTTTTTGGGGGGCACGATGATCCAGCTGAGGGGCTGTGACACGGGACATAACTACTGGTGTCCTTTATAGCGACAATTTCCATAGGTATTGTCCCTTGGATCGTCGTAATGTTCAGCTTTTGATTCTACCGTGACAGAGGTCAGAAAGAAAAGAGAAGAGATACTGTGTGTGTGTGTGTGTGTGTGTGTGTGTGTGTGTGTGTGTGTGTGAGTGTGTGTGTGTGTGTGTGTGTGTGTGCGTGTGCGTGCGTGCGTGTGCGTGTGCGTGTGTGCGTGTGCGTGCGCGCGCGCGAGTGTGTGTGCGTGTGTGCATGTGTGTGTGTGCGTTCGTGCGTGCGTTCGTGCGTGCGTGCGCGCGTACACGCGCGCGTACACGCGCGCGATGTGTTTGTGCGCATAATTAGTTTGCGCGCGCGCGCCAGCACGTACGCATACACGAGGCTTTTGGAACAGGTTGCATTCAAGTAAGCAAATGAGAGACAGAGACAGACAGACGGACAGACGGGCCGCTAGTTCAGCACAAGCAAAGCACGATGCACAAACAACCATCACGTCGCCCCAGTGACATAATACATTAGGCTAGGTAGACTGCTGCACGTTTTCTTAGGACTATGAAGACCTAACATCGTTAAAGGGGCACCTGTGACGGAATGGTTTTTGTAAGAAACACGTCGAGATGTGTGAAAACACCCTTTACAGAGATTGCAACACTCACTTTGCTCTGGTTTCCTAGTGTGTGTCAAATCGGCGATTCCTCCTTGGCGGAGGTGCTGGAAGTCAAATTATTTCACCCAAAGAGAAGGCGTGTCTGTCTCTTTTGTAATGGCCGCCAAATCGTTTGCACGAATTTTTTGCGCAACACAAGCCTTTTTATTTTATTTCATTTTGTTTCTCCATTTTATACAGTTTATCTAAAGGAGTTTTCGCTCACAACAAAGGAAATAGCTCCAATTTTTTTTGAGCGCGCCTGCACTACGCAAACACGAAAACGCTTCAACCACAATGAGTGACCTCCACCCACCCCATCCAAAATGGCTACTCTCTCCGGCATCTCCGCCAAGGACGGAAATCGCCGTTTTGACGGACGGGCCGCTAGGAAACCAGAGCAAAGTGAGTGTTCCGAACCTTGAAAAGGCTGTCTTTCTGGTGATCTCGACGTGTTTCTTGCAAAAACTCATCCGTCTGCTGCCACCTTTAAGGATGTAGCATCTTTCGAGACAACACCCTTCCCTTTCGGGAGCAATCAGCTTTTCTTTCTTTCTTTCTTTCTTTCTCTTTCTTTCTTTCTTTTTCCCTGGTTGCCCAAAAGTTGCCCTGGTGCTTTGCCCGTCGAAGGTTTTTTTAGTCCCCGAGCCGAAGGTTCGGGGAACTATTGTTTTTGTCTGGTCCGTCCGTCCGTCCGGTGTCCGTCCGGTGTCCGTCCGTCCGTCCGTCCGTCCGGCGTCCGTCCGTCCGTCCGGCTATTCGTCCGTTTTTTCTCAAAAACTATTCAGTCTATCATCATCAAATTTGGTATACTAGCTTGCCAAGATGCAAGCTATCCACTGATGTATTTAGTTTTACATTAAGGTCAAGGTCGCGCCAGTTACGGGGTTCAAACCCCGAAACACATAATCGCTAATATCTCGCGAAGTTTTGCATGTATTTTAATGCAGTTTTTTTCTCACAAAATTTCTTGATGAATGGTCTATAACACAGTTGTCATGAATTTTTCTGTGCGCGCGTGTGCGCATGATCGCGCGCGCTCAAATCACGGGTCCGAACCCCAAGGCTATATATAAAAAAAACAACTATTCAGTTACGTGCTGTTTTTATGCGTTTTTATGTAGTTACGTGCTGTTTTGATGCGTTTTTATGTATGTGTACAGCCGACACATTCCGATTTCGGAGTACCTCGGCGATGCTGCGAGGGGACTTTGCAGCCGCTCGGCGTTGCACTTGTTTTTATATTGATTTCTTTTTCGATCGAGAAAGAAAGGAAGAAAGAAAGGAAGGAAGAAAGAAAGAAAGTAAGGAAGAAAGAACGAAAAAAAAGAGAGAAGAAAAAAAGAAAGAAAACGAAAAAAACCGAAAACGAAATTTTATTTAACCAGGGAAACATGAGATAAGCAATACAATGCTTTTTTCCACCCAGCCCTGGACAGACAGAAATAAGGACAGAAAGAAAGAAAGAAGGAAATAGATCAATAAAGAAAGAAAGAAAGAAAGAAAGAAAATGATAAAGGAGGCATAGTTTTGCACGCAGGCGCGTTGGATGGAACCTTCGTAATAAAATCTGACTTCTAGCGAATTTATGACTGTTGCGTCTGTTTAAGTATTTAGTGGTTTATTCTCAGTCGTCTTCATAATAATAATACATTAAACAAAATATTGGAAAAGTTTAAAAGTGCCGAAATACGACATTTTCACTGCTCACTCAGTAAAGGAGAGAGAGAGAGAGAGAGAGAGAGAGAGAGAGAGAGAGAGAGAGAGAGAGAGAGAGAGAGAGAGAGAGAGAGAGAGAGAGAGAGAGAGAGAGAGAGAGAGAGAGAGAGAGACAGACAGACAGACAGACAGACAGACAGACATAAACTACATAGAGAGATGATTAAAACTTATCTTGATAATAAAAGAATATGTAAATAAAGAAAGATTAGATGGAGAAATAAAAATGGGAGGGTGGTGGGCGTCGGAGAGAGGGAGAGGGGGGGGGAGGGAGAGAGAGAGAGAGAGGAGAGAGAGGAGAGAGAGAGAGAGAGAGAGAGAGAGAGAGAGAGAGAGAGAGAGAGAGAGAGACAGACAGACAGACAGACAGACAACCACATAGAGAGATGATTAAAACTTATCTTGATAATAAAAGAATATGTAAATAAAGAAAGATTAGATGGAGAAATAAAAATGGGAGGGTGGTGGACGAGAGAGAGAGAGGGGAGAGAGAGAGAGAGGAGAGAGAGAGAGAGAGAGAGAGAGAGAGAGAGAGAGAGAGAGAGAGAGAGAGAGAGAGAGAGAGAGAGAGAGAGAGAGAGAGAGAGAGAGAGAGAGAGAGAGAGAGAGAGAGACAGAGAGAGAGAGACAGAGAGAGACAGAGACAGAGACAGAGAGATGTTTTACAAAGTTTCATTAGAAGTCGTCATTGCTGCTCCCCGGGGGGATACCGGGGGGTCTTTCGTATAAAACGTTCCCCCACCTTCTGGAAGTTCTGTGCTTGTAACTTCCTCTAATCTGCCACTCTCTTTGACTCTGCCTTTTCCCTTTGCTTTCTATCATCTACTATCTTTCTGACTTATTGGCCCATTCTCCTGCCTTTTTTTCTCTCTCCCCAAAAACAATCCTCCAAATAATTTGTCTCCTTCGAGCTCCTCCGGAAATCGGAATGTGTCGACTCTACGCTAGCGGGGAGACCAGTGAAAACTGAAAACCGGACACATACGTAGCTTACCCATTATGGCCATATGGCCCGGGAACACAGAAGAAGAAGAAAGAAGAAGAAGAAGATGAAGTCATTGCTGCGAACGAGAGGCGGATATCCTTTTATTGCTCTGTCATTCCTGTAATAATGGCACGAGGTGAGCAGAAACATAACGTTGAGGGCAGGCCCCTATATTTGGGCAACGGATATATAATCATTCGTGAGCCGTGCTGCCATTTTTTACGTTGATCGATTCATGTCATTTCGGGCAGTTGTATTCTGGGACATGTTTTGGTCACAGAAAAAAACAAGACTAGGCAGACTAGACAGGCAGAAAAAAAGAAATCCCACACACCACCACACAAACCTCTGGTTTTTGCGTAAAATAAAGTATTGAGTTCTGTTACTGTATAATTGAGTTTAACACGTTCTTCTTCGTCGATCGCTCATACAGTTTCCCGTCCATTATGAGCGCAGATGCGTCATGCTGCCGTTTTGCGCCTAACTGAGAAATCGTTAGTCCCAGCATGTCCGCCTTCATCAGCTTTGTAAGAATTTCTTTGAGAGAAAAGAAGGAAAAAAGGCAGGAGAATGGACCGGTTGGCAGAAAGATAGTAAGATGACAGTAAGCAGAGGGGGAAAGGCAGAGTCAAAGAGAGTGACAGATTAGAGGAAGTTACAGATCTGCCAGAAGGTGAGGGGAACTATTTGTACAAAAGATTCCCCGGTGTCCGCATAGGGGATTTGAGTTTAAAACAAGAAGGGTCGTGATTAATCGAATGCAAGCATAGTAGGACAAATACAGCGAACCATAACGAGCACATCGATTTTTTTTGTTTACATGCGGGATTGGAGTGTAAAGGAAATATTGTGTTTTATTTTGTCATGTCGCTTTCTCCCCCCCCCCCCCCCCCTTTTTTGGGGGGGAAGTGCAAGATATTCGCTTGGCACTGAGAACTTCAGACTGTTCAGGATTGACCGAGCGAACCGTATTTCAAATAATTATGTTGCACAAACCCCGGATCTTTGATCGCATTCTCCAACCAGCAATCATGACGGAATATTCAAAACCATGTCGTTAAGGGTGAACCCACCCGAGAAGACACCGCACCGCTGCTGAGTTCCTATTATGAACGAGAAAAAGAGCTCAGGGTTGGGTAATTCCTTCTGTCTGCTGCAAAAGTAACTCCGTTTAATATAAATTTATATATAAAATAACGAGGCTTTGTACTACTTCTTGACGACACGAAAGGGCGATAATTTTAGGACAGACCTGGCTGGCCATGCCACCTAGTGACGAGTCAGGGGCAGATAATTGTCTGTGGCTGTATACTACTACTACTTCATTGACAGGCAAGGACGGTAATATTATGTAGATGGCGCACGCAATTTCGTGCACGAGACAGAGGCAGATAATTTTCAGTATAAAGCCTCATTAAGATAATTGTCTGTGGCTATATAGGGGAAGACGGGGTAAAAAGCCCATGGGCGGCTAAGAAGCCCATGCCAATAATCTCATGAAATAAAGCAAATTTCAGTCACATTTTGCCCATGAGACGAGTGTTAATGTTTAGCATTCGTCTCATGGGCAAATTTGACTGAAATTGTCTTTATTTCATGAACACATTGGCATTGGCTTCTTACCCGCCCGTGGGCTTTTTACCCCGTCTTACCCTACTACTACTACTACTACTTCGTGATAGGCAAGGACGGTAATCTTATAATTATGTAGATGGCGCACGCATCTCCGTGCACGAGACAGGGGCAGAGAATGTTCAGTATAAAGCCTCATTTAGTCGTAAATGTTACGATCTCAAGGAAATAAAAAGACGGCACAAAACCTGAAAGCATTTTTTGGGTGTTTTTTTTTTACTCCACCTTGCTTTGATTAGCTTTCTAGCCACGTCCTGTCTCCTCTGTCATTCCTAATTGTGACCCAGCATCACAAAAGGGACATTAAGTGTCAAACTGACCATTCTAAGAAAAGCTTCAGACAATTCTCTTTCTAATGATCCAAGAACCATTATTGTATCTTTTTTTCTGTTCCAGAGTTATGAGCATTTAAAATTAGTAGGGTGAGCGTCAGCCATTTCGAGAAAACACAGTCTAAAGTCTAGCCTAGCTGAAGAAAATGCATTGACCTACTCGTTTTAAAACACTTATAAGACCATTTAGAGACCATATTAAAGATTATCCTTTATAAATATGAACGATAAGATGTTAGAGAACACGAAAATGCCCATAACTCATATTGACAAAAAATGAGATTTTTTAACTTTTCCGAGCCTGTTGTGCGAAACTAGTCCAGCGACTTAATGTCCCTTTCGTGGTGCTGGGTCATAATTACGCCTTTCTCTGAAAATGACCCTCCTTGACTGACAATTCAAACCCAACCAAGAGCAACATTCGTCCGTTGGATCTCTCCTGCTATGCGCCGTCCTTTCCTTGTGTCTGTCTGTCTGTCTGTCCTGCTAATTATCTCCCAATTGAGCGCGGGCGACTGCTTCCATTTCTGGTTCTGGCTTTTACCCAAAAAGCCTGAATATACAAAGAGTTCGCAGTCCCAGTGTCTGATCGCTTCTCGGCCTTTTGGCTAAGACAATGATTCAGGAACATAAATTTGTGTTTATACCATGGTTGGTTTGTTCAACCCGTCGTACATGGCGAAAACCGATACGCGACGTTAAACTGAACTTCCATCCGGCTGACTGAAGAAGCCGGGTTTTGGTGGTTTTTTTTACTCCCACCCTTTCACTTACACTACAGGTGGGGATCATTGTGAACTCACTCACTGCCTCTGTTTCCATGCTTAGCGCTTCCGACCTTCCACATTTTCACCTTCCAGGTGGGAAGTAAGAAAGTTGGCTTCATTCTTTGCTAGGTTTGTAGGCTGCGAAGTAATCACTCTTTGTGACATTTGAGGCTTTTTGCTTTTACTTCGATCCCAGACCAGCAACGACCCTCGGGACGCTCTGGCCACGAAAGGAATGGTATCGATTCTGTCGCTTTGCACGTGTCCTCTGTACTGTCTTTCTGTCTGTCCGCTGTGCGGCGTGCATAGCAAAGCTGCAAGAGAGAAGAAAAAGAAATGAGCTGGGACTGAGTCACGAGTTCGGAGCGAGCGCAGCCATGATGGATCTGTCAATGTGGCCTTGAAGCTACTTCGCGGTGGTGCAGTGGTATAGTATTTCCTCTTCCTGTTCGCAGTTCTAGATAATGGCCTAGTTTTTGTCATTCCTTGTTCCCGGATAAAAGGAAGTGACGTGACAAGTTGAAGGACAGGCATTGATGTTGCAATGCTTTCATTCGTTTTTGACTTTTTTTGGTGGTTTTTGTTGTTGTTGTTTTATGTTATGCGGAAGTATTGGGTTGCCTTTTGGAACTTGTTTATAATCATCATCTGAAAGTATCTATTAAAGGATCGGTTCTTAAAGAGAGAAGGAAAGAAGAAGAAGAAGAAGAAAAAGAAGAAGAAGAAGAAGAAGAAGAAGAGAGAGAGAGAGAGAGAGAGAGAGAGAGAGAGAGAGAGAGAGAGAGAGAGAGAGAGAGAGAGAGAGAGAGAGAGAGAGAGAGAGAGAGAGAGAGAGAGCGAACGAACGAACGAAATGTTGTTTAATCAGGATTATGAGATAAGTATACAGTGTGTTTTGTACACTCAGTCCTGAGGCTAAACAAGTAATATAAAAAGTAATGGTACAAAGCATTAAAGAGAATTCATGCAAACAACAAGAATAACAACATTAAATGAGAAACATTATCAAGAAGGAATATAATATATAACAAACATTATAATTATGCATCATCAATATGCAAGACAATCAAAGGAAGAAGGGGGTGTCGGGGCTAGGAATTGAAGAGTTTAAACAGAGACAGATAGACAGACAGAGAGACAGAGACAGACAGGCAGAGACAGACAGACAGAGAGAGAGACAGAGATAGCTCATTGCTTCGATCGTTAGACAACTCCTGGTGTCATATACCTTTGCCAAAAGAAAAGAAAAAAGAATGGTCTCGAAAGCTACACCCCCCCACCCCCCCACCCCCCCACCCCCGTGGAGATACGGGGGGGGGGGGGGGGGGGCTTTTGCATAAATAGTTCCCCCACCTTCTGTAAGTTCTGTGCTTATAACTTCCTCTAATCTCTCACTCTCTTTGACTCTGCCTTTTCCCTTTGCTTACTGTCATCTACTATCTTTCTGCCTTACCGGTTCATTCTCCGGCCTTTTTTCACGAAACACTTTTGCAACAAGAGTTCCTCCGCAGAAGTCGGACTTGCTGGGCCTAACTGTTTCTTAGCTAGGCGCATGACGGGGCAGCATGACGCATCTGCGCTCACAATTGACGGGAAACTATCTGAGCGACCGAAGAAGAAGAAGAAATAAGCTGCGATAGTGTGTCATTCCTCTGACTAACGTGTCCTTGACTCCGAAAGTTTCTACAAAAAAACGAAATGGACGGGCTCTGGCATTCCCCATTCGATTTGTTGATAGTCTGCGAGTCGGGGGTGAGTGAATTTGGAGTGAGGGTTGGGGAAGGGGGATGCTTGGGAGGTTTGCAGGGCAGACGAGTGGCGAACGAAAGGGGACGTGTGCGATTAAGCGTGTGCGTGTGAGTTTATTGACTAAAGTGGTGTGTGTGCGTGTGTGCGTGTGTATGTGTGTGTGTGTGTGTGTGTGTGTGTGTGTGCGTGTGTGTGTGTGCGTGCGCGTGCGTGTGCGTGTGCGTGCGTGCGTGTGCGTGCGTGTGTGTGCGTGCGTGTGTGACAGAGTGATGGGAAGGGGTTAGGCCTAGTGTGTGTTCAAACGTGCCCCCATTTCTTCTCCCACCATAAACGTCCCATCTCTCTCTCTCTCTCTCTCTCTCTCTCTCTCTCTCTCTCTCTCTCTCTCTCTCTCTCTCTCTCTCTCTCTCCCTCTCACTCTCTCTCCCTCCCTCTCTCCTCCCCCCCCCTCCCCCCCCCCCACCTCTCTCCACCCTCTGTGCAGAAAACGAACGAAAGACGAAAATGAAGGCCACACAGACAGACACGGTTGGCACGTGCCAGAGAAAAGGGGGACCATTGTTTCTCCAGTTGCTTGCCTGCTGCTGCTGTTGGCAGGGGTCCATGTTAGTTTGGTTTGGACACCACGAGTTAATTGCCGGCCACCTTTTTATGTCGCTCTGAAATTGGCCCAAGACTGGCCAAAGTTTATAGGTTAGGCCTATATAGTTCAAGAATTGAAGAATCCACGTGTACTGTTCTTTCATTCATTCCAAAAAAGGTACTGTCTCCTATTCAGAGGTTATTTTCTTTTCAGTTTTGTTGTTGTTGTTGTTGTTGTTGTTTTGCTTTTTTTTTACTTCATGGCGTGGTGGTGCATTATATTTTTTTTAATATAATCTGCAGTGGGACTCTTGTGCTTCTCTTTCATTCAGTGAATAAGGTACTGGCTTGGTGGGGGTGCTCGATGTGGTGCGGACACAGTGCTTTCACAGGCTCGTGTAGCTTTGTCGATCTGCTCGTGACAGCCCTGTCATGGCCTTGGTCGCCGACGGGGGCTGTATGTCCTAATCTTAATCTCAACATCTTATTTGGTTCATCTATTTTAAAGACCCCGCATCGCGCACGTCACGTGTCACATTCCCTTTTACGCTAGGAAGATTTCTTAAAGACCTAGTACGTCACTTGTCACAATAACGTTTTTCACGTGTTTTCCCTCTTATAGCTGGTAAGAAATCTTATTTTGACCAAGTGTTGCTACCATACAAATTGAAAACGAGGCATCACTTTAAAGAGCAGCCTCGATCGTATACGAGGAAAGTCTGAATGTGGGCCACGCCGACCCAGAAAAAAACCAAGGGACTTAATCCAGCCGGCTCTGTGGGTCTTTAAGATTCCTTACTAGCTATAAGAGGGAAAACGCGTGAAAACCGTGATTTGACATGTGACGTGCGGGGTCTTTAAAGACCCACTGACCCGGCTGGATAAAGACCCTTGGTTTTTTTTTATGGGTCGGTGTGGCCTACATACAGACTTTCCTCATCATATACGATCGAGGCTGCTCTTTCAGTAAAGTGATGTCTCGATTTCGTGCATGAGGAAATTTGTATGGGAGCCACACTTGGTCAAAATAAAGATTTCTTAGCAGCGAGAGAGGGAAACACGTGAAACCCGTGATTTTCACACACGGACCTGGTGTGTCTTTAAGGTAGTATTAGTAGATTGTATTTGAGTGTACGTGTTCAAGTTTGTTCTACATAATTTTAAATCAACTTCTCTCCCTCTATGTTATATTATGCATCTTGTTTGTCTTAATTTGTGGTGTTTCGATGTAATATGACACGATGGCTTAGAGTCAAAACGGACTATCTTTAGATAGTCCATTGACTTATTATTGATGTTATTGCAAAAACTAAGAACTTGTATTAAAAAAGACTGCAAATAATATAAAATGGGGATTATGCTTTTTATATTTCTGCAGTCTTTATTTGAAACGAGTTATTAGTTTTCACAATACGTTCAATAATACGTCAATGGACTATCTAAAGATAGTCCGTTTTGACTCCAAGCCATCGAATTGTATTATGAATGTTTTTAGTATTGTGTATCGAGCCTGTGATTGCACACTTTAATTTCCCACGAGGATGAATACAGTTGTTTTGAATTTGAATTTGTATGTGGATGTGGTGGTTATTGCAAAAAACAACCAAATTGTCTGTAATGGGGGCCTTTATGCTTTTCTTTAATTAGTGAGGGAAAAAAGTACTGTCAAACGCAGGTAACGTTTGTGGTGCGGTGGTTAACGCAAAAACACTTTGTTATTTGCCATTAAGTTGTGGTGGTGTAGTTTTGTGGGTAGTGAAACGTAAACAAACAAACAAAACAGCAGCTGTCAGGAAACAAAGCCTACTCAATAGATCAGCTTGTGGTTGTGAATTTAGTGCAAACAATTGTTGTTGTTGTTTTTCTTCCACATTTACGTGTTAACTTGTGATGGTAGGATCAGTTCATATCATAGTCTATGCTTAGGTTAAGGTCTCGGTACACGTTAACATTATTCACAAAATACCTCTATTTCCCCATAGCAACACAGTGAGCTGTAAGTCATATTATGAGTGGCATAACAACTGTGTTCGAGTTCCATGGGGAAATAGAGATATTTTGTGAATAACGTTAACGTATACAGAGACATTTAAGGGGGTAGTCTTAACAGGTTAACTTGAATCTGCGGGCACGTTGTGCAAAAATACAGTTTGCACAGGTTTAACTGAATGTATTTTGGTCAGTATAAAAATAGAGTATGCACAGATTAACTTAAGATGATGATGTTGATGATGATGATGATGATGAGGAGGAGGAGGAGGATGAGGAGGATGGGCAAGTCTGTTCATAAGGCAAGGTGCAAATAGTTGCCTGACAGGGAATTGTAAGTATTCTTATCAATCTCACTTCAGAACCTAGAGCACAGTGCTTGTGGAAAGTCGGTTATTATAACTGGAAGTTTACACTATGCCCAGAGGCGTTGCTTACTGGCCATGGCTTGTAATGCAGCATGGCTGTGTGGACCTCCCCCAGCGCCCGCTATTCCAAAGTCCTTACCATCGATTAAGTGAGGATGCATCTTGGGCAAGGCGTCTCCTCCACTGTACTGTAAACAACTGCCAGCCCAACTTCCCGGAGCAGCAGTTGCCGGTTCTGATATAAAAATTATAACCCGGTAGTCATAGTCTGACACGACTGGCTGTAGCGTACATGCATGGTTATACAGTCAGCCATAGTGTAGTAAGCCTGTGTGAAACGACTTTAGTCCGTGAGTCAGTCTTTAACCCTTTCACCGCCAATGTCGCATTTTAGCACCACAATGGTTTAACACCCATGTCACTAAAAGGCATCCAATCCGGATCTGTTATCCAAAGACCCTGTTTTCTTAATTTTGGGAGGTAAGGATTGGCCTAATGGTATATATGTCACAGAAGAATTCCCAATATCGCAGATTTTGTTGTTGTCTACCCAGTTAAGTTTAATAGTATTTTTTGGCTGAAAAATGGCTGGCGGCGAAAGGGTTAACATCAAAGCGAAAGTAGATGTTTTCCCCCTCTAACCTATCCCAGACGACTTCTCCACTTCCCTGCACCTTCCCATTCGATTTCCGTCTTCTTCTGCGTTCCCAGTCCATATGGCCATAATGGGTAAGGTACATATGTGTCCGGTTTTCAGTTTTCACTGGTCTCCCCGCTGCGCATAGCCGACACATTCCAATTTCGGAGGAGCTCAAAGGAAAAACATTATTTTAGGAAAAAAAAGGCAGGAGAATGGGCCAATAAGTCAGAAAAATAGACATAGAAAGCAAATGGAAAAGGCAGAGTCAAAGAGAGTGGCAGATGAGACGAAGTTACAAGCACAGAACTTCAAGAAGGTGGGGGAACTATTTTTTTTACGAAAGACTCCCGGTATCCCCACGGGGATTTTCGAATTCCTCAAGCTCCTCTCCATTTTATCCACACCCCTTTCCCCGTCCTCCCCACTCCTCCTCCCTGGATGATTTCTCCATTTTGACTCCCCTGTGCCTCTTTGTCTTTGTTCAGTGAGTACGCTCGACTTTCCCCTAATGTAATAATGTCTGTTGCCGCTAGCCTTTCCCTTTGTGCATCGTCCCGCCTATCCCTGGTTATGAAGGAGAGGTGCTGATGTACGTACGACGTGTCTATCAGGCAGAATGGGTCCTGGGGTGGTGGTGATGGTGATGGGGGTGGGATGGGGGTCAACACTAATATCCTATATCGCCATGGTGCCAACATGCTTTTGATCGGATCGATGAGACTGCTGAGCCAGCATGCTAACCCACTGCCATAATAATGCATGTATATAGACTTATAGGCCTATGATAGTAACTTTTAACCCTTTCACCGCCAATGTCGCATTTATGCACCACAATGGTTTAATACCCATGTCACTAAAAGGCATCAAATCAGGGCCTGTTATCTGAAGACCCTATCTTCTTAACTTTGGGAGGTAAGGATAGGCCTAATGTTATACATGTCACAGATTAATTCCCAATATTGCAGATACAAATTTTCTCTACCCAGCTAAGTTTAATGGTATTTTTTGGCTGAAAAAATGGCTGGCGGCGAAAGGGTTAAAGCATCCCCCCGTGGGGATACCGGGGGAGGGGTGTCTTTTGTATAAATAGTTCCCCCACCTTCTGGAAGTTCTGTGCTTGTAACTTCTTCTAGTCTGTCACTTTCTTTGACTCTGCCTTTTCCCTTTGCTTGCTGTCATCTGCCATATTTCTGCCTTACCAGTCCATTCTCCTGCCTTTTGTTTTTCTTTTCTTTTTTTCACGAAATACTTTCAAAAAGATTTATTTCAGCCGAAGTCGGACTTGCTGGGCCTAACTATTTCTTAGTTAGGCGCATAACGGCAGCATGACGCATCTGCGCTCACAATTGACAGGAAACTGTCTGAGCGACCGAAGAAGGAGAAAAAGAAGAAGTTGAAGAAGAAGAAGAAGAAATGAATTAAGAAAGCCAGACCAGGCCGACTGCGGGACTTCCTTAACCAACCAGATCACGTGTCAAAATCACGGGTTTCACGGGTTTTCCCTCTTATAGCTGGAAAGAAATCTTGTTTTGACCAGGTCTGACTCCCATACAAATGCCCCCCAATTCAAACCGCAGCATCATTTTAAAAGATCCACCCGATCACGTGTCAAAATCACGTGTTTCACGTGTTTTCCCTCTTACATAACTGGAAAGAAATCTTGTTTTGACCAAGTCTGACTCCCATATAAATGGCCCCAAATTGAAACCGACACATCAGCTTGAAGAGCAGCCTCAATTTGAATATGGGAAAATTCGTATAAGGGTCACAGCAACCCATACAAAAACAAGGGACTTAATCGTGGTGCGTCACTGGGTCTTTAAAGAGCAGCCTCAATATGAAGTTGGGGACATTTGTAAGTGGGTCACAGCTACCCAGAAAAAAACAACAAGGGACTTAATCGTGGTGCGTCAGTGTATCTTTAAAGACCTACAGAGCCGGCTGTCCAAATCACGTATTTCACGTTTTTTCCCTCTTATAGCTGGTAACAAATCTTTTTTTGACCAAATGTTGCTCCCATACACATTGAAAACGAGGCATCACTTTAAAGAGCAGCCTCGATCGTATACGAGGACAGTCACGAAAACGAGGCATCACTTTAAAGAGGAGCCTCGATCGTATACGAGGACAGTCACGAAAACGAGGCATCACTTTAAAGAAGAGCCTCGATCGCCAGTCGAAAACGAGGCATCGCCTCGATCGTATACGAGGACAGTCACGAAAACGAGGCATCACTTTAAAGAAGAGCCTCGATCGTATACGAGGACTGTCTAAATGCGGACAACATCGACCCAGAAAAAACCAAGGGACTTAATCCAGCCGGCTCTGTGGGTCTTTAAACATAC
>CM065689.1:25133367-25135867 GCA_017654935.2 Phymorhynchus buccinoides | reverse complement strand
GTTTGTGAGATTGTTGTTTTGGAAGTTTGTTAGTCGAGTCTGTCATATTCACGAGGCAGGGAGTTGTACTAGATAGGACGAGATTGTTAAGGAGATAAATCGTTACTAAAATAATAAGAGAATATCGATTATGGCTACAGGTCTAACATCAACTACTATGCTTCGACGCAGAGTGGGTAAAATCTGCAACGTGTTAAATCGAATTCTGATCGTCAAAAATCAGGATTGATGGAAAGTGTTGTGTATAATAAAACACTGGGGGGGAAACAGAGGTAGCTGTATCCAGACCAGTGTCATTCGAAGTTTCTTATACTGTGTTTTCTGTCAGTCGTGGAATGCCCTAAGCGTCAGTTTCGTCATAGTGGTAGTGTCCTATCATTTATTTCGTGCGTGCTTCATCAGGCGTGAAGGTTATAGGCCTACATCACTCGTGTGAAACCTTACCGATAACGGAGTGTCTGTAAATGATATAATCGCAAATGTCCGATCAGTTTCTACCTAGTTTCCTATTTCGATACGTTCACGGTTGTTCATTTCGTCACAGGGACCTAACGGTTCATACCCGTCACACATCCTTGGTGGTCATTAACGGTGTCAGTGAAACCCAAGTCTCTTTATTTCGCGCTAGAAGGAAAACAAAAACCATACAGACTGAACAACGATTAAAGAGGGTGAAGGAGGGGGGAAAATAAAAGAAGGGACAACGTTAATGTGAAAAGCCTGGGGGCCATTGATTGTGGAGTTAGCAGGCCGGCTTTACCGCGGTATTGACTCTAATCAGTCAGCTGAGTCCATTTGGATCTGGCGAAGAATGGGGGCTATATTGTACGGTCGTGGGACTGTGGGACCTTTTTTTCTTTTAAACTGCCTGCTGTGTCAACATGTCCCCTTGATCATCTACGACCGACTGGTTAAGACATTTCGCTGAAACAGCTTTTGTTAATTGGATCCAGAGCCACAACACTGATTCGGCCACACCCAAATCGGCTGATGCTGTAAAAAACCCACACAACAACAACAACCGTGAAACGTGGATTATCAGATTCGAACTTTCATCGTTGATAATCTTCGAATGAATATTGTCGATAATCTTCAAATATTCAGATCAGATCGCTCACGATCGATAACAGTTAACGTTAAGTATGGATAATGAGAATAGAGCTTTTATGGTGGAAATTCAAAGGAACTGAACAAGGCGAAACTTTCGCTGCTTTCGTCTGTAGCTAACGAACTACAGTTGACGCACACTGAAGTGCTGTGAACAATTAAACGCTAAATAAAAAGATTTGTTTTCCTGTTCTGAGAGAGCTAATAAATGAACAGAACACCTGCAACAATAATGCCAACAATGTTAAAACTGAGTGACAGTGCAGTGGCATAGTCCATAATCATTCTAAGGCAACACGCTTTATGAAGTAAGGACCTAGAAAGTATCGTCCTGCCGCCACTAACCCTCTTCTCTACTCTACTCTACTCTTCTCTACAGTGGAGGTTGGCACCGGCCCTCTCCTCCCCTCTCCACCCCCCATGCTGCCCCCTATCATGGCAGTCAACGGTCCTCCTCCCCCTAACGGGGAGCTAGAGCTCCACCTCCCCCTCTCCCCCGACCCCTCCTCCTTTCTACCCCCACCACCCCCCACCCCCACCCCCACCCCACCACATCATCACTCACCCTCTCCGCCCCAGTCCCCTACCCTCCTGGTCAAGGCCTCTTCGCTCCTCCTCCCCTCCTCCTCCCCTACGTCTTCCCCGGGCCCCGCCTCCCCGGGCAAGAAGCGCGTTCGCATCAGCGACTCCACCAGTGTCCGCGTCATCGAGGACCACCCTGGTGACTGCTCTCAACCTCCTCCTCCTCCTCTTTCTTCTTCTTCCTCTGCCCAGCAGCGCCATCATCACAGGACCTTCTACCAGCAGTTCAACAGTGAGTACCACCACAAAAGCAAGCTCCAGACGGAGAGCAGAGACAGCAACAGCAACAGCCCCCAGGCTAAAAGACTCCCGGGACATGCTTCTTCTCCCCGTGCTCACGAAAACGACGATTCTGTCGGGAGGAAGAAGAAGTGCGGCGAAGGTGGGTTAGGCCCCGAGGAGTATGAGCACGAGTGGTCCACGAGTAGGGAGTTCCCGGAGGAGTACCACCACCACCACCACCACGAGGACTACCACCACCACCCGGAGGAGTACCTTCAGGGTGACGGTGGTGAGGAGGCCCACCAGGAGTACCGGGAGTTCCCCGGCAATGTCCAGGACGTCATCCTCCCTGAAGACGAGGCGTCTTCCACGGGGGTGCCGAGGTATTGTAATGTTTGTCTGATCAGAAACTGGTATACGGGGGCTCCTTTTTTTGGTTGTATACGTGTGTTCTCTGTCCTTCGAAGTCTCTCTTCTCACAGAACTACAGATGTAATGTTATTGTTTGTTCGTGCTGGTGAATATTGGTCCATTTCCTCAATCTAAGAGTACTGGATGTACTGTTCAGTTGGTCTCTCTTACTTTCATA
>CM065689.1:25115867-25118367 GCA_017654935.2 Phymorhynchus buccinoides | reverse complement strand
ACGATCGCAAAGGTGTCTAAATTCGTTCGTGTATGTTTCTTTGTTTTTGTCCTTTTGCCGATCTACGATCGCAAAGGTGTCTAAATTCGTTCGTGTATGTTTCTTTGTTTTTGTCTTTGTTTTTTTGCCGATCTACGATCGCAAAGGTGTCTAAATTCGTTCGTGTAATGTTTCTTTGTTTTTGTCCTTTTGCCGATCTACGATCGCAAAGGTGTCTAAATTCGTTCGTGTATGTTTCTTTGTTTTTGTCCTTTTGCCGATCTACGATCGCAAAGGTGTCTAAATTCGTTCGTGTATGTTTCTTTGTTTTTGTACTTTGCCGATCTACGATCGCAAAGGTGTCTAAATTCGTTCGTGTATGTTTCTTTGTTTTTGTCCTTTTGCCGATCTACGATCGCAAAGGAGTCTAAATTCGTTCGTCCCATGTTGTTTCTTTGTTTTTGTACTTTGCCGATCTACGATCGCAAAGGTGTCTAAATTCGTTCGTCCATGTTTCTTTGTCGGTTTTTGTCCTTTGCCGATCTACGATCGCTTTCTTTCATTCTTCTCTTTCATTTTTGTGTCTTCTTTTCCAATCGTTCTCTCTGTCTCGTTGTTTTGGTTTTTCTTCTTCATTTTCTCATATCCTTGTCCTTCTTTTCTTTCTCTACCGCCCCCCTCCCCCCTCCCCCCCTCCCCCCCCCCCCATCCCCCCCCCCCCCACACACTTTTAGTTCTGTACAAACTTTTTTTTTTTTTTAATCTTTCATTCTTTCTTCCTCCCCTTCTTTTTTCTCCTTCTCTTTCTCTAACAATAGGTTTTCTTCGGCTTCTTTCGTTTTCTGTTGCACTTTTCTTCAAAAATATTTTGGTTTTTTTGTCTGGGGCAGTGGGTGGGTGGATGCCTCGTGCCTCCATACGGGGAGCTGGACGACCCCCGCCCCCTCCACGAGTTTCTCCCCGTGGGGATAACGGGGGGGGGGGGGGGGGGGGGGGGGTTCTTTCGTAAAAAATAGTTCCCCCATCTTCTGGAAGTTCTGTGCTTGTTCTCTAATCTGCCACTCTCTTTCACTCTGCCTCTTCCCTTTGCTTTCTATCATCTACTATCTTTCTGACTTATTGGCCCATTCCTCTGCCTTTAAAAAAATCTTCCAAATAACTGTTATCCTTGGAGCTCCTCCGCAATCGGAATGTGTCGGCTGTACCCAGCGGGGAGACCACTGAAGACTGAAAACCGGACACATACGTACTTGACCCATTATGGCCTTTTGGCCTGGGAACGCAGAAGAAGAATAAATTGCTTTAATTTATTTTTCCTTTCCTTTTTCTCTTTTATTCTCCTTCACCATTCCTCTAAAAGAGTGAACAATAGGAAGACAGAAAAGAGACCCCCCCCAAAAAAAAAAAAAAAAAAGAAAAAAGAAAAAAAAAGAACGGTGCAGATAACTTGTACGACTTCGTCCGAAGCTTCTTAAAGACCCAGTGACGCACCACGATTAAGTCCCTTGTTTTTTGTCTAGGTTACTGTGACCCACATACAGATTTCCCCATATTCAAACTGAGGCTGCTCTTTAAACTGATGTGTCGGCTTCAATTCGGGGTCATATATATGGGAGTCAGACTTGGTCAAAACAAGATTTATTTCCAGTTATAAGAGGGAAAACCCGTGAAACCCGTGATTTTGACACGTGATTTTGTGGATCTTTAAGAAAAAGAAATAGGTTTTCGAATCCTAGTTGATATACAAATATCGGGGAGAGACAGACAGACCCTAGAAATAAATGAGTGAAAAACAAGGCATCAAGAGAGGCGAAGTCATACAACGGGTTATCACGAACGAGAAACTGCCAGATGTATTTGTGTGTGTGTGATCGATAAAGTGCATCGCTGAGGTGACAGCAGATCTATCTATATGCATGCAGGAATGTGCTGGCTCAGTAATACATCCTTATTTATAAACCGGCGAAGGGCTGCAGTGTCACGATCGTCATGTGTGTGCCACTGGGTCCGTCTGTTGTCGCCCAAGCTGTGTGAAAACAGAGAGAGAGGGAAGAGAGAGAGAGAGAGAGAGAGAGAGAGAGAGAGAGAGAGAGAGAGAGGGGGGGAGAGAGAGAGAGAGAGAGAGAGAGAGAGAGAGAGAGAGAGAGAGAGAGAGAGAGAGCGAGAGAGAGAGAGAAAGAGAGAGCGAGAGAGAGAGAGAGAGAGAGAGAGAGAGAGCGAGAGAGAGAGAGAGAGAGAGAGAGAGAGAGAGAGAGCGAGAGAGAGAGAGAGAGAGAGAGAGGGGGGGGGGGAGAGAGAGAGAGAGAGGGGGGGAGAGAGAGAGAGAGAGAGAGAGAGAGAGAGAGAGAGAGAGAGAGAGAGAGAGAGAGAGAGAGAGAGAGAGCGAGAGAGAGAGAGAAAGAGAGAGCGAGAGAGAGAGAGAGAGAGAGAGAGAGAGAGAGAGAGAGAGAGAGAGAGAGAGAGAGAGAGAGAGAGAGAGCGAGAGAGAGAGAGAGAGAGAGAGAGAGAGAGAGAGAGAGAG
>CM065689.1:25063367-25068367 GCA_017654935.2 Phymorhynchus buccinoides | reverse complement strand
ATGGCATCAATTCAGTAAACAGTGAATAAGGCGAAATAGCACTGGAAAAACACGGCGATTTGACACTGCTATGCGGTTTGGACTAAAGACGGCGAGTACGGCGAGTAGACACCTATACGGCGAGTAGAGAAACGGCGAATCGGGACCCTCCCGTTATATTGTTGTTACTGTTATTGTCATGGTTGTTGCTGTTGTCGTTGTTGTCCTCTTTTCTAAGCGTTTATGTGTTTGTGTGTGTGTGTGTGCATACTAGTAAGTAAAGGCGCGAAACTCTGTACGCGCTTGTGTGTGTTTGTATTATTAGGTATGATTAGGTATTAGGTACTTATAGTCACGGAGGCGTCTCTGTGAAATTCGGGTTGCTCCCACCTGGAGAGAGCGTCTCTCTCTCTCTCTCTCTCTCTCTCTCTCTCTCTCTCTCTCTCTCTCTCTCTCTCTCTCTCTCTCTCTCTCTCTCTCTCTCTCTCTCTCTCAACAACCCAATGTTGTTGTTGTTTTTGCCTTCAATTTTGTTGTGTGACTGATGATGAAGGAAATGGGGTGGGGGGGGGGGGGGGGGGGGGTGTCAAGTCAAGTCAAGTCAAAATTATCTTTAATGACGATAAAAGAGTAAGCTACAAGCTTTTGTTCATCCTGTCGTCATGAAAAGAAAAAACATACTGAATCAATAAAATGTAAAGATCAACAATGAAACTTGGCGTAAGGAACCAAAGCACAATGAACAAATATCAAAAACAAATCATACATAAATCATGACTAGCAAATACATTATGTACAAAATATAAATAGAAATACAATCATACTTTGAAAGGGAGAGAGCAAGAGGTGGGACAAGAAAAAAAGATTGAGACATAGACGCTGATAGAGACATCGTAAAGAAGAGAAAAATTTAAAAAAAAAGGAGCCTGATAGAGTGTGTATGAGAGAGGCAGAGAGACAGAGAGAGAGAGAGAGAGAGAGAGAGAGAGAGAGAGAGAGAGAGAGAGAGAGAGAGAGAGAGAGAGATCGCGGACGTGCAAAAAATCTAACTTACAACATTAATGCAGAGAGAACCCGAAAAACCACTCAGGTGTAAAGCGAAAAACATAAATGAGACAGATCACTAGAATTCACCCCCCCCCCCTTCAAATGGAAAATAACACATATAAAACACATAGCATTGACCCACAAAGCCCTCATGTTGAAAAACATCATTGATTAGTTTACAGGGTGCCAGTAAGGAACATAACAAATTAATGGAATATAGTATGTAAATACAAGGCCTTTATTTTGACAAGTAGCGTTGGTTATTTTACAAGGCTTCAATCATAGTTTTTTTTAAGTGCCTTTTTAAAAGCTTGTCTTGAAGGACACAATTTTAAAGAAGAGGATAGATTATTCCATGCTGTGTGCGTGTGTGTGTGTGTGTGTGTGTGTGTGTGTGTGTGTGTGTGTGTGTGTGTGTGTGTGTTAATTTTGACCAAGTGACAACATTTTCGTTGCCACTGGGATTAACGTGTGCTGAGTGCATGGGCACACGGGATCCCCCTCGGTTTATTGTCTCATCCGTTTAATTGTACATGTGTTTGTTGTATGTTTGTTGCGTGCATCTATGGGTATGTGTGTCTGTACAAATCTCACGGTAAATAATCAATGAATGCGCGCGCACGATCGTGTGTATGTATGTGCGTGCGTGTGTGTGCATATATATTTAAGCGTGCGTGTTCGTATTTGATTAATTAAGAGCCTCTTCACCAACACTTTTTCTCTTCCTCCTTTTCTCTAGGCATGTTACTCATCTTCCTATTAGTTTGTTTGTTTGTTTGTTTGTTTGTTCGTTCGTTCGTCGTGTCGTTTCTTTGTTTGTTTTTATTAACCCTTTCACCGCCCAAGTCGCATTTTAGCACCACAGTGATTTAACACCTATGTCACTAAAAGGCATCAAATTGGGGTCTATTATCCAAAGACCCTATTGTCTTAGTTTTGGGAAGTAAGGACAGACCTTATTGTATATTACGTCACAGAAGAATCCCCAATACTGCAGATGGATTTTGTTCTCTACCCAGGTAAATTTAATGAAAATGTTTGGCTGAAATATGACTGGCGGTGAAAGGGTTAACTCTACTCTCCTTTGCCTTTTGCTCAGATTATGAGGCAATAGTTCCGTTTTATGCTAATCGTTTTTCATAATTATCTCCTGGAAAATGAGTAGCTCGTTTCTCTGACAGCAAGAGACAACGTTCTCTTTTTATTTTTAGTTTTCGTTCTTTCCTGTAACTTTTTTTTTCATGGATACGGTATAATGAATTCTCTCTCTTTGCCTTTGTATGTGTGTGCGTGTGTGCGTGCGTGTGTATGTGTGTGTGTGTGTGTGTGTGTGTGTGTGTGTGTGTGTGTGTGTGTGTGTGTGTGTGTGTGTGTGTGTGTGTGTGTGTGTGTGTGTGTATGTGTGTGTATGTGTGTGTGTGTGTATAATGTGTGTGTTGTGTGTGTGTGTGTGTGTGTGTGTGTGTGATATTCCAATTTTCTTTCTCTCTCTCTCTCTCTCTCTCTCTCTCTCTCTCTCTCTCTCTTCTTTTTTTTCTCTCTTCTTCTCTCTCTCTCTCTCTCTCTCTTTTTCTCTCTCTTCTCTCTCTCTCTCTCTCTCTCTCTCTCTCTCTCTCTCTCTCTCTCTCTCTCTCTCTCTCTCTCTCTCTCTCTCTCTCTTTCTATCTATCTATCTATCTCTGTCTCTCTGTGTCTGTCTATCAGTCTGCCCCCCCCCTCTCTCTCTCTCTCTCTCTCTCTCTCTCTCTCTCTCTCTCTCTCTCTCTCTCTCTCTCTCTCTCTCTCTCTCTATCTATCTCTGTCTCTCTGTGTCTGTCTATCAGTCTCCCCACTCTCTCTCTCTCTCTCTCTCTCTCTCTCTCTCTCTCTCTCTCTCTCTCTCTCTCTCTCTCTCTCTCTCTCTCTCTCTCTCTCTCTCTCTCTCTCTCTCTCAGTCTCTCTCTCAGTCTCTCCCCCCCCCTCTCTCTCTCTCTACTCTCCGTTTTGATCAGTGTTGGCAGCTTACATATGAATCACACAGCTCAGTAGATCCGCGTTTCCAAATGTAAACAATGTGCCGTAGAGAATCTGCAACGATGTGCCGTAGAGAATCTGCAACGGAATTCACATTCAACGTGTTTACTTATTTATCTCTGATGATTTGGATATACATTCGCCCAAAACATCGCTCTACGCTCCCTCCAACTGAAAAGAGATTCACTGCCATGTACCCTGCCATGTGTTTGTCTATTTTTAGAGCTTATGTGACTGGTTGGGTTTTTTGTTGTTTTTTTGTTGCTATTACTAACACCTTTACTTTTCAACCAATAAACAACAAACAGGAATGGTGACTATTACTAACACCTTTACTTTTCAACCAATAGACAGCAAACAAGAATGATCGGCGAAAATGGTGTTTTACGTCCTCTTGGTCTGAATCAGACACATATGGGACATTTGTAAATACAAATATGGTGGGAACAATACTGGAGGCAATGCCCGGAGGCAGTACGAAACCAGTAAAGTCCCGATTTTTTAATTATTAATACAGATAGGTGTAGCGGTAACCACGCCTCGGTTAAACCTCATCGGCTATGGCACCGCTACAAGTATTTTGATGCATGTCAAACAAGAATGATGACTATTACTAACACCTTTATTTTTCAACCAATAGACAACAAACAAGAATGGTGACTATTACGACACACGCGACTGGTTGTCTTTTTTTGTCTTTTTTTCTTCTCTAGCTCTCCCTGACAACATAACGTGTGTGTATGTGTGCCTGTGTGTGTGTGTGTGTGTGTGTGTGTGTGTGTGTGTGTGTGTGTGTGTGTGTGTGTGTGTGTGTGTGTGTGTGAAAGTGTATGCGCGTGTATGAACATTGGTTCTATAGATATATGTGCATACATTGGATGATTAACGTGTGGGGGGCCTAGTCCAGGAGAAGTCTGTATGAATCATCTTCTTTCATTTTAAGCATCAGAAAGTGGCATATTGTTTTCTTAAGTGCAGGTTTTGTTCGAAGATATTACGTGACTGTTCCTTCCGTTAATGCAACGCATACACACAAGGGAAACAAATAGTTACTCCCCTCTTGGCGGTTAGGGATAGGGTTAGAGTTAGGGTCAGTTTAATTTCAGATTGAAAGGTTCAAAGGTACAAAGACTAAACTTTCGCTGAAAACCGACATCGTCCCGGAAATGACGTCCACTTTCCATATTTGGAGATGATCATGTGCTGTCTTAAACGTCTTGTCTCAGTTTAGATGGTCGCGGCAGCATTTTTGTAATTAATGTGCAAGTAGTTTAGGGCGTATCCGACTGGATACATATTTTATTTTATTGATCAGTCAATCAAAAGTGATTGCGATTAATCCATCTCTAATTTTCCCCATAAACAACTATTCACAATTTAACTGGGGGGTTTGTGTGTGTGTGTTTTAATAAGCAAAGCAACAGCATAAGTCAACGAAATTGATTTTCAGAAATGTATCAACTTAATGCATAGAAGATACGTCTGTCAAATTAAGAATCTCTCTCTCTCTCTCTCTCTCTCTCTCTCTCTCTCTCTCTCTCTCTCTCTCTCTCTCTCTCTCTCTCTCTCTCTCTCTCTATCCCTCTCTCTCTCTCCCTCTCTCTCTCTCTCTCTCTCTCTCTCTCTCTCTCTCTCCCCTCAAATTGTCAAATTGTGTATTATATTAGCTTATCAGTGTGTGTGTGTGTGTGTGTGTGTGTGTGTGTGTGTGTGTGTGTGTGTGTGAATATGTGCACACGCGCGCGCATGCATGCCTAAAAGCCTGTGAACTTCAGACAACTAGACCCCTAGCTACTTATTAGATGACACTGCTATTTGCAGCCAGTTCCAGAGGGCTGGAAACTAACACAGAAAGCGAGAGTATATATATAGCTCTTCAGAGGTGGGGTTGTTTTGTTTTTGGGGGGGGTATTTTTTTTGGCAGCGAAAGTGCATTCTATTACGCATTGAGGGATGAGGGC
>CM065689.1:25040867-25060867 GCA_017654935.2 Phymorhynchus buccinoides | reverse complement strand
CTGAACCGATAGTAGTATTCCTGATGAAAAAGGCACCTGTTTTCTTCTTCCCTACCCTGCTTCCTTCCTTCCGTCACTCCTAACCCAGAAAACCGCTGCGTCTCGACACTCGTTTCACCCCGTTACTGCCTGCTGTGGTTCCACTCACCTTACGTCTTCTTCTACGAATACTTTGTTCATTTGTGCGCTTTTTCTTTTTTTTCCAATGCGTTTTTAGTTTGCATAATGCTTAAGTATTTCGTTAACAAAGTCATCAAATTTCAGCAAGAGTGTATGAATATTAATTGAAATAATTATGAAGGAGTAAAATAGAAGCATGGATGCAATGGGAGACTTAGTGGGATTTTGTTCACGCCAGATGGCGTGACACTCGAGTGGGGCTGATCCCCTCTATGTTCTTAGTTGGGGATAAAGAGAGAGCGAGAGGTAGAGAGGAGTCCAACCTCTCTCTCTCTCCTCTCTCTCTCTCTCTCTGTTCTCTCTGCTCTCATTTCAACTCTCTCTCTTATCGTCTCTCTCTCTCTCTCTACTTTCTCATCTCTCTCTCTCTCTCTCTCTTTACGCCCAACTAAGAATATAGCGTGATAAGCCCCTCTCGAGTGTCACGACACCTGGCGTGAAAAAAATCCCACTAAGTCTCCCATTGCGCCTGCTGCGTATATGGGGAAGGGTTACAAACTAATCAATACTCCCAATTTTTGGTTTTTACTGCACTGCAAAGAAAAAAAAGCTTCAACCACAATGAGTGGGCCTCCCACCCACGCCATCCAAAATGGCTTTTCTCTCGGCATCTCAGGCCTCCGCCAAGGAGGAATCGCCGTTTTGACGGTTGGGATTTATAGGAAACCAGAGCAAAGTGAGTGTTCCTATCCTTGAAAAAGCTGTCTTTCTGGTGATCTCGACGTGTTTCCAACAAAAAAATCATCGTGACAGGGTCCACCTTTAACTCGCGACATTTCTGTAAATGATAATCCCACTAAGCAATGGGAGGTGCCTGCTAATTATTATTATTATTATTATTAGAACATTTACTACGCCTAATCAATTTAATGCCCTAGGGGCTTACAATATAAAAATATAATATACACATATAACACCACATCTAATAATATTTAACATATAGCATAAAGAATGGGAAATGGCTTCTACACAAACACCCAAAGACGGTCAGACAAACAAACAGACATAGAATTACACACGCGTGCGCGCAAGCGCACGCACACCACACACCCACACACGCGGACACCCACAAATAATTGTATGCGATCACCAAGCACAGACGTTCACTCTCAGACATCACACACCAAGTCATGAAGGAAGGGACAAGTAGTTATTTAGGAAACAGATGAGTTTTGAGATGGCGTTTGAATGTGGGCAGAGAGGATGAGTATCTGAGAGAGCGAGAGAGAGTAATGTCTGGCTATCTTGTATTTTAACACCCTCCCCCCTTTCCCCTCAAATTTTCGCTTTGAAACTTTGAAACTGTTCAATGGGAAGCAACATTCTGTCATTCGCGGGAAGAGGAATAGGGTTTAGGATCAGCCTACGATTATTTTCATAAGCCTGAAAGAAGCAGACTTTGAGATCATTGAGGGTCGTAAACATGACGGGACTATCTAAAGTTCACAACTTTGCCTTGATATCAGATTGATGATAAATTATCTCAGCCTTTCTGTAAGTGCACACGTGGTGCGTTTTGTTGTCTGCGTGTATGGTTCTGTATTTCTTTTTCTTTTTTTTTCTTTTCTTTTTTTGCTCGGCTTTCCATTTCCAATTTTATGAATGAATCGTTGACCTTGTCTGTAATCAAAAGTTTGGGAATGGCAAAGAGACAAATTACGCGAAACCTGTTTGCAGAAAAGAAAGGAAAGCGTGTGTAAAAGGTTTTACTTTTCTAAGCGAGCACCAAAAGCCCTCTAGTTCCTCTTTACATGAAAAACCCCACAAGACGTTCAATGCTGCACTTGGTCATCTCCAAATATGGAAAGTGACGCCAGTCGCGTGACAATGTCGGTTTTCAGCGAAACTTTAGAATGTGTATCTTTTAACCATTCAATCTGAAATTAAACTGACTCTAGCCCTAACCAAAACCTCAAACCGTCAAATACACACAAAATAAAACTATACTAAAATTAATATTGAGTGTTCCATGTTTGGAGATGACCATGTGCAGTCTTGAACGCCTAGTAAAAAAACAAACATCATTTTTACATGGGCAAACAATCAACTGACAATGACAGAGAAAAAATATTTTAAGAAAACAATCAAAAAACCCACAAAGTGGTCCATCTATTTTCACAGTCCTTAGCGCGTCTCTCCAGTAAAGGGTTCGACATTTTTGTTCGGCTTTGATGTAAGCAGGCGAGTTAGTGAAATTTTCTTGGTGTTCTTCCTCTGCTTGATTTTCTTTTTGAAATAAGGCTTTAACTAGTCTCCTTGTTTGAGGTTTTTTTCACGCGTTTATTTTGTCTTTCTGTTTGCTTGTTTGTCTTTCTGTCTGTCTCTCATCTTTTCTTATATTTTTCTGTCTCTCCTAAGTTGTGTTTGTCTAAGTAACCATCCACCCACCCACCCACCCACCATCTCTCTCTCTCTCTCTCTCTCTCTCTCTCTCTCTCTCTCTCTCTCTCTCTCTCTCTCTCTCTCTCTCTCTTTCTCTCTCTCTTTGTTATGTATCATTATAACCCCCTCCCCCAGCCTCCCTATGATACGGGTAGAAGGCCTATTCATTAAAATTGTTTGAATTTGAATCTCGTCTCTCTCTCTCTCTCTCTCTCTCTCTCTCTCTCTCTCTCTCTCTCCTCTCTCTCTCTCTCTCTCTCTCTCTTTGTTATGTATCATTATAACCCCCTCCCCCAGCCTCCCTATGATACGGGTAGAAGGCCTATTCATTAAAATTGTTTGAATTTTAATCTCTCTCTCTCACTCACTCTCTCTCTCTCTCTCTCTCTCTCTCTCTCTCTCTCTTCTCTCTCTCTCTCTCTCTCCTCTCTCTCTCTCTCTCTCTCTCTCTCTCTCTCTCTCTCTCTCTCTCTCTCTCTTTGTTATGTATCATTATAGCCCCCCTCCCCCAGCCTCCCGGATACGGGCAGAAGGCCTATTCATTAAAATTGTTTGAATTTCTCTCTCTCTCTCTCTCTCTCTCTCTCCTCTCTCTCTCTCTCTCTCTCTCTCTCTCTCTCTCTCTCTCAATGATTAGATCAATAATCTTTGAACCCGTAGCGTATAATCAATTATTTTCATAGTGGATGTGTGCTCGCCGTATGTTTATGCTGTAATTGTTATCGTTTATTTTTCTCTAATATTTGTCTTTATTTTGCGGATAGTGTAGGTGTCTTTATTTTGTTTCGTTCTTGTTTTGTCTGTTATTTTCGTGTGTGTGTGTTTGTGTATATGTCGTTGTACATGGGTCAATGGCCAAAGTACATTAAACATCTGAAGCCGGCCTGAAGTCACTCTCTCTCTCTCTCTCTCTCTCTCTCTCTCTCTCTCTCTCTCTCTCTCTCTCTCTCTCTCTCTCTCTCTCTCTGCCTCTCTCTCTCTCTCTCTCTCTCTCTCTCTCTCTCTCTCTCTCTCTCTCTCTCTCTCTCTCTCTCTCTCTCTCTCTCTCTCTCTCTCTCTCTCTCCTTTGTTTAGCAGTTATTTATTATGTGTGTTTATTTTGTTTTGTCTGTTATTTTCGTGTGTGTGTTTGTGTATGTCGTTGTACATGGGTCAATGGCCAAAGTACATTAAACATCTGAAGTCTGAAGTCGTCGCTCTCTCTCTCTCTCTCTCTCTCTCTCTCTCTCTCTCTCTCTCTCTCTCTCTCTCTCTCTCTCTCTCTCTCTCTCTCTCGCTCTCTCTCTCTCTCTCTCTCTCTCTCTCTCTCCCTCTCTCTCTCTCAAGACTCAGGACTATTTTATTATCTCTAACGTGAGAAATTGATTTGTGGCACGGCATAAACATATTATACAATACGAACAT
Organism: Phymorhynchus buccinoides; assembly: GCA_017654935.2. Lineage (NCBI taxonomy): Eukaryota > Metazoa > Mollusca > Gastropoda > Neogastropoda > Raphitomidae > Phymorhynchus > Phymorhynchus buccinoides. The sequence goes on along the minus strand of CM065689.1, from coordinate 25,056,901 downwards.
AATATTAAAATATCCAACACATAGGATATGTAAAAAAAAAACACCACGACCATTCATTATTATAATGCACCTATACATGTAAAGATTACGATAAAGTAGAACACATAAAATAGAATGCAATAGCTCGATAGAACCAAATAACAGTTTAACCCTTTCACCGCCAGCCATATTTCAGCCAAACATTTCTATTAAATTTACCTGGGTAGAGAACAAAATCCATCTGCAGTATTGGGGATTCTCCGGTGACATGTATAAAATAAGGTCTATCCTTACTTCCCAAAGCTTAGACAATAGGGTCTTTGGATAATAGACCCCAATTTGATGCCTTTTAGTGACATTGGTGTTAAATCACTGTGGTGCTAAAATGCGACCTTGGCGGTGAAAGGGTTTTAAAAGCTACAGATAAGTGGATGCGGAAGCTCTCTCTCTCTCTCTCTCTCTCTCTCTCTCTCTCTCTCTCTCTCTCTCTCTCTCTCTCTCTCTCTCTCTCTCTCTCTCTCTCTCTCTCTCTCTCTCTCTCTCTCTCTCTCTCTCTCTCTCTCTCTAAAAAAAAAAAACAAACAAAAAACACCGTGACCACCCCTCTCTCCCCTAGCTCCCCTCCCCGAAAATCTTTATCCTTGTCAAATAAAGTTTTCCAGTGTCCAGTGTCCCCCTAAAACATCATCTGTCTCTCTCTCTCTCTCTCTCTCTCTCTCTCTCTCTCTCTCTCTCTCTCTCTCTCTCTCTCTCTCCTCTCTCTCTCTCTCTCTCTCTCTCTCTCTCTCTCTCTCTCTCTCTCTCTCTCTCTCTCTCTCTCTCTGTTCCTATGTCAAAGTTTGAATGGCTCACTCCATCTCTGTATATCGCTCGTTGTCTCTGTTTTGTTCTCTTCCTCTGTCTGTCTGTCAGTATATGTGTGTGCTTGTACGATGCGCGCGTGCGTGTGTGCATGCGTGCATGTAAGCACATGTATGCGCGCCTGTGTGCCTGTGCATGTGTCTGTGTTTGTTTGTTTTGTGTGTGTGTGTGTGCGTGTGTGTGTGTGTGTGCGTGCGCGCGCGCGCGCGTGTACGTGTGTGTGTGTGTGTGTGTGTTGTTGTTTTCTTTGAAGAAACGTTCTCTTAGTTCGTGTTTATTCTGACCGCACAAGAAAGTTTTTTTCTTAAATCGACGGTATTTTGTTGCTGACTATCTTGTAGTATAGTAACGTGCAAAGCCAAGTTGAGCCTCAGAATAGACAAAAATAAAGAGTACCTCTTGTAACACTTACGTGGCACCCAGTCCTACTACGTAACGCACCGAGACGCTAACGTTTTGGAACTTGTAAGATTCTTTCGCACTTTGGGACCCCCCAAAAAAGAAGAAATACAGAAGTTAAGTTAGTGGGTGTATAGGTAGGGTAAGACGGGGTAAAAAGTCCATGGGCGGGTAAGAAGCCCATGCCAATTATCTCATGAAATAAAGCAAATTTCAGTCACATTTTGCCCATGAGACGAGTGTTAATGTTTAGCATGGGCAAATTTGACTGAAATTTGCTTTATTTCATGAGATAATTGGCATGGGCTTCTTATCCGTCCATGGGCTTTTTACCCCGTCTTCATCTACATTTTACAGAAAAGGAAGAGATCGCGATGGTGTGGTTAAGCTGTGTGTGTGTGTGTGTGTGTGTGTGTGTGTGTGTGTGTGTGTGTGTGTGTGTGCGTGTGTGCGCGTGTGCGTGTGCGCGCGTGCGTGAGTGCGTGTTCAAAACCCCACTACCGGGTTCTTCAAAATGATAAACTTAGTAAGCAGTGGGTTTAAAAAATTATTGGGTCTAAAACTTTGGACCCTGGTTTTTGGTGTGTGTGTGTGTGTGTGTGTGTGTGTGTGTGTGTGTGTGTGTGTGTGTGTGTGTGTGTGTGTAGGTGTGTGTGTGTGTGTGTGCGTGTGCGTGTGCGTGCGTGTGCGTGTGCGTGCGTGTGTGCGTGCGTGGGTGCGTGCGTGGGTGTATGTGTGGGTGTGGGTGTGTGTTTGTAAGAACAAGGATAGTCCCCGTTCTGAACAAGACTATCCTTGCGTCTGTCCGTTTGCCAGTAAGCCTACGAAGGACTGTACATTTGTATGTACTGTATCTGGTTCTGAGCTTGCAATACAAAGCTGATGGTTATGCTGTTGTTGTTGTTTTTGTTTTGATGTTGCAATGCTTTCATTATTGTCGTAGTTGAAGATTATGGTAATAATCACTTTTGTAATGTTTAAAAAAAACACATTTATGTAACTGTCTGTGCGCACGCTAATCTGATATCCACTGGATAAAAAGCATGCATGTATGTTGTAATTTCGGTGTTGGTGTTGTTATTGATGTTGATGTTGTGATGACATAAATAGAAACTACGCTGCATAACCCTGGCACTGAAACGCAGTAACGTGTGGTGGACAATGGAAAGGTTTTTCGTAAATCTACCCGTCTAAAAATTCTTGCTTTTCTTACGTGCACGCAACCCTGCCTTTCTTCTTGTAATCAGATCCACACTTCAAAGCGATCTCTCTGTGTGTTTTCTCTCTGTCTCTCTCTGTCTCTGTATCTATGTCTGTCTCTCTGTTTCTCTCTCTTTCTCTCTGTCTCTCTCTCTCTCTCTCTCTCTCTCTCTCTCTCTCTCTCTCTCTCTCTCTCTCTCTCTCTCTCTCTCTCTCTCTCTCTCTCTCTTTTCCATCCTCAATTGGGTTTTTCGTTTACTTTTGGGGGCCTTTCTTTTCTGGTTGATCAATCGTCTGTTGAATGGAATTCGTATTCATGATAGTTTATGCATATTATTGTTTGTCCTTGAGAACATGTTTTCGATGTCCAAGAATCAAAGTTTGGGGCAGTTGTAATGTGTGGGTTTTTTTTTTGTTGTTGTTGTTGTTGTTTGTTTGTTTGTGTGTTTGCTTTTTGAGTTGCAGATCTTTGTTGAACTGTTTTCGGTATAATACGGCAAATCTTGTTTACATAATGTACACGCAATCGTGTATTTTACAAAACAAAATGTCTTTAAACCCTATTACAAAAATATGTGTTTTGCACTGTCAGACCTAAAGGCATTGTCACAGTGTTCACATGCGCGCCTCTTACACATACACACACTCGTGCGCGCACGCGCACGCGCACGAGCACACACACGCGTGCGCACGGCACACACACACATACACACACTAATCAATTGACCATTTTGCAAACATCCAGAAAACTTAAGGACCAATTCCAAACCATTGCTTAATTAAACCATCAGCTGTGTATCCCAAATATAAAACTGTTATTCTGAATACATTTGAAAAGTCAATGGTTGCAAAATGCAGTGTCCATACGTCATTGCTCAATGAGCAGATATGGGGGCATATCAAAACCAAAACGGAGATGTAGTGCAAAATTGCACATCGAGCCATGAAATGTGTTCCTACATTTGCGTACTGTACAAAAGTTTGCCATCTCCACAAAAGTGATCATTATTTTAACATGTCCCCAGAAAGACCATTCAGAGAATTCCACTTTAAGGTAACTTTAGTTGATTTCTGTAATAGCTTGAAACAAACAAAACAAAATAAGTGAAGAGAAGAGCAAATTCCCAAATGGAATGTTCATTAACGTCCAACGCCCAAATCCTCAAATGAACACGAACCAAAGTTGTAGCTCTAAGATTTATCTTCACACATTTAATCTTCAACAGAAACAAAAACCAAATAAACTATTGTACAATTTGGAAGTCTGCACATAAAATCCAAGGCTAGACTGACTTCTATTGTCATTCAGCAAACTTAAGACAAACAGTATAACAATGAAACAGAAAAGAAAGAGATATTTAGGGGTGGTTTTGTCAACTGGTGCAACTAGCTTATGAACCTGCAATGAACTTACTGACACCACAGAAGCACTGTAACAAATATTACAGAAGAAAGTAGAGGGTCGTATTTGGTCATAAAGTTGTGTGTGTTTTTTAAGAAAATTAAAAGTGACTACAGGAGCCTTGTAACAAAGGAACTAACCTTGAGGATGGGGGTAGGGAGAATCCTTGTGAAGAGGAGAATCCTTGTGGGTTTTTTGTTTGTTTTTGTTTTCACGTTTGGGTTTGTGTCCTCCAATAACCCTTGTGATGTACTCAAGTAACCCAGTAAAAGCCAGACACAGGCACTGCATGGAAACAAAACAAGCTGGGGTCTACGATACGACCCTGAGGGACACCCGAACGTGTGATTTGCACTGTTCTGTTGCTCTCTTTCTCCTCAGCCTTGATGACCTCCACCCTGCCAACACTGAGTCTCCTCCTCCTCCTCCTCTCTTAGCCCTGCCTCCGTCCTTCCCTGACCACCGAATCTTCCTCGTTTCCCAAGAACAGCCCCAGGAGCTGCCCGAAAGGCCGCGGTCACCGACAACTCCCGCCCTGGAGGGACGTCAGAGCGACGGGACCTTCTACATCACCGACTGCGTCACGGGGTGGCCGCTGAAACGTTCACCCAGGTAAGGAAGGAAGAACAGGAAGGTCCCTGTTGGAAAGACAGAAGGAGAAAAGTGTGGAAAGAGATATAGAATAGTTAAGAAGCAAGGTAGGGGGTCTTTTTCTCCGTTCTGATTTCCAAAGGGCTTCTGTCGATGTCGTGATTAACTCCTGCTAACAACACCCGTGGCCACTGTCGTCGGTTCGAACTCATCACTGATTGTGTTTGTAATTCACGTTCTGATGTTGTTGTTTTTATTTAAATGGGGGTGGGAGTGTGGATGAGGTATGAGCCTAGAGTTGGTGTGTTTGAGGAAATCGGGCCTTGGGATGGCGGCCATGGGAATGGAACATTTTACTAAGCCATTATTAGGATCCCCCCACCCCCATATATTGCTATTGCTATTGTTTTAAAGTCCACGTGTCTTATAGAAACTGAAGTCAAAACAGTGACTGTTTTACTTGAGCTTAACCCTTTCACCGCCAAAGTCGCATTTTAGCACCACAATGATTTAACACCCATGTCACTAAAAGGCATCAAATTGGGGTATGTTATCCAAAGACTTAGTTTTTTGCCTTAGTTTAGACCTTATTTTATATATGTCACAGAAGAATCCCCAATACTGCAGATGGATTTTGTTCTCTACCCAGGTAAAATTAATGGAATTGTTTGGCTGAAATATGGTTGGCGGTGAAAGGGTTAAGCAAAAGAAAAAACTATCTAGACTAAGTGGGGGAAAAATATCTAGACTAAGTGGGAATGTGAAATTTGGAGTTGTTGTTCACGAGCCCTAACAGGCGTTGTTTACACGCCCTGTGTTTGTTTATGCCATTTATGCGGATTAGTTTCATACTTTCTGTGAATGATTGTGCGTGGATGATTCGTCATGGAATGGGCTGCATTTTGGTATACATTGTGTGCCATTTTTCCACCCGAAACGGGAGAAACAGTTTTGACGGGTTGTTGTATAGGAAACCAGAACAAAGTGAGTGTTCGGATCATTGAGAAAGCTATCTTTCTAGTGATCTCGACGTGTTTCTTGCAAAAACTCATCCGTCAGGGTGCCCCTTTAACTTCATTCGTCTGTCAACCGGTCTGTCTGCTCGTCGGTCAGTCTGTCTGTCTCTCTGTTACGTCTGCACCTAGTAATTCAAATGAGATAAAGCTAGAGAAAAGGGAACTCTGACTTTAGGGATTCAGCAGATAAGGAGCAACTGGAGTCACGTTTCCATCATCAGCTAATGAATGAACTGTGAAAATCCGGGTTAGTTAGCGGCTCTGAACTCATCCTATGGTTCCCTACCAGCGTCAAAAAGTGATAAATGACAGTTATTTTTTATTTCTAATTGTTTTCTTTTAGAAAAGAAGGTACCATACATGGAAGACACCAGTCCCCTGGTAATAATTTTTGACTCAGGACAACATTCTACTTTGAAAATAATATGGTAGCAGTTTGTTAACATTTAACACGGCGTTGCTGATTTTATTTCGTCTTGTCTGAAACAGTTGGTATGGTGTTTTGTATATTTGTTTTCACTTGAAGCTGCTGCGTTTCTATGCTATACATTTTTGGCGTCCTTTGTTTTAACCTCCTGTGCCTCATTTCCAACCCTCCCCTTCCTCCCCACCACCCCTATATAACACCAACACACCCTCCCTCACACACACACACACACACACACACACACACACATATATATATATATATATATATAGGAAAGTTTAATGGTGTGGTTGTTTTTTCTTCTTCAATTCTTGTACGTTTATATTATACTTGGAAGAAGGAAAGTGCATCAGTCTACCTGATCCAGGCACACCTCTCTACATTCCTCCTCACCGGGAGTATGTTGGTGTTTACTACGATTTCTATGACCTCCCTTATTGAATCCTTCACTGGATCCACCAACATGGCATCCCATCTCTTCTACTCTCTTCGAGGGATTGTAACTTTAGAACATTATTATTTTTGTTACTTTACACAAGATTGTTACCATTTCTTTTTAATTAAGTGCTGGTTTGCTTTTATTGTGGACTTTCAATCTGGTGCAAAGAGGACAACCTTTCTCTTGTAGAAAGTCTTCTAGCTCAGTTTGAATGTTCACTGTGGACATACTTTGCAGGCCGATATGCAGACTGAAGAGTCTTTCTCAAAGACGAAACAGCTGTCTTTGCATAGGCATTGTCTATCTCCCCCCCATTGGGAGAAAAAGTAAATCAGCACATTATTTTCTTTTATTCTTTTCAGAACACAGAATAAATTGTAAAGTTAAAATTAAAGTTATTCAGTTTCTTTCTTAGGCTCACAAACTTAAATATTGGACACAAAACAAGTTTTTTTCAAGCAAACTACATATATAAGAGGAAAGTTTAATGGTGTGGTTGTTTTTTCTTCTTCAATTCTTGTACGTTTTTATATATATATATATATATATATATATATATGAGGGCAGGACTAAAACTTTGTCAGCTTATTCTTTAACCCTCAATAAAGATGACTTGACTTGACACACACACACACACACACACATACATATAGACACACGCACGCACGCACGCACGCACACACACACACACACACACACACACACACACACACACAACAACAACAAACAACAACATACAGTATTTATACGGCGCTGCATCTTGATATAAATCAAATCAAAGCGCACACACACGTTAGCATTCAAAGCGCATTCAAACACAAACGCAATACAACGCGAACACACACAGATAACATAAATGGAATCTAGCAGAAACAGACCTAATGGCAAGAGAGAGAAGATAAAGAGAGAGGAGCTTTAATGACGGGGGAACAGGTGGGTTTCACACACACACACACACACACTCGCACGCACGCACGCGCACACGCGCACACACACACACACACACACGCGCACGCTTCTCTTCTGTGTAGAAAGCTGCACGAGAGACGACAGTGACATCTGAAGCGTTTCCCACCTCTCTCGCGCGTCCATCTCGTTTATTCGGCGCGTGCCTCGCACACGCGTGCAATTATCACATGCGATTCTAAATAATGACAGGCCACATACATTTACTCCCGGTAGTTCTGATCTTCGACATTATAAAATGAGAGACGGGGAAGCGAGAGAGATAGACAATGACACTGACAAGACTTTCAGTAACAAAGGCCAATGTTCAGCCCCTATCACAACTGAACACACACATATGAATTATATCAAAACATAGCGAATAGCCAGAGTTTGCAAGTTTGTGCAAGCAAATAAACAAACAAACAAAAAATAAATTCGTGATACATACCACACCAAAAATGATTCGAAAAAGAGAGACATTTACAGCTATTTTCTGAAAGTAACGTACTATTCTGCAATAATAAGGTAATATATTTTAAAATGTTAAATACAAAACCTCGACTTAGAAAACCACAGAAGGAAGGAAGAGAAGAAATATATTATGAGCAACTGATTATGGTGTGGGTTTTTTGATTTTTTGTTTGTGGCTCAAGCCACAAACCTATAACTCACTTTGTCGGTCGGTCGGTCGGTCGGTCGGTCTGTCTGTCGGTCGGTCCAAAATTGTCGCACATTTTGACAAAATGTCGCACTTCAAATCGAGGCTACACTTCAAATTGAGGCCGCTCTTTAACATGATGTATTTTAAAAGCGTACAAAATAATAAACATACGTAATACAGACACTACAACAGACACGACGAGTATGCGGTGCTTCTTTTGATGAGTATAAGTAGGATACATAGTTTTAAATGTTTTCCAAAAGATATAAAAAGTTACGAAATGGTGCAGAGATAACATTCTGGTTTACAGATTAAAATTATTGAAAAGCCAGGGGAGGTGACTCATGGTTGGAGTGGTAAAAATAGACCGCGTGCCACAAACTATTGCGATTTCGCGCTTTTTTTTTTGTGTGTGTGTGTGTGGGGGGGGGGGGGGGGGTTGGGGGGGTATTTTTGGGTGGTAGCATACGAGCAAAGCAAACAGTCCATCTGAGCAGAAAGCAAAGAGAGTCTACAAGGAGCAGTGAAGATGAACCTGTTCTTTTATTGGAAACTCTTCGGAATCAGGTGTTGTCTTGACGTGACTGCTCTGCCTTTAAACACTCTTTGACAACCCGTGTTACTCGCCCCATTTATTTCGGCTAATCTCTCTGTCTCTCTGTCTGTCTGTCTCTCTCTGTCTGTCGTAAGTTAGCTTTATATATTTATCACCCGCGGAGTTTACGGAGCGAAGGTGATATTGTTCTTGTTGTGTAAGTGGCTGTGTGTGTGTGTGTGTGTGTGTGTATGTATGTGTGTGTGTGTGTGTGTGTGTGTGGTGTGTGGGGGGGGGGGGGGGGGGTTGTTAACAGCATATCACCATAAAGGAATAAAGATAGGAAGATGAAACTTGATGTGCATGTAGGCTAGGTACTGTACATGTGCCTTTTGGGGTCAAGGGCAAGGTCATGACCTTGACGTATGACCTTGAAAACTGAAAATCTATGTTTAGCCATATCTCGGGCACCAGTATGATGTTGAATCTTGGTATGAAGGTGGTTTGGCTTATGCTTCTTCCGAATATTGTTGACCAATCAAGGTCAAGGTCATGGAGATCGCTGGACCCTGAAAATCGGGGGGTCGGAAAATGGAGTTCCCAAGATAACAGCATATCACTATGAAGGAATAAGGATAGGAAGATTAAACTTGATGTGCATGTAGGCTAGGTACTGTAGATGTGCCTTTTGGTGTCAAGGTCAAGGTCATGACCTTGACGTATGACCTTGAAAACTGAAAACAATTGTTTAGCCATATCTCAAGCACCAGTCGACATAGGATGTTGAAACTTGGTATGAAGGTGGTTTGGCTTATGCTCCTTCCGAATATGGTTGACCAATCAAGGTCAAGGTAAAGGTCAAGGAGATTGCTGGACCCTCCGCGGGTGATTCTCGAATGCTACATTCGATAACTTTTCAATCTAGTTTCTATTCCCTTCGTATACAGAAACGCATGGATGAGTATTTGGAAGGTTAACCATGTTTCTAGTCTAGTATTATTTTGACTTGATGTACCTTGACCCTGTTTCTATGGGCTAATGGCCTAAAGTAATTAAAACTGTATTCAATTGTTCAATTGTTCTCTGTCTCTCTCTGTCTCTCTCTCTCTCTCTCTCTCCCTTCTCTCTCTCTCTCTCTCTCTCTCTCTCTCTCCCTCTCTCTCTCTCTCTCTCTCTCTTTCTCTCTCTCTCTCTCCCCTCTCTCTCTCTCTCCTCTCTCTCTCTCCCTCTCTCTCTCCCCCCCTCTCTCTCTCTCTCCCCCTCTCTCTCTCTCTCTCTCTCTCTCCTCTCTCTCTCTCTCTCTCTCTCTCTCTCTCTCTCTCTCTCTCTCTCCCTCCTCTCTCTCTCTCTCTTCTCTCTCTCTCTCTCTCTCTCTCTCTCTCTCTCTCTCTCTCTCTCTCTCTCTCTCTCTCTCTCTCTCTCTCTCTCTCTCTCTCTCTCTCTCTCTCTCTCTCTCTCTCTCTCTCTCTCTCTCTCCCAATCCTAAGTCTTCAGGGCGTGGAGAGATGGACTAAGAAGGAAAGGGTGGGGAAGGGGGTGGGTTGGTCTGTGTACAAAAATCATAAATAATATCCAATTCCCCAAGTAATGCATAGACTGCTCTAGAATTGGAGAAGTCGGTATGCTGATCTTGATTTTGGAAACAGGTGTGTTGAGGAAATCATAAAGATTTGTATATTTTCCATCAACGTGAATGGGAGCAGCGTATTCAATACAAAATAACGCAGCATAAATATTTATTAATATAACAAAATCGCAAGCACACTCCCAGACACGTGTGCGCGCACGCTCACACACACACACACACACATATCAACGCACGCGCACACACATGCACACACACACACACACACACACTCACACACACATCCATCCATCTAATATCGCGATTAGTTGATAGATGTTAAATGAATATCACACACACTTACACACACACACACACACACACACACACACACACACACACACACACACACACACATAACATATACACACACACACATACACACACACCACACACACACACACACACACACATCCATCTAATATCGCGATTAGCTGATAGATGCTAAATGAATATCACACACACACACACACACACACACATACACACACACACACACACACACACACACACACACACACGAAACGCACAAATTTTTTTTTAAATGATAAAGATGCAGATCAACACCCCCTGTCACAGTCTTGGTTCACTGCGTTCTTTCCGTCTTGCCTTATTCTACTATTATTGAATGCATGTTTTCAATGGTGTAAATGGATGAAAATTAACGTTAAATATAAAAAACGATAGAGGTGTAAATGCCCATAACCTGCAATAAGAAAGGCAAGAGTGAAAATCGGAAAGAACCGAGAAGTGAAGGAGGGGGGGGGGGGGGGGGGGTGTTAATCTGCATCTTTGACAAAAAGTCAAAAATGGTCTATGCTTTAACCCTTTCACCGCCAAAGTCGCACTTTAGCACCACAGTGACTTAGCACGTATGTCACTAAAAAGGCATCAAATTTGGGTACGTTATCCAAAGACCCTATTGCCATAGTTTTGGGAAGTAAGGGTAGACCTTATTTTGTATATATGTCACAGAAGAATCCCCAACACTGCAGATGGATTTTGTTCTCTACCAAGTGTAAATTTAATGGAAAGTTTTGGCTGGAATATGGCTGGCGGTGAAAGGGTTCAAACAAAATGTGGAATGTTATTTAACCCTTTCACCGCCAATGTCGCATTTTAGCACGACAATGGTTTAATACTCATGTCTCTAAAAGGCATCAAACCAGGGTCTGTTATCCAAAGACCATAATTTTCTTAATTTTGGGAGGTGAGGATAGGGCCTAATGTTATATAATATTGTGTCACGAAGGAATTCGCAATATGGCAGATATTTTATTTTCTCTACCCAGTTAAGTTCGATGGTATTTTTTTTGGGGGGGCTGAGAAATTTTGGCGGCGAAAGGGTTAAAACATGTGTGCAGTGGCGCACGGAGGGCTGGCGGCGAAAGGGTTAAGACATGTGTGCAGTGGCGCACGGAGGGCTACGTGGCTGGCTGCGAAAGGGTTAAGACATGTGTGCAGTGGCGCACGGAGGGCTACGTGGCTGGCGGCGAAAGGGTTAAAACATGTGTGCAGTGGCGCACGGAGGGCTACGTGGCTGGCTGCGAAAGGGTTAAAAACATGTGTGCAGTGGCGCACGGAGGGCTACGTGGCTGGCTGCGAAAGGGTTAAGACATGTGTGCAGTGGCGCACGGAGGGCTGCGAAAGGGTTACGTGGTGGCTGGCGGCGAAAGGGTTAAGACATGTGTGCAGTGGCGCACGGAGGGCTACGTGGCTGGCTGCGAAAGGGTTAAGACATGTGTGCATGTGTGCAGTGGCGCACGGAGGGCTACGTGGCTGGCGGCGAAAGGGTTAAGACATGTGTGCAGTGGCGCACGGAGGGCTACGTGGCTGGCGGCGAAAGGGTTAAGACATGTGTGCAGTGGCGCACGGAGGGCTACGTGGCTGGCGGCGAAAGGGTTAAAAACATGTGTGCAGTGGCGCACGGAGGGCTACGTGGCTGGCGGCGAAAGGGTTAAGACATGTGTGCAGTGGCGCACGGAGGGCTACGTGGCTGGCGGCGAAAGGGTTAAGACATGTGTGCAGTGGCGCACGGAGGGCTACGTGGCTGGCGGCGAAAGGGTTAAGACATGTGTGCAGTGGCGCACGGAGGGCTACGTGGCTGGCGGCGAAAGGGTTAAGACATGTGTGCAGTGGCGCACGGAGGGCTACGTGGTTGGCGGCGAAAGGGTTAAAACATGTGTGCAGTGGCGCACGGAGGGCTACGTGGCTGGCGGCGAAAGGGTTAAGACATGTGTGCAGTGGCGCACGGAGGGCTACGTGGCTGGCTGCGAAAGGGTTAAGACATGTGTGCAGTGGCGCGAAAGGGTTAAGACATGTGTGCAGTGGCGCACGGAGGGCTACGTGGCTGGCGGCGAAAGGGTTAAGACATGTGTGCAGTGGCGCACGGAGGGCTACGTGGCTGGCGGCGAAAGGGTTAAGACATGTGTGCAGTGGCGCACGGAGGGCTACGTGGCTGGCGGCGAAAGGGTTAAGACATGTGGCGCACGGAGGGTGCGAAAGGGTTAAGACATGTGTGCAGTGGCGCACGGAGGGCTACGTGGCTGGCGGCGAAAGGGTTAAGACATGTGTGCAGTGGCGCACGGAGGGCTACGTGGCTGGCTGCGAAAGGGTTAAAAACATGTGTGCAGTGGCGCACGGAGGGCTACGTGGCTGGCGGCGGAGGGCTACGTACGTGGTGGCTGCGAAAGGGTTAAGACATGTGTGCAGTGGCGCACGGAGGGCTACGTGGCTGGCTGCGAAAGGGTTAAGACATGTGTGCAGTGGCGCACGGAGGGCTACGTGGTTGGCGGCGAAAGGGTTAAAACATGTGTGCAGTGGCGCACGGAGGGCTACGTGGTTGGCGGCGAAAGGGTTAAGACATGTGTGCAGTGGCGCACGGAGGGCTACGTGGCTGGCGGCGAAAGGGTTAAAACATGTGTGCAGTGGCGCACGGAGGGCTACGTGGCTGGCTGCGAAAGGGTTAAAAACATGTGTGCAGTGGCGCACGGAGGGCTACGTTGCACATATTGCGTATTACCAGTCTTTTTCGAAGGATTGGTTCCCTGAGGAGCACCACCTGCACTATAATTTTGTATTGGGGGGGAGGGGGGGGGAGTAGCACTCCGTGTGAACCAAACCATCTCCCAACATCAACAACGAATCTTTCAAAAAATAATTATGAAAAAAACAAACGAAGATAAATATTATGGCCCCTAAACAAAATTTAGGTTCTCAAGGTCATACGTCAAGGTCAAGGTCACTATCGTGATAATTTATACGTAGATCTTTTCCTGTCTTGGTGATACAGCGCCACACAAAAGAATGAAATAGTGAGGCCAAGAAAGTTCTTCCCCTTTGTTCAGTTTCGTTAGCACCACACAAAATTTAAAGTGATAATGTGTAAACGTTGTCGTGCCAGGTGCTCGGCAGCATTTTCGGCTCCAATGACCTTGACCTTTGACCTATGACCTTGATTCTTCAACTTGGTACCTATGCGCATGCAAACGTTTAGCCTCTTAGGTCCCTCCGTTCAAACGTGATCGTGTTCAGATAGATAGATAGATAGATATAGGAACATACATAGCTCTCTGAAAACATTGCCAGCTTCGCTCTCTTCGTTCGCGGCTGGTAAAAACAAAAACACCAATTATCACTCACTACACGTGTGTTTTATGCTCGTGTCATCCCCGTAACGTGTCATCCCTGTAACGTGTCATCCCTGTAGCGTGTCATCCCTGTAGCGTGTCATCCCTGTAGCGTGTCATCCCTGTAACGTGTCATCCCTGTAACGTGTCATCCCTGTAACGTGTCATCCCTGTAACGTGTCATCCCTGTAACGTGTCATCCCTGTAACGTGGCATCCCTGTAACGTGTCATCCCTGTAACGTGTCATCCCTGTAACGTGTCATCCCTGTAACGTGTCATCCCTGTAACGTGTCATCCCCGTAACGTGTCATCCCTGTAACGTGTCATCCCATCCCTGTAACGTGGCATCCCCGTAACGTGGCATCCCCGTAACGTGTAACGTGGCATCCCCGTAACGTGTCATCCCTGTAACGTGGCATCCCTGTAACGTGTCATCCCACGTGGCATCCCTGTAACGTGTCATCCCTGTAACGTGGCATCCCCGTAACGTGTCATCCCTGTAATCATCCCTGTAACGTAACGTGTCATCCCCGTAACGTGGCATCCCCGTAACGTGGCATCCCCGTGTGTCATCCCATCCCCGTAACGTGGCATCCCCGTAACGTGGCATCCCCGTAACGTGGCATCCCCGTAACGTGGCATCCCTGTAACGTGGCATCCCCGTAACGTGGCATCCCTGTAACGTGGCATCCCCGTAACGTGGCATCCCTGTAACGTGGCATCCCTGTAACGTGGCATCCCTGTAACGTGGCATCCCGTGATCCATTGAAAACAAGTTCCAATACAATTTAACGTAGGGGAAGACGGGGTAAAAATCGCATGGGCGGGTAAGAAGCCCACCCCAATTATCTCTTGAAATAAAGACAATTTCAGTCAAATTTGCCCATGAGACGAATGCTAGACATTAACGCTCGTCTCATGGGCAAAATGAGACTGAAATTTGCTTCATTTCATGAGATAATTGGGGTGGGCTTCTTACCCGCCCATGCGCTTTTTACCCCGTCTTCCCCTACGTGTAATGGGATGTCGTGCTCTCTGTCTGCACTAGTATCAAAATGTCAGTTTAACCCTTTCACCGTCGCATTTTAGCACCACACTGATTATGACCCAAGTCACTAAAAGGTGTGAATGTAAGATCTGTTATTCTATAACCTTATGTTGTTAATTTAAGAAGATAGGAAAGGCCTTATTTAATACATGTCATAGGGGGATTCACAGTATTGCAGACGCCGAGTTTTCTTTACCCAGGTAAGTTTGACAGAACCTTTTGGCTAAAAATGGCTGGCGGCGAAAGGGTTAAAAACTTTTATAGTATTGTCTGAAGCAGTCTTTTAAGGAATGGAGTTGGAACCAGTATTAGTTTACATCTGTATTGTTAGAAATTCGGGACTTTCCTGGTGTTGCACTGCCAGTAACGTATAATTAATCTGTAATCTATCAGTCCAAGGGCTTATTATTAAAAGTTAAGTTCTATAAGTAAAAAAAGAAAAACATTTAATCAACTCAAATTTGCGGGAGACTTGAACCTGCGATTCCTGTACCAAAACATGTGTCATTCTACCAATTCCAATCGAGTTAATCAGTGAAAGGCCTTGGTTTATGGAATTCAAAGAGTAATGATCAATATTTGTAGAAATCGTGATCTCCAAGACAGTGCGAGCTTTAAACTTCAACATTTTTTTAAGAAACCCTGGATGAAGAAGACCAGACTAAAACAAAATGTAGTTGCATTGAAAGTGAAAACCTTCAAAGATGTTTCGGGGTCAAGTCAAGTCAAAATGATCTTTATTGAGGATAAAAGGAATAAGCATTACATCTTTTTTACATCCTGTCCTCAAGAGAACAAAATAACAACCATTAGAGTGCACAGGACAAAGAGTGCACAGGACAAAAGTGCACAGAACAAAGAGTGCACAGGACAAAGAGTGCACAACAAAGAGTGCACAGGACAAAGAGTGCACAGGACAAAGAGTGCACAGGACAAAGAGTGCACAGGAAAAAGAGTGCACAGGACAAAAACATTCCTTTTACAAAGCATCACAAGAAAACATACAATTCTTAATTAGACACAAAGTTGTCTGCTTTCTTTAAGTGTTGAGACGTTTGCAGCATTGAAAAAGTGAAACCTTTAAGGTCACAAACTCAGAAGTCTAGGGTATTTTTGTTTTTTAAATAGCACACAAAGGAGCTTCTTCTCTGTGTTTCGAGGCAGAATCACATGTGGTGTAGAGTGGCACAGTGGTAGCGCGTTCGCCTCGTGTCAAGTAAACCCGAGTTCGAACCTGGGTACAGGGGATTTTTCCTCTCACTTTGCACTAGGCC
>CM065689.1:25010867-25015867 GCA_017654935.2 Phymorhynchus buccinoides | reverse complement strand
AGATAGACACTCACTCAGCTAGAAGGAATACATAGATCAACGCCATGTGAATGAAAAGTTGTGTTTTACGTCCTCTCGACCCGGGTAGGCACATATGGGACATATATCAACGCCATGTTACTTTTATATAATATAAACACTCACTCAGCTAGAAGGAATAAATAGGTCAATGCCATGTTACTTTTAATATATATATATATATATATTTAGCATGAAAGAAAAATCTCAGTGAATAGCCAGCTCCGTACCCCTACTCTGAAGGACTGAAAAGTTAGTGCATTTGAAATGCAGAATAGTTTGCTTTGATAAAGCTTTTCTGTGTCCAATGTCTTTATTTGTGAACCTCAGAAACAAAACCAGTTAATGTTAACTTTGAGTAATGTTCGTGTTCAAAAAATAAAATAAAAAATTAAAAAATTAAAAAGTTATATAAATTGTGCTGATTTACTTTTTCTCCCAATGGGGAGGGACAGTGCCTTATGCAAAGACAGTGTGTGTGTCTTTGCATAAGGTAAATCAGCACTGATCCCTTTTAATTTTTTATTTTTTATTTATTTTTTGAACACGAACATTACTCAAAGTTAACATTAACTGGTTTTGTTTCTGAGGTTCACAAATAAAGACATTGGACACAGAAAAGCTTTATCAAAGCAAACTATATATATATTTATATATGTCTTTGCATAGGCATTGTCTATCTCCCCCATTGCGAGAAAAAGTAAATCAGCACATTATTTTCTTTTATTCTTTTCAGAACACAGAACAAATCGTAACGTTAAAATTAAAGTTTATTGAGTTTCTTTCTTAGGTTCACAAACTGATACATTGGACACAAACAAAGTTTTATTAAGGCAAACTATATATATAAGAGGAAAGTTTAATGGTGTGGTTGTTTTTTCTTCTTCAATTCTTGTACGTTTATATATTTATATCTATATATCTATATATAGTAGCAGTCCTACTTGCTATGCTTCGCACGCAGGCGCACTCGCACACACACACACGCACTCTCTCTCTCTCTCTCTCTCTCTCTCTCTCTCTCTCTCTCTCTCTCTCTCTCTCTCTCTCTCTCTCTCTCTCTCTCTCTCTCTCTTTCGCCTCTCCCCCTCTTTCACTCAGATTTATGAAGCAAGGGAAGTAATCAGTGAAAACCAGTCCAGCCAGTCCTTCCCTAATTACTACCCTTTATTTACTACTCCTAATTCTGACCGGTTTTCAAGGTCAAACTCCAAGGCCAATGTCACCACTTGTTACGAATGTTCTATGGGACCCTCCGTGCACCATAATACATCACCACTCAAAATGTGAAGCGATTCTGTACACTGCATGGTTCATGAGTTACAGGGCGAACAAACAGAAGAACAGACAGACAGACAGACAGACACACACACACACACACACACACACACACACACACACACACACACACACACACACACAGTTGTTCAAATATACGAGGCATTAAGATATAGACACTCACTCAGATAGAAGGAATATATAGACCAATGCCACGTTACTTTTATCTCTAATAACACAATAGAGCTACACATGATCTTCATTTATTACAGAAAGCGGTGTACAGATTCTGCACAGTCCTTGTTGGCTAGTTGATGTGTGTCCTCTTATCTGCATGCTCTACTTAATCTGTTATTGACTACTCGTTGTTGTTTCTTTTTCTTTTTCTAGCTTTTGTTGTTGTT
The DNA here is from genome assembly GCA_017654935.2 of Phymorhynchus buccinoides. NCBI lineage: Eukaryota > Metazoa > Mollusca > Gastropoda > Neogastropoda > Raphitomidae > Phymorhynchus > Phymorhynchus buccinoides. The sequence continues at coordinate 25,014,167 of CM065689.1, read as the reverse complement.
TTGTTTTGTTCCTAATTGGGGGGTTTGCTTCTTTTTCTTTTGTGTAGGTGTGGCGTTTTGTTGTTGTGTTGTTGTTGTTGTTGTTGTTGTTGTTGTTGTTGTTGTTGTTATTGTTGCTGCTACTGTTGTTTTCGTGTAAAACGGTACCTTGTGAAAACACGTTGACTAATAGATCATTTAATTCACACACACACACACACACACACACACACACACACACACACACACACACACACACACACACACACACATACACACACGCACGCGCACGCACGCACGCACGCACACGCACACACGCACGCACACGCACGCACGCACACGCACGCACGCACACGCACACACACACGCACACGCACACGCACACGCACACGCACGCACACACACACACACACACACGCACACACACGCATGCATACATACGCGTACATACATTTTCACCACCAGCAGCACCAAGCTGCCTATGTCACACCCAAAATATACTAAAACCGTTTCAGGTTTGTTGTACAACCCTGACTGAATTTCGCATTTATTGCACATGTCGGGAAACCATAAATTGACCATTACAGGAAAAAAACAATGGTTATGTTGTAGTTTATACCCCCTCCCTTTCATGTTCACGACTCTCAATCTCAAAGCGTGGTTCTTTCAAGTTTCATGACAATAAGCCAAGGCTGATCCTATCCCTATCCCTCTCCCGATAACGGCGAGAATGTTGCTTCTCAGTGAATATTGTTAATGCGAAATTAATGTTGAGGAGGGGTGCATAAAGTGCGAGATAGCCACACACTGAAAAGGTTAAGAGGTGAGAGTGGAGAGTGAACCGTTTCCTGCTGTTCAGCAACATTTGTCATTATCATTATCAAGCTGTGAATGTCACAGCTGATGCTATTATTGTATTACGGTACAACTGTGAAATATCCTACTCTACAATGCTTGCTGTGCTATGGCAAAGCACTGGTGATAACCTTTTTCTTTGTTAGACTGAGGTATAGTAGGCAGAGATCTATTTTGGAATGGGGAAAAAGGGGGGGGGGGGGGGGGGGGGTCTGCTCTTATATATATCAAATCAAATCAATCAAATCAAATCAAACTCACTTTATTATCTCCCAAGGAGAAATTGTGTTCAGGTGCCAGAATAACAAAGACATTGACATTCAGCATGCGTGAATATCCCCTATACAGTCTTTGATATAAGCACATTTTGACTTAAACAAAAGTCACATGAGTATAAAAAAAATAATATGCATACAATGTATACGGACATAGACATTTAGCATGCGTGAGCATAAAGTACATGTTTTAAGGTTACACATAATACACGCTTAAAGATACTCATTATATGTGGATACATACACGTCTAAGGATAAGCATGCATAGTTTCTGTTAACACGATGAACACACATTTAAGCCTGAAAGGATCATGAGTTTAGGAGGTGGATGGATCTGGGGATGAAGGATTTCTGTGCCCTGGAGTTGACTTTACGTATTACATATTATGTTGTGTTTTTCTTTATTATGATTCTTTGTTAAATAGTCGACAATCGTGTAGATTGACACTACGTTTGCTGACAATCATTGTGGTAAAAACATTTCTTGTTATTTGTTTCTTTGTATTGCTGTATCTGGATGAATTAAGGGATGGTCAAGTCAAGTCAAAATTGTATTTCCATATTGAACATTGAATAAGAAAATAATATACTTTGTGTGTGTGTGTGTGTGTGTGTGTGTGTGTGCGTGCGTGTGCGTGTGTGTGTGTGTGTGTGCGCCGTGCGCGCGTGTGTGCGTACGTGTGTGTGTGCATGTGCGTGCGCGTGTGTATGTGTGTGTGTCTGTTATGTTATATGTATGCACAAGTAGCCTATTTTATGAACTGTGCGTGTGGATTCTGCTATTTGTTTTGTTTGTATTGTAACTGTGTATTATTATGAAAATAAAAAACAAGTTTTGAAAACGAGATGGGGGGGGGGGGGGGGTGAGAGAGACTGACAGACAGACAGATACAGAGAGAGAGAGGTGGGGGGGAAGAAAAACAGACTGACAGACAGGCAGACAGACTGACTGACACAGAGAGAGAGAGAGAGAGAGAGAGAAAGAGAGAGGAGAGAGAAGACTGAGAGAGAGAAGGGAGAGGGAGAGGGCGGGGGGGGTTCTTAGGGAGGGGTGAAGGAGGAGAGAGAGAGAGAGAGGGTGACGGGAGAGGGAGAGAGGGAGAGGAGACGAGAGAGGAGAGAGACGTGAGAGAGAGAGAGAGAGAGAGAGAAATTAGAAAATAAGGATGTCTCTGCATAATAAATAAAAAAGAAATCCTACCAGCCGGCCTACTCGTTTCCACATTAAAGAATTCCTCTTTCTTGTAACATTGGATGCGCACAAAAACAAACAAACAACAAGTGCAACGCCGAGCGGCTGCAAAGTCCCCTCGCAGCATCGCCGAGCTATTCCGAAATCGGATGTGTCGGCTGTACACATACATAAAAACGCATCAAAAGAGCACGTAACTACATAAGAACGCATCAGAACAGCACATAACTGAATAGTTTTTGATATATAGCCTTGGAGTTCGGACCCGTGATTTGAGCGCGCGCGATCATGCGCACACGAGCGCACAGAAAAATTCATGACAACTGTGTTATAGACCGTTCATCGAGAAATGTTGTGAAAAAAACTGCATTGAAATACATGCAAAACTTCGCGAGATATTAGCGATTATGTGTTTCGGGGTTTGAACCCCGTAACTGGCGCGACCTTGACCTTAATGTAAAACTAAATACATCAGTCGATAGCTTGCATCTTGGCAAACTAGTATACCAAATTTGATGATGATAGACTGAATAGTTTTTGAGAAAAACGGACGGACGGACGGATAGAGGCACGGAGTAACGCCGGACGGATCAGACAAAAACAATAGCTCCCCGAACCTTCGGCTCGGGGACTAATAATCGTGTAGGATGGGGGGGGGGGGGGGGGGGGGGGGGGGGGGGGGGGGGGGGGGGGGGGGGGGTTGGGGGGGGGGGGGGGGGCGGGGTGCACTTTACCCTTCCTTAGCCTTACAGAATTGCTCAGGTGGCCTTTTGTTAATCGGCTCAGAACAGTGCGGACTAGTTGTCTGTTAATTGCGAAGACTCGTAGTAGTAGTAGAGGCAGATGGGTTTTTTATTAAGTGAAAAAGAGAAAGAGGGAGAGAGAGAGAGAGGAGAGAGAGAGAGAGAGAGGAGACGAAGCCGAGAGGGGAGAGAGAGAGAGAGAGAGAGAGAGAGGAGAGAGAGAGAGAGAGAGAGAGAGAGAGAGAGATGAGAGAGA
>CM065689.1:25000867-25005867 GCA_017654935.2 Phymorhynchus buccinoides | reverse complement strand
TTTCTTTTTTAAAAAAACCCATCTGAGTTTCGCAATGTTGGTGTGTTTTGAACAGAAATCCATAAAACTTTAGCCGTTAAATACTGTCCAAGTTCAGTATGTGTCGGTGTGTGTACTGAGTTAAGCTATCCAATTTATTGTGAATAATCTTATATATAAAAAAATATATTGAAATAACAAAAATATAAAAAATATAAAAATATAAAAAATATAAAAAATATAATAATAATAATAATAATAATAATAATAATAATAATCAGCCCGACTAGATTAAGGGTGTTAAAACAACAAAGCAAACAAACAAATTATCACGATTTTAGTATCATTATCGTCATCATAGTAATCATCATCGTCATCGTATTATGTGCAAGGAATATAAACTGATTCAATAAAGCTGAATCAATTTTTTGCAGATCTCTTTTGTGTTGGAAAGAATTCATATTGTTTAATTGTGCCATGTTTGAATAAAAATGAAAAATTAATGAATAACGTCATTTCACGCTTGTGTATTTTTGGGGGGTACGGTTTTTAAAGCCTGTTTAATCAAAACCAGTTTGCCTAAGACTGTTCTTGTTCTGGTTTTCTAAGATGTTTTTAACCCTTTCACCGCCAGCCATATTTCAGCCAAAAACTTCCATTAATTTTACCTGGGTAGAGAACAAAATCCATCTGCAGTATTGGGGATTCTTCTGTGACATACATATAAAATAAGGTCTATCCTTACTTCCCAAAACTAAGACAACAGGGTCTTTGGATAATAGACCCCAATTTGGTGCCTTTTAGTAACACAGGTGTTAAATCACTGTGGTGCTAAAATGCGACTTTGGCGGTGAAAGGGTTAAGTGGACAGAAAGGGAGGAGGGGGAGGAGGTATAAAAAAAAAACCCAGGTTGGTGGTATAGGAATAAAACAAGTACGGGATACACTGAGTTAAAGTGACACACGACTGAATAAACTGTGATTGCATGGACGTGTTTGGGCGCAGCAGGATGCACCCAATTTGTTTACCACCTGCCCCAGTGCCTTTAACCCCTACCCCCCTCCCCCCTGCCCCCTCCTCCCCTTCCTCGTCTCATCCCCTCGGTGATTGGGACTCTTGGATCTCCATCCTTCTCATGAATGACGAATGAGCAAGTGATAGGCATAGATGGTAGCGTGCGTGTGTGTGTGTGTGTGTGGTGTGTGTGTGTGTGTGTGTGTGTGTGTGTGTGTGTGTGTGTGTGTGTGTGTGTGTGTGTGTGTGTGTGTGTGTGTGTGTGTGTGTGTGTGTGTGTGTGTGTGTGTGTGTGTGTGTGTGTGTGTGTGTGTGTGTGTGTGTGTGTGTGTGTGTGTGTGTGTGTGTGTGTGTGTGTGTGTGTCTGCGTGCGTGTGCGTGCGTGTGTGTGTATGTGTGTGTGATAGAGAGTATATCTATTTCTGTGTGTGTCTGTATGTGTGTGTGTGTGTGCGTGCGCGCGCGGACGAGCGCACGCTACGTGTGTGTATTTGTGTGTGTGTGTGTGTGTGTGTGTGTGTGTCTTTCTGTCTGTCTGTCTGTGTCTCTGTGTCTGCTTGTCTGTCTGTCTGTCTTGTCTGTGTATGTGTGTGTGTAAGTCTGTGTCTCTGTGTCTGCTTGCCTGTCTGTCTGCTTGTCTGTCTGTCTGTATGCCTGTCTGTCTGTCTGTCTGTCAGTCTGTCTGTGACAGGCACGATCAATTTCCCTATCAGTAAAAGATAAACGCAGGAGAGTGGATAAGTTGCATGGTGCGTGCGAGCAAATTTGAATGTGTGTGTGTTTGTCTGTCTGTCTGTGTCTGTGTGTGTGTAAGTCTGTGTCTCTGTGTCTGTCTGTCTGTCTGTGACAGGCACGATCAATTTCCCTATCAGTAAAAGATAAATACAGGAGAGTGGATAAGCTGCATGGTGCGTGCGAGCAAATTTGAGTGAGTGTGTGTGTGTGTGTGTGTGTGTGTGTGTGTGTGTGTGTGTGTGTGTGTGTGTGTGTGTGTGTGTGTGTGTGTGTGTGTCTGTCTCTCTGTTTGTCTGTCTGTCTGTATGCTTGTATGTCTGTCAGTCTGTATCTGAAAGAAAGCTATGGGTGCTTGCATGCAATATCATCTTCCCATGTTGTGTTTGTATTACGTATATTTTCGAATTCTTCGAAAGTTTGAACGTATTATTTCAATGCACGTGGGGACGCGCGCCCACATTAATGTAGCTTCTATGGTGGATTATGATCAAACTTAACAGTTATAGGTTTGCGTTCGTGTTTGACGTCGACACCCACCCACCCAGCAAAGCTGATAATCACTGCATCCAGCAAGAAAATAGTGAAATAATTAGGTATTAGGTATTGTATAGTCACAGAGGCATCTCTGGGAAATTCGGGTTGCTCCCACCTGGAAAGAGCGTCGCAGCCAGAGGCGCGCCACCAATTTATTTATTTTTTTGCATGCGATTGTGTGTGTGATTGATGAGGAAGGAAAGGGTGGGGGGCTAAATGTTGACCAAACGACAACTTTTTCGTTGCCACTGGGTTTGACGTGTGCTAAGTGCGTGGGCACACGGGACGTCGGTTTATCGTCTCATCCGTCTCATCCGAATGTGGTAGCCCCTATCCGTGCGTGCCGCTAATCATTGGAGTCCCACTGTGGCCACCGGATAGCCCAGCTGGAGGCTGCTATTCTAGAAAGCTGGGGGTAGGTTTTGTTTGCAATAGAGATGCTTTGGCCAAGGTACATGAATCCCTCTCCATATTTCAGCCAAGAGAACTGTATTAGCCGGTTAGGGCATTCATTTTGACGTAGGTCAGGGGCGGGTCTGGGGGGCTTTCCAGGGTTTCCGGACCCACCCCCCCTTTGCCCCAAAAGAAACAAAATAAGAAAATAGCTCAATATTTGCTTGAATAATCACTAAATTGCAAACTTTTCCGGGGGATTCACCCCTTGGGCCCCACAAGGCCACTACGCCTTAACCCAGGACATATGCTGCTCCCTGGAATCCTCGCGGACCCCCTCCCCTCCACCCCCACCCCCCTTACGAATCATTTGGTCCGCCCCTGTAGGTGATGGTCCCCCAAAGTCCAACAAATCCCTAAGGCTGCAGCACTACGTGTCAGCTCAATATGCCTCCTCCTTTGATCTGCCATTGGCGTTTACTAAAGACTGAAATGCTATTAGAATGCTTTTCCATTGCAGTAGCAATACTAGTCCAATACTAGTTTACTAAAGACTGAAATGCTGTTAGAATGGTTTTCCATTGCTGTAGCAATACTAGTCCAATACTAGTTTACTAAAGACTGAAATGCTATTAGAATGATTTTCCATTGCTGTAGCAATACTAGTCCAGAAGGGAAACGTCTCTACGTAGCATAGAAAACGAGATTCTTCCCCCCAAAATTATTCTTGTTGATTGACAGAAATTTCCAGGTGGTATTGGAAATATGTTTGTTTAAGATGTAATCTGGGACGGTATTCATGTCGAGATAGCATGAGACTTAGCATGATGCTAACTTAGAAGCTCTTCCAAAAGTCCTATTAAATCCTATTGGACATTGGAAGAGCTTCTAAGTTAGCATCATGCTAAGTCTCATGCTATCTCGACATGAATACCGTCCCTGGTTAAGAGATCGCCTCTGTTATCCTGGGCCTGTATTCACGTTGATATAGCATGAGACTTAGCATGATGCTAACTTAGAAGCTCTTCCAAAAGTCCTATTAAATCCTATAGGACATTGGAAGAGCTTCTAAGTTAGCATCATGCTAAGTCTCATGCTATCTCAACGTGAATACAGGCCCAGATCAGTATGAAGATATAACCTGTTTAAATGAAAGAAAGTTAGATTTTACGTCCACTCGGCTGCAAAACAGCACATTATGGGACGAACCATCAACCAACCATCATTCATTTAGATAGCCCACACATAAATTTAACCGTTTAAATGAATGAAATTCTGCTTAACGTCCTCCAGTCTGGAACAGACACATATATGGGACATTAGTAGATATAAAGATGGTGGCAACGATCATGGAGACAATGCCCGGAGGCAGTGCAACACCAGGAAAGTCCCGAATCTTTAGCAATACAGATGTGTATATTGTAATGTTTTAACCGTTTAAAGAAACAATCCGCTGGTTGTATAGGCCGTTTAGAGATGGTTTCCTTCTGGACGTGAAATCATGAGTGAGTCTTAGACAATCAACACGGGTCGTAGTATGCAAATTAGACTTAAACTCCCGAAACGATTGGCTGTTCAGCCTAATTTACATACTGCTGCCCGTGTTGACTGTCTAAGACGCACCCATGACTACACCCCCTGGACTATGCAGCTCACACTCGCTTTGCTATTGGCCGAACACGTAATTAAGGTCCACCATTAATAAAAAGCCATTTGAATAAAAGGCTCCCCGTGGGGATACCGGGGGGTCTTTCGTACAAAATAGTTCCCCCACCTTCTGGAAGTTCTGTGCTTGTAACTTCCTCTAATCTGCCACTCTCTTTGACTCTGCCTTTTCCGTTGAGCTTTCTGTCATCCGCTATCTTTCTGACTTATTGGCCCATTCTCCGTTCTTCCTTGCGAAATTTTTCGGTCTCTCGAGGAGAAGTGAAATCTTCCAAATCATTTATTTCTTGAGCTCCTCCGAAATGTAGCACTGTATGATTTACGTTGTGTACCTCTGGAATACCAGGCACGCAATCCTAAACTACACACTTATTTGATGCTGTCCATTTGAGAGAGGGGGAGTCAGGCGGGGAGGAGGAGAGGGAGAGAGGGAGCAGGTGGTGGGAGCGGAGGAGGAGAAGTAAACCGGAGGGGGTTGGGGGAAGGGGCGGGTCGGAGTAAGCGATGGGATCCTAGCACCAAAACGGCACAAATTCGATAGCCGCGTATCGCTTCTGTTCCAGAGTCTAGAAGAACAGACGAGCGCATTCACCCCAGTGCAACATGACAAGAACCAGATTGGGAAAAAGGGGGGGGGAATAAGGGGAGGGGTGGAGGGGGATCCCCTGGGATAGGGAAG
>CM065689.1:24988367-24990867 GCA_017654935.2 Phymorhynchus buccinoides | reverse complement strand
TAACACCCATTTTACTCAAATGCATCAAACCAGGGCCTGTATTCACGTTGAGATAGCATGAGACTTAGCATGATGCTAACTTAGAAGCTCTTCCAAAAGTCCTATTAAATCCTATAGGACATTGGAAGAGCTTCTAAGTTAGCATCATGCTAAGTCTCATGCTGTCTCAACTTGAATACAGGCCCAGGGTCTTATCCAAATACCCTGTTTTCTTAATTTGGGGAGGTAAGGACAGGCCTTACTCTTTGTACATGTCACTGAGGAACCCACAATATTGCAGATGATTTTTTTCTCTACCCAGGTAAGTTTAATGGAAACTTTTGCTGGAAAATGGCTGGCGGCGAAAGGGTTAAGTTGTTGGTTTTTTTTTAAAAAGATAAGCGTTGTCTGTTTGCTTGTCTACAAAACCTGTTATGCATAATATCGGGATCAAGATGAGTCGACCAGCAAAACGGACTATGGAATAGGGGAAGACGGGGTAAAAAGCGCATGGGCGGGTAAGAAGCCCACCCCAATTATCTCATGAAATAAAGAAAATGTCAGTCAAATTTGCCCATGAGACGAATGCTAGACATTAACGCTCGTCTCATGGGCAAAATGAGACTGAAATTTGCTTCATTTCATGAGATAATTGGGGTGGGCTTCTTACCCGCCCATGCGCTTTTTACCCCGTCTTCCCCTACATTGGTATTTTAGTACATTCTAGGCACAGAGACTCATCTCCGTGAAATCCGGGCTGATCTCCGGAGAGAGCGCGTCACCACAAGAGCAGCGACTACCTTTTTATGCGGGGGGGGGGGGGGGGGGGGGGGGGGGGGGGGGGGGGGGGGGGGGGGGGGGGGGGGGGGGGGGGGGGGGGGGGGGGGGGGGGGGGGAGGTACAGGGGGAGGGACGGGGGGGGGGGGGGGGGCAGACTTGGGAAAACTAGCTATCATTTTGGTCATGCCAGGCAGCGGGATTTCTCCCTGCTCTTATACCGACTTTTAACTGCGGTGTAATTTTTACGGGCGTCAAGCGCGCGGGTCAGACTTAGCTTTAAAAGACCCACCACGTCACGTGTCAAAATCACGGTTTTCACGTTTTCCCTCTTATAATAATAGCTGGTAAGAAATCTTATGAAACCTTCCTAGCATAAGAGAGAATTATACACGTGACGCGGGGGAGTCTTTAAATCCCCTCATACGAAGAACTTGACGTTCAGTTCGATTTTCCTGTCGAACTAGAAAGAAAGTGCGAGGCCGGGATTCGAACCCGGGTACGCTGCAATCACGCATTAAGATGGGCAGGCGAACGTCTTATCCACTCTGCCACCTTCCTTTCACTTTCCTCCATTCTAGGCCATAATAGATGTTTACTAGGTGAAGAAAAAAGCGGCGTGCCTCTGTTTGCCTACGCACGCTTCGCCTACTACCGCGAGTTTTGCCAACTCTCGTTTCATCGACTCACTGAGAAGTAGTCTCGTTTCGCCTAAATCATACAAATTTGCTGTGAGCCCTAACGGGGCGATGGCAACGGCAACCGAGGCGGCCGTGTCATTTGCGCGGTTTTGCAAATGCGCGAAACGCGCATCCGCCGGCCTTTCGGCGCCCGTATCTCCGGTATGTCTGAACAGATTGCCTTCAAATTTGGCAGATATATGACCGGGGACGGTGTCTATGAATGTGCCAAACCGGAAGCGAATCGATTACTTAGGCGCATAACAGCAGCATGATGCAAAACGGGCCTTATAACTCCGCCGGTTTTCAACCGAATTGCGTCACATTTGCTGTCAGGCTTGCTGTCACCAGGGCAAAGCCTGGCAGCAAATTCGAAGAAAATCGGGAGAGCGCGTCACTCTCAGAGCAGCGCCAACGGGAAACGGGGCCTTATAACTCTGCCGTTTCTTAACGAAATCGCTTCAAATTTGCTGTACTCAGCGTTACCAGTACTTGGCGTTACCGTTACTAGGCGTTACCGTTACTAGGGAGAGCGCATCACTCTCAGAGCAGCGCCAACGCGAAACGGGGCCTTATAACTCCGCCTTTTCTTATCCGAATCGTTTCAAATTTGCTGTACTCAGCGTTACCAGTACTTGGCGTTACCGTTACTAGACGTTACCGTTACTAGGGAGAGCGCATCACTCTCAGAGCAGCGTCAATGGGAAACGGGGCCTTATAACTCCACCGTTTCTTCACCAAATCGCTTCAAATTTGCTGTACTCAGCGTTACCAGTACTTGGCATTACTGTTACTAGGCGTTACTGGTACTCGTCGTTGCGCTAGTAATGTTTAAAACAATTAAAGACAGCAAATTGCGGACATACCACCCACAAAACATGACCGTATATCCTATGAAATATAGGCCTAGTTTTAAAAAAAAATTAACAACATCAAAAACAACAACTTAAGGCGAGTACATCTACTACCTGTAAGTGCTAAAACCAAGTTTCTCTCTCTCTCTCTCTCTCCTCTCTCTCTCTCTCTCTCTCTCTCTCTCTCTCTCTCTCTCTCTCTCTCTCTCT
>CM065689.1:24934386-24987867 GCA_017654935.2 Phymorhynchus buccinoides | reverse complement strand
TTTCTGGTAGTTTAGACATTGCTTAAGAAAATCCTGTAAAAAAAAGAAGAGAAATGTGAGCACGGCATGTCTAAAAAACGATTTTGGTGGATTTTGGTAAAGCGGTTTTTGCTGATTTGTGCCTGTGGTGTGGAGCCATTGCCTCGATCAGCAAGTCAGCAGTTTTTGTCTCGATCATTCAGGACAATGGACATGGACAATGTTTGTTGTTGATATAGTTTGATTTAAACTCTAGCCTTTGTAATAATGTAGCTGGACATAATTATAAGCAGATGATATTTCAGTCATTTTTTTATAGCTTTTATTGACAGCTCAGAGTCTGTGAGACTGAGAGCTCTCGTCACTAAGAGTAAGAGGTCACTCGCAGCTGAGCAGTTCCAGAGTTGTTTTTTTGTTCCCTTTCTCCTGAAGAGAGACTCTCATGCTTAAATTAATTTATAATTGCTTGTTGCTGGAAGTGGGGCCTGTTCCTTTCCAGGTGAACTGGGGGTTTAATGGTCTTAAGTTCTTAACCCAGTACAACTAAAAAACTACAAGCATTAAGCCTTTATTTCTTTATGAGTCTATCTGTCCCTCTTCTGTCTAACTCTAAGGCCTAACTAACTTTTCAGTTTCTTCTCACTCTCAGGCTTTGAGCCTTTCTTTCTTTTCCGCAGACTATTATGTCGCTGTATTTGGGAGGATCTACGGGAATGCGTAAGACAACAAACTATCAAGAAGAAGGAAGTGGATAGGAGAAAAAGAAGAAATATAGAAAGTTTGGCCCAGCCAGCCAGGTCCCGCTAATCGGTCCCTAACATGATGCCGTGCCAAGCAGACTGAGCATGCAGGGAGCGTGTTGATCTTGTTGGGTGGTTGGCTGGTGGAGTTGATCACCAACTCGCCACGTGTTTCCTAAATAAATTCCTCCTTGTGTGAACAAACCCCCCAAAACGTTATGTAGCCCCAACATAGGGGAGTCAAAGGAGACGTTTCATTGCCATTGGCCACCCCTGGCCCTGCTCTCCTTGGCACCTACTTTTCGCGGGCTTTTGTTCTTTGTTCTGATGACTGATATGATGAATCACAGTTTCAGTTTTAGCACTCCTGTCTCAGGGCTCCCAGGGACCCCCATTTTGGGGTCTATGATTGTATGAAGCACTAAAATTCTACAGGACCCTCCAAAAGAATGTGCTGGGGGTCCCAGGGATGCACTAGAACAATTATTTTTAGCATTCGTAACGCCACTGGGAGTGGGACCCTCTATCCCGCCTCTTGGACCCTCTATACAGTCACTAAGTGAAGGAGTCCCTGGGACCCCTTGTTTTGCGGGATGATTGGGAGCCCTGTGTCTGTCATGACGTGTAGTATTTTACATTTTTTATTTTGTTATTGTTAATGTACTATTGCTACTAAGTCGAACAAGTGGCAAAGTCCCATTTAAAATTACTCTAATCAGGAGAATTTTTATTTATAATCATGACGTAAGCCTTTTAAGGTATAGCACATACGTTGGATCTGGGACAATCAGTCTGAAAATGTATACATTCTTATCTTATTCTTGTTACCTTTTACAGACAGTAGGATTTTTTTTTTAAAACTGATGACTCAACGTTTATTGTTGGAGAATAAAGCAATCTTTCTTTCATTATTGTTAATGGTTTACACAACTTTAGATAAACCCATTAGTATTTTTCTTTATCATTATTGTTATAGTTATTCAATACAACAGATTCCATTGTTTAATGTACATGCCTTGTTTTTCTTCATACAGGTGCCAGTTCTGTGTTGATGGTTATGTGTAGTTGTCTCCCTTGATCAAGGCTAGATCAGTATTCCACTTCATGTGGAGGTGTTTTTAATACATATGTGAAATATAAATGTTCAGTTTAATATTTCATATACCCCTGATGTCTCTACTGCAGATGCTGACCATCCAGTGGAGCCCCCAAGAAAGAAACGTGTTTATACTTAATTATAGGTTAAAGTGAGACATTTTAACAATTAAATTGGAGTAAAAAATTAAAAAAAAATTATGGATGGACAGCTTGATCAAACTGAAAGTTGTTGAATGCAAAGAGGACATTAAAGTACACATTGTTCCATAATTATAAATGAATTATTGTCTTTGGTTTTCTCATGCCCACGGAGTGACGCGTTTTCTAAAAATGTTACCCAAAACGTCAGTTTCGTGTTGCTTAAATTGTTGTTTTTTTAAATTGATTTCTTGATATTTCATAATAGTTTCAATTGAAATGTTATTTAAACACCTTACAGAAGTATTTTATAAAGATTTATTTATTTTTTTATTTATTTTTAAATTTTGTTGGTTCTTCCTCTCTCTCTCTCTCTCTCTCTCTCTCTCTCTCTCTCTCTCTCTCTCTTCGTTTTCTTTGCTTTGCATGCCTTTCTAAAAGTTTCTTATTTATTGAATTATTTGCTTTGATTTTGTTTTCCTTTTTTGTTTTGTGAGGACTGGATGAAAAAAATTATTTATACTTACTCTATTATCCTCAGAAAATAAAAGTTGTTCATTCATTCATTCTCTCTCTCTCTCTCTCTCTCTCTCTCTCTCTCTCTCTCTCTCTCTCTCTAAACATTCAAGTTTCATTCTAGTTCCATTCGAGTCTCTCTCTCTCTCTCTCTCTCTCTCTCTCTCTCTCTCTCTCTCTCTCTCTCTCTCTCTCTCTCTCTCTCTCTCTCTCTCTCTCTCTCTCTCTCTCTCTCGTATGTGTGCATGACATGTATATATTCTATATGTGTGTACACTTGTCATTGTTGTGTGTTCTTTGACATTGTGTGTGATTATCAGGGCTCCCAATCGTCCCACAAAACAATGGGTCCCAGGGACTCCTTCACTTACAGTATAGAGGGTCCTACTCCTAGTGGAGGGATAGAGAACCCCACTGGCACTGCGAATGCTCAAAAAAAATTTTGTAGTGCCTCTCTGGGACCCCCTGCACATTGTTTTAGAGGGTTCTTTAGAATTATAATACTCCAACCCATAGACCCCCAAATCAGTCCCTGGGAGCCCTGGAATATTTGACATTGATTGTAATTTTACACACAAACAAATAGTTTTAGTCAGGCATAATCTGTGATGACGTGGATATTAAAATACCTTTAACCCCATTGACTGCCAGAGAAAATTAAAGAAAAAGTAATTCTACAAATCATGACATGAAAAAGACAACTGATTGATAGAGCCAATCTTGCAGAATGGTCTGGGGATATAAGGCCCCCCAAAAACATTGTCTGTTTAGGGTTTCATCAGTTTGAAAAATAGGGTAGGTAGGTAAGGTACTAGGCTTTTTATAAAAAAAAAATTAAAACTTGTGTTCGGTCCATCACACTCCATGTGTGTGAATATATATATTTATATATTTTAATAAAACAAAACAGTGTATACTTTTGCACTTATGATGTTTTATGTTTCTGTTTGCTCGCTTACTTTCGGTTGTTTTTTTTTTTTTTTTCCCCATTCGTCAAAAAAAGGTTTAGGGTCGGCGGCCAAAAACTAGGGTCAGTCGGGAAACCGAAAACTGAAATTTTGTGTGTGTGCCTAACTACAGTATAATAGATTGTGCAAGAGCAAAACCCAGAATATCAGTTGTTGTTTTTTCATCTGATGACATCATCAGTGATCACTGATGTCATCAAGTCAGTATGTGATACGTTTATGGCAATCAACTTATCAAGGGGTTAAAAAACAAACAACCGAACCAAAAAAAGACCACACACATTCACAGGTGCACCTGTTTTTAATGGCAAATCATGAGCAAGGTGAAAGTAAATTTGAAGCAAGAAGAAAATTGAAGAACTTAGAATGAACTTAAAAGGAATATTTTCAATTGCTTATAATTTGTTATAAAGAATAGTTTATTAAAAAAATAAAAAGCTTGCTTAAATAATTTGGTTTCCTCTTCTCTTTCCTTTTGATTTTTTTAAATACCTTTTTTGCCAAGGTAGTTAAAGTTTTGAAATTTAAGTTTACAGGAAGGTTGACTTTGAATTCCAACTGTCAACAGCTTTCAGGAAGCAAGTCCTGAGCCATCTCTATGGATTGCCCAACCCTGCAGAAACTATCAAAGAAGAGACAGAAGAAACTAGCAAACCAAGCAATGAAGAAACAAAGGAGGCCCCCACACCCAACGACAGCCAGACAGAGGAGATATCAGTAACACATGGCGACCATGCTGAGAAAGACAAAGAGAATGACAGCGAAAAAGACAAGGAGAACGACAAGGCTGACAGCAATGTCAAAGAAGAGGCCAAAGATGGTGCCGAAGACGACCACAGCAGCATCAATGAGAAGGCAGAAACCACGGATCTTGCTCATGCCACCAGCGATTCGAAGGATGACCGCACGGGCAGCAGCGGTAGTGTCGCTGTTAGCAGCATCAAGAAGGAACAGGTGATCAGCACCAGCAACAAGAGCGACACCACGCACACCACCCCCACCACCACCACCTCTCACCTGTACAGCGTGCTGATGGCGCCTCTGGATGGCCACAGCCCTTACCGGGACAACATTCTTCGCTTTGGGTCTAATGACAATGGTAAGACTGATTCATATTTTACCAGTTAAGAATGAATTTCCTTTCAGTTTCTTAGGATAGTAAGTAGAAGGGGGTGACTTGAATGAGGCAGAACATTTAACTGAGTGATAGGGATAAAAATGGATTTATTAATTTGCTTGGAGTTGGAGTGAGAAGGCACCGGTCCTTAAACCTTATGGATCGCTCGAAAAGTGCTCAATATATTTTTCTGCATGTGTAGTGATGAATCAAATTGATACAAAATTACAATAGAAAAGTTCTTTGTTTGTTTCTCATCATTTATGAATTTAAAAAAAAACATTTTTAATGTAGACCATGAACACGAAAGTGTTGTCAGAAGGCTCAGGATGATGTGGAAGTCTAAGTATGCCGATGCCATACTGGTAATCTGAAGATAAAATCTTTATCTACAGATGCGGGACCTAGGAAACGAATGCGAGTGGAGGTTTCTGGTGGCGAAAATGCCAAAGCTAATGAGAACGCTGTCGAGAGTGGAGGAGGATTAGGAGGGGTGGTGGCCAGCAGTAAAAGTGTAACAGCTGGGGACACCAACGCCAACAGTTGTGTGGGCATGGACCTGACCAAGATTAAGAACCAGACTGTGGACCTAACCAAGAACCAGAAGAAGAAGCAGAAGAAGAAACGGCGCAGGCACCTCCTCAACAAAGTGGAGGTCCAGAGAGCCAAGGACTTCATCTACTCCAGTGAGAATGAACAGTTGTGAGTAGCGATTTTTTTTTATTACATTTGGTGTGTTTTGTGCTGAAGAGACACACACACACATGCACGCATGTATGCACACACACAGTGACACACACACACACACACACACACACACATGGGACAGAGAAAATCAGAGAAACAGACAGACAGACAGGTCAGTAAAATGATTAGGCGAATGAAAAAAAGACAAGATATAAACGATTCTAGTATTTATGAATACAGACAAAGCTTGTAGCTCATTAGGATGTGAACAATGATTTATATGTAATGATTTCTAGGTTGGAAAAAAATATTAAAAGTAAAAAATAATTTGTCTCCGGGCAAATTAAACCATCAAATCCAACTATGTTTTGAAATGAATAAATATTTGATTAAACCAAATTGAACCTATGATTTTGAGCTAACAATTCAATTTCTTTCAGTAGTAGTTTGAAAAAAGGTACATTGGCAACAGCTGTGGCTGGTTATTCAATATTGCATGTAGTGGGTATAATTTATCTTCAGCATGAACATTGATTTCTGTATTGTTTTTAAACAGTGTGTTAATACAGTAACGCTGACCTTGGATTGTGTGAGGCTGAATATTTTGATGTTAGGTTTTCAGGTCAAGGTTAGGAACAACTTTTTAAACATAAAAAGAAAGGGTTTAACCCTTTCGCCGCCAGCCATTTTTCAGCCCAAAAATACTATTAAACTTACCTGGGCAGAGAAAAACAAATATCTGCAATATTGCGAATTCCTCTGTAACATGTATAAGATTAAGCTGATCCTTACCTCCCAAAATTACAAAAAATAGGGTATTCAGATAACAGGCCCTGATTTGATGCTTTTTAGTGACATGGGTGTTAAACCATTGTGATGCAAAAATGCGACATTGGCGGTGAAAGGGTTAATGTATTTAGTTATTGTATTATGTATGTATCATTGTATGTATGCATTTATTTACTTGTAAATTAGCAAATACAGTGGAACCTCCTTATTAAGACCTTCCCTATTAAGACTCCCTTTAAGATGCGACCCAAACATTTTTCACCAATTTTTGTTCTTCATATTTGGACAACTGAGTGTCCAATCAGTATTATTAAGACTGAAAAATCACCCCGCCCCCTCCACAATGATAATTCCAAAAGTGTTGATACTAGACAGTAAACCTTAATCAAAGTTAACCCTTTCAGCGCCAATGTCGACTTTTGTCACCACATTGGTTTTACACCCATGTCACTAGAGGGCATCAGGTCAGAGCCTGTTGTCTGGAGACCCTGTTTTCTTGATTTGGGGAGGTGGGGATGGGGCTGATGTTACATATGTCACAGAGGAATTCTCAATATTGCAGATAATTTTTTTTCTCTACCCAGTTAGGTTTAAAGGTATTTTTTGGCCGAAAAATGGCTGGCGGTGAAAGGGTTAATGACAAACATGTTTGAGTGGAACCTCCCTATTAACCCTTTCACCGCCAGCCATCTTTGACTTTGAGCCAAAATTTTCCAACTTACTTGGCTACAGAAAAGATTTTGTTTGCAATATTGTGGGATTTCTCTGTGACACATTTAGAATAGGGTCAATCCTTACTGCCCAAATTTAGGAACACAGTATAATTGAATAATAGACCATGATTTCAAGAGTTTTAATGACATGGGTGTTAAATCATTGTGGTGCAAAAATGCGACATTGGCGGTGAAAGGGTTAAGACCTTGAATTGAAAAATGAGCCCCCCAAAAGGTCTTAATAGGGAGGTTCCACTGTAACACGTTTGTGAATATGGTTTCCTGTCTAATATCAACACTTTTGAAAGTTATAGTTTTTTGTGTGGATTTCCATGATTAAAAGATTATTGATATATATATATATATAATAATATACAACTGATGTACTCAAATTCGTTGTAAGCAAATGAAACAGTTTGAAGGGTTATTATTATTGTGTGAATTTTGTGTTTTTTCCTTTCTGTTTTGCAGCAGTGTGGAGAAATTGCGGACCATGGTAGAGGATGTGACAGAGTTTCTGGACGCCATATGGGATGTGTACTGCAGTGAAGGTATTAATGTTTTTTATTTGATCTCATCTCATAGAATACACCATTACATGCAAAAGCTTTTTTCCCTATTGTTTTAAGGAACAACAAACACACGAAAGACCTTTTTTGGGTGGATTTAATTTAATTTTCCTAATGGCAAAACTTTTTTGTAATATCAAAACATCGGATATCTCGAAATAAAATGTTAGTCCTTTTAACTGAGTTTGACTGACCAGATTTCTACTGTACAATAGAACCCCCCTTCTAAGACCTTGAAAAATTATCCATAATAAGGTCTTAAGTTCAGGACTCTCCTGGTGTTGCACTGCTTCCGGTATTGCCTCCTGGATCGTTCCCACCATCTTTATATCTACTAATGTCCCATATGTGTCTGTTCCAGACCGGAGGACGTTAAGCAGAATATCATTCACTAGCCGGTTACTACCCGCTTCGCGGATAAAAAAAAAAAAGATAAAAAAATTGGACGGAGCCAGATTTGAACCCGGAACGTTTGGGTGAGGTGCGACAACTTAACCATTAGGCTATTTTATGTTGCTGCTGTCTGTTGAAAATGTTGCCTTATAGTTGTAAAAAGCAGTGGGTAGAACCACTGAGCTGGTCGACTCGCTTTCTAATTACGGAGCGTGTTGCAAAATGTAATGTACCCTATGTTACCCTGGGATCATCCATGTGGATACTGCGAAAGTTTGGCGGCGATAAAACCACGCTAAATATGGTTTTATCCCATACAAAAAAACACCAAAAACACACACACACAGCTCGGTTATATATAGAGATATTCATGATTTTTGAGGGTATAATATAAGGGAGGTTCCACTGTATTATTGTGCATGGGTGAAAGTAGCTCAAGAGCGCTCCTGAAATCAGGAATGAAAAAGATGATAGGAAGAGTTCAGGAATGGCTAGTATCTCCCTGAACATTGGTCTTACAAAATGAAAAATGTCTGCTGACGTGGAAAGGAGACAGAAACATGATGACAGACATGCAATATTAACACCCCCAAACACACACACACAAACACGAATGCACACTAGAAATCTGCGGTCACCACCACAGAAATGGAGATATGCTGCTCAGATTAGACCGTTGCAGGGTTCATGCTCCCCTTGAGAACCCTTGAAGTTCAAGGGTTCAAGTTGAACCCCCTTTAAGTTTCAACCTGGCCAAAAAGGTTCTTGAAAACCCTTTAATGAAAAACACGCGCGTGTGTGCGTGTGCGCGTGTTTGTACAAGTGTATGTTTGAGTAAGTTTGTGTGCGTTTCGGTGAGAATGTGTTTTCTGTGTGTTTGATGAAATGTGTGTGGGTATGTGTGAATATATCATATATGTCTGTGTGCAAGAACGCGTTCACTCTCGTGCGTTTGTGTCTGTTTTGCGTGTGTGTCTGTTGTGCGTGTAAGTGCGTGTGTGTGTTTCAGTGCTGATTGTAAAGCGCTTTGTGCTCAATGAAAAGCGCTATATAAATATCCGTTTATTATTATTATTATTATTAAAATTAGAGAAAATTCTGTCAGCCCTTGAAAATTGTTCCTGTAAATTGTTGATTGTATGAATATTATTCTCAATCTCATGAAATCTCACAAAATTTTAAGTCATGCGTTTTTTACGAATCACAAATGAAAAGTAACACAGATCTTACGAAATATTATTTCTGGTGCCGATTCTATGTACAAATCCATGTTTTGACCGGACGCATTCAGATTGTGCATTGCCTTATTTTTGCGCATGTCTGCTTTTTTTTTTTATTGATATAACTTTGATGACCCTTTAAGAATTAAAATATCCCCTTCAAAAACCCTGGAAAAGTCCTTGAATTTTTCTCCCGCTCAAGAGTGGGAACCCTGCCGTAGAAATGCGTCAATTCAGGAGTGAGAGAATGTTAAAATATAAATTGACCCGAGGGGTGCCTGCCAGAACAGTCTTATCTCAAAAGGAATAAAGAACACATATAGAGTGCTCTGGCAGGCACCGTCACTTTTCACTTTCGTCCATGATTTCACCCCCCCCACCCCTGTGGCAGCTCGGCTGAAGGGGGAGAGCGTGGAGGCAGACGTTCCCAAGGTGTCGGCGGCGCTCAAGTGCCTGAGCTCCTCGGGGGAGGGCAGCTGGGGGGACCTGCAGCTGCTGAGCCGCGCCAAGTCCGTGCTGGTGCTGCGCAGCAAGCAGCTGGCCGCGTCCACCATCGCCAGGGTGGAGAGCGAGCTGGGATACGACTCAGGTGAGCAGGCCACGCTTGAATGAATCCATTGTGCATGGGTGCAGCTTTTCCTGGTATGCACCGGGCTCCCAGGGACCCCCATTTGGGGGTCTATGCACTAAAATTCTCAAGGACCCTCTAAAAGAATGTGCAGGGGGTCCCAGGGATGCACTAGAAAAATTATTTTTAGCATTCGCAATGCCACTTGGACCCTCTATCCTGCCTCTAGGACCCTCTATGCTGTAAGTGAAGGAGTCCCTAGGACCCCTTGTTTTGCGGGACAATTAGGAGCCCTGTATACAAGGATTTCCTGGTTTTGAATGTTGCCAGAAAAGGAATTTCCTTTTTTTTTAATTTGTCAAACAAGATCTTTGTGTGTCTACTGTATTTTTCAAACACTTTACAAATTGTGGAAAAAGCAAGCTAAAATACCTTCATAAATCTATTTTTTTCTTCAGCTGTAGGGGGACATTACCCCTAGACCCCGGCCTTTCAGGTTTTTTTATTTTGTGTAGTTGCACCCATGCAGTTAGTCGAGCTATTGTGCTCAATATTCTGCATCTTTTTCAGCATTTTAAACAAAATGTATTGAAAGAAAATATGGTTTTATAATTCCCAGAAAATGATATGTTGGCACAAAATTTGGACGTGGATGGGAATTCTAACAAGTTTCATTCAGAAACTTCTTCTGCCGGTAAATGTCCACCGGTAATGTTTATCGGCAATTATTGACATGTACTGCGGTTCGAAGATGGAGACGTGAGGTGCGGGATAATATAGGATTTGAGATAGATTTGTTTTTATTATTATTAGAGCGTTTACTATTTGGGAAGGTGGTATTTTAGAGATTTGAAGTTAGAGGAAATTGGTAGGGTATATTTTTGAGGTTTGAGGGGAGTAGATAAGAGTTTGATAAGATCTGATAAGACAAAGAGGAAGAAGTGACTCAAGTATGACCGTTAAGTATCCCCGGTTCAGCCAGAGACACCGGGGCCCCACATGATGCATGCAGAGGGAGAGTATGAGTCATGTATGACCGTTAAGTGCTCCCAGATCAGCCAGGGACACCCGGGCCCCACATGATCCATGCAGAGGGAGGGTATGTTTTTGAGGACATGCACGACCGTTAAGTGCCCCCGGCCTAGTTTGAGACACCCGGGCCCCACATGATGCATGCAGAGGGAGAGTATGAGTCATGTATGACCGTTTAGTGCTCCCAGATCAGCCAGGGACACCCGGGCCCCACATGATCCATGCAGAGGGAGAGTATGTTTTTGAGGACATGCACGACCGTTAAGTACACCCGGCCTAGCTGGAGACACCCGGGCCCCACATGATGCATGCATAGAAGAGAAAAAAAGAGGTGGAGTGTTTCTATGTGTAGCGCTACAGCACCCTCGAGGTGAAGGTGATAAATGTGTATGACTGGATTGTTTGACTTCTTGACTTCTTTAAAAAAAAAGAAGCACTCAGAACGTTTTGGTAATCTTTGATTTTCTATTTCTTATGATGCTCATTGACATTATTTCTTAAAGAGCTAATTAATGCACGCCATTTAAATCCACCCCTTCAATCTTTTTACACTCATTTGACATGCAAAATTTAAATGTTATAACAGCCATGTGTCTGTGTTGCAGATATACGGAGCTTCATCGTTCGCATGTTGAAATTCTGGATGGGGGAAGTGGTCACAAAAGGTTAAATTTCTTCTCTGCTTGACTTCCGTGACTTCTTTTGTCAGTGACTGTGTGTCACTAAAGGCCAGTTTCATCAACTAACCAGTTGTTGGATTTCTTTTGGTGACGTTTTCCTCTTCAAGACAGCTTACGGATTTCATTTGGTTTAACAACTGTAGTCCTAATAGCTGTTTCTTTCTTCTCATCACAGTTTTGCTGATCGACAATTTACAAGAGAAGACTGTTTTTTCATTGTAACAGTTATTAGCAGCTGTTAATACAAGCAGCATTGACAGACCTAAAAGGTTTGAAAGGGGTCATAAGAAATAACTAAAAAGGGGCTCAATGATATATTTGTAGCTTTACAGCTTCAGTAGCGTTTTGACTGTCATAAACAACAAGAACACCACCTTGACAAGGGTTGCAGTACTTGAAAAAAAATTGTGCACTACTGTTGCTCCCCTTCTAACAGTAATCAATGTCTGAAAGTGGGCTATACTGAGCACAATTAAACTGAAAGGGGCCATTGAAGATTGTCAACAATATTTTTTTAACTGGGTAGAGGAACATGTGAGTTTGTGCCAAGCCTGGCTGTAAGATGTAAGTGCAAGCCTGAAGAAAATGTTCTGCAACATACATTGCTTTTGACGGGAAAACTAAATCTGGAATGAACGAAGAAAATGTTCTGCAACATACATTGCTTTTGACGGGAAAACTAAATCTGGAATGAACGAAGAAAATGTTCTGCAACATACATTGCTTTTGACGGGAAAACTAAATCTGGAATGAACGAAGAAAATGTTCTGCAACATACATTGCTTTTGACGGGAAAACTAAATCTGGAATGAACAAAGAAAATGTTCAGGGAAAGGTTTATGTGCCTCTGTGTTATGAGTACTACTTGTGTCTATTTTGTTGTTGTTGATAATTTCAATGACATTGTAAGAAGAAAATTGTCTCTATTAGGCACACACACAAAAAAGAGTTGTGGTTAAGGTAACATGGCCCAAAAATTTTTTGGTAGGTAGGTAGGCTCTAACCTTTTTTTGGGGGGAATTATTTTTAAAAGGTCAAAATTGACAAAGCGCCTTCTTGATCTTTCATCTGTTTCGCAGGTGCACAACGAAATTGTAGGCTCTTCACTCCCAGCTCTTTGAGATCGCCAAGTGGTGTTGAAAAGTCTAGTTCGAAA
The DNA here is from genome assembly GCA_017654935.2 of Phymorhynchus buccinoides. Lineage (NCBI taxonomy): Eukaryota > Metazoa > Mollusca > Gastropoda > Neogastropoda > Raphitomidae > Phymorhynchus > Phymorhynchus buccinoides. Next base: position 24,975,504 of record CM065689.1, on the reverse strand, counting down.
GGTTAAGCTAAGATAGCTGAAGCACCTCGGCAAGTGATGTTTTCCTTTCCTACATCCAGATGAATGTCCCGGAAAACATCCACGAGTGTGTAAGATGCTTTGAATGTGCTAATCACCCTCGTATTTTCAGAAATATGAGCGCATGGCTCCATTGAAATGGCAAATGACGTCATTTTGCAACGACACGTGGATGTTTAGCACGTTAGAGTTATGTCCCCTGATGGGCATTCCCCGATTGAACTTGCATCTCTCTCTCTCCCTCTCTCTCTCTTTTTCTTTCTTTATTTTTTTTGACGAGGCCCAAAAATAATCGTAGGGTTGGCCGGAAAAAAAAGGGTAGGTCGGGATACGGTAACAACTATTTTATTTTTTGGCCTTAAGAAAGTACAAATGGCGGGCAATTACCTGTGTGTTTTGTTATAAAATGGCTAGAAAATATGTCTGTGTCTTCCTCAGTATAACTGTGGGCACTGTCTTTAAAGGCAGCAAGTCTATATCCTTGAAATAAGCGAGAGGAGCCAACCTACTGGCTGTATATTGTATACAGTGCAATGGCGCATGTCAGATGTACAATATCTGACATACATGTACAATACCTAATTGTCCTTGCAGTGGGCTGGTTTCCAAGATACATCTACAACTTACGTACTTTTAATTTGAAAAACAGCTGAAGTGCACTAAACTGGGATATAGTTATTCCACTAGTGGGTTTAAAAAAGTTTTGTTTTTGTAATTGTAATCCTGTTAGTTTTTGTGTTTTGTCTTTGACGTACACGTGTTTTATTTTTATTTTTTGGCATGGAAAGAAATCTTGAGATGCGCCATTTTCACCTGCTGATTGTTGACTGTGCTGTATCAAATAGGTTGGTTGTATTGTTGCTTTGTTTTTCTGTGGATATCCAAATGAGAGAAAAAAAAAACCTGTAGCGAATTATAAAGATTGTACAGCAGCAGTGCTTATCTGGCAACAACTTTCTTGTGGGCTGGCCTCAAAGAAATTGCTGGTTATAGTGTCGGACTACAATTGTTTATTTTACAGTTATGAGAGCTAACGATTTTAATTGTGGATTAGGCTAGTGTGAGTTTGTTTAGGCTGTGTCATCATGAAATGACTAATTATGCGAATGTTGTAGGAATGTGTCTCTGTGCGTTATTGTTATGAATATGGTGGGGAAGCATTGCATATTGTCTTTGTATAGTCTAACCCTACATCTATATCTAGTACAAGGGTGTTTTGTGTTGTTTTTCTGCGCTTGTGGAACATGGCAGCCTTTTATTGGCTGAAGTATTCTTCATATGAGTTCTACTTGTAATAAGTGTTATCTCAAGTGGTAATTAAAAAACAAAATTTGGGGGGGGAGGGGGAGCATGTGTGTGTGTGTGTGTGTGTATGTGCATGCGTTTGTGTGTGTGTGTGGTCAGTGTTTTATTTTTCATGAATTCTCAATTCTGAGTGATAGCATCGCTCCCGCATTGTTCATTTTAGCTGTGCAACATGCAATCATTCTGGTTCTTTCTGTGCTGTTTTCATACTTTCACTATTGGGTTGTCCGTAAGACAACTCACCAGTGGAACGCTGCGCTGTTCCTGAGGGGTTGCCTTTTTTTTCTGTGTGTTTGGTAGTGCCTGTTCAGATACGGCTTAATCCATATCTGACCAACAAACTGCGTCGAAAAAAGCAGTTGTGAGAGTCATTGCACCAAATTTTGTACTTTAGCGAAACTCACAACTGCTTTCTTTTGACAAAGTGGAATCGTCTGATATGGCCTTCATTGCAAATATTTTTCATTTATTTTAATGTGCGTGCGTGCGTGGTGTGTGACTGTGTGCTCTCTATTAGTGTGTGTGTTTGCGCAATAACGTAGCTCATGAACTTTGATTTCCCTTGCAATTTTGTTTCTTTTCTTATAATATTGTAATGTTTGAAATTTTTGAAGTGTGTAAGATAGTGGAGAGGAAGCATGATTGAGGTCACACAAACTGAGGGCATTAGCCAGGCATGGGAATTAGAGAAGACAAAAAAGACTGAAAATTGAGGTCTGGAAGCAGGCATAGGAACAAGGAATAAAAAAAAAAAACCCACTGAAAACCGTGTGTGTTGGGATACAGCCCCCAGAAAATGAAGCTTCTTCTGTTATTTAAGCCTTAAAAACAATATTAGAGATAAGACTGATATATTTAGTTCATTTTGCATTCATTTATAACCAATAACTTAAGTTTTACTCATTGGGCTTCTTTTTTTGTATATCATGAATGTCCTTTTGGACCATCAAAAAAGCTGAAACTTGCAAAAAAAGACTGAAGAGGACCATCAAAAAAGCTGAAATCATCCAAAAGACTGACAATTCCCATGCCTGATTAGCCCTCATCAGCCCCATAATAAGTAACGATACCTTTCAGGAGATTTTGTTCTGTAGTTCTCTTCATTGTTCTTGAAAGCAAGGGTTCGCTGGGGCTGGTGGAAGCTTTACTCCACATTTGAAACAGCTTATCCCCCCATGGGGATACCGGGGGGTCTTTTATAGAAATAGTTCCTCCACCTTCTGGAAGTTCTGTGCTTGTAACTTCCTCTAATCTGTCACTCTCTTTGACTCTGCCTTTTCTTCTTGCTTGCTGTCATCTACTATTTTTCTGCCTTTCCGTTCCACTCTCCTGCCTTTTTTTTAAAGAAAAACTTTCAAAAAGATTTCCTCCAGCCGAAGTCGGACATGCTGGAACTAATTATTTCTTACTTAAGCGCATAACAACAGCATGACACATGTGCGCTCATAATTGACAGCAAACTGAGCGATCGAAGAAGAAGGAGAAACGGCTTATGAATGTGTGCACGTCTTTTCTCTTTTAGATATATAATAATAATAATAAATGGATGTAAACAACTATACATGCACACACGCACATGCGCAAGTGAACGTGTGCATGCACACAGGCATACACACACAGACCCACATACATTTCATCAAACGCACAGATGCACTTACTGACACGCACACTTGTACACACACAACACATGCTCTCATCGAACACAATCTCTCCTGCAAAGCATAAAATGAATGGTATTGGTAGTGGAATTTTGAATGTGCTCATCTTGATCTTTAGATAAATGAATGGTGGTGAAAAATGGCATAACATTTTTCTTGTTACATAGAATCTGGTGTACCATGGTTTCGTTTTTGATGACTAATGTTTAAAGGAGGTATGTTTTTCTAGTGAACATTCTGTGTGCCATATAATACATTTTTCTTCCGTACATTTGATTTGACCTGTTGAATATTTGTGTTTATTGACGGATAGTTGTGGGTTGTAAAAATGTGTGCCATTAAAGGAGCACCCTGACGGATGAGATTTTGCAAGAAACACGTTGAGATCACCAGGAAAACACCCTTTACAGAGATCGCAACACTCACTTTGCTCTGGTTTCCTAGAAATCAAACCGTCAAATCGGCGATTGGTCCTTGGCGGAGGTGCTGGAAGTCAGATTCTTTCAGTGAAAGAGAAGGCATGTATCTTCTCTTTTCTAATGGCCGCCTGAGTTAGACCAAATCGTTTGCACGAAATTTACACAATACAAGCCTTTTTATACAGTTTACCCAAAGGAGTTTCGCTCTCAACAAAGGAAATAGCTCGATTTTTCTTTACTGTACTACAAAGAAGAAAAAGCTTCAACCACTCAGTGGCCTCCACCCACCCCGTCCAAAATGGCTTCTCTCTCCGGCAACTCCGCCAAAGAGGAAACGCCGTTTTGACTGTTTGGTTTGTAGGAAACCAGAGCAGAGTGAGTGTTCCGATCCTTGAAAAGGCTGTCTTTCTGGTGACCTCGACGTGTTTCTTGCAAAAACTCATCCGTCAGGGTGCCCCTTTAAGAAACATTTTGCCATAGCTGCACAAAATTGTCAACTTGTTTTATAGAAAACAGCATTGGAAAGTCTTCTAATTTTCACCCTTTGTTTACCGAATGAAGCCTAGATTTAAAAAAAAAAAATCTATTGCCATAATTATGTTGCTAATTTTGTCGACCCATTCTTTTCTCTTGCATGAGAACAGGAGAAAAAACATTACCGTATTGTACGGACTACAAGGTTATAAGGTGCAGCCTTGAAATTTGACACCAAATTCAGATTTTGTTATTATATGTTCTTACCATTTTATTAAGTCATCGGGGGTCTCAGCCTGGGAAAAATGTTACCTTATAGTCTGAAAAATACGTTAGATTAACCATTTCACTGCCCCGTCACGGATATTTCCGTCAACTTCCGGTAACCTATAAAGTGCCCCGTCACGGAAATATCCGTCATAGGGTTATTCTAAGAGTTTCCCGTTTTCTATCCATACGCTTTTCGCAGTATGTTCGAATGCATGTGAGAGTGTTCTCAAAGGATAGTATATTCAATCCCCGTTCAGAAAAGCATAGGTTATATGCACTTTTATTCAGAAAGTTTTGCGATAGACTCGGCAACCTAAAACGGCTTGGCAAATAGTTGCCCCGGAACCGGAACCGGGCTCGGCAGTGAAGGGATTAAAAACAACTTTATTGCCATAAATATGTGGCAAATTTTGTCGACCTTTTCAGAGGCCGGGTAAAAAAAAGTTATAACTGGTTTGTTGGAATCTATCATGGTATTGGGGGAAATATCAGAAGTTTTTCTTGCCATGTCATGAAAAGTCTTTCACCAGTTTGTATACATGGCTTATCATCAAAGTCGACACAGTAATCATTCCTTTTGATATCTGTCATTGTAAGCGTTCAGGGGTCCGTTTCATAAGGGCTAACGTTACGTTGCGCTCGCTCAAATCGGCAGAAACGGTCTAAGAAACACCCTTCGTTTGCCGATAGTTCGCGTGACATTTTGTTCTTGCGAAACACCGAGCAAGCGGCCAACTATCCGGCACTAGTAGGGGGTTAATACGTTGTTGTTGATTGGTCCATTAAAGTTTGTTTAGAATAATACTTATTTTTGACCAATCAGACAAGAGCTTGTAATATTCTTCCGCAAACGTTTTCTAAAGTGTTTCTTAGACCCCTTTTGGCGTAACAGTGATGCGCTCGGCGACCGTCGTCTAGAGAAAATCGACCCTGAAGTGCCATATGGACACAACTCTTTTTCCAAAGCTGGCTGTCACCAAATAATTACCATGGTCATCCAGGAGACCATCTTTCTCAATATTTTAGCAACTTTTTTTTTGCAATTCCAGCTATTTGCAATGGAATGAGGGCGTGTTTTATGTTTGTGTGTGTGTCTGTGTGTGAACAAAAACTTGAGATAGTTTTATCTTTTTTTTTCTAAATTTATTGCCTTTGAGATTTTCTCTCATTGCCATCAGAGGTTAGACTCATTGAAGCTTGCCATTTTGTGTACTCCATAATAGTGTTTTGAATATGTGAATATTGAGTTGCTTAGCAAGATTATGGGCTATATAAACATTATTATTTATTTATTATTATTGTCTTGGGACTTAGATATGAACTTTTGTTGTTGATTTTTTTTCTTCCGATTTAGTCCCTAAGAAACTTTTTCCTTGAAACCTTGATTTTTGAGATTATTCTTGCTTTTGGTTTAAATTGTTTATGTTTGGCAAAACAATGTAAACAACTACGAGAGATTTTGTGCACCAACACCTTGCGTTGATATTTATTTGATGCCATAAAACTGTAACTTGAACTTATGATTTGGTCTGTTAAAGTTTCCATTTTGTTTTCCATTTGTAACCACCGTTTATTGTTTTGAAGAATCTACACCCAGTTTCTACCAAGTGCCATATTTCATGGGTGCGATTTGCTTGCACTTCATAATATACTGGTCTCCAAAAGTTAAGGGCCGGCTTCTGTTTTCAGTAGCTTGATATCTATTCATTGTACACTAAGACAACAATGAAGAAAATGGCAAAACTTAGGCTACTCAATAACTTTCCTTCCTGTTGCACGTGCCTGAACCAGTTTTGCAGACATTGCAGTACAGCAACAGCGTTTTCAGGTACGCTTAAAATGTGGCAAATTCACGAGAATTTCATGAAAGTTTTGTCTCTTTTCGCTGAAGAATCAGGGCTGATGCAGGTTTCTTGCCTATTGCACGTGCAAGGCATGACTAGTGAACACTGCTGAGCAAAAATTAGACACGAATGTGAATGTAAGGGCAGCAACCAGAGCTCTCAATAAGCATGCCTCCAAGACAGAAGAGAGAAGATCGTTCTTCCGGCCCTTAAATTTTGGAGACCAGTATAGTTTATTTCTTGCGGAATTCATGTGCCATATTTAGAAATCATTTAGTCAGTATTCAATCATTGTGTGTATGTAGACATCTTGCATGCTTAGATTTGTTGTGCCATACTTATGATGCTTTTTGCTGTAAATGTTATCTTAAAATGATAATTGAACCACTTTTTTTAAATGTTCTTGTTCTTTTTCAGCTGGTTATGCAAGTATAAGAAATGAGAGATGAAAATCTTGTCATGTTGTGCGTGTGTGCAAATTGACCGAAAAATGTCTTAATATTGCGTTCTTTTATGCAATCCTTTTTCTTTTCATTGAAATACATTTTGCATGTAGATGTTATTAAGAATTATATCTTTTTGTTGTTGTCGTAGTTATAGTTATTCAATTAATGTATGTTAATTTGTCTCTTCTGAGGAACTTTTAAAAAAAGTGGAGTCCCCCCTTGGGGATACCGGGGGGGCTTTTGTACAAATAGTTCCCCCACCTGGAAGTTCTGTGCTTGTAACATCCCTCCAATTCTGTCATTCTCTTTGACTGCCTTTTCTCTTTGCTTACTGTCATCTGCTATCTTTGTATCTCATTGGTCCACTCTCCTGCATTTTTTTCCTATAAATTCTTATAAAGATTTCTTTAGCCGAAGCCGGACATACTGGGCCTAACTATTTCTTAGGTGCATAACGGCAGCATGACGCATCTACACTCATATGACAGGAAACTGAGCGAACGAAGAAGAAAAAGGGGAGGTTCTGTGTTTAATTCTGTAAAATGAAAAAAAAAGTTCAATATAAAAAAAAAGAAGAAAAAAACAGGGGAGGATTACGATGGTTATAACTATAAAATTTGAATCATTGTTGCTCTAAAAGTATTTGTGTAGAGCATGAAAAAGGGCTTAATTTATATTTTAAATGATAATTATTTTTAAATTAAACCGTAGTCTACAAGGAGTGGAAGCACAAACCTATCAACGTTGGCTACCTTCTTGTAATCTCAAGTCATCCTGTGCATGTGAGATAACTGTGAGGATATTCTATTTGTACATACACGGTGATGTACTGGGGATCGAAAAGTGATAGGACAAACTGTCCTGAGACGTGATAAATCAATAGGTCAATGTCCTGAAATCAGTAAGACAAAGCGTACCAGTGTTACAAATTTAATCAGACATTTGTCCTGACGGGAGAACACAATAGGACAATTTTAATTTTAATGCGTCCCGGGGCTTCGGGACATCACTGCATACCCCAAAAAAGAAGCTTCCCCTGTATCCTTTTACAGGTTTGAAATTATTTTGGAGTAAAGATTTGTCAGCATTTAAAACAAACAATTTTCGAGACCTTTTTCTTGTTGAGAGGTCGAACAGCCAAAAATTAGATATACAAAATTTCATAAAAATCTGAGCTTCTGCTCTGGATAAGTTGATATAAATTCACTCATGTTAAATGAAGAAAAAGAACATAAAAAACCAAAACCACATGAAAATGTTAAAAACATTTTGTGTGCAATCACCAATCCCAATAGATTACACTATTTAACAGATTTTTTAATTTATTTTTTACACATGAACCATTATTTATGAACGAGATTAGAAGAGTGGTGATTGTTTTTTTTCAGGTCTTTATTTACAGTCACTTGCATTGTAAAATAATACCTGAATCATTGTGCCATGTTTGTGGACATCTTTGAATCAGCTTGACATAACTGAATAATTGAAAGTGATTTTAAAGCATGTCATCTTTTGGTTGGTATATGTGCTGGTTCAATACAAATAAAATGTTCAAATATACAAGTGGCATTGTCAGAGAAAGTGAGCATGCGCATGGTTTTTAATTCTGTAATGTAAGAACGTTTTGTGCGATGAATCAAGTACCTACTGTACTTCGAAATAGATCTCATAAAATGCTTTTTGCTTGAAAACATGTAGAGATGCACTAAAAAGCTCTGCTTGAATACAGAGAACGAAGCTTCAGAAACTATTGTTTCTGCTTAGTATGTGCGTCCGTCCGTGCAAGCGTCTGTCCAGACACGAAACCCAAATAAGCATGCGAAGGAACTTTAAACCTGCTTGGGTTGACCTTTAAATTTTTTTTTTATAAATGTTGCAGTTTCCATATTTTTCAAGTCTACTAGTAGCCTATGTTAACACAGGCAATCATGGTTTTGTTGTTGGTTCCCTCGGGGGCTGTGCACATTACACACAGAAACCTCATGCGCTTATCTCAGGCATGGTAGTGGGGGCGAAATGAGTTTCGCGGAAGAATATCCAACCGATTCTGCATTTTATTTGAAAGATGTCGACTCAAACTAAAATAATGAAGTTGGGCGTCAAAATGAAGAAGAAAAAAAGAAGCACTAAGATCACAAATCTGGAAACGTGTGGCGTGCGCACGACTGCTAACTTCGGCGGGAAGTTGCTTGTTCAGTCATTCACATCCGGTTCTGCAAAGCGATTCCATAGGTTTTAACGCACATCATTTTTAGGCACCTGAGCGAATTTTTTACCCCGGCTTTTTTTTTTTTTTTTTTTTGGGGGGGGGGGAGGTGTAAAATGTTCACTTTCGTGAATTTTCCGCGATTCGCGGAGGTCTACCATGCCTGTTATCTGCAAACAAGTAAAAAAAAAAAGTAAGAAAGAAGAATCCCATCCGCAATGCATGTGCTATCCCATCCCTATATTTCTGACTTTACATGTGTAATGTGCATAGCCCCTTAGGCTGAAAATGTGAGGAATTTCTAAAATTATATTCTGCCTCATGTGCCAAATTTCCCTCTTGCAAAAACAAACAACTTCAACAAACCAATAATAGTCTAATTTTATTTATGTTTCACCTATATGTACCATCAGTAAATAACCAACCAACATGCAACCGTATATCAATCAGTCTTTACATTGATTTCACAATTTACTATTTTAGTCAAAACCAGTTCCAGGGAAACAAAACCCAGTGAAAACCACATTGACCTGTTTACTCTACTCTTTTCAAGTAGTATTCTACTCAATTTGGACCTCTACTACTCTTCAAACCTGAGAATAATGCTCTTAATTCTTGATTACTACTCATTTTCAGTTAACATTATTTGATGGTTTAATGAATAAATACATTGATTTCTCCACTTAAAAAACCAAAACCACACCCAGAAACTGTGCATTCATCAGGCATATTTTTGTTTATCAAACCATTACCTGTTCCAGTACACAATTATCCCACTCAAACAGTGAATGCAATAATGATATGATTTCACTTTGTATGGCAAGAGTTCAAACAACTCAACAGTATAATTATGTTAAATACTAAACGCAAAAACTCCATACTTTGTCAAAACAGTTAATTTGCATACTACTGCTTAAGTTATTCGCTGATTAAAAAGAAACTAACAGGCAAGAGATTTTTCAGCCTTTAGGTTGATTTCAGGCTTTTTGGTGGCCCCCGAGTTCATTTTTGAGATCGAAAAGAAACCGAGTATAAAAATACTTATGAGTGAATAGAACTGAACTAAATGTATCAATTCCACTTCTAATGCTGTTTCTAAGGCTTAGATTGCTAAAAGGCTCCAGTTTCAGGGGGTTTCTGCCTTTTCGGATGCTTTTCAGCCTAAATCACAATTTCTTAATCTCATGCCTGACTAAGAAAATTTGAGAAATTTCTGTACCAACATATAATTATAAGCAGACCTGTTTACTTTACTCTTTTCAAGTAGTATTCTACTCAATTTGGACCTCTACTACTCTTCAAAACTTAAAATAATGCTGTTTAATTCTTGATTACTACTCGGATTTTCAGTTAACATTATTTGATGGTTTAATGAATAAAACTACACATTTTGTACCAAAACTACTCATTTCAGCTATCCAGACTACTCGAGAGTTGTGTAGGGGGTAAACAGGTTTGTATTAGACTATTATTATACAGGGATCAAAGGGAACTAGAGTGTTATCTGTTTAACCTTTTCACCGCCAACGTCACATTTATGCACCACAATGGTTTAACAGCCATGTCCCTAAAAGACATCAAATCAGAGCCAGTTATCCGAAGACCTTATTTTCTTAATTTGGGGAGGTAAGGATAGACCTCAATGTTATACATGTCAAAGAGGAATTCCCAATATTGTAGATTTTTTTTCTCTCTACCCAGCTAAGTTTAATGATGTGCTTTTTACTGAAAAATGGCTGGCGGCAAAAGAGTTAAACCAAACTGATCAAGAATATTCAAAATTGTCCAGTTTTTCAACCAAACAAATTGTGAAACAAATATTTACTGGCAGTGTCAGCCCAAGACCCATTACTTTTGCTTAGCCACACGCACACAAAGAGGGAGAGGAGAAGGGACAGAGGGGGACTAAGATGTACAGAAAAAGATTCAAAATTTTAAACAAAAACTGTATGAAAAATAATCTCGTTTGTTTAAGTACAGAAACATGCTTCTTTTCCAACACTCCCCAGACTGTTTTCTCTCCATTTCAATTTTCATTTAACCTTCTATAGATACAATACTTTGACAAAACCTAAAGTAAGCATACTTTTAAAACCAGAAGAGAGAGAGCATTCAAGCAGGCAGTCTTTCTCAATAAAAAAATAAAAAATAAACGTTATAATGCAACCACCCTTAATATCATATGCTTTTCACAATGTATTTTACTTTTTTTGTTCCCTTTATTATTTTTGTGGTCTAGTTTTCGATAAAACATGGATGGTCCTTTTTGATGCCCAGAACGGAAAGGTTTCTTTTGCCTTCAAAAGTGATTTATTTAACCACATTTTACAGTTACGTATAAACTCACAACAATTTGCAAACATAGAGTCAAAATGGCAGTGCAAGATGGCAACTTTGCGTCTCATTATTGCATCTTTCTGTGTAGGTTACCCACAGCTTTCCCAAGCATAGCACATCATACTAGCTTACATAATTCTACAGAAATAAAGTATGTGCGTAGGCAGATCAAATCTTATGCATACGAACAAAAGTTGCATAGCTATGTCTCCGATTTGATCTAAACAAAACCACACACACAGTGACACCAATGAAAATGCAATTTTAAGATATATTCCTGTTTTCCTCTATCACACAAACAAACAATAGTAGAATTTTACACATTAAAACATAAAGTCGAATACACCTACAATGTAATAACTCCAATACTACCCAAGCAGCTACAAATCAGAAGCAGGCTACATGAAAATTGTACAATCATCAAGCTTTATGAGATCAGCCGTAAAAGATTCTTTAAAGATCCTGTACAACCCAGTGACCAAATTAGTGATGATTAAAATATTGCAACACAAATGTTCAAACTCAAATATACAGAATATTAGCATCAATTCTGCGCTGAAACAAACACTTTTTATCTCCCGTTTATGGAAGATGGGAGAAATGTTATGTACAAAGACAAATCCCTCACATGTTCAACAAGACATTACCGACCAAAGCAGACCGAGTTAATTTGTCATATACATTTCCCGCACAGTTTAGCAATACCGTACACATTCAATACCATATCAAGTATTTCCCTAAGTATATTTACATAAACTCCCACTATAACAAACATTTCAACAAAACTGCTCCTCAAAAACTCTTGACAAGAGTATTATAATTCATGATCAGGTCATAAGCCATGAACCTCTACAATATTTCCCAAAGAAAACCAACAAGTAAACAACCCTGTTTATCTCCCAAGCTCAAGATTTGTATTTATTTATTTACAATTGCCATATCTATGGGTATACAAAGGCATTTTAAACTCACCATTGTCAATGAAAATACCATACATTCTACAAATGCTACCATAAATAGGCCAGTATAACACAAACCATGAAATAAACAGTTGATTTTTGCCATGATCATGAAAATAGTTTATTTACAGTGCTAAAATTATACAAACAGCCCATTAACTACAGCACTAGGCTGTATGATCTGCTCATTTGGCAACTTGTGCATGGACAATCTAATCTTTCTTTTTAGTTTACAGTATTTATTCATTTTATAAAACGAAAACTTCAATCTTCCATAGAGAAAATTGTAAGCAAGCAATTTTCTTATCCAAATCCATGGGTGCAACTACACAAAATGAAAAATCCCTGAAAGGCCGGGGTCCAGGGGTAATGTCCCCCTGCAGCTGAAGCAAAAAATGATTTATGAAGGTATTTTAGTTTGCTTTTTCCACAATTTATACAAATGTGACAGAGTATGGGAAAACCCGGCTAAAGTCGCTGAGAGACATTCTTAGCAATGCACCAAAACAGGTAGCTCAGTTATACTTGATTCTGTGTATTTTGTCAACTTTAAAAAATTATAGAAAAAAGACTATGCCAGATAGATCAATTCTGTCTTTTGCTTTTTAGTCTGTAGAATTTAAACTTTCAGATTATATAAAAACGTCAAAAGTGATAATTTCCGACTTTAGCCTGGTTTTCCTATACTCTGTCACAAATGCTTATTTCAAAGTGTTTGAAAAATACAGTAGACACACAAAGATCTTGTTTGACAAATTTAAAAAAAAAAGGAACTTCCTTTTCTGGTCAAATTCAAAAACAGGAAATCCTTGTATACCAGGAAAAGTTGCACCCATGCAAATCAAATACAAGTATATCAACAAATTTATTCAAAAAAAAAAAAAATAAACTGGGTGAGAAGTCAAGACTTTGAAAGTCATTGAGCTTTAGTAGAGAATGTTGTGTCTCAAATGAGAATATTGCATAAAACAAAGAAACACATGAAGCAACCTAAAGTAAAAAACCCAACAATACCACACAAACTAAAGCAAGGAAAATGTTGATCTCCAAAAGACAAATTTGATAGAGAATGTGAATATCTGAAAAACAAATAGAGACTGTTTAACTCCACACAACAAACTACTGTAATTTTCGGACTATAAGGCGATATTTTTTCTCTCTCCAATTTCGACCTATGCACCTAAAAAACTCGGGCACCCTATTAGTGAACAAAAGCATGAAGAGAGGCAACGATTGCCGTGCTCAGTACAGTGTAGACATCGAAAGTGGTCACGAATCCCTGATACAACAAATACTCACGTTAACCCTTTGCCAATGTCGCATTTTTGCACCACAATGGTTTAATACTCATGTCACTAAAACGCATCAAACCTGGGCCTGTTATCCAAAGAGCCTATTTTCTTAATTTTGGGAGGTAACGATAGGCCTTACTATATATATACATGTCACAGAGGAATTCCCAATAGTGCATATGATTTTTTTTCTCCACCCAGATAGTGTGGGAATTTTTTGCTGAAAAATGGCTGGCAGTGAAAGGGTTAAAATGCTTCAAAAGCCCTACTATCGTCCGAGATACCGTCCAACAGACGCCACAACCCTTCATTGGCAGTGATGCACAATTTGGGGAATCCTAATAGGACAATGTGTCCTAGCTCAGCTTCATCAATAGGACAAATGTCCTGAACTTGTTTTAATAGGACACAAGACACACGGTCCAAATTAATTTAAAACAAATTTATACACTCCCAAAAGTTGTCTCCAATCAAAAGTACATTTTTAAGCAATCTCAATCATGAATTTTATTACTGTATAAAACATTAATTTCATTTAAATGGCGATGACTGTTTATCTGAAACTTAGTCACTCAATGAATGACGTGGTATAGAGCTAAAAAGATTAAAAAGTCAAGACTTGATAAAGAAATGTACTAATTTTTATTACATCTAAATCATGTGCCCACAAGTAACAACAGAGGCAAAACTTTACAATAACAACATAAAGATGCTTTTACCTTCAAAACACTACCGTACTTTTTCGACTATAAGGCGCACACCCCAAATTTCACACAAAAATAAGATTTTGTTTCTATATTTTCTTACTATTTTATAAGTCATATTATAAGGTGCAGGGGTCTCAGTCTGGGAAAAAAAAAAGTATTGCCTTACAGTCAGAAAAGTATGAAAAAAATTAGCCGTTAAATAAAATCCAAGCTGAAAGGGGATGTGAGTGTGTGGAGATCTAAAAAATAGGTCCCAAAACACAAAGGGGGCAAGTTGAACATTCCACAATGCAGGGATGTGAGAGGGCCCCAAACAATAAAGCATAGCTGATGGTATCGTCAAAGTACTTAAACAAAGCTTTGCCTGCGACATCAAGTATTTTTTAGGTTCGCTGCTACACAAACAGGGTTCCCAGGGCTTTCAGCTATCCCCAAGTAAGGACCTTGTAAGGACCTGTAGGCCTAAGGATAATGTCCATCTTTAAGCCAACGATCTTGAAAGGAACACTTTCCCAGCATTGTGAACAATGTCTAAGCAGATACAAAAACTATGGCTGACACACATATACGCGTTTTCTCGCAAAACGACACCAGGATAAAGAACGAGATTTCAGTCCAATTGCTCTTGACAACTTGCGGTGCATCGTTCGTCTGCTAAGCGGTCAGTTGAAATGGGAAGGTGGGGGAGGGGGGTAGTGGAGTAGGTGCTGAGCGATGTTTCTCAAGTGTAAAATCGCTGCTTCTGCGATCTATTTTGAGTATGGTCTTGCTGCTCAGGGCATTTTTTGGGCAGCTGTCGGGATTTTAAGGACCTTGAAGTGAATGTAAGCACTTGTAAGGCCTTACTTGGAGATTTCAATTGGTCAAGACTTATAAGGACTGATAAGGCCCCTATGAACCCTGACAAATCTTACGGTCAGATACAGTTTCATCCAACCAAGCCCTGTCAAATTTGTGTTGGCATCCTTTGTCGATCTCCACTTTCTTATCATATGGTGTGATGCACAAGTTTCGTGGTTGAAGGTGAAACATTTCTCTCAATAGCTTTGAAAACATCCAAATAGGCCTCCTTCTTCGAAATGACAGGGAGGAAGTAGCCAAACACATAAAAATGGCGCATTGCCATTAGACGTAGCTAGCCAACCAAAGAGAAGCTTATGAAATTCAGTCAAGGGACTGTACTTCTGCTACAAACTTGTTTCACCCTTCACTGGGTGCTCAATGAAGAAAGTCTATATCCACCGAACGCATCAATCTGTACGATCTTCACCCATTGATCCCACATCAAAGGTTTTTCTCTCGCTGTTGCCCGGCATTTTGCGCGGTACCTACGAAAGTAAGTCGCACCGCAAAAATTAATGGTCCTGGGCAATTTTTTTTCAAAGACACTACTCTTGGTTTTTCATTTTTCACAAACTTTTTCTCCAAACCTTCCCAATAGAAATAGAAAAAAGCGCATTTACGCGCTTATGCGAAACTCTCACATCCCTGCACAACAATAACACAGGGCGTGAAGGGCCCTAAATACACGATGGCACACTGAAAATTCACCCCATAATAAACACACGAAAGGGGGTAGAGGAGGTTGGCACATTTGAAAATATGGCCATAAATAAAAGCACAAAGAAGGTAAGCAAAAAGCTGAGTTTTCAATAACAACTAAAGGGTGGGGGCGTCTAAAAACATATGCCCTTAAATAAACACATAAGGGAGGAAGTGAAAAATTCACTCTTATTAACCCTTTGGTCGAAATTTACCACCCCCCCTCCCTCATCAGTGACAAAAATCGCATGCAAAAAAATTTTTTTTAAAAAATTGGGTGGCGCGCCTCTGCCTGCGACGCGCTCTCCAGGTGGGAGCAACCCGAATTTCACAGAGACGCCTCTGTGACTATAAAGTACCTAATACCTAATACCTTTCACCGCCAACGTCGCATTTTTGCACCACAATGATTTAACACCCATGTCACTAAAAGGCATCAAATCAGGGTCTGTTATCCAAAGACCCTGTTCTCTTCATTTTAGGAAATAGGGATAGGCCTTGCTTTAAACATGTCACAGAGGAATCCCCAATATTACAGACAGATTTTTTTCTCTACCCAGGTAAGTTTAATGGGGGGGGGGCTTCCTGACAAATGGCTGGCGGCGAAAGGGTTAAATAACAACATGAAGAAGGGAAACAAGCAAAGAACTAAACTATTAATAAATGTTGTCCTTAAGAAGAGTAAGCAAGAAAACTAACAACACAAAGCAATGAATCTTGCATAACATGAGAAAACAAAAACAAAAACAAAGTCATACAAAAATATGACGAGTCGGGCACAAACATAGAACAAAAACAGAGAAATACAACAAAATAAAATGAGTTACAACAACATAATAAACAGTTCAAATAAAATTGCGAGTAATTTAGCAAAGCATCACCAAGTCACAAACACACAAACTAAAAATGCTGTAACAGATTGAGCAAAAATAAAGCCAAAAGATTAATCGCAACATGCTCTTCAAATGCACCAAATATCAAAGCATACCCACCGGCTTGGAATTTTAAAGGAATTGGTACTGAATCAACCCATGCTACTGGTAACCCTCGACAGTCATCTCACCTCTTTCATAGTACAAGCCAGATTAGAAAAACACATCTTAACTCTCCCACAAGGAATTGGTAAAAACCGTAACGAAATAATGGCAGTGCTGTTGCCCACCCCAAATCAACACCCCAGGGCTGCCTACCCTCTGCTGCGGTTTCCAGGGACAAACTACAGAATAACCCTCGACAGTCATCTCACCCCTTTAATAGTTACAAGTCAGATTAGAAAAACACATCTTAACTCTCCCACAAGGAATTGGTAAAAACCATAACGAAATAATGGCAATGCTGTTACCCACCCCAAATCAACACCAGGGCTGCCTAGCCTCTGCTGCAGTTTCCAGGGACAAACTACAGAAAAACCAGGGACAGAGACTTATTTCCAGGGACAAACATCGCAATGTCATGCATCAGGGTCAAAATGAACATTAGCTTCTGATTATTTCATGATCTAGAAACAATTCTGCAACTGTTTTTTGGTTGGGTTTTTTGGTAGTCTTTTTGGAGTAAAAAACCTATGTGTAACATGTGTTGCCAGTATTGGCACCTGCGACGTACTGATCCTGATGTCCGTTAGGACATTCTCAACAGTGCCTGTTGTTTGGGGTGTTCCTGTGTTCAATAGTAAGGTCAGCAAACAAGACAAGTGACTGCTCTACACAGTTTTCATTCTACTCAGTTTCCAGGGACGCTAGAAAGAAAAGCAGATTCCAGGGACAGCATGTCATTTTGGACTGTTTCCAGGGACATATCTTCGGTGAAATAATAAAACTTGTATCTCGATTTTTTATTATTTTTCAGTTAGATACATAGTCAACATTCTAATTTTTCCCGCCACCTTCCACCAAAAGCTTGTATCTTTAATTACTTTCTATCTGGGGTAAATGAGGTTGTGAAAATAGACGAAAAACTCGTAAGTCCCAAATTCAGATCTAGTTAAAGACAAAAACCTCGTATCTTCGTTCTTTTCAAGTCTCAGGGCAAAGTGGTTTTCAAGGAAAATGGCCGGGGGTCCAGGGGGCCGAAGAAAATTCAATAAATGAGAGTGAAATTTTCACTTTTTTATGCCATTTCAATGCATTTTTAAAAATAATTTTGTTTCAAACTGTTTCACGGATTTTCCGCGATTCGCGGAGGTCTACCATGCCTGAAGTTTTCCCAGTAATTTCAACAAAATGCAGGACTAAACTAGCAATGTTTTGAACAACATATTTATCATAGTTAATCAACTGTGGTCAACGCGGTTAATTTCTAAAACAGTATATTTTGTTTTTCTCAAAACTACCAAAATTGAGATACGAGGTTTTTGAATTTCACCGACGATATACCCCTTAGGGGGGGGAACGGTAGGCAGCCCTGACACCCCCCAAACACGTACACACACACATTCAAGGTTTGGACTGGCGATGGTGGAACAGCAAGTCGATGACGCTCTCGTCGGCCAGGGTCGACGTGTCGCCCAAATCGCGGTCCCCGCGCGCGATCTTGCGCAGGATGCGCCGCATGATCTTCCCCGAGCGAGTCTTGGGCAGGGCCGGGGCTTCCTGTATGAAGTCTGGCTGAGCGAAGGGACCGATCTTGGTCCGCACTGCAGAAAAAACACCGACATGTACAAATCTTGGTGAGAAACGAGACAGCTTTGTTCAGTCATGATTGGAAAGACGGTGCTTAATTCGAAAGGGATCCTTTTGTGATGCTTAATCCCCCTGTGGGGATACCGGGGGGTCTTTTGTATAAATAGTTCCCCCACCTTCTGGAAGTTCTGGGCTTGTAACTTCCTCTAATCTGTCACTCTTTGACTCTGTCTTTTCCCTTTGCTTACGGTCATCTACTATCTTTCTGCCTTACAGGTCCATTCTCATGCCTTTTTTCATGAAACAATTTCAAAAAGATATCCGCCAGCCGAAGTTGGACTTGCTGAGCCTAACTATTTCTTAGTTAGGAGCATAATGGCAGCATGACGCACCTGCGCTCATTATTGACAGGAAACTGTCTGAGCGATCGAAGAAGAAGAAGAAGAAGTGATGCTTAACTCATTCACATCGCAATGAATGAATGATCTTGAATTATTAAAAAAAACCTCACAAATCACTCCAGCCATACACACAAACAAAACATACATAAACAAAAGGAGAAATTAAAGAAGATTGCAGGTTTTTACTTTAGGTTTAGACATAGGGAAGTGGTAGATCAGACTTTTTGACATATAGACTTTATATAGAAAAACTCTTTACACCGATTGGTTTTCCCACAACAAACCACTACAAAAGCAAAGTCAGAGACAAAATTGTGGTCTAAGGGAGCGAAGCGAGTTTATAAGTGACCGACGTATGGTGTGCACACAGATTTATTTCCCTTGAAGCAAATGCATCAAATTGACAGCTATCTATTAATTCTGGACATATATGGCCGGAACGACTTGAAATTGAATGAATTAATTTTCACTGCCAACACCAGAATTTCGTAAAGAACCAATGTTTATACAAAGCAAACTGACGTCTGCTATACCAGGATATGGTCCTCTTGATTTGGGAAGTAAGGAAACGCCTACATTTTTATGTGCAATAGAGAAACCTCAGTGTGGCAGATGCCATCTTCTCTACCCTAGTACATTTGACAGGAATTTATCTCTTGTTTGCTTGGAGTCAAACAAACTAAAACTGAAAAGTAAACTTTAGAATTACAGTGAAATTGTTAACACACACACACACACACACACACACACAAACACGTCCTTGAGCAACAGTGTTGTGACCATTTAGGTTAAAAAGTCATACACCAAGCCATAAAAACAATGACCGAGTATCTGAATCAGTTCTTCAAATAGTAATAACACTCAAAGAAAGAATTCAAATACAACTTAAGACAGTTAACTGCCTCCCCACAGCCTTTGTAGGACCGATGCTTTCATTTGAATATACTTAAGAATAAGTTATGTGGGTCATTACATGGTATGATTTAACATGGTGACAGTCCTGACATGGCCTTAGTTATCGACGGGGCTATAAGTATAATTTTAATATCAAAGTTCATGTGGCAGTCTATTGGCCACTGCAAAGAACACCTTTTGCAAGAGTGAAAGCCCTTGGTGGGTGGGGGAAGATGGTTGAGTACTGACCAAACAAGGGAATAACTCTCGCCAATAACCCTATTTGAGGCCACTTAATGGCTGCCCTTTGCAAGAGTGGATGATCTTTTGGATGCTGATCGACAAGGGCTTAACTCTTGCCGTCAAGGTTAATAACCCTAGTTGCAGTGGCCAATAGACATTTCCATTGATTGAAAAAAAAAATCAATTGCCAGTTCTGTATAATGTTTATCAGTATAATGTTTAAACAGGTATATTATAACACAGTTACTCTTCAACCTACCCAAGTTTTTCAGCTCGCTTTTCAGCTTGTCTGTAAACGTGTACCCCTGAAACAAACGGTAAAAGTAACATAATTAGATTTTCAGAAAGCCAATGACATAAAATAATACATACACAAAAACAAAGAAATTTACAAACAAGATCTAAACAAAACAAAGCAGGTCATTTGATAGAAAAATCCTACATGTACTTGAATATGTTTCAAAATATATTTTACAATAGAATTTAACGCACATTTAACCCTTTCATCGCCAAAGTCGCATTTTAGCACCACAGTGATTTAAACCTATGTCACTAAAAGGCATCAAATTGGGGTCTATTATCCAAAGACCCTATTGTCTTAGTTTTGGGAAGTAAGGATAGACCTTATTTTATATATGTCACAGAACAATCCCCAATACTGCAGATGGATTTTGTTATCTACCCAGGTAAATTTAATGGACATTTTTGGCTGAAATATGGCTGATGACGGTGAAAGGGTTAAAGTTTTTAGGCCAGAATTATGATTATTTTTTCTTTCTTTCTTAGATTAGAACAATGCAGAAATGTGGCAGGAACTTTAAAAAATCCTAAAAAGTTAGGATTAGTTTGTAGCAATAAATACACACATCCACCCACTTGTACCAATTCAAATCTCACACAGGAACACTGACCTGTTTGAGGGTGACAAAGCAGTATATGCATTCGCCCTTGATGTCGTGGGGGTGGGACATGGAGGCAGCCTCACAACACAGGAACACTGACCTGTTTGAGGGTGACAAAGCAGTATATGCATTCGCCCTTGATGTCGTGGGGGTGGGACACAGAGGCAGCCTGACCACACAGGAACACTGACCTGTTTGAGGGTGACGAAGCAGTATATGCATTCGCCCTTGATGTCGTGGGGGTGGGACACAGAGGCAGCCTCACAACACAGGAACACTGACCTGTTTGAGGGTGACAAAGCAGTATATGCATTCGCCCTTGATGTCGTGGGTGTGGGAGGGGGGGGCGGCCTCACGGAGGCAGCCTCACCACTGGAACACTGACCTGTTTGAGGGTGACGAAGCAGTATATGCATTCGCCCTTGATGTCATGGGGGTAGGAAGACTGACCTGTTTGAGGGTGACGAAGCAGTATATGCATTCGCCCTTGATGTCATGGGGGTGGGACACAGAGGCAGCCTCGGACACACTCTTGTGCTCGATGAGCGCGGACTCCACCTCGGCGGTGGACAGCAGGTGGCCAGACACGTTGACCAGGTCGTCGATGCGACCCGTGATCCAGATGTATCCGTCCTTGTCCCTGTGAGCACCTGGAGACATAGCACACAGCAATCATATACATAAGGGGTTATTCTATCACGGTAAAAGTAGCGTGATCCAAATGTAGCCGTCCTTGTCCCTGTGAGCACCTGGAGACATAGCACACAGCAATCATAGACATAATGGTTTATTCTATCACGGTGAAGATCCCACATCGGTTTAACTCTCCTCGGGCTCAGAGGTGTGCCATGACATATATATTGTACGTCATTACAAGCAGGTGGGCGCCGGTAAACATAAAGTGTAACATATTCAAGGTAAAGGACTCTTGGATAGATGTTGATTTGTTTGTATGTCGTCCTCTCCACCATTGTTGATGTGTACTGTGTGGGTGGAGGGTCACAAAGGCGAACTTGGCACATTCTTTTTTGGAGAATGATGCTTTGTTTGTCTTCCTTTGGCTCTGATCCACACATTGCTAGATGATTGGTATCATAATCAACTTTGGTGGAGGGGAGTTAATTAGAAAGAGAGTTTTCCCCCTTTGTTCAATTTTCGTCATCTTCCATTTAGTTGTCTATTTCAAGAGCTAATATCAATGCATTAATTTAACTCATTTAGTAAAGCAGGCGATCGTGTTTAGTTCTCTTGAAAAATAACTTAGCAGAGATTACAAAGAACAGAAAATACTGGGCGCTAGAAGAGTTAACACTTTCAACACAGTCCCTCTCGCTGCTCCGTATTCCCTCAGGACACTGCAGTCAGGGAGTAGAAGTCCCCTCAGGACACTGCAGTCAGGGAGTAGAAGTCCCCTCAGGACACTGCAGTCAGGGAGTAGAAATCCCCTCAGGACACTGCAGTCAGGGAGTAGAAGTCCCCTCAGGACACTGCAGTCAGGGAGTAGAAATCCCCTCAGGACACCCGATTTTGGCACTTTTCAATCAATTCTCTTTAAAAAAAATCTGGCGATCATAGTGACTTTATTTTGGTATAGTGGTTTAGATCATAGATGTATTGTAATCTTTCAAATGATATAAAATTCGAAAACCAACTCATTACTGTGTTACTGAATGAAATGAAAGCAGCCACACCACTGTTGGCCTCAGGGGCATTTTGCCCGTTGCTAACAGCAACATACTAGAAGCGTGTCGGCAACGGTAAACTCGGGCGTTGCTAGTATTCCAGCAGTGCGTTGCGAAAAAGTTAAACTGCAGTGGCAAAGAATCAATCACTCACCCAGACCTTTTACACAAGCCATAAGTAGGCTGGATAGCTCATATGTTTAGTCTTGGTAAAAACTATGCCGAAATGTGCGTCTCTATTCATAAAAACCATCAAGCACAAAGTAAAGAATAAACATGCAAGAAGAGAAGAAAATGCAGAGAGAGAGAGAGAGAGAGAGAGAGAGAGAGAGAGAGAGAGAGAGAGAGAGAGAGAGAGAGAGAGAGAGAGAGGGAGAGAGGGAGGGAGGGAAGGCGAGAGAGAGAGAGAGAGAGAGAGAGAGAGAGAGAGAGAGAGAGAGAGAGAGAGAGAGAGAGAGAGAGAAGGACAAATAAAAATGATGAGACAAACTTCACAAAAAGATTTAATTAAAATATATGAAACTGAAGAAACAAACCAGTGACCTCATCTACAAACAAACAACAACACAAAATATTGTCAAACCAAAGTGAATTAGAGTAAATTATAACCGACATCAACAGAGGAAAACACAAGGCCTCACCATCTCCAGTGCAGTAGTAGCCTGCAAACTTCTTGAAGTAGGTGGTCTCAAAGCGAATCTTGTTCTCCCACACGGTGCGCATGATGCCGGGCCAGGGCTGCGCAAACACCTAGGGGAACCAAACCAACCGAACTGGATCTCACACAGACCAGGCATGGGAATTAGAGAAGACAAAAAAGACTGAAAATTGGGGTCTGGAAGCAGGCATAGGAACAAGGAATAAAAAAAAACCTGAAAACCGTGTGTGTTGGGATACAGCCCCCAGAAAATGAAGCTTCTTCTGTTATCTAAGCCTTAAAAACAGTATCAGAGATAAGACATATATTTAGTTCATTTTTGCATTCATTTATAACCAGTAGCTTAAGTTTTACTCATTGGGCTTCTTTTTTTTATCTCATAAATGTCCTCTTGGACCATCAAAAAAGCTGAAACTTGCAAAAAAAGACTGAAGAGGACCATCAAAAAAGCTGAAATAACAGTGAAATCAGCCCAAAGACTGACAATTCCCATGCCTGCAGATTGACAACAAGGAATTGTTTTTATTCTATAATAATAATAATACTTGAAAATAATTAGATGACCACCAGGACCAATCGTAGACACATGAAACACACATGGGTGTGCTCCTGGGAAATTTCAAAAATCCTGCAAGGCAGGGGTCCAGGTGCAGGGACTGCACCCCTCCTGGGGGCAGGGCAATGCCCCCTGGAAGCTGAAGGGAAACGACAGTTTCCAATGTAATTTGACAGGCTCTCATTACACTTTTGACTTCTGGTTGAACTTCATTACCTCTATAACCAGCAAAATGCCAGTGGTCAGTGGTTTTCTTTTTCAAAGTAAGTGGTTTTCGTGCTTTTCCTACGCTCTCCGACATCTTTTCTACAACAAGGGAAGCGACTCCGCTTTCAGGCCCTTGACCATGGTTGCTTCCCTTTGCTCAAAGTCTATGCAGACGACACCAACGGTCGTAAAAACCAACAAAATGGCGGTTGTAAGTCGCGTTTTAGAGGAAGAGAGGTCGTTTACATAGTAAAATGCATCTGTGCCAACAAATCCGGTCTCAAATGAGAGGTGGTCGCTTAACAGAGGGTCGTAAAATAGGGGTTTGTCTGTAATGCACAATAAAATGATATTGATTGAACTTACCAGGTAACCTTCCTTGGTGTCGGTGATTTCCTGGCCATCCTCCGAGAGAATAATGGGCTTGATGCCGAAGAAAGGGAATGTCTGAAGCAGTGAAAAATAACAAACATAACTGATTAACCCTTTCACCGCCAGCCATTTTTCAGCCAAAAATGTGCACTAAATTTACCTGGATAAAGAACAAAATCCATCTGCAGCATTGGGGATTCTTCTGTGACATATATTTAATAAAGTATATCCTTACTTCCCAAAACTAAGACAATAGGGTTTTTGGATAACAGACCCCAATTTGATGCCTTCTAGTGACATAGGTGTTAAATCACTGCGGTGCTAAAATGCGACTTTGGCGGTGAAAGGGTTAAACATAAACAAGAGTGCAAGCATGCAAACACACAACCAAGTCAATTACGCTGTAGTTGCTCATAAAATACATTTACATACAGGTACTCTACTTTTAGTTTTTGTCTGCAAATGTTAATCTGATCCCATAAAATCCAACCCACACACCCAAGACATTACACACACATAATCACAATTCACTGGCATACATTCGTTATACAGGGGAACCTCCCTTACATGACCTTGAAAAATCATCCCCAAACGAGGTCATACAAGGGAGGGGTCTTAACACACTCTGGACAAATGAAACAAATCCACCTCATGGCCTGCACAACCGTTTACGACGAATGAGCCAGATCCGGCTCATGAGAGTTTTCAAGAAATTTTGATTTCTGGCGAGTAACCAGCTTCCAAGAGCCACGTTGTAATCTATTTTTAGCTTTCTTTGACCTTTCGTCTCTTGAAATCACTCAATCATTGCAGACTTTACTTTCAGGTTTGGCTGCAGGGATGTGTGTGTGTGTGTGTGTGTGTGTGAGTGCGTTGCGTGTGTGTGTGTCAGAGATCGGAATGTGGAATTTTCCTTCTTTCTATGTGTTAGCCGTTATGTGTGTGCGTGTGCGTTGCGTGTGTGCGTGCGTGTGCGTCAGAGATCAGAATGTGGAATTTTCCTTCTTTCTATGTGTTAGCCGTTATGTGTGCGTGTGTGTGTGTGTGTGTGTGTGTGTGCGTGTGTGAGTGCGTTGCGTGTGTGCGTGCGTGTGTGTCAGAGATCGGAATGTGGAATTTTCCTTCTTTCTATGTGTTAGCCGTTTTTGTCAATAGGAGACAACTGACGAAGGTATGGAATCTGATATTTTACGATTGTTTAGTGCATGGTGTTGGAAATCTTCTCTGAAAATATCGGCCCATAACTTTTTTGTGGTGATGTGTTTTCGAAACTAGTCAAATGGCCTGTTCCAAATGTTTGTAAGGGGAAGCAACCTACGAGTGGCGCGTGAGTGAATAGGGAGGTTTATAGGGAAGTTATCTACAGTTCTTAAGAGTTCACCACAATTACAAGTACTTACTGCAGAGCCTGGCTTGGTAGGGGTGGCACCTGGTAGTGGGGTGATGACATGACCTCCCTGAACACACACACACACACATGTGAACACACACACACACGCATGTGAACACACACACGTGAACACACAAAAACTAAATAATAACATGCCAAAGCCCTTAACATAGCATCAAACATATTAACAATACAGTGGAACCTCCCTTACAAGACCTCCAAAAATAATCCAAAATGAGGTCTTAGAGGGAGGGGTCTTATAAGGGAGGTAATTTTAATACAAAGATCTGTCTCAGAGAAGTAGGTCTTATATGGGAGGGAGTCTTAATAGGGTCTTATAAGGGAGGTTCCACTATACAAGTATATTTACCGATTTATGAATTTTAATTTAAAATATAAAAAACCCCACCCTAGATACAGAAAAGAAAACTTTAACCGAATCCTGAAGTTGCTGAAAATGGTGACTGCCATGTCTCGATACAATGCAGAGGGAAAAAATAACAATGAAGAGGTAGATCTGACCTGATGGGAGTTGACATTGGGGAGCTTTCAAACTTGTGTTCGTCTTCAGCGCGGGTGACAGGCAGGTGAGTGAAGACTTGGGACTAAAAGGGATAAGGCCAAGGGTGGGGAAGGGTGGGGGTTGTGGTAAATAGGAATTTATTTATTTATTTAGTCTGTTATAGTTACGTCAACAGCTATGGTTATCTCAGGACTGTCACTGCATAAAAGTTCGACCACGCATAACAAAACACACATCAATGATTCTTAACAACGTCCAAAAACCTCAAGAAAAAAACCACCCAGTACAATTCATGACATGGCATCTTCATCATCGTACCCTATAGCTCATAATTTCACACAGTGCTGGAAACGTTGAGCCACTCTACTCTACTTATTGGATCCAGGTTAAAAAAAAAAAAGTAAAAAAGGATAACAAACACATCCTATTAAAGAAAATATATAAAAAGGTCATATAGGCAAATAATCACTGCAGAATGGGCAACATAAGCCCACTCAAGTGCGCACGGTCTCACGCGTGAAAGCCAGTGAACAATAAAAAACAACTGGCATGTCATGAATTGTAAATGAGGATGGAGAGAATGAAAAATGGGGCAAATGGGAAAGGTGAGTACATATCAGGTAGAGGTAGAGACAGAGAGAGAAATAGAGAGCTAAATATGAGCTTAACTGAATCAGTGGAAGAAAATGAAAATAATATATAAAATAAACACACGCGTAATAATGAAACAAATTTACTAACCATGATGAATGTGGACAACCAACATTGTTATTAAAAGTAAATTTTTAAAAAAGTAGCGAAAGCACACACATGATACAGACAGGATATTTGATGATGTTGTTGATGTACCCTGGCTAAAAGACTCCAGGGATCATCCCAACAGCTGAAGCACTTTAAAATTATGGTACAAATGCATCAGCTATGAATGAGAACATTACGTTTTTGATTACCCCACCACGTGGGCAGCCACTCCGTCTTCGGGGGGGACAGACAGGATACAAGCTACAGAAAACGCAGACAGAAAGACAAGACACAGTAAAACCAGAAACCAGAAAACCACCCACTGTTTCTGTCTGCCAAAAGGTGTCGACGATGGCACACTCAGTGATCACGTTTACTGGTAATTATCAGTAAAATACTGATTGCAAAACCAAAATACTGAAAACAAATTGAACTGTCAGTCCCAGGGACTGATAAAGTCTTGCTAGGATTGATAAATTGTTTAACAGAGGCTTTGAAATTGTGGTATTCACTGGCTTTTGTTTCACTGGGACTGGTTTTGACACTGGTTGTTGGGGGGCATTTTCGCTGATGGGACTGGATTACAAAATTCTTAGTGCGATCACTGACACTGCGAGTTTCCAAACACGCGGTGGTTGGAAAAACAGAGACAGTAAAACCAGAAAACCACCCACTGTTTCTGTCTGCCAAAAGGTGTCGACGATGGCACACTGCGAGTTTCCAACCACGCGGTGGTACCATAGCCACGCCTCAGGGTTGATGGGCTCTCCCACCGTACCCAGCACACGCAGCGAGGAGCGATCGTATCTGACAGAAATAACACGACCACCACTCATAGTGAACAACAATGCATTCCCATCGACCATTTTTACTACATGATTTGTAATCAGACCTGCCAACCCCCTAACAGACCAAAGAGGAATATTTGTAGCATGAAAGATTGGGAGCTAAGAGGAATTTTGACGTGGCATCTTACCTTTCGCGCGTAAACATAATTTGAAGCAAGCAATTTTCATCCTTGTGAACTTGTCTTGTTTAAAACTAGTCTTGTCTGGAAGTGTCACAACTATTCCTAACACAATAGAAGCTTTTGGTTTGTTCCTCTGTCCTTTTTATTTGGGCAGACCAAGACGGTTGGTGCCATAGATGACTTAAATAATAAGACTTGGAAGGAAGATAATGAATCAATTTAAGTTCATCTTTGTTCTTTCTTTCCGTTGGCTTAAAAAAGTCGGTAACGGTGGAAGACGAAGTCTGGGAGGTTGCAGTTTCGATATGATGAGAAGTAATGTGGCATTTGATGTTTTGACACCCTCCACAGGAGACTTTTAAGTGTAGTGAGCACATCATACATCTAGCATGATGCACACTTTCTTGATATCTGAATGCACAGATACTTTTCCATGTAATCTTGGCAGAAATATTGGTCTATTCTCTTTCTTTTCTCCCCAGAGTCTCACACACATCGATGTGTCAATCGCCATCTTGACAGAAGTGCGCAAACAGAAACTAGAAAGTCGGTTATATGCACAGCAGCTGTGCTGCTCTGTATATAAGACGATGAATTTGGGTGTTAAAAAAACTTATTTTTTTAGTTTTGAAAGCGGAATTTTATGGACTTGAGCGGAAGGGCGGAAGAAATGTAGTCTGAGCGGAAAGGTTGGCAGGTCTGTGTAATAAACCTATGGCTAACAATTTTTAAAAAGTCTGAACATACATAAACTAGTGCCGATTTGCTTACTGATTATTCAACATTCCCGTCATCATTGTTGATTGACTTAAGGGGAAGAGATAATGGCTCCCGAGAATTGGTTTATGTAATGCTGTTATTTTTACATATACATCTCAAAAGAACTCGCTAGAGACAGACTTTTAATACTTTATGACAAAACAAATAGCACTGGGGTATCATTATCATCACCTAATATCAATATCATAATCATATTTCAATGAGTACTGTCACTCTTTTGACTCATTATGTGTCACTTTTCATCATAAGGTGTAGATTAACCAGCAGTGATGTCCAGAGGCCCCGGTCATAGGAGATTGACCTATTAAAATTAAAAATGTCCTGTTGTGTTCTCCCCTGTCAGGACAAATGGATGATTAATTTGTTAACACTGGCACGCTTTGTCTGACTGATTTCTGCAAGAGCGAGGACATTGTCCTATAGATTTCTCTTGTCTCAGGACAGTTCGTCCTATCATCTTTTGATCCTCGGTACATCACTGAACCAGTCTGCGAATTCATTGTAATACTTTACGAAAGAGTCAACAGTGGCTAGGGCGGCAAATCACCATCATCATCTTCATGCAGACTTGGTTTCCCCCTACACAAGTTTTGAGTAGTCTGGATAGCTGAAATGAGTAGTTTTGATGCGAAATGAGTATCTCTGAATCTGACTCGTAACGCTGAGCTATCCAACTGGATAATTATACAGCATGGTTGTGGAGCAGCAGGAAGAAAAATAAAACAAAATGAAAGAAGCAACTGAAAATAAATGAACTAAAAACATAGAGATCTCCCCAGCGTTTCATGGCTCCAGTCAGGCCAATCCGGCTACCGTAGCGGCCCCCGGGGACAAACCCCGACCGGCACAGCCCCAACCTTCTTAACCACTTTTTGCTGGGGAGGGAGTGATAGGCTTAGAATGAGAGGTTGTTGAGCTCCTGCTTGAAGTAGTCCTGTTCATTAAAACCATCAAACACTGTTCACAGAAAATGAGTAGTAATCAAGAATTAAAGAGCATTATTTTCAGTTTTGAAGAGTAGTAGAAGTCCAAATTGAGTAGAATACTACTCGAAAAGAGTAGAATAAACAGGTCTGCTATCATCTTCCGATCCTCGGTACATCACTGAACCAGTCTGCAAATTCACTGTAATACTTTACGAAAGAGTCAACACTGGTTGGGGCAGCAAACCACCATCATCAGCTTGATGCAGCATCATCCTTTATCATCACATTCATTTATCATCACAATCATTCATTATCAACATCTATACTACTCGAAAAGAGTAGAGTAAACAGCTCTGTAATCATGTAACATGATCCTTTATCATCACAATCATTCATTATCAACATCCATCGTCACACACGTAGAAGAACTCACTTCTTGACGAAGTCATCCCCGTACTTCATCAGTGCGCGGATGGCGGTGGGAGCGGTGTAAAACTTGGACACCTTGTAGCTCTCCACCACGGACCAAAAGCGCCCAGCATCCGGGTAAAACGGCACACCCTCGAACTGTCAAACCGCCACAGAAGAACAGCTTCATTTCCATGTTTTAACCCTTTCACCGCCAATGTCGCATTTTTGCACCGTAATGATTTATACCCATGTCATAAAAAGCCTTGAAATCTGGGTCTGTTATCCAACGATCTTGTGTTCTTGATTTTAAGAGGTAAGGAAAGGCCTTGTTTCAAACATGTCACAGAGGGCCCCAAGATTGCAGACAAAATCCTTTCTCTATTCATGTAAGTTTTTAAAATTTTAAATTGGCTAAAAAAAATGGCTGGCGGTGAAAGGGTTAATGTCATGTTGGTGCAATTCCTTTCCGTAATGTTGAAAAGAGAATGCTATGTTAAGTTCTTGTTGGGAGTAGCGATAAAGCTTCTGATAATACAGACATTTCCAATACTAGTAATAGTGTCTTACTATAATTTTTACCTCTGCAACGTCACATCACAAAACATGATTCCATTGATTGAATAACAAAGAGGATGGTGCGAGTTATGCAATTCGCCATAAAGCTTAACTACTAACACCTGCCCACGATAAATTCTCGTTCAAATGGCATTCATTTTTCCTTCTTCAGAAAGAGTCAGATAAAGCTGCCAAGGTTGGAAAGGGTGAAAAGATTTTTAGCAACATGTTACATTAAAAAAAAACCCACAAAAACTCAGCACTGCGACCATCCTACAGACTGGCCAACACTGTCCGTAAACAAGAGGTGGTCGCTATACTGAACTCTTTTAGAAATGAATAAGAAGGGAAGAGACTGAGTAAAACTGTCCGGATTGCTAAGGTGCCTGCGATACTGAGATGAACGTAAGGCGGGTTCCACTATAATTTACATCATACCAACAAAGACAAAAACAACTTCCTGACAGAAAATAAAAATTAAAAAATCCCACAAAAACAGAAATCCAGCAAACAATAGAAAGAAATCGAGTCAACCCTCCCCGTGGGGATACCGGGGTATCTTTTGCATAAATAGTTCCCCCACCTTCTGGAAGTTCTGTGCTTGTAACTTCCTCTAATCTGTCACTCTCTTTGACTCTGCCTTTTCCCCTTGCTTACTGTCATCTACTTTCTGCTTTTCCGGTCCATTGTCCTGTCTTTTGTTGTTGTCAAGTAACACTTTCAAAAAAAGATTTCCTCCAGCCGAAGTCGGACTTGCTGGGCCTAACTAATTCTTTGTTGAAATTTTACATGTTCTGTTTGGTCTCGTGAATAAAATAACGTCACTCTGCACTTGTGCATTTGTTTGTGTGGTACTATTTCTTAGTTAGGCGCATAACGGCAGCATGACGCGTCTGCGCTCGCAATCGACAGGCAACCGCCTGAGCGATCGAA
The DNA here is from genome assembly GCA_017654935.2 of Phymorhynchus buccinoides. Lineage (NCBI taxonomy): Eukaryota > Metazoa > Mollusca > Gastropoda > Neogastropoda > Raphitomidae > Phymorhynchus > Phymorhynchus buccinoides. The sequence goes on along the minus strand of CM065689.1, from coordinate 24,944,262 downwards.
GAAGAAGAAGAAGAAGAAGAAGAAGAAGAAAAAAGAAGAGTCAATCCTTACCAGGGTGGAGGGTCATAAAGTGAACTTGGCACATCATATAGTAAAAAGCCAAGTGTCCATGTGTGTGTCTGACTGTCTGTCTGAAACACAAAACGGGTCTTATCACTCCGCCGTTTTTCGACCGAATCGCTTCAAATTTGCTGTGAACCCTAACGGGGCGATGGCAACGGCAACCGAGGCGGCCGTGTCATTTGCATGGTTCGGCAAATGGGCGCGAAACGCGCATCCGCCGGCCTCTCGGCGCCCGTATCTCCAGTGTTTCTGATTGCCTCCGAATTTGGCAGGAAGATGACCGGGGACTGTGACTATCCGTGTACCAAACCGGAAGCGAATTGGTTCAGAAACGCGCGCGCTATACGCCGCTTCACCTTTTTACGAATAACTCCGCCGTTTCTTAACCGAATCGCTTCAAATGTGCTGTCAGGCTTGCTATGGCCCGGGCAAAGCCTGGCAGCAAATGTGAAGAGAATCGGGAGAGTGCGTCACTCTCAGAGCAGCGCCAACGGGAAACAGGGCCTTATAACTCTGCCGTTTCTTAACCAAATCGCTTCAAATTTGCTGTACTCAGCGTTACCAGTACTTTGCGTTACCGTTACTAGGGTGAGCGCATCACTCTCAGAGCAGCACCAACGGGAAACGGGGCCTTAGAACTCCGCCTTTTCTTAACCGAATCGCTTAAAATTTGCTGTACTCAGTAAGGTGCAGGGGGTAGTAGAATGGGATGAGTGAAGAAGATGGAAGGAGGGAGAGAGACAAAAGTAATAATAATATTTTGCGGACCCGGCGAAACCAGTACTCAGCGTTACCACTACGTGGCGTTACCAGTACGGTGCATTGCCAGTACTAGGCGTTGCGCTAGTTCTTTTAATTTGAGAATGATGCTTTGTTTGTCTCACTTTGATTCTGACCCACGCACTGCTAGGTGATTGGCATCGTAATCAACTTTGGTGGAGGGGAGTTAATTAGAAAGAGAGTATTCACCCTTTGTTCAATTTCCTTACCAGGATACTGGTGGCCCCGTTGGCCAGAGGCCCGTAGCAGATGTAGGTGTGTCCCGTGATCCAGCCGATGTCTGCCGTGCACCAGTAGATGTCGTCTGGCTGGTAGTCGAAGGCGTACTTGAAGGTGGTGGCTGCGTACAGCATGTAGCCGCCCGTCGTGTGCAGCACGCCCTTCGGCTTGCCCGTAGAACCGCTGAAAAAACACACACAAACAGTGGGGTTAGCTAATTCAAGTCGTTCCGGACATATCAGCATGTAGCCTCTAACAGCATGTAGCCGCCCGTCGTGTGCAGCACGCCCTTCGGCTTGCCTGTAGAACCGCTGAAAACCACACACAAACAGTGGGGTTAGCTCATTCAAGTCATTCCGGACATATCAGCATGTAGCCACCCGTCATGTGCAGCACGCCCTTTGGCTTGCCCGTAGAACCGCTGAAAACACACACACACAAACAGTGGGGGTAACTGAATGAGTCTCATTCAAGTCGTTCCAGCCATATCAGCATGCAGCCTCTAACAGCATGTAGCCGCCCGTCGTGTGCAGCACGCCCTTCGGCTTGCCTGTAGAACCGCTGAAAACCACACACAAACAGTGGGGTTAGCTCATTCAAGTCGTTCCAGCCATATCAGCATGTAGCCTCTAACAGCATGTAGCCGCCCGTCGTGTGCAGCACGCCCTTCGGCTTGCCCGTAGAACCACTGAAAAACCACACACAAACAGTGGGGTTAGCTCATTCAAGTCGTTCCAGCCATATCAGCATGTAGCCTCTAACAGCATGTAGCCGCCCGTCGTGTGCAGCACGCCCTTCGGCTTGCCCGTAGAACCACTGAAAAACACCCACAAACAGTGGAAACTGACCTGTGTGTCAGCCCGTGTCAGCGTGCACATTCCTCTCTCAGCCCAGTAACCTGGTGCATAGCAAGGATAGGGGACCCTCAGCTACAAAAGGCCACAAATGACAGCCTGTTTTAGTTTTTTTAGTGTGTTTTTTAGTTTTACAATATCTGTATTGTTAAAAATTCAGGACATTCCTGGTGTTGCACTGCCTCCAGGCATTGCCTCCAGGCATTGCCTCCAGGCATTGCCTCCAGGCATTGCCTCCAGGCATTGCCTCCAGGCTCGTTCCGTCCATCTTTATATCTACTAATGTTCCATACAGTGGAGTCCAACTATAACGAACTCACTTTTAACGAAATTTCTAGATTAACGAACTGACTTCAATTTCCCGGCAAATGCCCTTCTATTTGTCACTTGCAAAGCCATGGGTATAACGAACAAAAAATCCTTTTGATATAACGAACACATGTTCTACGCCCCAGGCTAATCTTATTTACTTGGAAAAATAGCCTATAACGAACTCAGCCTGTGCCATGCGCTGCAAAAACCTAGGCCTTCAAACTCTAAGCTAGAACGTGTTGTCAAGAAGAAGGAAGTTGGAAAATATGAACTGCGCATGCATGAACTCATGTTTGCAATGGATAGTGGCTGATTCGGACAGTGAAGATGACTCGGAAGCGACACCTCTCCCCACTTCGACGGAAGCACGCGCAGCTGCAAGTGTGTTGCAAAGATATTTGGAGGCAAAATTGGAGGACTTGAGCAGTTTGGACCTTCTTTCAAATATGGACAAACTTGTTGAAAAGTGTGCCAAAACAGATCAGCGTCAGACAACACTGCTGAACTTCTTCAAGCCTTGTACATCCCGTGATTAAGACAGACGATCCAAACTGGTCAAGTTTATGTTTTCGGTTATCATTGGTGAGTGTTTGAACTGTTTTTGTTTTCAACATACATTGTACATGTACATGTATAACGAATTCCTGATACAACGAACTGAGTCTGTGTTCCGTTAAAATTCGTTTTACCCGGACTCCACTGTATGTGTCTGTTTTAGACCGGAGGACGTTAAACACATTTTTCTTCTCTCTTTCCTGTTTTAGTTTCTCTATCTCATTTTGTTCTCTCTCTCTCAGCTATGTGTGGCTTTATGTGGCAAGAGGGAGTGCTCATCATCCACACACACTGAACCACAGGAGATGTCAACATTCTCTCTCTCTTTTTCTTTCTGTCTATTTCTCTCATTCTCTCTTGCATTCTTTTTCCAAGCTCAGGTACTTTGTGCAAGGCAAGAGGGAGTGCAAAGCATCCACCTATACTAAGTTAAAGGAAATGTCAGCATTCTCTCTCTCTCTCTCTCTGTGCCCAGTTCCTTGTGCAAAGCAAGAGGGAGTGCTCAGAATTTAGATACAGAAGACGTCTCTCTCCCTCTCTCTGTCATACAGCCCATTCACCTGGTGTACAGCATGAACAGAGGGTCCTCCGCATCGACCCACACCGGGCTGCACGACTTTAGATACAGAAGATCTCTCTCCCTCTCTCTCTCATCCCCCCCCTCTCTCCCTCTCTCTCATAGCCCATTCACCTGGTGTACAGCATGAACAGAGGGTCCTCCGCATCGACCCACACCGGGCTGCACGACTTTAGATACAGAAGATCTCTCTCTCTCTCTGTCTCTCTCCCTCTCTCATACAGCCCATTCACCTGGTGTACAGCATGAACAGAGGGTCCTCCGCATCGACCCACACCGGGCTGCACGAGGAGTCAGCACGCGCCATCAGCTCGTGCCACCACACATCTCGCCCGTCCTTCCACGTCAGCTGAAACATCACAGAAAATCTTACAAATAAACAAAATGCAGTCACAAATATGGCTCAATAAAATGGGAGGGAAAATGCACAAAAATCGCACATAACTATTACTAAACAACGACATAACATTGTATATGAATGAGGTTTAAGCAGATTTTATGTTCAAGATAATATTGCATTGATTTTAAATACTTTTTTACTACTTTTTTTTAATTATATTATAAGGCACATGAGTGTAGGTCTGAGAAAAAAAAGCATTGACATAAAATAATAAATTATGGTACTCCCCGCCACAATTATTATTATTTCTATCATACAAAAAACAGACAGAATAACAGACAAACAAGACATTTAGCTGGTGGCACGGTCGTCTGAGGACCATCTCCTCGGTCGTCAGCCCCTCCACGTAGGAAGAGTTGTACTCTCCGCTGCTCTGACACAATCATTATTATTATTATTATTATTATCATATAACAGACAGACCTTTAGCTGGTGGCAGGGTCGTCTGGGAACCATCTCCTCGGTCGTCAGCCCCTCCACGTAGGAAGAGTTGCACTCTCCGCTGCTCTCTGGCACAATGACCTCTTCTTCGGGGCTGAGGTGCCGCAGCACGATGCTTTTGCTGACCGTGTGGCCCCTGTTTTTAGTGACAAAGTAACAGGGTGGTAGTAGTAGTAGTAGTAGTAGTAGTAGAGATTGGGACAGTAGGGCTGCCTACCCCGTCTTGCAGTTTCCAGGGACAAACTGCTTAAAAACCAGGGACACAACACTTATTTCCAGGGACAAACATAGCAGTCATACGTCAGGGTCAAGACGAACATTAACTTTTGATTGTTTCGAGACGTAGCAAAATTTCCGTGACTGGAATGGGTTTTTTAGTCTTCCAGGGACAAACTGCTTAAAAACCAGGGACACAGACTTATTTCCAGGGACAAACATAGCATTTTAGTACTACACGACCCTGGTGGGTTTGTTTACCACCGAGTCGCCCCAGACCATCTCTCCCTTCCATGTAACCAACTATCAAAGCGAGCTCAGCTGTTTGCTAAAATAACAACATGCCAGCACTGGTACTGAAAAGAAAAGAAAATCAGCCCCGTCAGTGTCCTCCTCCCCCTTCTCTCTCTCTCCCCTACCTCCTCAAATAATTTCTCTTTATTTCTCTCTGTTCCTTCTTTTCACTCGGGCACATAGTGAAAAATTTTGTTGTCGGCGAGTAACATTTTTAAGTTACTTGACCGGATGGCTAGTAGATATATCTTGTATAAACCCACCCCCCTTTTCTTAAACTTTCCGACTTTGATGCTGCCATTAGGATATTAGGCATTATTAGGTATTAGGTACTTTATTGTCACAGATGCGTCTCTGTGAAATTCAGGGTTCGCTCCATCTTGGAGAGTGCGTCGCAGCCAGAGGCACGCCACCCCAATTTTTTTTAAATGTATTTTGGCATACGATTTTTGTCACTGATGAGGGGTGGGTGGGTAAATTCTGACCAAATGACAACTCTTTCATTACCACAGGGTTTAACGTATGACTAAGTGCCATGGTCGCGCACGGGGACCTCGGTTTATCGTCTCACACTGAAAGACTCCACGTTCAGACCCGTAAGGCGTAGTGCAAAATGAGAGGGAAAATCATCCTTTGTCCCCAGGTTCGAAACTCGGGTTTACTTTTGACACGAAGCGAACACGATACCACTGTGCTACTCTATGACTTTTAATTACACTCAGTGTAATAAAAATAAAACACTTGAAAAAGAAGATACATTTCACTATTAGAATATATCTGTTATTGTACAGTTTGTGTGTGTGTCAAAAACAAACACACAAACCAGCAGTCCTATTGTGTACCTACAAGTATAACAACAAAAAAACAGTGCGCACATATCTAGGGCCCTGAAACACCCATAAAATCATGCGTGGTGGGAAAATGTGGTCACGCCACCACCATTAGCTTAGCTCTTTATTTATTGCCCAGTAGGCTCTACACTATGGGGCCCTCTTAGAGGATGTCAGTACACGCAAAAGAAAATTAATGTAATGGCGATGCGTCAGAGCCACTTTACCTACAAGTTTTCAAATTCATGAGAATAACGAGATTCATGTGTGAAGTAAGGATAAGGACCTGATAAATTTAAAAAAAAGAACAAGAAATAGTGTCGTGTGTTTGTTTCGTGTGTGCAGTGTGTAGTGTGTGCGTGTGTGTTAGTTAATCTTCAGAATTATCTGTTTTACTTACAAAGCCTATACTCTTTGTTATCTTTCAAAACAGAAATGCCATTGTAATATCATGCTTACTTTACACAGTTCAAAGAAACCAATAACAGGCTCTTTGATTAGCAAAAACACAGCACAATCTTTCCTGTGTAGACAGAATAGCTTTAATCAAAAACATCTTCATTCTGCTGATGGAGTTGATACTCTTGTTGTAATACTAATAGACAATTTTGTCAGAAAAAAATAGGAGAGTGCACTTCGTGAAAACCATGGCAATCATGGCGGCACGGCGTCGAAGCTTGAAACCGCAGGATACAAGCCAACAACTTGCAAACATTTTTTGGGGAAAAATAAGGGGCGTCCAGTATCCACAAACTGAGAGAACTGCAAAATGTGACGTAAAAATATAATTTACATCCAATTTAGAATGACGCACTACATGCTGTTTCAACCTTTCTGTGTCGCCTCAAACACCCGAAGCGAGGGCTTTCAAGGGTTTACCTGATGGTAGTAGCTAACTTCCCTGTTTGGACCGACTTATAAGGCCGAGATCACTCCTACACCAATTCATGTAAATTACTAACCCATTAGATTCATTTTCCGAACAAATTCCTGATTAGCAATGTTGAACAAGAATTGAGAAAGAACAGAGCAAAACAGTCATCCAAGAATAACGGCAGAGGAAATCAATAGTCAAAACCCCAGAAATGAAAAATATTACACACCACCACCTCTTTCTCCCTAACCACTCACCAGCAATCCCTCCCTCTCTCTCTTATCTCTGTATGTTAAATACTGTGTAGTGGTGCCATAGCGATGAGGTTGACCGAGGCTCCGTGGTTTACCGCTACACCTATCTGTATAAAAATTTTGTAAATCGGGACTTTACTGGTTTCGTACTGACTCGGGCATTGCCTCCAGTATGTTCCAACATATTTGTTATTATACAAATGTTCCAGTATGTGTCTGTATGCAGACCAAGAGGACTGTAAAACACCATTTTCTGTCGTCAACATGAAAAAAATGAAATTACGTTCTGCGCAGATGTCCAGAGCATGGCGCCAATGCTCTTCAGGCTCAGCAACTTTTCCTGCTCGCCACACACATCCTGCACAAGCATTTTTTGATTCATCCGAGCTAATGACAATAACTCACGGGTCGGCTTGAATATGTAAGTCAGTAAGAGTTGTAAGATCAGTAAAAAACTAATGAATTTAAATGGAAAAATTCAAACCCCTAATTCTTCAAAGAATTTGAGCACAACTGGACTAGATCACCGAACAACTAAAAGAGATAAGAAGTGCAAAAAGAACAATTTATAACTCGATAGCTTAAATAATAATCTGGCAAGTTTTCTTTGCCACCCCAGAAAGAATCTAGCGCTAAGAAACGATGATTAACAAGCTCGTCTGCTCTCCCTTAGAAATCCACGGACACACATTTTCCCTTTATTACACAATATCAGGTTCATTTTTACCCCCAAGAGATCTTACTTCAAAATACCAAACTTTCCCACAATGACATTTCCCCAAAACCTCGACACCCAGGCACGACTTCCGGCACGAAAGCGACAAGAGACAAATAAGCAGATAATCCACCAGTCTTTTCTGTGTGTGATTGTTACTCCATAAAAGTTGTAACGGAAAAAGCGTTTTTATCAACCACATTTAAAAAGAACCTGGAGCCTGTATTCACATTGAGATAGCATGTCACTTAGCATGATGCTAATTAGAAGCTACTTCAGATGTCTGTAGGATTGTAATAGGGACTTTGGAAGAGCTTCTAGTTTCGCACTGAGCTAAGTCTCATGCTATCTCAAGCGTGAATACAGGCCCAGTCTACACATACTGGCCACTAAAAAAAAATATTTGCCGACTTGTCAAAAACTTCCCAAACTTCACAATACACATCTGAGGAAAATCCAAACTTTACCAGGACGTGAAAATGGTTCCTCATTGCCCCCAAAAACTTTCCCCCAACTGTGTGAACCCTGTACATGCCTCTTCAAATAAAACTCAATAAGACATGATGTTTTGATACGTTACAGGCCAATATGCTACAAGATGAATTGAAGATGTCAGGTGACCAACTGTTTATATATCAAAGTTTTTACAATAAACAGATCAATTCGATGCTAAAACCTACGGCTGTGTTCTCTTATTCATATTGTCATCTTAACCCTTCACCGCAGCATATTTCAGCCAAGAAAATGTCCATAAGATTGACCTGGGTAGAGACAAAATACATCTGCAGTATTGGGGATTCTTCTGTTGACATATATAAAATCAAGGGTCTATCCTTGCCTTACCAAAACTAAGACAATAAGGTCTTTGGATTAATAGACCCCAATTTTGATGCCTTTTAGGAACTAGTGTTAAAATTCACTGTGGTGCTAAAATACGACTTTTTTTGGCGGTGAAAGGGTAATTGAACCGATTTATACTTTTTTTTCAAAAAAAACTTTTGTGCAGAGATACCAGTGTAATCAGTAACATACCGATTTATCTGACACATTTAAGATTATAGATTATTTGACACATAATTGATTGCTATCTGGACCCAGCCACACGAAAGGGACCATTAAGTTCGCTCGGGAGTTTCTCATAAAAAGGCTTGCCAAAGTTTTAAAAAATCTCATTTTATCAATTTGACGATATGGGTATTTTCGTGCTCTCGAAATAACTCATCTTTCATATTTATAAAGTGATAATACTTTTATATGGTATCTATATACTCTAAAAGTGCTTGAAATGAGTAGTGATGCCTTTTCTTCAGCTAGACTGGATTTCCAAAATGTCGACAGTCAACTCCTACCACTTGGAATGACTCATAACTCTAAAAAGAAAAACCGTTACAAGAATTTTCCTATATCGTTTAAAGTAGAATCGTCTGAAGATTTAACTGGGACATCGTCTCAGAATGGTCATTTTGACACTCCTATCTAACCCTTTGCACCAATGTGCACACCAATGTTTAAGCCCCATGTTCATTAAAAGGCACTCACAATCAGTTGCGCCTGTTATCCGAAGACCTTATTTTTGTTCTTTCATATTGTCGGACATAAAGGATCTAGGCCTAGCATACCCCCCCTCATACATGTACAGAGGAATCCCAATATTGCAAATAAAAGTGTCCTTACCAGTTAATTTAATGGTATTCTTGTGGATGAAATGGCCTAGGCTGGACGACGAAGAGCAAAGATTCTAAAAGGGTAGATCGACTACATTAAGAAGTTACCAGTACGAACCGGCTGATAAAGAGTTCTATCGTTAGTGGAACAGACACCACACAAGTGGAGGCTATCGAAAAATCAGAATGGAATGTTGAGACGGAGAATGGAATGTAAGAGCAGCCCGAGTAGTGTGGCTTTTTAAGGGAAATAACCAGCTGTTTCTGTCCTCACTACTCGTATAGGAAATAGACGATTCGGATGTTAAGTCTTGTTCTTGCAGTGTCTTGGCGAGAGTGTTAATGTCCATATCTGGGTCCCATAATCATTGTTAATGTAACACAGGAGACATAACCCGGAAAACTATGTTCGTACAATTAATTACAACACACACTTAACAAAATATTCTAAAAATAATATTTTCATTTATCAAGAGAGACACAAAACTGGGGTTCACAACTTTTTTCATAATCAAGCCATGCATTAGCCCTAAAAAAAAGTTAAAAAAATCACAAAAAAACCAAAAACAAAACAAAACTCTGCGAAAACAAGCGTGTTAATACTATGCAACGTAAACAATAGAAACATGCAGAACCGATACCCTATAACAACATTTTTGGCAAACCAAGAATCATAGAAGTAAAAAACCAAGTGTCTGTCTGTGTGTCTGAAGACACGAAATCGGGCCTCTATAACTCCGCCAGTTTTTACCGAGGGTCACCGAATCACAGCTTCAATGGCTTACTGAAGCCTTTATGCAACGGACAACCGAGGCGGCCGTTGTCATG
>CM065689.1:24869943-24933886 GCA_017654935.2 Phymorhynchus buccinoides | reverse complement strand
TGAGAGGACGACATACAAACAATCAACATCTATCCAAGAGTCCTTTACCTTGAATATTTACCTTTATTTTACCGGCGCCCACCTGCTGTAATGACGTACAATATATAGTCATGGCACACCTCTGAGCCGAGGAGAGTTAAACCGATGTGGGATCTTCACCGTGATAGCAATAAACACAGTATGTTCTGATGATTGCTGTGTCTAGGTCTCCCGGTGCTCACAGGGACAAGGACGGTACATTTGGATCACGCTACTTTACCGTGATAGAATACCCTTATTGTATATGATTGCTGTGTGCTAATGTCTCCAGTGCTGCACAGGGACAAGGACGGATAATCTGGATCACAGGTCGCATCGACGACCTGTCCACGTGTCTGGCCACCTGCTGTCCACCGCCGAGGTGGCGTCCGCGCTCATCGAGCACAAGAGTGTGTCCGAGGCTGCCTCTTGGTTCCACCCCCATGACATCAAGGGCGATGCATATACTGCTGTCGTCACCCTCAAACAGGTCAGTCTTCCTCCCCCCGATGACATCAAGGGCGATGCATATACTAAGCTTCGTCACCCTCAAACAGTCAGTGTTCCAGTGGTTAGGCTGCCTCCGTGGCCCCCCCCCCTCCCACACACACACAGCATCAAGCGCGAATGCATATACTATGCTTTGTCACCCTCACAACAGGTCAGTGTTCCTGTGTTGTGGAGGCTGCCTCTGTTCCCACCCCCAGTGACATCAAGGGCAATGCAGATACTGCTTCGTCACCCTCAAACAGTTCCAGTGTTCCTGTGTGGTCAGGCTGCCTCTGTGTCCCACCCCCACTCGACATCAATGGGCGATGCATATACTGCTTTGTCACCCTCAAAACAGGGTCAGTGTCCTGTGTTGTGAGGCTGCTCCATGTCCCACCCCCCAATCGACATCAAGGGCGAATGCATATACTGCTTTGTCACCCCTCAAAACATGTTCGTGTTTCCTGTGTGAGTTTGATTGGTACAAGTTGGGGGTGGATGATGTGTATTATTGCTACAAACTAATCCTAACTTTTTAGGATTTTTTAAAAGTTCCTGCCACATTTCTGCATTGTTCTAATCTAAAGAAAGAAAGAAAAAATAATCATAATTTCTGGCTAAAAACTTGAAACCCTTTCACACCGTCATCCAGCCTACTTTCAGCCAAAAATGTCCATTAATTTTTTCCTGGGTAGATAACTTAAAATCCATCTGCAGTATTGGGGATTGTCTGTGACAATATATAAAATAAGTCTAGTCCTTACTTCCAAAACTAAGACAAAGGGGTCTTTGGATAATAGACTCCCAATTTGTGGCCTTTTAAGTGAATAGGTATTATATTACTGTGGTGCTAATAATGCGACTTTGGCGAATGAAAGTGTAAATTGTGCGTTTTAAATTTCTTTGTAAATATATTTTGAAACATATTCCAGTACATTTAAGGATTTTTCTATCAATGACCTGCTTTGTTTTGTTAGATATTGTTTTGTAAATTTTCTTTTTTTTGTGTATGTATATTTTTAGTCATTGGCTTTCTGAAATCTAATTAGTTACTTTAAACCAGTTTGTTTTCAGGGGTACACGTTTACAGACAACTGAAACGCGAGCTGACAAACTTGGGTAGGTTGAAGAGTAACTGTGTTATAATATACCTGTTTAAACATTATACTGATAAACATTATACAGAACTGGCAATTGATTTTTTTTTTCAATCAATGGAAATGTCTATTGGTCACCTGCAACTAGGGTTATTACCGAACTCTTGACTTGCAACAGAGTTAACCCTTGTCGATCAGCATCCAAAGACATTCCCCTCTTGCAAAGGGCAGCCATTACAGTGACCTCATGGGTTTTGGCGAGTTAAATTCCCTTGTTTGGTCAGTACTCCAACCAGCTTCCCCCACCCACCAAGGCTTTCACTTTTCAAAAGGTGTTTCTTTGCAGTGGCCAATACACTTCCACATGAACTTTGATATAAGAATTATACTTATAGCCCGCGTCATAACTAGGCCATGTCAGACTGTCACCATGTTAAATCATACCATGTAATGACCCACATAAATTATTCTTAAGTATAGTCAAATGTAAGCATCGGCCCCTACAAAGGCTTTTTTTGGGTTTTTTTTTTCGTGCGGACAGTTAACTGCTTAAGTTGTATTTTGAATTTCGTTCTTTGAGTGTTATTACTATTGAAGACTGATTCAGATACTCGGTCATTGTTTTTATGGCTTGTGTTGACTTTTTAACCTAAATGGTCACAACACTGTTGCTCAGGCTTTTTTGTGTGTGTGTGTGTGTGTGTGTGTGTGTTAATAATTTCACTGTAATTCCTACAAAGTTTACTTTTTTCAGTTTTAGTTGTTTGACTCCAAGCAAACAAGAGATAAATTCCTGTCAAATGTAACTAGGGTAGATAGAAGGGATGGCATCTGCCACACTGAGGTTTCTCTATTTGTCACATAAAATGTGCGTTTCCTTACTTCCCAAATCAAGAGGTACCTATCCTGGTATAGCAGACGTCAGTTTTGCTTTGTAGAAACATGGTTCTTACGAAATTCTGGTGTTGGCAGTGAAAATTATTCATTCATTTCAGGCTTAGTCGTTCCGGCCATATAGGTCCGATTAATAGTAATAGCTGTCATTTGATGCATTTGCTCAAGGGAAATAATCGTGTGCACACCATACGTCCGGTCCTTATAAACTCGCTTCGCATCCCTTAACCACATTTTGTCTCTGAACTTTGCTTTTTGTAGTGGGTTTTTGTTGTGGAAAACCAATCGGTGTAAAGAGTTTTTCTATATAAAGTCTATATGTCAAAAAGTCTGATCTACCACTTCCTATGTCTAACCTAAGTAAAAACCTGCAATCTTCTGTAATTTCTCCTTTTGTTTATGTATGTTTGTTGTGTGTATGGCTGGAGTGATTTTGTGAGGTTTTTTTTAATAATTCAGATCATTCTTCTTGCGATGTGAATGAGGTTTAAGCTCACTTCTTCTTCTTCTTCTTTCGATCGCTCAGACAGTTTCCTGTCAATATGAGCGCAGGTGCGTCATGCTGCCATTATGCCTAACTAAGAATAGTTTAGCTCAGCAATCCAACTTCGGCTGGCGATATCTTTTTGAAATTGTTTTCATGAAAAAGGCATGAGAATGACCTTAAGGCAGAAAGATAGTAATGAACCGTAAGCAAGGGAAAAGACAGAGTCAAAGAGTGACAGATTAGAGGAAGTTACAAGCCCAGAATACTTCCAGAAGGTGGGGAAACTATTATACAAACAGACCCCCGGTATCCAACAGGGGATTAAGCAATCACAAAAGGCTCCCTTTCGAAGGAAGCACCGTCTTCCAATCATGACTGACAAAAGCTGTCTCGTTTCTGACTCAGATTTTGTACATGTCGGTGTTTTTTTCACTGCAAGTGCGGACCAGATCGGTCCCTTCGCATCAGGCCAGACTTCATACAGGAAGCCCCAGTCCCTGGCCCAAGACTCACTCGGGGAAGATCATGTCGGCGCATCCTGCTCAAGATCGCGCGCGTGGACCGGCGATTATTGGCGACAAACTGTCGACCCCTGGCCGACGAGAGCGTCTCGACCTTGCTGTTCCACCATCGCCAGTCAAACCTTGAATGTGTGTGTTGGTACGTGTTTGGGGGTGTCGGGCTGCCTACCGTTCCCCCCCTAAGGGGTATATCGTCGGTGAAATTCAAAAACCTCGTATCTCTTCATTTTGTAGTTTTGAGAAAACAAAATAGACTGTTTTTAGAAATTAACCGCGTTGACCCCAGTTGATTAACTATGATAAATATGTTGTTCAATACATTGCTAGTTTAGTCCTGGCATTTTGTTGAAATTAACTGGGAAAACTTCAGGCAATGGTAGACCTCCGCGAAATCGCGGAAAATTCCCGTGAAACAGTTTGAAACAAAAATTATTTTTAAAAATGCATTGAAATGGCATAAAAAAGTAAATTCTTCTCTCATTATTGAATTTCTTCGGACCCCGCTGGACCCCCGAACACCATTTCCTTGAAAAACCACTTTGCCCTGATACTTGAAAAGAAAAGATACGAGGTTTTTGTCTTTAACTATATCTGAAATTTGGGACTTACGAGTTTTTCGTCTATTTTTCACAACCTCATTTTACCCCAGATAGAAATAATTAAAGATACAAGCTTTTGGTCGGAAGGTGGCGGGAAAAATTAGAATGTTGACTAATGTATCTACTGAAAAATAATAATAAAATAGAGATACAAGTTTTATTATTTCACGGCGAAGAATATGTCCCGAAACAAGTCCAAAATGACATGCTGTCCCCTGGAATCTGCTTTGCTTTCTAGCGTCGTCCTGGAACTGTCGTAGAAAAAACTGGGAAAAACTCTGTGTAGAGCAGTCATCTTTCCTTGTTTGCTGACCTTAACTATTGAACACAGGAACACACCTATACAAACAACAGCCACTGTTTATAGAATGTCCTAACTGGACATCAGGATCAGTACGTCGCAGGTGCAATACTGGCAACACATGTTACACATAGGTTTTTAATCCAAAAAGACTACCAAAAAACCCAACCAAAAACAGTTGTGGCAGAAATTGTTTCTAGATCATGAAATATCAGAAGCTAATGTCATATTTAACCCTGATGCATGACATTGCGATGTTGTCCCTGAAATAAGTCGCTGTCCCTAGTTTTTTGCTGTAGTTGTACCCTGGAAACTAGCAGCAGAGAGCTAGGCAGCCCTGGTGTTGAGTTGGGGTCGTTAACAGCATTGCCATTATTTCGTTATGGTTTTTACTCAATTTTCCTTGTGGAGAGTTAAAGAAAATGGTTTTTCCTAATCTGACTTGTAACATTAAAGGGTGAGAGTGACTGTCGAGGGTTATTCTGTAGTTTGTCCCTGGAACCGCAGCAGAGGGTAGGCAGCCCTGGGTGTTGATTTGGGGTGGGCAACAGCACTGCCATTTATTTCGTTCGGTTTTTACCAATTCCTTGTGGGAGAGTTAAGATGTGTTTTTCTATCTGCGCTTTTACTATGAAAAGAGGAGTATGACTGTCGAGGGTTACCAGTTAGCATGGGGTTGATTCGTAACCAATTCCCTTTAAAATTCCAAGCCGGTGGTATGCTTGGATATTTGGTGCATTTGAAGAGCATGTTGCGATTTTTTAATTTAAATTGTCCCCCCTTTTGGCTTTTATTTTTTGCTCAATCTGTACAGCATTTTTAGTTTGTGTGTTTGTGACTTGGTGATGCTTTTGCTAAATTACTCCGCAATTTTATTTGAACTGTTTTAGTATGTTGTTGTAAACATCATTTTATTTGTTGTATTATCTCTGTTTTTGTTCTTGTTGTGCCCGACTCCTCATATTTTTGTATGACTTTAGGGTTTTTGTTTTTGTTTTTCTCATGTTTGCAAGATTCATTGCTTTTGGTGTTGTTAGTTTTCTTGCTTACTCTTCTTAAGGACAACATTTATTACATAGTTTAGTTATTTGCTTGTTTCCTTCTTCATGTGTTATTTAACCCTTTCGCCGCCAGCCATTTATGTCAGGAAGCCCCCCCCCATTAAACTTATCCCTGGGCTAGAGAAAAAAAATCTGTCTGTAATATTGGGGATCCTCTGTGACATGTTTAAAGCAGGCCTATCCCTATTTCTAAAAATGAGGAGAAAGGGTCTTGTTGGATACAGACCCTGATTTATGCCTTTTTAGTGACATGGGTGTTTAAATCATTTGTGGTGGCAAAAATGCGACGTTGGCGTGAAAGGTATTAGGTATTAGGTACTTTTAAATAGTCACAGAGGCGTCTCTGTGAAATTCGTGGTTCTCCCACCTGGAGAGGCGCGTCCGCAGGCAGGAGGCGCGCCATCCAAATTGCACGGCACCCAATTTTTTTTATTTTATTTTTTTGACATGCGATCTTTTGTCCACTGATGAGGAGAGGGGGGGGGGTGTTAAATTTCGACCAAGGGGTTATAAGCGTGAATGTTTCACTTCCTCCCTTATGTGTTTTTTTAAGGGCATATGTTTTTAGACGCCCCCGAACCCTTTATTTGTTATTGAAACTCAGCCTTTTTTGCTTACCTTCTTTGTGCTTTTATTATGGCCCATATTTTCAAATGTGCCAACCTCCTCTACCCCCTGTTCGTGTGTTTATTATGGGGTGAAATTTTTCAGTGTGCCATCGTGGTATTTAGGGGCCCTTCACGCCTGTGTTAGTTGTTGTGCAGGGATGTTGAGAGTTTCGCAATAAGCGCGTAAATGCGCTTTTTTTTTTCATTCAATAAACAATTTAAGGTAACAGGAGAAAGAAGATCGTACAGATTGATGTGGCGTTCGGCGGTGGAGTACTCAGACTTTCTTCATTGAGCACCCAGTGAAGGTTGAAACAAGTTTGTAGCAGAAGTACAGTCCCTTGACTGTTTCATAAGCTTATCTTTGGTTTGGCTAGCTACGTCTAATGGCAATAGCGCCATTTTTAATGTGTTTGGCTAACTTCGCTCCCTGTCATGGTCGAGAAGGAGGCCTATTTGGATGTTTTCAAAGCTATTGAGAGAATGTTTCACCTTCAACCACGAAACTTGTGCTCACACCATATGATCAATGACAAGTGGAGATCGACAAGGTGCCAACAACAAATTTGACAGGGCGTGTTGGATGAAAACTGTAATCTGGCCTAAGATTTGCAGGGTTCATAGGTGCCTTATCAGTCTTTTAAGTCTTGACCCATTGAAATCTCAAGTAAGAGCCTTAAGTGCTTAGCCCACCCCCCACATTCACATTCAAGGTCTTGAAAATCCCACAGCACACTGCCCAAAAATGCCTGAGCAGCAGACCATACTCACAAATAGATCGCAGAACAGCGATTTTACACTTGAGAACCAATTCGCTCCGTCACCTACGTCCCTAGCCCCCCAACCCCCTCCACCACCTTCCCATTTCAACTGCCGCTTTAGCAGACGAAACGATCACCGCAAGTTGTCAAGAGCAATTGGACTGCGATCTCGTTCTTTATCCTGGTTTTGTTTTCGAGAAAACGCGTATATGTGTGTCAGCCCCCATAGTTTTTTGTATCTGCTCTAGACTTGTTCCACAATGCTGGAAAGTGTTCCTTTCAAGATCGTTGGCTAAAAGATGGACATTATCCTTAGGCCTACAGGTCCTTACAAGGTCCTTACTTGGGGATAGCTGAAAGCCCTTGGAACCCTGTTTTGTGTAGGCACGAACCTAAAAATACTTGATGTCGGCAGGCAAAGCTTTTGTTTAAGTACTTTGACTATACCATCAGCTATGCTTTTATTGGTTTGGGGCCCTCTCACATCCCTGCATTGTGGACTGTTCAACTTGCCCCTTTGTGTTTTGGGACCTATTTTTTAGATTCCACACACTCACATCCCCTTTCAGCTTGGATTTTATTTAACGGCTACTTGTTTTCATACTTTTCTGACTGTAAGGGCAATACTTTTTTTTCCCAGACTGAATACCCTGCCCTCTATATATGAACTTCTAAATAGTAAGAAAATATAGAAACAAATCTTATTTATTGTGTGAAATTTGGGGTGTGCGCCTATAGATCGACAAAAGTACGTAGTGTTTTTGAGGTAAAGCAGCTTTATGGTTTTGTTATTGTAAAGTTTGCGCTCTGGTGTTACTTGGGGGCCATGATTTAGATGTAATAAAAATTAGTACATTTTCTTTATCAAGTCTTGACTTTTTAATCCTTTTAGCTCTATAGACCCACGTCATTCATTGAGTGACTACGTTTCAGATAAACAAGTCATCGCCATTTAAATGAATTAATGATTTTATACAGTATAAATTCATGATTGAGATTGCTTAAAAATGTACTTTTGATTGGAGACAACTTTTGGGAGTGTATAAATTTGTTTTAAATTATTTGGACCGTGTGTCGTTTTGTCCTATTAAACAGTTCAGGAACATTTGTCCTATTGATGAACTGAGCTAGGACACATTGTCCTAGTTAGGATTCCCAATTGTCATCACTGGCCAATGAAGGGTTGTGGCGTCTGTTGGAACCGGTAATCTCGGACGATAAGTAAGGGCTTTTGAAGCATTTTAACCCTTTCACTTGCCAGCCCATTTTTCAGGAAAAATTCCAACACTATCTTTTGGAGAAAAAAAATCATATGCACTATTGGGAATTCCTCTGTGGACATTAGTATATAGTAAGGCCTATCGTTACCTGCCCAAAATTAAGAAATAGGCCTTTGGATAACAGGCCCATGTTTGATGCGTGTTAGTGCCAATGAGTATTAAACCATTGTGGTGCAAAATGCGACATGGCAAAGTTTTAACGTGAGTATTTGTTTTAATCAGGGAATTCGTGACCACTTCGATGTCTACACACTGTACTGGCACTGGCATCGTTGCCTCTCTTCATGCTTTTGTTTCACTAATGGTCCCGAGTTTTTTTAGGTGCATAGGTCGAAATTGAGAGAGAAAAAATAGCGCCTTATAGTCCGAAAATACAGTATTGTATTGTTTGTGTGGATTTAAACAGTCTCTATTGTTTTTTCAGATATTACCTTCTCTATCAAATTTGTCTTTTGGATATCACATTTTTCCTGCTTAGTTTTGTGTGGTATGTTTTGTTTTTTTACTTTAGGTTGCTTCTGTTGTTTCTTTGTTTTATGCATTTCTCATTTGAGACACAACATTCCTCTACTAAAGCTCAATGCCTTTCAAAGTCTTGACTTCTCAGCCCAGTTTTATTTTTTTTTTTTTTGATAAAATTTGTTGATATACTTGTCTTTGATTTGCCTGGTGCAACCTTTTCCTGGTATACAAGGATTTTCCTGTTTTTGAATTTGACGCAAAAGGAAGTTCCTTTTTTTTCATTTGTTAACAGATCTATTTGTGTGTCTACTGTATTTTCACTCTCAACACTTTGAAATACAAGCATTTGTGACAGAGTATAGTGAAAACCACCTAAAGTCGGAAATTATCACTTTTGAACTCGTTTTTATATAATCTGAAAGTTCTAATTCTAAGACTAAAAAGCAAACGAACAGAATTGATTAAATCTATCTGGCATAGTCTTTTTTGTGTCTCGTGAATTTTTTAAAGTTGACAAATACACCAGCATCAAGTATAACTAGGCTACCTGTTTTTGGTGCATTGCTAGAATGTCCTCTCAGCGACTTTAGCCGGGTTTCCCATACTCCTGTCACATTTGTATAAATTGTGGAAAAAGCAAACTAAAAATACCTCTCATAAATCTTTTTGCTTCGCTGCAGGGGGACTTACCCTGAGACTCCCGGCCTTTCAGGGATTTTTCGATTGTTTGGTGTTGCACACCATGGATTTGGGATAAGAAAATTGCTTGCTTACAAATTTTCTCTATGGGAAGATTGAAGTTTTCGTTTATAAAATGAATAAATACTGTAAACTAAAAGAAAGATTAGATTGTCCATGCACGAAGTTTGCCAAATGAGCAGATCATACAGCCTAGTGCTGTAGTTAATGGGCTGTTTGTATAATTTTAGCACTGTAAATAATTATTTTCATGATCATGGCAAAAATCCACTGTTTATTTTCATGGTTTGTGTTATACTGGCCTCTTTAATGGTATCATTTGTAAGAATGTATGGTATTTCATTGACCAATGGTGAGTTTCATAAATGCCTTTGTATACCCATAATTATGCATTTGTACATAATAAATACAATCTTGAGCTTGGAGATAAACCGGGGTTGTTTACTGTTGGTTTTTTTCTTTTGAAATATTTTCATGCTTAGTGACCTGATTCATGAATTATAATACTCTTGTCAAGATTTCTTCTGAGGAGCAGTTTTTGTTGAAATGTTTGTCATTGTGGGAGTTTATGTAAATATATCTTAGGGAAATACTTGATATGGTATTGAATGTGTACGGTATGGCTAAACTGTGCGGAATGTATATGACGAAATTAACTCGGTCTGCTTTGTTCGGTAATGTCTTGTTGAACATGTTAGGATTTGAGTCTTTGTACATAACAGTTCGCACCATCTTCCGCATAAAGGGGAGATAAAAGTGTTTGTTTCAGCGGCAAATATGCTAATATTCTGTATATTTGAGTTTGAACATTTGTGTTGCAATTTTTAATCTCACTAATTTGGTCCACTGGGTTGTACAGGATCTTATAAAAGAATCTTTTACGGCTGATCTCATAAAGCTTGATGATTAGTAGAATTTTCATGTAGCCTGCTTCGGATTGTAAGCTGCTTGGGTAGTATTTGAGTGATTGGTGTATTCGACTTTTATGGTTTTAATTTGTAAAATTCTACTATGGTTTGTGTGATAGAGGAAACAGAATATATCTTAAAATTGCATTTCCATTGGTTCACTGTGTGTGTGTTTTTGGGTTTAGATCAAATCGGAGACATAGCTTATGCAACTTTTTGTTCGTATGCGTAGATTTTGATCTGCCTGACGGCACATACTTTTATTTTCTGTAGAAGTATGTAAGGCTAGTAATTGTGCTATGCCTGGGACAGCTGTGGGACCTACACAGAAAGATGCAATAATGAAACGCAAAAGTGGCCATCTTGCCTGGCCATTTATGAACTATATGTTTGCAAATTGTTTGTGCGTTTATACGTAACTGTAAAATGTGGTTTAAATAAATCACTTTGAAGGCAAAAGACCTTTCTGTTCTGGCATCAAAAAGTACCATCCATTTTTTTATCGAAAACTAGACCACAAAAATTAATAAAGGGGAACAAAAAAGCTAAAATACTGGTGAAAGCATATATTAATGGTGGTTTGCATATAACGTTTCTTTTCTTTTTTATGGAGAACGACGGCCTGCTTGAATGCTCTCTCTCTTCTGGTTTTAAAGTATCCTTACTTTAGGTTTTGCTCAAGTATGTATCTATAGAAGGTTAACTGAAAATTAGAAATGGAGAGAAAAACAGTCTGGTGAGTGGTTGTAAAAGAAGCATGTGTTCTGTACTAAACTAACGAGATTATTTTCATACAGGTTTTTGTTTAAAATTTTGAATCTTTTTCTGTACATCTTAGTCCCCCCTCTGTTCCCTTTCCTCTCCCTCTTTGTGTGCGTGTGGCCTAAGCAAATAAATGGTATGCTGACACTGCCAGTAAAATATTTGTTTCACAATTTGTTTTGTTGAAAACTGGACAATTTGATATTCTTGATCAGTTTTGGTTTTAACTCTTTCGCCGCCCAGTCCTTTTTCAGTAAAAAGCAATAATAAAACTTAGCCTGGGGGTATGAACAAAAAAAATACTACAATATTTGGGAAATTCCTCTGTGACATGTTAACTTGAGGTCTATCCTTACCTCCCCAATTAAGAAAGATAAGGTCTTCGGATGAAGGTTCAAAAGAGAAGAGAAAAAAAAGCTGGCTCTGATTTGATGTCTTTTTAGTGACATGGCTGTTTAAATCATTGTGGTGCATAAATGGCGGTGATGTGAAAATGAAAAGGTTTTTATTTGGTGTTTAAACAGAATTAACACTCTAGTTCCCTTTTTTGATCCCTGGTAGTAAGAATAGTCTAATACCAACCTTTTTACCCCCCTACACAACTTTCACAGCAGTCCGTCTGCAGAAGATAGCTGA
Source organism: Phymorhynchus buccinoides (assembly GCA_017654935.2). Lineage (NCBI taxonomy): Eukaryota > Metazoa > Mollusca > Gastropoda > Neogastropoda > Raphitomidae > Phymorhynchus > Phymorhynchus buccinoides. The sequence goes on along the minus strand of CM065689.1, from coordinate 24,922,303 downwards.
AATAAAGTAGTTTTGGTACAAAATGTGTACTTTTATTAATTAAACCATCAAACAATATTAACTGAACAAATCGAAGCTGGAGTAGTGAGTAGTATTGAGTAGTAGTAGTAGTTAAGTAGTAGTCGTAAGTAGGTAAGTTGTCACGCTAGTAGTCAGTAGGTAAAGGAAGTAAGGTAAGTAATAGTAAAGTAAAGTACGTAGTATAGTAGTAAATTCCACGAATTTACAAAAGCATTTATTTTAAGTTTGAAAGAGTAGTAGCACGCTCCAATCCAAATTGAGTAGAATACTACTGGAAAAGAGTAAAGTAAACAGGTCTGCTTATAATTATATGTTAGTACAGAAATTTCTCAAATTTTCTTAGTCAGGCATGAGATTAAGAAATTGTGATTTAGGCTGAAAAGCATCCGAAAAAAGGCTGAAACCCCCTGAAACTGGAGCCTTTTTAGCAATCTAAGCCTTAAAAACAACATTAAGACAAATTAGCAGTAGAATTGATATATTAAGTTCATTTTCTATTCACTCTTAAAATTATTTGATATACTCCGTTTCTTTTGAGTCTCTTTTAGATCTCAAAAATGATGAACTAGGGGGCCATCCAAAAAAGCCTTGAAATCAACCTTAAAGGCTGAAATAAACTGCTGGCCTGTTAGTGTCTTGTTAATCATAAGGAATAACCTTGAGCAGTATAGTAGTCAGTAAGAGTAGAAGTAGTATGCAAATTAACTGTTTTGACAAAGTATGGAGTTTTTGCGTTTAGTATTTAACATAATTATACTGTTGAGTTGTTTGAACTCTTGCCATACAAAGTGAAATCATATCATTATTGCATTCACTGTTTGAGTGGGATAATTGTGTACTGGAACAGGTAATGGTTTGATAAACAAAAATATGCCTGTATGAATGCACAGTTTCTGGGTGTTGGTTTTGGTTTTTTAAGTGGAGAAATCAAATGTAGTTTTATTCATTAAAACCATCAAATAATGTGAACTAGAAAATGTAAGCAGTAATCAACGAATTAAACAGCATTATTATCAGGTTTATGAAGAGTGAGTAGAGATGTAGAGGTCTAAATTGAGTAGAATACTACTAAAAAAAAGTAGAGTAACCAGGTCACTGTGGGTTGCACTCTGGGTTTTGTTTCCCTGGAACTGGTTTTGACTACCTAAAATAGATAAAGTGGTGAATGAAATCAATGGTAAAGACTGATTGATATTACGGTTGCATGTTGGTTGGTTATTTATTAGGAGGTACATCTAAGGTGAAACATAAATAAAATTAGGACTATTATTGGTTGTTTGAAGTTGTTTGTTTTTGCAAGAGGGGGGAAATTTGGCACATGAAGGCAGAATATAATTTTAGAAATACCTCACATTTTCAGCCTAAGGGGCTATGCACAAGTACACATGTTAAAGTCAGAAATATAGGGATGGGCATAGCACATGCATTGCGGATGGGATTTCTTCTTCTTACTTTTTTTTTTTTTTTTACGTGTTTTGCAGATGGGATAACAGGCCATGGGTTTAGTTAAGACCTCAGGCGGCGAAAAAAAAAAAAAAATCGGCTGAAAATTCACGAAATTGGAACATTTTAACCGCCCCCCCCCCCAACAACCACCCCCCCAAAAAAAAAAGCCGGGGTAAAAAATTCGCTCAGGTGCCTAAAAATGATGTTGCGTTTTAAAACATATGCAATCGCTTTGTAGAAACGGATGTGAATGACTGAACAAGCAACTTTCCGCCGAAGTTAGCTAGTCGTGCGCTCACGCCACCGGTTTCCAGATTTGTGATCTTAGGGCTTCCTTGTTTCTTCGTCATTTTGCACGCGCCCACTTCATTATTTTAGTTTAGTCGACGACATCTTATTCAAATAAAATGCAAGCATTCGGTTGGATATTCTTCCGCTGAAACTCATTTCGCCCCCACTACCATGCCTGAGTTAAGCGCTTGAGGTTTCTGTGTGTAATGTGCACAGCCCCCGAGGGAACCAACAACAAAACCATGATTGCCTGTGTTAACATAGGCTACCCCAAAAAAGAAGCTTCCCCTGTATCCTTTTACAGGTTTGAAATTATTTTGGAGTAAAGATTTGTCAGCATTTAAAACAAACAATTTTCGAGACCTTTTTCTTGTTGAGAGGTCGAACAGCCAAAAATTAGATATACAAAATTTCATAAAAATCTGAGCTTCTGCTCTGGATAAGTTGATATAAATTCACTCATGTTAAATGAAGAAAAAGAACATAAAAAACCAAAACCACATGAAAATGTTAAAAACATTTTGTGTGCAATCACCAATCCCAATAGATTACACTATTTAACAGATTTTTTAATTTATTTTTTACACATGAACCATTATTTATGAACGAGATTAGAAGAGTGGTGATTGTTTTTTTTCAGGTCTTTATTTACAGTCACTTGCATTGTAAAATAATACCTGAATCATTGTGCCATGTTTGTGGACATCTTTGAATCAGCTTGACATAACTGAATAATTGAAAGTGATTTTAAAGCATGTCATCTTTTGGTTGGTATATGTGCTGGTTCAATACAAATAAAATGTTCAAATATACAAGTGGCATTGTCAGAGAAAGTGAGCATGCGCATGGTTTTTAATTCTGTAATGTAAGAACGTTTTGTGCGATGAATCAAGTACCTACTGTACTTCGAAATAGATCTCATAAAATGCTTTTTGCTTGAAAACATGTAGAGATGCACTAAAAAGCTCTGCTTGAATACAGAGAACGAAGCTTCAGAAACTATTGTTTCTGCTTAGTATGTGCGTCCGTCCGTGCAAGCGTCTGTCCAGACACGAAACCCAAATAAGCATGCGAAGGAACTTTAAACCTGCTTGGGTTGACCTTTAAATTTTTTTTTTATAAATGTTGCAGTTTCCATATTTTTCAAGTCTACTAGTAGCCTATGTTAACACAGGCAATCATGGTTTTGTTGTTGGTTCCCTCGGGGGCTGTGCACATTACACACAGAAACCTCATGCGCTTATCTCAGGCATGGTAGTGGGGGCGAAATGAGTTTCGCGGAAGAATATCCAACCGATTCTGCATTTTATTTGAAAGATGTCGACTCAAACTAAAATAATGAAGTTGGGCGTCAAAATGAAGAAGAAAAAAAGAAGCACTAGGATCACAAATCTGGAAACGTGTGGCGTGAACTAGCACGACTGCTAACTTCGGCGGGAAGTTGCTTGTTCAGTCATTCACATCCGGTTCTGCAAAGCGATTCCATAGGTTTTAACGCACATCATTTTTAGGCACCTGAGCGAATTTTTTACCCCGGCTTTTTTTTTTTTTTTTTTTTTTTTTTTGGGGGGGGGGGGAGGTGTAAAATGTTCACTTTCGTGAATTTTCCGCGATTCGCGGAGGTCTACCATGCCTGTTATCTGCAAACAAGTAAAAAAAAAAAAGTAAGAAAGAAGAATCCCATCCGCAATGCATGTGCTATCCCATCCCTATATTTCTGACTTTACATGTGTAATGTGCATAGCCCCTTAGGCTGAAAATGTGAGGAATTTCTAAAATTATATTCTGCCTCATGTGCCAAATTTCCCTCTTGCAAAAACAAACAACTTCAACAAACCAATAATAGTCTAATTTTATTTATGTTTCACCTATATGTACCATCAGTAAATAACCAACCAACATGCAACCGTATATCAATCAGTCTTTACATTGATTTCACAATTTACTATTTTAGTCAAAACCAGTTCCAGGGAAACAAAACCCAGTGAAAACCACATTGACCTGTTTACTCTACTCTTTTCAAGTAGTATTCTACTCAATTTGGACCTCTACTACTCTTCAAAACTGAAAATAATGCTCTTTAATTCTTGATTACTACTCATTTTCAGTTAACATTATTTGATGGTTTAATGAATAAATACATTGATTTCTCCACTTAAAAAACCAAAACCACACCCAGAAACTGTGCATTCATCAGGCATATTTTTGTTTATCAAACCATTACCTGTTCCAGTACACAATTATCCCACTCAAACAGTGAATGCAATAATGATATGATTTCACTTTGTATGGCAAGAGTTCAAACAACTCAACAGTATAATTATGTTAAATACTAAACGCAAAAACTCCATACTTTGTCAAAACAGTTAATTTGCATACTACTGCTTAAGTTATTCGCTGATTAAAAAGAAACTAACAGGCAAGAGATTTTTCAGCCTTTAGGTTGATTTCAGGCTTTTTGATGGCCCCAGAGTTCATTTTTGAGATCGAAAAGAAACCAAGAGTATAGAAATACTTCTTATGAGTGAATAGAAATGAACTAAATGTATCAATTCCACTTCTAATGCTGTTTTTAAGGCTTAGATTGCTAAAAGGCTCCAGTTTCAGGGGGCTTCAGCCTTTTTCGGATGCTTTTCAGCCTAAATCACAATTTCTTAATCTCATGCCTGACTAAGAAAATTTGAGAAATTTCTGTACCAACATATAATTATAAGCAGACCTGTTTACTTTACTCTTTTCAAGTAGTATTCTACTCAATTTGGACCTCTACTACTCTTCAAAACTTAAAATAATGCTGTTTAATTCTTGATTACTACTCATTTTCAGTTAACATTATTTGATGGTTTAATGAATAAAACTACACATTTTGTACGAAAACTACTCATTTCAGCTATCCAGACTACTCGAGAGTTGTGTAGGGGGTAAACAGGTTTGTATTAGACTATTATTATACAGGGATCAAAGGGAACTAGAGTGTTATCTGTTTAACCTTTTCACCGCCAACGTCACATTTATGCACCACAATGGTTTAACAGCCATGTCACTAAAAGACATCAAATCAGAGCCAGTTATCCGAAGACCTTATTTTCTTAATTTTTGGGAGGTAAGGATAGACCTCAATGTTATACATGTCAAAGAGGAATTCCCAATATTGTAGATTTTTTTTCTCTCTACCCAGCTAAGTTTAATGATGTGCTTTTTTGGCTGAAAAATGGCTGGCGGCGAAAGAGTTAAACCAAACTGATCAAGAATATTCAAAATTGTCCAGTTTTTCAACCAAACAAATTGTGAAACAAATATTTACTGGCAGTGTCAGCCCAAGACCCATTACTTTTGCTTAGCCACACGCACACAAAGAGGGAGAGGAGAAGGGACAGAGGGGGACTAAGATGTACAGAAAAAGATTCAAAATTTTAAACAAAAACTGTATGAAAAATAATCTCGTTTGTTTAAGTACAGAAACATGCTTCTCTTTTCCAACTGTTTAAGTACAGAAACATGCTTCTCTTTTCCAACACTCCCCAGACTGTTTTCTCTCCATTTCAATTTTCATTTAACCTTCTATAGATACAATACTTTGACAAAACCTAAAGTAAGCATACTTTTAAAACCAGAAGAGAGAGAGCATTCAAGCAGGCAGTCTTTCTCAATAAAAAAATAAAAAATAAACGTTATAATGCAACCACCCTTAATATCATATGCTTTTCACAATGTATTTTACTTTTTTTGTTCCCTTTATTATTTTTGTGGTCTAGTTTTCGATAAAACATGGATGGTCCTTTTTGATGCCCAGAACGGAAAGGTTTCTTTTGCCTTCAAAAGTGATTTATTTAACCACATTTTACAGTTACGTATAAACTCACAACAATTTGCAAACATAGAGTCAAAATGGCAGTGCAAGATGGCAACTTTGCGTCTCATTATTGCATCTTTCTGTGTAGGTTACCCACAGCTTTCCCAAGCATAGCACATCATACTAGCTTACATAATTCTACAGAAATAAAGTATGTGCGTAGGCAGATCAAATCTTATGCATACGAACAAAAGTTGCATAGCTATGTCTCCGATTTGATCTAAACAAAACCACACACACAGTGACACCAATGAAAATGCAATTTTAAGATATATTCCTGTTTTCCTCTATCACACAAACAAACAATAGTAGAATTTTACACATTAAAACATAAAGTCGAATACACCTACAATGTAATAACTCCAATACTACCCAAGCAGCTACAAATCAGAAGCAGGCTACATGAAAATTGTACAATCATCAAGCTTTATGAGATCAGCCGTAAAAGATTCTTTAAAGATCCTGTACAACCCAGTGACCAAATTAGTGATGATTAAAATATTGCAACACAAATGTTCAAACTCAAATATACAGAATATTAGCATCAATTCTGCGCTGAAACAAACACTTTTATCTCCCGTTTATGGAAGATGGGAGAAATGTTATGTACAAAGACAAATCCCTCACATGTTCAACAAGACATTACCGACCAAAGCAGACCGAGTTAATTTGTCATATACATTTCCCGCACAGTTTAGCAATACCGTACACATTCAATACCATATCAAGTATTTCCCTAAGTATATTTACATAAACTCCCACTATAACAAACATTTCAACAAAACTGTTCCTCAAAAACTCTTAACAAGAGTATTATAATTCATGATCAGGTCATAAGCCATGAACCTCTACAATATTTCCCAAAGAAAACCAACAAGTAAACAACCCTGTTTATCTCCCAAGCTCAAGATTTGTATTTATTTATTTACAATTGCCATATCTATAGGTATACAAAGGCATTTTAAACTCACCATTGTCAATGAAAATACCATACATTCTACAAATGCTACCATAAATAGGCCAGTATAACACAAACCATGAAATAAACAGTTGATTTTTGCCATGATCATGAAAATAGTTTATTTACAGTGCTAAAATTATACAAACAGCCCATTAACTACAGCACTAGGCTGTATGATCTGCTCATTTGGCAACTTGTGCATGGACAATCTAATCTTTCTTTTTAGTTTACAGTATCTATTCATTTTATAAAACGAAAACTTCAATCTTCCATAGAGAAAATTGTAAGCAAGCAATTTTCTTATCCAAATCCATGGGTGCAACTACACAAAATGAAAAAAAAACCCTGAAAGGCCGGGGTCCAGGGGTAATGTCCCCCTGCAGCTGAAGCAAAAAATTATTTACGAAGGTATTTTAGTTTGCTTTTTCCACAATTTATACAAATGTGACAGAGTATGGGAAAACCCGGCTAAAGTCGCTGAGAGACATTCTTAGCAATGCACAAAAACAGCTTAGTTATACTTGATTCTGTGTATTTTGTCAACTTTAAAAAATTATAGAAAAAAGACTATGCCAGATAGATCAATTCTGTTTTTTGCTTTTCAGTCTGTAGAATTTAAACTTTCAGATTATATAAATCGTCAAAAGTGATAATTTCCAACTTTAGCCTGGTTTTCCTATACTCTGTCACAAGTGCTTATTTCAAAGTGTTTGAAAAATACAGTAGACACACAAAGATCTTGTTTGACAAATGAAGAAAAAAGGAACTTCCTTTTCTGGTCAAATTCAAAAACAGGAAATCCTTGAATACCAGGAAAAGTGCACCCATGCAAATCAAATACAAGTATATCAACAAATTTATTCAACAACAACAAAAATAAACTGGGTGAGAAGTCAAGACTTTGAAAGTCATTGAGCTTTAGTAGAGAATGTTGTGTCTCAAATGAGAATATTGCATAAAACAAACACATGAAGCAACCTAAAGTAAAAAACCCAACAATACCACACAAACTAAAGCAAGGAAAATGTTGATCTCCAAAAGACAAATTTGACAGAGAATGTGGATATCTGACAAACAAATAGAGACTGTTGTAACTCCACACAACAAACTACTGTAATTTTCGGACTATAAGGCAATATTTTTTCTCTCTCCAATTTCGACCTATGTGCCTAAAAAAACTTGGGCACCCTATTAGTGAACAAAAGCATGAAGAGAGGCAACGATTGCCGTGCTCAGTACAGTTTAGACATCGAAAGTGGTCACGAATCACCGATACAACAAATACTCACGTTAACCCTTTGCCAATGTCGCATTTTTGCACCACAATGGTTTAATACCCATGTCACTAAAATGCATCAAACCTGGGCCTGTTATCCAAAGAGCCTATTTTCTTAATTTTGGGAGGTAACGATAGGCCTTACTATATATACACATGTCACAGAGGCATTCCCAATACTGCATATGATTTGTTTTCTCCACCCAGATAAGTGTGGGAATTTTTTGCTGAAAAATGGCTGGCGGCGAAAGGGTTAAAATGCTTCAAAATCCCTACTATCGTCCAACAGACGCCACAACTCTTCAGTGACAGTGATGCACAATTTGGGGAATCCTAATAGGACAATGTGTCCTAGCTCAGCTTCATCAATAGGACAAATGTCCTGAACTTGTTTTAATAGGACACAAGATACACGGTCCAAATTAATTTAAAACAAATTTATACACTCCCAAAAATGGTCTCCAATCAAAAGTACATTTTTAAGCAATCTCAATCATGAATTTTATTACTGTATCAAACATTAATTTCATTTAAATGGCGATGACTGTTTATCTGAAACTTAGTCACTCAATGAATGACGTGGTATAGAGCTAAAAAGATTAAAAAGTCAAGACTTGATAAAGAAATGTACTAATTTTTATTACATCTAAATCATGTGCCCACAAGGTAACAACAGAGGCAAAACTTTACAATAACATAAAGATGTTTTTACCTTCAAAACACTACCGTATTTTTCCGACTATACGGCGCACACCCCAAATTTCACACAAAAATAAGATTTTGTTTCTATATTTTCTTACTATTTTATAAGTCATATTATAAGGTGCAGGGGTCTCAGTCTGGGAAAAAAAAAAGTATTGCCTTAGTCAGAAAAGTATGAAAAAAATTAGCCGTTAAATAAAATCCAAGCTGAAAGGGGATGCGAGTGTGTGGTGATCTAAAAAATAGGTCCCAAAACACAAAGGGGGCAAGTTGAACATTCCACAATGCAGGGATGTGAGAGGGCCCCAAACAATAAAGCATAGCTGATGGTATCGTCAAAGTACTTAAACAAAGCTTTGCCTGCGACATCAAGTATTTTTTAGGTTCGCTGCTACACAAACAGGGTTCCCAGGGCTTTCAGCTATCCCCAAGTAAGGACCTTGTAAGGACCTGTAGGCCTAAGGATAATGTCCATCTTTAAGCCAACGATCTTGAAAGGAACACTTTCCCAGCATTGTGAACAATGTCTAAGCAGACACAAAAACTATGGCTGACACACATATACGCGTTTTCTCGCAAAACGACACCAGGATAAAGAACGAGATTTCAGTCCAATTGCTCTTGACAACTTGCGGTGCATCGTTCGTCTGCTAAGCGGTCAGTTGAAATGGGAAGGTGGGGGAGGGGGGTAGTGGAGTAGGTGCTGAGCGATGTTTCTCAAGTGTAAAATCGCTGCTTCTGCGATCTATTTTGAGTATGGTCTTGCTGCTCAGGGCATTATTTGGGCAGCTGTCAGGACTTGTAAGGACCTTGAAGTGAATGCAAGCACTTGTAAGGCCTTACTTGGAGATTTCAATTGGTCAAGACTTATAAGGACTGATAAGGCCCCTATGAACCCTGACAAATCTTACGGTCAGATACAGTTTCATCCAACCAAGCCCTGTCAAATTTGTGTTGGCATCCTTTGTCGATCTCCGCTTTCTTATCATATGGTGTGATGCACAAGTTTCGTGGTTGAAGGTGAAACTTTTCTCTCAACAGCTTTGAAAACATCCAAATAGGCCTCCTTCTTCGAAATGACAGGGAGGAAGTAGCCAAACACATAAAAATGGCGCTTTGCCATTAGACGTAACTAGCCAACCAAAGAGAAGCTTATGAAATTCAGTCAAGGGACTGTACTTCTGCTACAAACTTGTTTCGCCCTTCACTGTGTGCTCAATGAATAAAGTCTATTTCCACCGACAGGGTTCATAGCCAAACAGGATCCTAATTTTCCAAAACTTTCAAAGCCCAACCTTAGGGTTTTCAAAACCCACTTTACTATGGCTGATGATTCCTCCTTCACCCATTGATCCCACATCAAAGGTTTTTCGGCAATATGCTGAGCGCTTGTTGCCCGGCATTTTGCGCGGTACCTTAAAGAAAGGGAAGCAACTCGCGTCAATTCCGGTTAAAAATCGAAAGTAAGTCGCACCGCAAAAATTCTTGGCACGATCATTCAAAATTATGGTCCTGGGCAATTTAGGGGCAGATTGATGAAGATTTGACAGCATATCAAAATTCACAAACTTTCAAAGACACTACTCTTGGTTTTTAATTTTTCACACTTTCATGGGCCTTGAAAATGAAGTCTATTTTCTCCAAACCTTCCCAACTGCTATGAACCCTGCACCGAACGCATCAATCTGTACGATCTTTCTCTCTGTATACTTTAACATTTTTTAGTTGAATAGAAAAAAGCGCATTTACGCGCTTATGCGAAACTCTCACATCCCTGCACAACAATAACACAGGGCGTGAAGGGCCCTAAATACACGATGGCACACTGAAAAATTCACCCCATAATAAACATACGAAAGGGGGTAGAGGAGGTTGGCACATTTGAAAATATGGCCATAAATAAAAGCACAAACAAGGTAAGCAAAAAGCTGAGTTTTCAATAACAACAAAAGGGTGGGGGCGTCTAAAAACATATGCCCTTAAATAAACACATAAAGGAGGAAGTGAAAAATTCACTCTTATTAACCCTTTGGTCGAAATTCCCCCCCCATCACAGTGACAAAAATCGCATGAAATTTTTTTTTTTTAAATTGGGTGGCGCGCCTCTGGCTGCGACGCGCTCTCCAGGTGGGAGCAACCCGAATTTCACAGAGACGCCTCTGTGACTATAAAGTACCTAATACCTTTCACCGCCAACGTCGCATTTTTGCACCACAATGATTTAACACCCATGTCACTAAAAGGCATCAAATCAGGGTCTGTTATTCAAAGACCCTGTTCTTTCCATTTTAGGAAATGGGGATAGGCCTTGCTTTAAACATGTCACAGAGGAATCCCCAATATTAGACAGATTTTTTCTCTACCCAGGTAAATTTAATGGGGGGTTTTTTCTCCTGAAAAATGGCTGGCGGCGAAAGGGTTAAATAACATGAAGAAGGGAAACAAGCAAAGAACTAAACTCTTAATAAATGTTGTCCTTAAGAAGAATAAGCAAGATAACTAACAACACAAAGCAATGAATCTTGCACAACATGAGAAAAAAACCAAAGTCATACAAAAATATGACGAGTCGGGCACAAACATAGAACAAAAACATATTGAGAAATACAACAAAATAAAATGAGTTACAACAACATAATAAACAGTTCAAATAAAATTGCGAGTAATTTAGCAAAGCATCACCAAGTCATAAACACACAAACTAAAATATAAAAATGCTGTAAGAGATTGAGCAGAAATAAAGCCAAAAGATTAATCGCAACATACTCTTCAAATGCACCAAATATCAAAGCATACCCACCGGCTTGGAATTTTAAAGGAATTGGTACTGAATCAACCCATGCTACTGGTAACCCTCAAACAGTCATCTCAGCCCTTTAATAGTTACAAGTCAGATTAGAAAAACACATCTTAACTCTCCCACAAGGAATTGGTAAAAACCGTAACGAAATAATGGCAATGCTGTTACCCACCCCAAATCAACACCAGGGCTGCCTAGTCTCTGCTGCAGTTTCCAGGGACAAACTACAGAATAACCAGGGACAGATTTATTTCCAGGGACAAACATCGCAATGTCATGCATCAGGGTCAAAATGAACATTAGCTTCTGATTATTTCATGATCTAGAAAAAATTCTGCAACTGTATTTTTGGTAGTCTTTTTGGAGTAAAAAGCTTTTTGGTGTCATTGTGCCTCAATATTCAAGATCCTTTGGTGTTCAGTAACCTATGTGTAACATGTGTTGCCAGTATTGGCACCTGCGACGTACTGATCCTGATGTCTGTTAGGACATTCTCAACATTGTCTGTTGTTTGGGGTGTTCTTGTGTTCAATAGTAAGGTCAGCAAACAAGACAAGTGACTGTTCTACACAGTTTTCATTCTACTCAGTTTCCAGGGACGCTAGAAAGAAAAACAGATTCCAGGGACAGCGTGTCATTTTGGACTGTTTCCAGGGACATATCTTCGGTGAAATTAAAAAACCTTGTATCTCGATATTTTTGGATTTTTTAGTTAGATACATAGTCAACATTCTAATTTTTCCCGCCACCTTCCACCAAAAGCTTGTATCTCTAATGACTTTTTATCTGGGGTAAATGAGGTTGTGAAAATAGACGAAAAACTCTTAAGTCCCAAATTCAGATCTAGTTAAGGACAAAAACCTTGTATCTTCGTTCTTTTCAAGTCTCAGGCATGGTAGTGGGGGCAAAGTGGTTTTCAAAGAAAATGCCCGGGGGTCCAGGGGGCCGAAGAAAATTCAATAAATGAGAGTGAAATTTTCACTTTTTTATGCCATTTCAATGCATTTTTTAAAATAATTTTGTTTCAAACTGTTTCGCAGATTTTCCGTGATTCGCGGAGGTCTACCATGCCTGAAGTTTTCCCAGTAATTTCAACAAAATGCAGGACTAAACTAGCAATGTTTTGAACAACATATTCATCATAGTTAATCAACTGTGGTCAACGCGGTTAATTTCTAAAACAGTACATTTCGTTTTTCTCAAAACTACCAAAATTGAGATACGAGGTTTTTGAATTTCACTGACGATATACCCCTTAGGGGGGGGAACGGTAGGCAGCCCTGACACCCCCCAAACACGCACACACACACATTCAAGGTTTGGACTGGCGATGGTGGAACAGCAAGTCGATGACGCTCTCGTCGGCCAGGGTCGACGTGTCGCCCAAATCGCGGTCCCCGCGCGCGATCTTGCGCAGGATGCGCCGCATGATCTTCCCCGAGCGAGTCTTGGGCAGGGCCGGGGCTTCCTGGATGAAGTCTGGCTGAGCGAAGGGACCGATCTTGGTCCGCACTGCAGAAAAAACACCGACATGTACAAATCTTGGTGAGAAACGAGACAGCTTTGTTCAGTCATGATTGGAAAGACGGTGCTTAAGGTGACACACTGCGTGTTCGGAGGAGAATTTTTGTTTATTTTTGTTTCTCAGGAACTAATAAAGATATCTACATGAAATTTTGCACTGATACAATGCATTACTCTGTCCATTTTAAGCCAACTTTGAAGACTCTATGTGATGGCATTATGAAAGTATGGAGTCCAACTAAAAAATATTCATATGATGTTTTATCCCCTCAACAGCACTGGATTGAAGCACTGCATAGTGATGCTGATCATTTGTCCACTTTCCTTAGACATCAAAGAGTGCAACTAACACAAAATTCAGCATCTCTGAGTTCTTAACCCGCATTCTTTGCTTCATCAAATAGTGAAAATTCACTTGATCTTACTTGAGACAAAGAATGCAAGTTAGCTACTCAGAGATGATAAATGTTATGTTAGTCGCACTCTTTGATGTCTAAGGAAAGTGGACAAATGATCAGCATCACTATGCAGTGCTTCAATCCAGTGCTGTTGAGGGGATAAAACATCATATGAATTGTTTTTAGTTGGACTCCATACTTTCAATTTCATAATGCCATCACACATAGTCTTCAAAGTTGGCTTAACATGGACAGAGTAATGCATTGTATCAGTGTGCAGAATTTCATGTAGATATCTTTATTAGTTCCTGAGAAACAATAATTCCCCTCCGAACACGCAGTGTGTCACCTTAATTCGAAAGGGATCCTTTTGTGATGCTTAACCCCCCCGTGGGGATACCGGGGGGTCTTTTGTATAAATAGTTCCCCCACCTTCTGGAAGTTCTGTGCTTGTGACTTCCTCTAATCTGTCACTCTTTGACTCTGCCTTTTCCCTTTGCTTACGGTCATCTACTATCTTTCTGCCTTACAGGTCCATTCTCATGCCTTTTTTCATGAAACAATTTCAAGAAGATTTCCGCCAGCCGAAGTCGGACTTGCTGGGCCTAACTATTTCTTAGTTAGGCACATAATGGCAGCATGAAGCATCTGCGCTCATTATTGACAGGAAACTGTCTGAGCGATCGAAGAAGAGGAAGAAGAAGTGATGCTTAACTCATTCGCATCGCAATGATCTTGAATTATTTTTAAAAAACTCACAAATCACTCCAGCCATACACACAAACAAAACATACATAAACAAAAGGAGAATTGAAAGAAGATTACGGGTGTTTACTTCAGGTTTAGACATAGGGAAGTGGTAGATCAGACTTTTTGACATATAGACTTTATATAGAAAAACTCTTTACACTGATTGCTTTTCCCACAACAAACCACTACAAAAGCAAAGTCAGAGACAAAATTGTTGTCTAAGGGAGCGAAGCGAGTTTATAAGTGACCGACGTATGGTGTGCACACAGATTTATTTCCCCTTGAAGCAAATGCATCAAATTGACAGCTATCTATTAATTCTGGACATATATGGCCGGAACGACTTGAAATTGAATGAATTACCGTAATTTCCGGCCTATAAGGCGACACAGCACATAAGGCGCACCCCCTCTTTTTAAAAAAAAAACATAACCTGACATTACATAGGACGCATACAGCGGAATAGGCGCAGAGAACCGGTTACTTTGAAAATTGAAACCAAAACTGAGCAACAGCGAAAGAAGGAAACGATCACCACCGAAAGTGGCCTGTGAAAATGAAAAACCAACAAGCAACAAATTGTTGAACAATACAAAAGGAAATCTTTCAAAAAGCATGCAATGAAAAAACGCTTGAAGCAAGTCATCCAGCAGCGACTCACTTCAATCAGTCATCATCATCTTCAGGCGCAGAGATTCCACAGAAATCCGACTCCTCTGTGTCTGACCTGAACAGCGCCATGAGTGCATCCGTCAAAATGGCCTCGTTCGTGTCTGTCCGTGGCGTGACGTCATCTTCGGAATCGGAATCGGAATCGCTCTCGGAGTTTGCCTCTCCGTCGTCTGCTCTTGATGTTGATGCTTCCTCTTCTGTGTTCTGTGCTGAAGTTGTTGCGTCTGCTGGTGTGATTTCGGCTTTCTTGAATCCGCTGATTATCACACGAGCAGGAACCTGATCCCATGCAATCACGATCCAACTGCACACTTCTGCGATCGTGGCTCTCTTCATTCTCCCAGTCTTGGTGAAGGCATGCTCCCTGTCAGTCATCCATTTCTCCCAAAGAGCCCGGAAATTCACTTTGAAAGTGCGGTTGACTGAAATGTCCAAAGGCTGCAAGAATTTGGTTGTCCCTCCGGGGATCACAGCAAGAACAGAGTTTGTTCAATTGTTGCCTTGATCGCTTGTTTCACAGGCTCTGTGATGTGTGCTCTCATGCTATCCATCACGAGTAAAGACTTTGACCGACGGAAGAAGCCACCTGGTCGTTTCGAGTAGCACTCATCCAGCCAATTCTTCATCATTGACTGGTCCATCCATCCTTTTGGATTGACTTTCACAACAATTCCAGGTGGGAATTTCTCTTTTGGCATTGTCTTTCGTTTGAAAACGGTCATGGGGGGTAGCTTTTTCCCAGAAGCCGTGCAAGCGAGTACGATGGTGAAATGGGTTTTTTCCATGGCCTGTTGTTTTCAACGCGATAGATGATTCCCCTTTGGTATTGATTGTACGAGTGAGAGGCATATCAAACGTCAGTGGGACTTCATCCATGTTTACAACAAAATCCGACGAGATCAGATTTTCCGCGATCTGTTCGTTCGCAAAATTTCGAAAGAGTTGAAGTTTTTCTTGCAGATCAGCTGGTACTTGTTGGCATAGCGTTGTTTTCGTATGAATTGACAGATTGTGGCGCCGCATAAATTGAAAGCACCAAGTCACATTGCCCGTGAAATCAGTGATGCCTTTTGCCTTTGCCATTTCTATGGCTTTCAGTCGTACTTGTACAGTGTTCAGGCCCCTACCATCGGCTCTCATGACTTGAACCCAGTCAGTTAATTCGGTCTCTAGCTCTGGCCATCTAGCTCTGCATGTTCGAAATGTCTTCCGGGTTTTCTTGCACGCGTTCAGTTTCGTCTTATGCAGTCGCCACTTTCGAACCATTGATTCGTTGATCCCAATCTCAAAAGCAGCTCTCCTATTGCCTTTTTCTTCTGCCAACGAAATTGCCTTCAGTTTAAATTCCGCATCGTATGACATGCGTTTGGTCTTCGGCATGATGAAGTTGATCCGATCAATGCTTTGTCTGAATGTGATCGCGGCAGAGAACTGATCACGGTCGACAGTGAAATGTGAGCTGTTGCCGGTTTGTTGCCGGAAGTTTCCAGCGCATGGTGAGTGATTTTTTCACCCCTGACCCCAACATAACTTTTCTATTTTGATAATAGAATAGGCGCATACATCCGATAGGGCGCAGGGGTCAAAGTGCAGTCAAAAAGTTGCGTCTTATAGGCTGGAAATTACGGTAATTTTCACTGCCATTACCAGAATTTCATAAAGAACCAATGTTTATACAAAGCAAACTGACGTCTGCTATACCAGGATATGGTCCTCTTGATTTGGGAAGTAAGGAAACGCCTACATTTTTATGTGCAATAGGGAAACCTCAGTGTGGCAGATGCCATCTTCTCTACCCTAGTACATTTGACAGGAATTTATCTCTTGTTTGCTTGGAGTCAAACAAACTAAAACTGAAAAGTTAACTTTAGAATTACAGTGAAATTGTTAACACACACACACAAAAACACATCCTTGAGCAACAGTGTTGTGACCATTTAGGTTAAAAAGTCATACACCAAGCCATAAAAACAATGACCGAGTATCTGAATCAGTTCTTCAAATAGTAATAACACTCAAAGAAAGAATTCAAATACAACTTAAGACAGTTAACTGCCTCCCCACAGCCTTTGTAGGACTGATGCTTTCATTTGAATATACATAAGAATAAGTTATGTGGGTCATTACATGGTATGATTTAACATGGTGACAGTCCTGACATGGCCTTAGTTATCGACGGGGCTATAATTATAATATCAAAGTTCATGTGGGAGTTTATTGGCCACTGCAAAGAACACCTTTTGCAAGAGTGAAAACCCTTGGTGGGTGGGGGAAGATGGTTGAGTACTGACCAAACAAGGGAATAACTCTCGCCAATAACCCTATTTGAGGCCACTTAATGGCTGCCCTTTGCAAGAGTGGATGATCTTTTGGATGCTGATCAACAAGGGCTTAACTCTTGCCGTCAAGGTTAATAACCCTAGTTGCAGTGGCCAATAGACATTTCCACTGATTGAAAAAAAAAATCAATTGCCAGTTCTGTATAATGTTTATCAGTATAATGTTTAAACAGGTATATTATAACACAGTTACTCTTCAACCTACCCAAGTTTTTCAGCTCGCTTTTCAGCTTGTCTGTAAACGTGTGCCCCTGAAACAAACGGTAAAAGTAACATAATTAGATTTTCAGAAAGCCAATGACATAAAATAATACATACACAAAAACAAAGAAATTTACAAACAAGATCTAAACAAAACAAAGCAGGTCATTTGATAGAAAAATCCTACATGTACTTGAATATGTTTCAAAATATATTTTACAATAGAATTTAACGCACATTTAACCCTTTCATCGCCAAAGTCGCATTATAGCACCACAGTAATTATAATACCTATGTCACTAAAAGGCATCAAATTGGGGTCTATTATCCAAAGACCCTATTGTCTTAGTTTGGGGAAGGATAGACCTTATTTTATATATTTCACAGAAGAATCCCCAATACTGCAGATGGATTTTGTTATCTACCCAGGAAAATTAATGGACATTTTTGGCTGAAATATGGCTGATGACGGTGAAAGGGTTAAAGTTTTTAGGCCAGAATTATGATTATTTTTTCTTTCTTTGTTAGATTAGAACAATGCAGAAATGTGGCAGGAACTTTAAAAAATCCTAAAAAGTTAGGATTAGTTTGTAGCAATAAATACACACATCCACCCACTTGCACCAATTCAAATCTCACACAGGAACACTGACCTGTTTGAGGGTGACAAAGCAGTATATGCATTCGCCCTTGATGTCGTGGGGGTGGGACATGGAGGCAGCCTCACAACACAGGAACACTGACCTGTTTGAGGGTGACAAAGCAGTATATGCATTCGCCCTTGATGTTGTGGGGGTGGGACACAGAGGCAGCCTGACCACACAGGAACACTGACCTGTTTGAGGGTGACGAAGCAGTATATGCATTCGCCCTTGATGTCGTGGGGGTGGGAACACTGACCTGTTTGAGGCAGCCTCACCACACAGGAACACTGACCTGTTTGAGGGTGACGAAGCAGTATATGCATTCGCCCTTGATGTCGTGGGGGTGGGACACGGAGGCGGCCTCGGACACGCTCTTGTGCTCGATGAGCGCGGACTCCACCTCGGCGGTGGACAGCAGGTGGCCAGACACGTTGACCAGGTCGTCGATGCGACCCGTGATCCAGATGTAGCCGTCCTTGTCCCTGTGAGCACCTGGAGACATAGCACACAGCAATCATAGACATAAGGGGTTATTCTATCACGGTAAAAGTAATGTGATCCAAATGTAGCCGTCCTTGTCCCTGTGAGCACCTGGAGACATAGCACACAGCAATCATAGACATAAGGGGTTATTCTATCACGGTAAAAGTAGCGTGATCCAAATGTAGCAATCCTTGTCCCTGTGTGCACCTGGAGACATAGCACACAGCAATCATAGACATAAGGGGTTATTCTATCACGGTAAAAGTAGCGTGATCCAAATGTAGCCGTCCTTGTCCCTGTGAGCACCTGGAGACATAGCACACAGCAATCATAGACATAAGGGGTTATTCTATCACGGTAAAAGTAGCGTGATCCAAATGTAGCAATCCTTGTCCCTGTGTGCACCTGGAGACATAGCACACAGCAATCATAGACATAATGGTTTATTCTATCACGGTAAAAGTAGCGTGATCCAAATGTAGCAATCCTTGTCCCTGTGTGCACCTGGAGACATAGCACACAGCAATCATAGACATAATGGTTTATTCTATCACGGTGAAGATCCCACATCGGTTTAACTCTCCTCGGGCTCAGAGGTGTGCCATGACATATATATTGTACGTCATTACAAGCAGGTGGGCGCCGGTAAACATAATGTGTAACATATTCAAGGTAAAGGACTCTTGGATAGATGTTGATTTGTTTGTATGTCGTCCTCTCCACCATTGTTGATGTCTACTGTGTGGGTGGAGGGTCACAAAAGGCGAACTTAGCACATTCTTTTTTGGAGAATGATGCTTTGTTTGTCTCCCTTTGATCTGATCCACACATTGCTAGATGATTGGTATCGTAATCAACTTTGGTGGAGGGGAGTTAATTAGAAAGAGAGTTTTCCCCCTTTGTTCAATTTTCGTCATCTTCCATTTAGTTGTCTATTTCAAGAGCTAATATCAATGCATTAATTTAACTCATTTAGTAAAGTAGGCGATCGTGTTTAGTTCTCTTGAAAAATAACTTGGCAGAGGTTACAAAGAACAGAAAATACTGGGCGCTAGAAGAGTTAACACTTTCAACACAGCCCCTCTCGCTGCTCCGTATTCCCTCAGGACACTGCAGTCAGGGAGTAGAAATCCCCTCAGGACACCCGATTTTGGCACTTTTCAATCAATTCTCTTAAAAAAATCTGGCGATCATAGTGACTTTATTTTGGTATAGTGGTTTAGATCATAGATGTATTGTAATCTTTCAAATGATATAAAATTCGAAAACCAACTCATTACTGTGTTACTGAATGAAATGAAAGCAGCCACACCACTGTTGGCCTCAGGGGCATTTTGCCCGTTGCTAACAGCAACATACTAGAAGCGTGTCGGCAACGGTAAACTCGGGCGTTGCTAGTATTCCAGCAGTGTGTTGCGAAAAAGTTAAACTGCAGTGGCAAAGAATCAATCACTCACCCAGACCTTTTACACAAGCCATAAGTACTACTAAAGTAGGCTGGATAGCTCATATGTTTAGTCTTGGTAGAAACTATGCCGAAATGTGCGTCTCTATTCATAAAAAACATCAAGCACAAAGTAAAGAATAAACATGCAAAAAGAGAAGAAAATGCAGAGAGAGAGAGAGAGAGAGAGAGAGAGAGAGAGAGAGAGAGGGAGAGAGGGAGGGAGGGAGGGAGGGAGGGAGGGAGAGAGAGAGAGAGAGAGAGAGAGAGAGAGAGAGAGAGAGAGAGAGAGAGAGAGAGAGAGAGAGAGAGAGAGAGAGAGAGAGAGAGAGAGAGAGAGAGAGAGAGAGAGAGAGAGAGAGAGAGAGAGAGAGAGAGAGAGAGAGAGAGAGAGAGGGGACAAATAAAAACAAGAGGCAAAGCCTACAAGGCTCACGTCTGATTTTTAATATTACTATAGCAGGCATGGGAATTCCCATGACAATTCCCATGCCTGTATAGAGAGAATACTGTTATGTAGACACTTGTGCATCTGAAAACAGAATTAATTTTTATTTTACTGTGTAAATTAAAATTATTTCTATGCACCCCTACCCCTTTCTTTAAAATTTAATTATATGTATGCGCATGTAACATAGTGGAGCCCTATTTTTATTTTTGGCAAACAAGTAAAATTGAAAAGCATATTGACCAAGCTTTCAGAAAAAAACATAGTGACCAATCCCCCCCCCCCCCACCAGGGTAAGGGGGGTCTACGGACACCTGTAGTAGGCCTAGTCTTTGCCTGTTCTAAGCCTCTTACTCTTAGAAAATTAATAATTGAAGTTGCGTGATCTGTTACTGTTTTAAACTGATTGTTCATGCGATGAAAACTTGTTCCACATCATCTACATTTCTGTAAGATATTTTATATTAGTCCTAATATTTTATTTTCGTTTCGTTAATTCCCCCCCCCCCCCTCTGCCACAAAGCAAAGGTCAAGGTCACAGCCAACAAGCTCATCCATGTTTATCTTCCCCTGTACAGTCTTTGCACATGGTGATCAATCGTCTAGGCCTAACAAAGGATTCGTACGTCGAAGGCAGTGAAATCGACGAACCCTGGATTTTCCGTATATTTTTTTTCAAGACTGAAATGAATAATAATAATAATAGTGAATCATTTATATAGCGCATTCCTCCACCAATGTGGAGCTCTATGCGCTTAACAACAAAAAATTAAAAGCAACAAATTCAACAACAAAACGAAATAATCGCTCACGCATATGCAAATAGGCATACACATACACACCCCACCCACACATACACGCACATACATACACACACACACACACACACACACACACACACGCACACGCACACACACACCGTTACCATCACCACCACTCACCCCACCCAAAAAACACAATACAAACTACAATCAGTTGAACAAGGCATCAACACACACACACACACACTCACACACACACACTCACACTCTCTCTCTCTCTCTCTCTCTCTCTCTCTCGCAACAAAGCTGACGTACACATTGCAGTCAACACACAGTGAAACTAATATGGGGGGAGGGGAGTGTGTGTGTGTGAGAATAGAGTCCAGAAGTAATGTGGCCTAAAGGTTGTGATGTAGCTTGAACAGGTGGGTCTTGAGAGCTGATTTGAAACATTGCAAGGACTGGATATGGCGGATTTCGTGTGGTAAGGAGTTCCAAACTGATGGGGCCGAAAAGGAAAAGGAGCGCTCACCAAACATTTTTGTTCGTGTACTAGGAACACAGAGAATCTTGGAATCTGAAGATGACCGCAATTGCCTTGATGGAGTATAGACAGAAAGCATGTCAGAAATGTAGCTAGGGGCATTTCCAGAGAAATAAGAATGACATAGAGTGGAAATTTTGTAGTCAATACGTGCTTTGATGGAAAGCCAATGAAGGGATATCAGGAGTGGTTGAACATGATGATACTTAGAGACCTTGAGGACAAGTCTGGCAGCAGAGTTCTGGACTTTTTGAAGCTTGTCAATGAGGTGTTGGGGGCAGCCATACAAGAGTGAATTACAATAATCTAGTTTAGAGAGAACAAAAGCGCAGACTAGTATTTTAGTAGTATCTATAGACAGGAGATGGCGAATCGTACCAATGCGACGCAGCTCACAGTATGCTGACCGACAGATAGTTTGAACTTGTGAGTCAACACTCATATCTTGAGAGATGTGGAAGCCAAGATTTCTAGCAGAAGGAGAAAAAGGTATTTGAGTGTCACAGACAGAGATGGAATCAGGCTTTGGGTACGAAAGTTTTCTAGATGGAGAGTGGATGAACAAGGCCTCCGTTTTGTCGTCATTCAGCTTCAGTTTGTTTTGTAGCATCCATGATTTGATGTTGCGAATACAGAATTCAAGTGAAGATATAGAAGGAAGAATGGTAGATGGGGATACAGGCTTGTGGAGTTGTGTATCATCAGCAAAAGACTGAGAATCAACTGAATGAGAAGTGATCAACTCGGACAGGGGTTTAGTGTACATGATGAAGAGGACTGGTCCAAGTACTGAGCCTTGAGGAACCCCACATGTGAGGCCAACCATTGCAGAAGATGAGTCATTGATGGAGACAGACTGAGTTCGACCAGAAAGGTAAGACGAGAACCATGACAGAGCAGTGCTTGATATTCCATAGGTGATTTGAAGCCTCTTAAGGAGTATATGGTGGTCAATAGTATCAAAAGCAGCTGAAAGATCCAAAAGAGTTAATATAGATGCGTCACCAGAGTCAAGAGCTAAGAGAATGTCATTAGTTACTTTCAACAGTGCCGTTTCAGTGCTGTGAAATGGCCTGTACGCTGATTGTGAACGACTGATGAGTTGATGTTCATTGAGATAGCCTAGGAGTTGATGAAGAACTAATTTCTCAATGATTTTTTATATGAAAGAGAGGTTGGATATAGGCCTATAGTTCTTGAGAGTGTTTGGGTCAAGGGATGATTTCTTTAGAAGTGGTTTGACAATGGCAGTTTTGAACACAGATGGAAAGATGGAAAGGAGCCAGATGTTAGAGAGTTGTTGACAATATGGGTGAGAGTAGGGAGTAGTTCATCAAGATACTCTATGAAAAGTGGCGTCGGTATAGGGTCAAGAGGACAGGAAGTGGGTTTAGCTTTTAGAATGATCTTCTTCAATTCAAAGGCAGTAACTGGCTGAAATTCCAAGAACGTGGATGTTGTTCCTATTTGGTCTAACAGGGTGGTAGGCCTAGGTGTAGAAGAAGCCTGATCAAGTTCGTTTCTGATCAGCTGGATTTTCTGAACAAAGTAGTCGTTAAAGACATCAGGAAGGTCACTGACAGGGTGGGTGGTAGGGAGAGGGGTGCTTTTTTCCCGCCCCAGTAGCTTGCTGCAGATAGAAAACAACCGACTAGAGGTCATTGCATTGTTTATTTGGTCAGTGTAAAAGGAGGATCTTGCTGTCAACACTATGTTCGCTATTTTTCGTTTTGCAGCGTTGAAGATGTGTTTCGTAACGGTAAGGGGGGTCTTAAGCCATGCTCTTACAGCTACACGCTTTTCTGACTTCGCGAATGTGGGCTAAATGTTAAGTACGTCGTCTTGATTATGAGGTAAGGCATGGACTCTAGGCCTAGGCCTTGTTGCCGGAAGTGCAGTAGGCTAAGTTATGCGCAGAGATGATGAGCAAATGAACACGAACAACCGTTAATCAAAGGCGCAAATAAAGCTAAACAACCGGGCCGTCAACGCACACACTCGGTACATCCATTTGTTACAGAAAATATAAGTTGACGACGTTAAAATGTACCTATTTGTACACACCTGAAGTCTTGTGTTTCTTTTTAAAGAGCGTTTTTGTATATCTAATGGAGAGTCTTCTTTCCAGTATCTCCTACTCGGTACAACACAACAGTAATCTCTGCAACAAATGATTTTCTTTCTTTTGTTCCTTACCGATGTATCTGACTGCTTTGATCGCCATGACTTGAAGGCTCACGTCAAAATCAAGTATCCTGCTAACTTTAACCCTCTAACATCTTATGTTTTTTTGAGAAAATGACAACGTTAAAGTTTCAGTGGAGAGTGAGAGTCTTCTTTAGTTTGAAGAGTGTGACTGAGTCAAGGTTAAAGGTTGCACAACAGTAATCTCTGCAACAAATGATTATCTTTATTTTGTTCTTTATCAATGTATCTGACTGCTTTGATCGTTGTGACTTGAAGGCTCACGTCAAAATCAAGTATCCTGCTAACTTTAACCCTCTAACGCCTTATATGTTTAGAGAAAATGACAACGTTAAGGTTTTGAGTTAAGGTTAAAGGTCGGGGCCACGGACGCAACACACACACACACACATACACACAACCGAACATGTACGATACTATAGACTCACTTTGTTTTAAAAAACGACGTGAGCCAATGATGAGACAAACTTCAAAAAGATTTAATTAAAATATATAAAACTGAAAAAACAAACCAGTGACCTCATCTACAAACAAACAACAACACAAAATATTGTCAAACCAAAGTGAATTTAGAGTAAATTATAACCGACATCAACAGAGGAAAACACAAGGCCTCACCATCTCCAGTGCAGTAGTAGCCGGCGAACTTCTTGAAG
This sequence comes from Phymorhynchus buccinoides, assembly GCA_017654935.2. Taxonomy (NCBI): domain Eukaryota; kingdom Metazoa; phylum Mollusca; class Gastropoda; order Neogastropoda; family Raphitomidae; genus Phymorhynchus; species Phymorhynchus buccinoides. The sequence goes on along the minus strand of CM065689.1, from coordinate 24,897,884 downwards.
TAGGTGGTCTCAAAGCGAATCTTGTTCTCCCACACGGTGCGCATGATGCCGGGCCAGGGCTGCGCAAACACCTAGGGGAACCAAACCAACCGAACTGGATCTCACACAGACCAGGCATGGGAATTAGAGAAGACAAAAAAGACTGAAAATTGGGGTCTGGAAGCAGGCATAGGAACAAGGAATAAAAAAACAACAACTGAAAACCGTGTGTGTTGGGATAAGGCCCCCAGAAAATGAAGCTTCTTCTGTTATCTAAGCCTTAAAAACAGTATCAGAGATAAGACATATATTTAGTTCATTTTTGCATTCATTTATAACCAGTAGCTTAAGTTTTACTCATTGGGCTTCTTTTTTTTCTCATGTCCTCTTGGACCATCAAAAAAGCTGAAACTTGCAAAAAAAGACTGAAGAGGACCATCAAAAAAGCTGAAATAACAGTGAAATCAGCCCAAAGACTGACAATTCCCATGCCTGCAGATTGACAACAAGGAATTGTTTTTATTCTATAATAATAATAATACTTGAAAATAATTAGATGACCACCAGGACCAATCGTAGACACATGAAACACACATGGGTGTGCTCCTGGGAAATTTCAAAAATCCTGCAAGGCAGGGGTCCAGGTGCAGGGACTGCACCCCTCCTGGGGGCAGGGCAATGCCCCCTGGAAGCTGAAGGGAAACGACAGTTTCCAATGTAATTTGACAGGCTCTCATTACACTTTTGACTTCTGGTTGAACTTCATTACCTCTATAACCAGCAAAATGCCAGTGGTCAGTGGTTTTCTTTTTCAAAGTAAGTGGTTTTCGTGCTTTTCCTACGCTCTCCGACATCTTTTCTACAACAAGGGAAGCGACTCCGCTTTCAGGCCCTTGACCATGGTTGTTTCCCTTTGCTCAAAGTCTATGCAGACGACAACAACGGTCGTAAAAACCAACAAAATGGCGGTTGTAAGTCGCGTTTTAGAGGAAGTCGTTTAAGAGAGGTCGTTTACATAGTAAAATGCATCTGTGCCAACAAATCCGGTCTCAAATGAGAGGTGGTCGCTTAACAGAGGGTCGTAAAATAGGGGTTTGTCTGTAATGCACAATAAAATGATATTGATTGAACTTACCAGGTAACCTTCCTTGGTGTCGGTGATTTCCTGGCCATCCTCCGAGAGAATAATGGGCTTGATGCCGAAGAAAGGGAATGTCTGAAGCAGTGAAAAATAACAAACATAACTGATTAACCCTTTCACCGCCAGCCATTTTTCAGCCAAAAATGTGCACTAAATTTACCTGGATAAAGAACAAAATCCATCTGCAGCATTGGGGATTCTTCTGTGACATATATTTAATAAAGTATATCCTTACTTCCCAAAACTAAGACAATAGGGTTTTTGGATAACAGACCCCAATTTGATGCCTTCTAGTGACATATATGTTAAATCACTGCGGTGCTAAAATGCGACTTTGGCGGTGAAAGGGTTAAACATAAACAAGACTGCAAGCATGCAAACACACAACCAAGTCAATTACGCTGTAGTTGCTCATAAAATACATTTACATACAGGTACTCTACTTTTAGTTTTTGTCTGCAAATGTTAATCTGATCCCATAAAATCCAACCCACACACCCAAGACATTACACACACATAATCACAATTCACTGGCATACATTCGTTATACAGGGGAACCTCCCTTACATGACCTTGAAAAATCATCCCCAAACGAGGTCATACAAGGGAGGGGTCTTAACACACTCTGGACAAATGAAACAAATCCACCTCATGGCCTGCACAACCGTTTACGACGAATGAGCCAGATCCGGCTCATGAGAGTTTTCAAGAAATTTTGATTTCTGGCGAGTAACCAGCTTCCAAGAGCCACGTTGTAATCTATTTTTAGCTTTCTTTGACCTTTCGTCTCTTGAAATCAATCAATCATTGCAGACTTTACTTTCAGGTTTGGCTGCAGGGATGTGTGTGTGTGTGTGTGTGTGAGTGCGTTGCGTGTGTGTGTGTCAGAGATCGGAATGTGGAATTTTCCTTCTTTCTATGTGTTAGCCGTTATGTGTGTGCGTGTGCGTTGCGTGTGTGCGTGCGTGTGTGTCAGAGATCAGAATGGTGGATTTTGATTAATCCTACTATCTATTTAATTTAATACTTACCAACACTCAAAACAACTGCATTAGCCTAAAACAACCTGGAACCTTACCCTAGCACATAGCTAAAACGAAAGTGGCCCCAAGGGACTGCACCCATACCGCAGGGAGTAGCGGGAGTGACTCCCCTTACTTCCGGGTATGACGCGCACCCTTGGGACACCGGATATGTCATTCGTGTAATTTTACAGCCCCGCATCAGGAGGGAGGCTGGGAGGGAACATTTTTTGTTTTGAGTGTTGGTAAGTATTAAATTAAATAGATAGTAGGATTAATCAAAATCCACCAATCTAATTTAATCATACTATACCAACACTCAAAACAACTGCAGATTACCACCGTGGTGGAGGGTGATGCGTGCCAACTGACACACCAACAACCCTAAAAGCATATCAGTAAAAGAGGGAAACACTCCTAAGAGAATCCCCCGAAAGATGAACAACATCCCTGAAAATATGCAAATAAATACCCCCAAACAGTCATGTCAATGATATACCAAAGAACACAGAGAAAAAACAGAGGCACAAAAAACACCGGAACTCACACTACAAGGAGACCGGGACCTGCGAAACGACCACCTTCTAGATGGAAAAGGAGTCGTCTTCGCCCTGAGCGGAGATATCCCTCAGGTAAAACTGAAGAAAGGTGTTCTGCGACTACCAGAACGCTGAGGCCATAACCTTCACAAGAGGGACACCCTTGACTACCGCCAGGGAAGAGCTGATGGCCCGCAACTCGTGGGCGCGAATGGGGTTATCAGGTAACCTAACCAGCGAGCGGGCATAGGCCAACTTAATGAGGTCGAGGAACCAACGGGACACAGTACCCTTAGCCACATCGCTGCAGTACTTGGGATTAAAGGAGACGAACAGGCGACGTTTAGCCCTTCTGAAGGACTTGGTACGAGCCAGATAAGAACGAAGAGCCCTAACGGGGCAGAGGAAGATATCACGATCATCAGGACCCAGAACGGAGCGAAGACTCGAAAAAGAGACTAAGGGAGAGGAAACATAACCAGACTGGTTCTTTGCACGGAACTCCGGGAGAAAAGAAAGGGAGACAGACGAGAAGTCCTCCTCGAACTGGACGTCCTTGGTGAGACCACTGAGAGCATGCAAACCACTGATGCGACGGGCAGTGGCGAAAGAAATGAGAAAAAACTGTCTTGAGAGTCAGAAGCTTAAGAGACAACGACTCCAGGGGTTCAAATTTGACCCAGAGAAAAACCAGAACCAAAAAGATGTCCCACTGAGGACACTGGACCGTTCTGGACGGGGCTTGGAGGCGCACAGCGTCCAGGAAGTGAGAAACTGGCAAAGCCGAGAGATTCCCCGTAAACTAGATCGTGCTAATCAAGACCGCCCTATAACCTGACAAGGTTTGAGAGGAAGAGTTCCTAGTTCTAAGCAAGTGAGAGAGGAACTCCACGAACTGAACCGTTGAGGGACGAAGCGGGTCAAACTTTCTCTCCTGACAAAACGCAAACCAGGTGGCCCAGCGAAGATCATACAGATCGTTTGTAGACTTACGCCGAGAGGCGACCAACAGATCCACGGTGCGCGTGGAAAACCCCTGAGAGCGAAGGCCTAGTCGGACAGCCGCCATGCGACCAGGTTTAGCCTTGAAGGGCAAGGGTGTCCGACCCCGCTTCTTGACTGAAGAAGAGTGGCGGGAGTGAGATTGAGCGGAAGAGGACCGTCTTGCGCCATGTCGAGGAGCTCTGGGAACCAATGGCTCGTGGGCCACATTGGTGTGACGAGAATCAAGTCCGGGTGCTCCCGGAGGACTTCTTCAACACCCGGGGGATTAGTGCCATCAGAGGGGAGGAATACAACGGCATGCACTTCAGAGAGAAGTGCGAGACAGTGGTGGCGTACAGCTTAGCGGTACGGTAGCACCTAAGGCCATGGAACTCATACTGAAGAAGACAAACTCCGATCGAGTCACCTAGAGCAGCCAAGGCCTGATACATTACGGACTATGAGTGGCCGGACCGGGCCACTACACACTGCTACGCCCTTTCGAACTGGAAAATATCGATCGAAGGGGCGAGTCTGGGTCAGAAAACAAACTGGACAAGACTAGTTCAGAATGTCGGGCAAGCAAAGGACCGATGGCGGGATAGAGACAGCTAGTACTAGGATGAGAATCCGCAAGAGCAGCAGATTCAGCCTCTGACCTAGCAAACTGAGAAACCACGGTACGAATGTGCGACTGCACTTCGTAACCAACTCTACATGCTAAGACCGACGAAAGGGACCCCCGTTGACTGGGTGAAAAACCAGCGGAGACAATTCGATCGGTAGGGAGGTAAAATAAAAATAAAAAACTGCCTATGAAGTAGGAACAGACAGCAACAGCAACATAGTTGCTATCGCATGACGTCAAATCGAACCAGATGACGCGGAAAAGTCCCCACCGAAAAGGAAAACATGTAGACAAAAAGCGAAACAGTGTGCAAACGTGACGATGACACACCTCGACCTAAACCATAAAAAACGGTCGGAACGAGACGCCGAAGACCAAAAAAAAGGGGGGGGGGCCTGAAGGAAGGCAAAAATCACCCCGTCGAACAACTTTAGGTTGAAAGCTGTGCCGTTCGGTGATCTGACGGCTGAGAAGGGAAGATCATGCTAGCCGGACAGTTAAAGCCAGATCGGGACGGAACCAGTCCGAAACAGGATGACTGGAACGGCCGAACGAGTCAACAGGTTGAACAACTCATGGTTGAAACCGTGAAAGAAGGAGTGCGCACTCTGACTTCTCTCTGCAAGGGCCTATGTATACCCAGGCCAGAGGAAGGAGCTCCGAAATCGACCCCATCAGACTAAGAAAACCGAGGGGACAGCGAAGTGTGACCGCCTTCGTTACTGAGAGGTCGGACACCACCTGTGTCCTCCGAGGCTGAGACTGTGAACAGAGTATCCAAGTGACGTCAGGATAACCGTGGAAAAAACCCATTTCAACGGTACTGACTTGGAAACGGTAGAGAACAGAAGAACCAAAAACCCTTTAAACGGCCTAAGAGATCGCCGGCCAATTAGAGTCAGAATGGGCCGAAAACGGTCGGGAATTTTTGATAAAACCGGTTGACAGGACCGGTTGAAAAAGTCGGGAATAGAAACCCGGACTGGGATCGTTCACTCGCGCCCGCGCCCTTCAAGAGAAGGTCCTCCACTTCCTCTGGAGGATCTCCAACGGACAGGATCGCCGTTTCTTGGAAGGCTCGGCCTCCTGTTGCCACGAGAAGACTGGGAAGGGGGGCCTCAAGGCCTTGAACTGGGGAGGAGGCCTAGAGGAGTATCCCACACTCTTAGAGCGGGACGGGAAGTACCCCGGACGAAATGGTTGGGACGGGGCTGGTTCAACAGGGCCCGATAGATAGCCTTCTGGCTATCAGCTGACTTCCTCTTTGAAGAGGACTCGAGAACTGGGGGAACCGATTCTTCCCCGAACAAGCCCGACTCCGGAAGGGGAAGAGAGCGCAAAACGCTCCTTTTCCCTGGACGAAAGAGACCTGTTCTGCGCCAGAAAGAATCCCGGGCCAAGGCACAGGTTTGAACCTTCAAACCAGCCGTGACATCAGAGAGGCTCTGTAGCACATTGCCCAAAAGGGCTAGAGAGACTCCAACGGAAGCTTCATCCACCTGATCAAAGAACTGAAAAACCGCCGGTGAATCAGAGGCTGATTTGCCTAGAGACTCCGCCAAGGTTTGCACGAGAGAGGTGGCCATGCCACAAGCCCTGAGAGAACCAGACAGAGATTCCTCGAGAGACTTGAAGGCCGAAGGCTTGAACGTGACGGGAGGAACAGCAGCAGGACCCCAAGGACTCCACCTCCTCAGAAGAAGGTTTGGAGACGGAGGGGAAGGGCAGGTATTCCGTCGGTAGGGGGACGAAAGGTCTGAATCCAGGTACCAAAAAGGAACCGAACTGAGACGAGGCCGGCTGAGAACGCCCCAGATTAGCCTCAGCAATCTGTTTCAACGAAAGGACCTTGCCGGTCCTCAACGTGAACTCCGCTTTAACCACCAAATCCTCCGGGAAGGAGGGGGCTTGGAGAGTCAAGGAGCTCTTGGCCTGCAGAAGAGAGCCAACCGCGTGATCAGTGGCGGACTCCTGATGGGAGGAACGCACAGGTACCACGTAAGGGCACGATCGAGACAAAATCTTGAGAAGATTCTGAACCGAGGACTCAGTGAGAGAGTGAGGGACCTCCGACTGAGGGTCCAGTTCCATGTCTGACTCAAAGTCGGACTGAAACTCAGAGAATTCCCTGGAGGGGTCTGGCCGTTGAAGCTTCTGATAAGGGCGGCCCAAGAGTCAAACACCACCGGAGGCCATGCCTGGCAGAGGGCTCTGCCGGTAGGGAGTGAGAGGATCACTGAACACCGGCCGGAACCGGGAGAACGTGGCGTCCTCCGTGCGAGCGGGACATTCCCGGTTGACCCAAACCGGAGGAACGAACCGGAAATTCATCATCGGAATTTTCCGGTTCTAGGCGAACCCTTTCCCGGTATGTCCGCGTTGGCCAAGCAACCGGGAGACAACCGGATGATTACCGGGTAAACACCGGGAGAACCGGAGGAAACGGTCTCGCAACCGGGAAAGGCAAATAACCGGTTGCGGTGGGAAAGCCAAGAGGCTCCAACCGTGCCATCCCCCGGTATGTCCGCGTTGGCCAAGCAACCGGGAGACAACCGGGAGAAACCGGATGAATACCGGGTGAAACCGGGTAAGCACCGGGAGAACCGGAGGAAACCGTCTCACAACCGTGAGAAGCGAATTTCCGGTTGCGGTGGGACTGCCAAGAGGCCCCAACCGCGCCAGTGCCAGGATCACTGGAGAGCCATCCCCCGGGAGGGGGGTATGGACTCTTATCGGTATTGAAGGTGCCCCGCACCGACCGATTTGACTGTCCTGGTAACCTCTCCCTCGAACTGAGTGGAGGATTTGAGCCCGGACTCAGGAAAGGGAACAGGCCGTTCCCGATCCTGGAGGTACCTCCCAGGTACCACCGGATGATTGCCTGACAGACTGGCCAGTCTGGTGACAGAGGAGTCACCTCTGTCACTAGGCAAGCTCCCCGGAGGGGAGCCTCTCTGTTCCGTAAACATCAAGCCCACAGGACGGAAACCAGAGGTGGAAAGGGATTGCCTATCCCTGTTGAGGTCGACGCTGGCCTTAGCGGACAAGGGCCTCCTGGAGGCAAGCCTGTGAACAGAAGAAGGAGAGAGGGCTGCGCCAGTGACAGTCTCACGTTAGAAGAGACAACTGGCGGAACCCTCTCTGGCTAAAACCGAAATAGGAGGAAGATTCTGTCGATGCGAAAGGGAGAACCCTGAAACCCGAAGAGTCCAAGTGACGTAGTACAAAGCCTGCGAGTCCAACGGAAAAGGAGAAGGAGCAGAAACCTCCGAAGGGAGAGAAACTGGAATGGGCTCCGAAACCGGTTAGGCCGGTGTAACCGAAACGGACTGTGACTGGACGTTAGACGTAGGATTTGTGAGGGGATTAGACGAAAACTTCTTGAGAAGATTAAGAGAACCTGCCCAAAGGGTCCCTAGTGAGAGAAGAAGAGTCAACTGACTTGGAAAACAGAAAAACAACCGAAGAGAAACTGCTTTCCCCGAAGTGGAAACCGAGGGGTGCAAGAAGCCATAATGGCTGACGCCACCCCGAAAACGAACAACAGAGTGAACGAAATAATTTTTCAACTAAAACGAACACCAAGAAATGACAATGAAATAATATCGATAGGATGACTAACAGCCTTCCCAAGAAACTGAATCGAACAAAGCTAAACACGGAACGAACCCACCAGATAGACAAGAGTCAGAAAAGGCGGAGTAGGGTAGGCCCAGGTGTGATTGAAAGGCTGGAAAATTTAAGAATGACATATCCGGTGTCCCAAGGGTGCGCGTCATACCCGGAAGTAAGGGGAGTCACTCCCGCTACTCCCTGCGGTATGGGTGCAGTCCCTTGGGGCCACTTTCGTTTTAGCTATGTGCTAGGGTAAGGTTCCAGGTTGTTTTAGGCTAATGCAGTTGTTTTGAGTGTTGGTATAGTATGATTAAATTAGATTGTGGAATTTTCCTTCTTTCTATGTGTTAGCCGTTATGTGTGCGTGTGTGTGTGTGTGTGTGTGTGTGTGTGTGTGTGTTGCGTGTGTGTGTGCGTGCGTGTGTGTCAGAGATCGGAATGTGGAATTTTCCTTCTTTCTATGTGTTAGCCGTTTTTGTCAATAGGAGACAACGACGAAGGTATGGAATCTGATATTTTACGATTGTTTAGTGCATGGTGTTGGAAATCTTCTCTGAAAATATCGGCCCATAACTTTTTTGTGGTGATGTGTTTTCGAAACTAGTCAAATGGCCTGTTCCAAATGTTTGTAAGGGGAAGCAACCTACGAGTGGCGCGTGAGTGAATAGGGAGGTTTATAGGGAAGTTATCTACAGTTCTTAAGAGTTCACCACAATTACAAGTACTTACTGCAGAGCCTGGCTTGGTAGGGGTGGCACCTGGTAGTGGGGTGATGACATGACCTCCCTGAACACACACACACACACATGTGAACACACACACACACGCATGTGAACACACACACGTGAACACACAAAAACTAAATAATAACATGCCAAAGCCCTTAACATAGCATCAAACATATTAACAATACAGTGGAACCTCCCTTCTAAGACCTCCAAACATAATCCAAAATGAGGTCTTAGAGGGAGGGGTCTTATAAGGGAGGTAATTTTAATACAAAGATCTGTCTCAGAGAAGTAGGTCTTATATGGGAGGGAGTCTTATAATAGGGTCTTATAAGGGAGGTTCCACTATACAAGTATATTTACCGATTTATGAATTTTAATTTAAAATATAAAAAAAACCACCCTAGATACAGAAAAGAAAACTTTAACCGAATCCTGAAGTTGCTGAAAATGGTGACTGCCATGTCTCGATACAATGCAGAGGGAAAAAATAACAATGAAGAGGTAGATCTGACCTGATGGGAGTTGACATTGGGGAGCTTTCAAACTTGTGTTCGTCTTCAGCGCGGGTGACAGGCAGGTGAGTGAAGACTTGGGACTAAAAGGGATAAGGCCAAGGGTGGGGAAAGGGTGGGGGTTGTGGTAAATGGGAATTTATTTATTTATTTAGTCTGTTATAGTTACGTCAACAGCTATGGTTATCTCAGGACTGTCACTGCATAAAAGTTCGACCACGCATAACAAAACACACATCAATGATTCTTAACAACGTCCAAAAACCTCAAGAAAAAAACCACCCAGTACAATTCATGACATGGCATCTTCATCATCGTACCCTATAGCTCATAATTTCACACAGTGCTGGAAACGTTGAGCCACTCTACTCTACTTATCGGATCCAGGTTAAAAAAAAAAAGAAGTAAAAAAGGATAACAAACACATCCTATTAAAGAAAATATATAAAAAGGTCATATAGGCAAATAATCACTGCAGAATGGGCAACATAAGCCCACTCAAGTGCGCACGGTCTCACGCGTGAAAGCCAGTGAACAATAAAAAACAACTGGCATGTCATAAATTGTAAATGAGGATGGAGAGAATGAAAAATGGGGCAAATGGGAAAGGTGAGTACATATCAGGTAGAGGTAGAGACAGAGAGAGAAATAGAGAGCTAAATATGAGCTTAACTGAATCAGTGGAAGAAAATGAAAATAATATATAAAATAAACACACGCGTAATAATGAAACAAATTTACTAACCATGATGAATGTGGACAACCAACATTGTTATTAAAAGTAAATTTTTAAAAAAGTAGCGAAAGCACACACATGATACAGACAGGATATTTGATGATGTTGTTGATGTACCCTGGCTAAAAGACTCCAGGGATCATCCCAACAGCTGAAGCACTTTAAAATTATGGTACAAATGCATCAGCTATGAATGAGAACATTACGTTTTTGATTACCCCACCACGTGGGCAGCCACTCCGTCTTCGGGGGGGACAGACAGGATACAAGCTACAGAAAACGCAGACAGAAAGACAAGACACAGTAAAACCAGAAACCAGAAAACCACCCACTGTTTCTGTCTGCCAAAAGGTGTCGACGATGGCACACTCAGTGATCACGTTTACTGGTAATTATCAGTAAAATACTGATTGCAAAACCAAAATACTGAAAACAAATTTGACCTGTCAGTCCCAGGGACTGATAAAGTCTTGCTAGGATTGATAAATTGTTTAACAGAGGCTTTGAAATTGTGGTATTCACTGGCTTTTGTTTCACTGGGACTGGTTTTGACACTGGTTGTTGGGGGGCATTTTCGCTGATGGGACTGGATTACAAAATTCTTAGTGCGATCACTGACACTGCGAGTTTCCAAACACGCGGTGGTTGGAAAAACAGAGACAGTAAAACCAGAAAACCACCCACTGTTTCTGTCTGCCAAAAGGTGTCGACGATGGCACACTGCGAGTTTCCAACCACGCGGTGGTACCATAGCCACGCCTCAGGGTTGATGGGCTCTCCCACCGTACCCAGCACACGCAGCGAGGAGCGATCGTATCTGACAGAAATAACACGACCACCACTCATAGTGAACAACAATGCATTCCCATCGACCATTTTTACTACATGATTTGTAATCAGACCTGCCAACCCCCTAACAGACCAAAGAGGAATATTTGTAGCATGAAAGATTGGGAGCTAAGAGGAATTTTGACGTGGCATCTTACCTTTCGCGCGTAAACATAATTTGAAGCAAGCAATTTTCATCCTTGTGAACTTGTCTTGTTTAAAACTAGTCTTGTCTGGAAGTGTCACAACTATTCCTAACACAATAGAAGCTTTTGGTTTGTTCCTCTGTCCTTTTTATTTGGGCAGACCAAGACGGTTGGTGCCATAGATGACTTAAATAATAAGACTTGGAAGGAAGATAATGAATCAATTTAAGTTCATCTTTGTTCTCCTTTCCTTCCGTTGGCTTAAAAAAGTCGGTAACGGTGGAAGACGAAGTCTGGGAGGTTGCAGTTTCGATATGATGAGAAGTAATGTGGCATTTGATGTTTTGACACCCTCCACAGGAGACTTTTAAGTGTAGTGAGCACATCATACATCTAGCATGATGCACACTTTCTTGATATCTGAATGCACAGATACTTTTCCATGTAATCTTGGCAGAATTATTGGTCTATTCCCTTTCTTTTCTCCCCAGAGTCTTACATACATCGATGTGTCAATCGCCATCTTGACAGAAGTGCGCAAACAGAAACTAGAAAGTCGGTTATATGCACAGCAGCTGTGCTGCTCTGTATATAAGACGATGAATTTGTGTGTTAAAAAAAAACTTTTTTTTTTAGTTTTGAAAGCGGAATTTTATGGACTTGAGCGGAAGGGCGGAAGAAATGTAGTCTGAGCGGAAAGGTTGGCAGGTCTGTGTAATAAACCTATGGCTAACAATTTTTAAAAAGTCTGAACATACATAAACTAGTGCCGATTTGCTTACTGATTATTCAACATTCCCGTCATCATTGTTGATTGACTTAAGGGGAAGAGATAATGGCTCCCGAGAATTGGTTTATGTAATGCTGTTATTTTTACATATACATCTCAAAAGAACTCGCTAGAGACAGACTTTTAATACTTTATGACAAAACAAATAGCACTGGGGTATCATTATCATCACCTAATATCAATATCATAATCATATTTCAATGAGTACTGTCACTCTTTTGACTCATTATGTGTCACTTTTCATCATAAGGTGTAGATTAACCAGCAGTGATGTCCAGAGGCCCCGGTCATAGGAGATTGACCTATTAAAATTAAAAATGTCCTGTTGTGTTCTCCCCTGTCAGGACAAATGGATGATTAATTTGTTAACACTGGCACGCTTTGTCTGAGTGATTTCTGCAAGAGCCAGGACATTGTCCTATAGATTTCTCTTGTCTCAGGACAGTTCGTCCTATCATCTTTTGATCCTCGGTACATCACTGAACCAGTCTGCGAATTCATTGTAATACTTTACGAAAGAGTCAACAGTGGCTAGGGCGGCAAATCACCATCATCATCTTCATGCAGACTTGGTTTCCCCCTACACAAGTTTTGAGTAGTCTGGATAGCTGAAATGAGTAGTTTTGATGCGAAATGAGTATCTCTGAATCTGACTCGTAACGCTGAGCTATCCAACTGGATAATTATACAGCGTGGTTGTGGAGCAGCAGGAAGAAAAATAAAACAAAATGAAAGAAGCAACTGAAAAGAAATGAACTAAAAACATAGAGATCTCCCCAGTGTTTCGTGGCTCCAGTCAGGCCAATACGGCTACCGTAGCGGCCCCCGGGGACAAACCCCGACCGGCACAGCCCCAACCTTCTTAACCACTTTTTGCTGGGGAGGGAGTGATAGGCTTAGAATGAGAGGTTGTTGAGCTCCTGCTTGAAGTAGTCCTGTTCATTAAAACCATCAAACACTGTTCACAGAAAATGAGTAGTAATCAAGAATTAAAGAGCATTATTTTCAGTTTTGTAGAGTAGTAGAAGTCCAAATTGAGTAGAATACTACTCGAAAAGAGTAGAATAAACAGGTCTGCTATCATCTTCCGATCCTCGGTACATCACTGAACCAGTCTGCAAATTCACTGTAATACTTTACGAAAGAGTCAACACTGGTTGGGGCAGCAAACCACCATCATCAGCTTGATGCAGCATCATCCTTTATCATCACATTCATTTATCATCACAATCATTCATTATCAACATCTATACTACTCGAAAAGAGTAGAGTAAACAGCTCTGTAATCATGTAACATGATCCTTTATCATCACATTCATTTATCATCACAATCATTCATTATCAACATCTATACTACTCGAAAAGAGTAGAGTAAACAGCTCTGTAATCATGTAACATGATCCTTTATCATCACATTCATTTATCATCACAATCATTCATTATCAACATCTATACTACTCGAAAAGAGTAGAGTAAACAGCTCTGTAATCATGTAACATGATCCTTTATCATCACATTCATTTATCATCACAATCATTCATTATCAACATCTATCGTCACACACGTAGAAGAACTCACTTCTTGACGAAGTCATCCCCGTACTTCATCAGTGCGCGGATGGCGGTGGGAGCGGTGTAAAACTTGGACACCTTGTAGCTCTCCACCACGGACCAAAAGCGCCCAGCATCCGGGTAAAACGGCACACCCTCGAACTGTCAAACCATCACAGAAGAACAGCTTCATTTCCATGTTTTAAAGGGACAACTACCAATCCTAGGGATCAGGTAACCTAGTCGCTGGGAAGTTCTAACTCACAGTGGCTCAAGCTACAGAGAAAAAAGAACGGTTGAACCGTCTCTCTCGCCTGCCGTGATAAGAATGATGCCTCTCGCCTCTCGTGAACGCTTTATATATGGCGGCTCGGGGTTTAATGTTATGTTAGTGCAATGAGGCTTTATACTGAAAATTCACTGCCCCTGTCTCGTGCCCTGAGATGCAAACGCCACCTACTTAAGATTATCGCCCTTGCCTGTCATGGAAGTTTTAGTATAATTATAGCCACAGAAAATTATCTGCTCCTGACTCGTCACCAGGGGGCATGAAAGGGGCCTAAAATTATCGCCCTTTCGGTCGGCAAGGAGTAGTATAAAGCCTCATTCCTTTCCGTAATGTTGAAAAGAGAATGCTATGTTAAGTTCTTGTTGGGAGTAGCGATAAAGCTTCTGATAATACAGACATTTCCAATACTAGTAATAGTGCCTTACTATAATTTTTACCTCTGCAACGTCACATCACAAAACATGATTCCATTGATTGAATAACAAAGAGGATAATACAAGTTATGCAATTCGCCATAAAGCTTAAACATGCACACATTCCGCCCTATGCCTGACAAAGTGTCGGACTGAATAGTGCAGCTACTAACACCTGCCCACGATAAATTCTCGTTCAAATGGCATTCATTTTTCCTTCTTCAGAAAGTCAGATAAAGCTGCCAAGGTTGGAAAGGGTGAACAGATTTTAGCAACCTGTTACATTAAAAAAAACCAAAAAAACTCAGCACTGCGACCACCCTACAGACTGGCCAACACTGTCCGTAAACAAGAGGTGGTCGCTATACTGAACTCTTTTAGAAATGAATAAGAAGGGAAGAGACTGAGTAAAACTGTCCGGATTGCTAAGGTGCCTGCGATACTGAGATGAACGTAAGGCGGGTTCCACTATAATTTACATCATACCAACAAAGACAAAAACAACTTCCTGACAGAAAAAAAAAAAAAAAAAATCCCACAAAAACAGAAATCCAGCAAACAATAGAAAGAAATCGAGTCAACCCTCACCGTGGGGATACCGGGGTATCTTTTGCATAAATAGTTCCCCCACCTTCTGGAAGTTCTGTGCTTGTAACTTCCTCTAATCTGTCACTCTCTTTGACTCTGCCTTTTCCCCTTGCTTACTGTCATCTACTTTCTGCTTTTCCGGTCCATTGTCCTGTCTTTTGTTGTTGTCAAGTAACACTTTCAAAAAAAGATTTCCTCCAGCCGAAGTCGGACTTGCTGGGCCTAACTAATTCTTTGTTGAAATTTTACATGTTCTGTTTGGTCTCGTGAATAAAATAACGTCACTCTGCACTTGTGCATTTGTTTGTGTGGTACTATTTCTTAGTTAGGCGCATAACGGCAGCATGACGCGTCTGCGCTCGCAATCGACAGGCAACCGCCTGAGCGATCGAAGAAGAAGAAGAAGAAGAAGAAGAAGAAGAAAAAAGAAGAGTCAATCCTTACCAGGGTGGAGGGTCATAAAGTGAACTTGGCACATCATATAGTAAAAAGCCAAGTGTCCATGTGTGTGTCTGTCTGTCTGTCTGAAACACAAAACGGGTCTTATAACTCCGCCGTTTTTCGACCGAATCGCTTCAAATTTGCTGTGAGCCCTAACGGGGCGATGGCAACGGCAACCGAGGCGGCCGTGTCATTTGCGTGGTTCGGCAAATGCGCGAAACGCGCATCCGCCGGCCTCTCGGCGCCCGTATCTCCAGTGTTTCTGATTGCCTCCGAATTTGGCAGGAAGATGACCGGGGACTGTGACTATCCGTGTACCAAACCGGAAGCGAATCGGTTCAGAAACGCGCGCGCTATACGCCGCTTCACCTTTTTACGAATAACTCCGCCGTTTCTTAACCGAATCGCTTCAAATGTTGCTGTCAGGCTTGCTATGGCCCGGGCAAAGCCTGGCAGCAAATGTGAAGAGAATCGGGAGAGTGCGTCACTCTCAGAGCAGCGCCAACGGGAAACAGGGCCTTATAACTCCGCCGTTTCTTAACCAAATCGCTTCAAATTTGCTGTACTCAGCGTTACCAGTACTTTGCGTTACCGTTACTAGGGTGAGCGCATCACTCTCAGAGCAGCACCAACGGGAAACGGGGCCTTAGAACTCCGCCTTTTCTTAACCGAATCGCTTAAAATTTGCTGTACTCAGTAAGGTGCAGGGGGTAGTAGAACGGGATGAGTGAAGAAGATGGAAGGAGGGAGAGAGACAAAAGTAATAATAATATTTTGCGGACCCGGCGAAACCAGTACTCAGCGTTACCAGTACGTGGCGTTACCAGTACGGTGCATTGCCAGTACTAGGCGTTGCGCTAGTTCTTTTAATTTGAGAATGATGCTTTGTTTGTCTCACTTTGATTCTGACCCACGCACTGCTAGGTGATTGGCATCGTAATCAACTTTGGTGGAGGGGAGTTAATTAGAAAGAGAGTATTCACCCTTTGTTCAATTTCCTTACCAGGATACTGGTGGCCCCGTTGGCCAGAGGCCCGTAGCAGATGTAGGTGTGTCCCGTGATCCAGCCGATGTCTGCCGTGCACCAGTAGATGTCGTCTGGCTGGTAGTCGAAGGCGTACTTGAAGGTGGTG
Organism: Phymorhynchus buccinoides; assembly: GCA_017654935.2. NCBI lineage: Eukaryota > Metazoa > Mollusca > Gastropoda > Neogastropoda > Raphitomidae > Phymorhynchus > Phymorhynchus buccinoides. The sequence goes on along the minus strand of CM065689.1, from coordinate 24,881,819 downwards.
GCTGCGTACAGCATGTAGCCGCCCGTCGTGTGCAGCACGCCCTTCGGCTTGCCCGTAGAACCGCTGAAAAAACACACACAAACAGTGGGGTTAGCTAATTCAAGTCGTTCCGGACATATCAGCATGTAGCCTCTAACAGCATGTAGCCGCCCGTCGTGTGCAGCACGCCCTTCGGCTTGCCAGTAGAACCGCTGAAAACCACACACAAACAGTGGGGTTAGCTCATTCAAGTCATTCCGGACATATCAGCATGTAGCCACCCGTCATGTGCAGCACGCCCTTTGGCTTGCCCGTAGAACCGCTGAAAACACACACACACAAACAGTGGGGGTAACTGAATGAGTCTCATTCAAGTCGTTCCAGCCATATCAGCATGCAGCCTCTAACAGCATGTAGCCGCCCGTCGTGTGCAGCACGCCCTTCGGCTTGCCTGTAGAACCGCTGAAAACCACACACAAACAGTGGGGTTAGCTCATTCAAGTCGTTCCAGCCATATCAGCATGTAGCCTCTAACAGCATGTAGCCGCCCGTCGTGTGCAGCACGCCCTTCGGCTTGCCCGTAGAACCACTGAAAAACCACACACAAACAGTGGGGTTAGCTCATTCAAGTCGTTCCAGCCATATCAGCATGTAGCCTCTAACAGCATGTAGCCGCCCGTCGTGTGCAGCACGCCCTTCGGCTTGCCCGTAGAACCACTGAAAAACACCCACAAACAGTGGAAACTGACCTGTGTGTCAGCCCGTGTCAGCGTGCACATTCCTCTCTCAGCCCAGTAACCTGGTGCATAGCAAGGATAGGGGACCCTCAGCTACAAAAGGCCACAAATGACAGCCTGTTTTAGTTTTTTTAGTGTGTTTTTTAGTTTTACAATATCTGTATTGTTAAAAATTCAGGACATTCCTGGTGTTGCACTGCCTCCAGGCATTGCCTCCAGGCATTGCCTCCAGGCATTGCCTCCAGGCATTGCCTCCAGGCATTGCCTCCAGGCTCGTTCCGTCCATCTTTATATCTACTAATGTTCCATACAGTGGAGTCCAACTATAACGAACTCACTTTTAACGAAATTTCTAGATTAACGAACTGACTTCAATTTCCCGGCAAATGCCCTTCTATTTGTCACTTGCAAAGCCATGGGTATAACGAACAAAAAATCCTTTTGATATAACGAACACATGTTCTACGCCCCAGGATAATCTTATTTACTTGGAAAAATAGCCTATAACGAACTCAGCCTGTGCGATGCGCTGCAAAAACCTAGGCCTTCAAACTCCAAGCTAGAACGTGTTGTCAAGAAGAAGGAAGTTGCAATGGATATGTGGCTGATTCGGACAGTGAAGATGACTCGGAAGCGACACCTCTCCCCACTTCGACGGAAGCACGCGCAGCTGCAAGTGTGTTGCAAAGATATTTGGAGGCAAAATTGGAGGACTTGAGCAGTTTGGACCTTCTTTCAAATATGGACAAACTTGTTGAAAAGTGTGCCAAAACAGATCAGCGTCAGACAACACTGCTGAACTTCTTCAAGCCTTGTACATCCCGTGATTAAGACAGACGATCCAAACTGGTCAAGTTTATGTTTTCGGTTATCATTGGTGAGTGTTTGAACTGTTTTTGTTTTCAACATACATTGTACATGTACATGTATAACGAATTCCTGATACAACGAAACTGAGTCTGTGTTCCGTTAAAATTCGTTTTACCCGGACTCCACTGTATGTGTCTGTTTTAGACCGGAGGACGTTAAACACATTTTTCTTCTCTCTTTCCTGTTTTAGTTTCTCTATCTCATTTTGTTCTCTCTCTCTCAGCTATGTGTGGCTTTATGTGGCAAGAGGGAGTGCTCATCATCCACACACACTGAACCACAGGAGATGTCAACATTATCTCTCTCTTTTTCTTTCTGTCTATTTCTCTCATTCTCTCTTGCATTCTTTTTCCAAGCTCAGGTACTTTGTGCAAGGCAAGAGGGAGTGCAAAGCATCCACCTATACTAAGTTAAAGGAAATGTCAGCATTCTCTCTCTCTCTCTCTCTGTGCCCAGTTCCTTGTGCAAAGCAAGAGGGAGTGCTCAGAATTTAGATACAGAAGACGTCTCTCTCCCTCTCTCTGTCATACAGCCCATTCACCTGGTGTACAGCATGAACAGAGGGTCCTCCGCATCGACCCACACCGGGCTGCACGACTTTAGATACAGAAGATCTCTCTCCCTCTCTCTCTCATCCCCCCCCTCTCTCCCTCTCTCTCATAGCCCATTCACCTGGTGTACAGCATGAACAGAGGGTCCTCCGCATCGACCCACACCGGGCTGCACGACTTTAGATACAGAAGATCTCTCTCTCTCTCTGTCTCTCTCCCTCTCTCATACAGCCCATTCACCTGGTGTACAGCATGAACAGAGGGTCCTCCGCATCGACCCACACCGGGCTGCACGAGGAGTCAGCACGCGCCATCAGCTCGTGCCACCACACATCTCGCCCGTCCTTCCACGTCAGCTGAAACATCACAGAAAATCTTACAAATAAACAAAATGCAGTCACAAATATGGCTCAATAAAATGGGAGGGAAAATGCACAAAAATCGCACATAACTATTACTAAACAACGACATAACATTGTATATGAATGAGGTTTAAGCAGATTTTATGTTCAAGATAATATTGCATTGATTTTAAATACTTTTTTACTACTTTTTTTTAATTATATTATAAGGCACATGAGTGTAGGTCTGAGAAAAAAAAGCATTGACATAAAATAATAAATTATGGTACTCCCCGCCACAATTATTATTATTTCTATCATACAAAAAACAGACAGAATAACAGACAAACAAGACATTTAGCTGGTGGCACGGTCGTCTGAGGACCATCTCCTCGGTCGTCAGCCCCTCCACGTAGGAAGAGTTGTACTCTCCGCTGCTCTGACACAATCATTATTATTATTATCATATAACAGACAGACCTTTAGCTGGTGGCAGGGTCGTCTGGGAACCATCTCCTCGGTCGTCAGCCCCTCCACGTAGGAAGAGTTGCACTCTCCGCTGCTCTCTGGCACAATGACCTCTTCTTCGGGGCTGAGGTGCCGCAGCACGATGCTTTTGCTGACCGTGTGGCCCCTGTTTTTAGTGACAAAGTAACAGGGTGGTAGTAGTAGTAGTAGTAGTAGTAGTAGAGATTGGGACAGTAGGGCTGCCTACCCCGTCTTGCAGTTTCCAGGGACAAACTGCTTAAAAACCAGGGACACAACACTTATTTCCAGGGACAAACATAGCAGTCATACGTCAGGGTCAAGACGAACATTAACTTTTGATTGTTTCGAGACGTAGCAAAATTTCCGTGACTGGAATGGTTTTTTTAGTCTTCCAGGGACAAACTGCTTAAAAACCAGGGACACAGACTTATTTCCAGGGACAAACATAGCATTTTAGTACTACACGACCCTGGTGGGTTTGTTTACCACTGAGTCGCCCCAGACCATCTCTCCCTTCCATGTAACCAACTATCAAAGCGAGCTCAGCTGTCTGCTAAAATAACAACATGCCAGCACTGGTACTGAAAAGAAAAGAAAATCAGCCCCGTCAGTGTCCTCCTCCCCCTTCTCTCTCTCTCCCCTACCTCCTCAAATAATTTCTCTTTATTTCTCTCTGTTCCTTCTTTTCACTCTTTTTTGTCTTTCTCTTCCTCTCCCTCCTTTCCTGTCTCTTCCCCTCTCCCCTGCGTGTGTGTCACTCTGAGTGTGTGTAGGTGTGTGTGTGTGTGTGTGTGTGTGTGTGTGCGCGTGTGCGTGCGTGCGCGTGCATGCGTATGTACGTGTGTGTTCAGGGATTTTCGTTGTTTTCTTCGGGCTAGTGAAAATGTGTTCGGGCGAGTAACATTTTTAAGTTACTTGACCGGATGGCTAGTGAAATCTTTATAAACCCACCCCCCTTTTCTTAAACTTTTGACTTTGATGTGCATTAGGTATTAGGCATTATTAGGTATTAGGTACTTTATAGTCACAGAGGCGTCTCTGTGAAATTCGGGTTGCTCCCACCTGGAGAGTGCGTCGCAGCCAGAGGCGCGCCACCCAATTTTTTTTAAATTTTTAATTTTTGCATGCGATTTTTGTCACTGATGAGGGGGGGGTAAATTTGTACCAAATGACAACTTTTTCGTTGCCACTGGGTTTAACGTATGCTAAGTGCATGGGCGCACGGGACCTCAGTTTATCGTCTCATCCGAAAGACTCCACGTTCAGACCGTTAAGGCCCAGTGCAGAATGAGAGGAAAAAAAATCCCCTGTACCCAGGTTCGAACTCGGGTTTACTTGACACGAAGCGAACACGATACCACTGTGCTACTCTATGACTTTTAATTACACTCAGTGTAATAAAAATAAAACACTTGAAAAAGAAGATACATTTCACTATTAGAATATATCTGTTATTGTACAGTTTTCGTTCAAACAAACACACAAACAGCAGTCCATTGTTACCTACAAGTATAAACAGCCACATATCTAGGGCCCTGAAACACCCATAAATCATCGTGGTGGGAAAATGTGAAGCCACCACCATAGCTTAGCTTTTATTTATTGCCCAGTAGGTCACACTATGGGGCCCTCTTGAGGATGTCAGTACACGCAAAAGAAAATTCTGTAATGGCATGCTCAGAGCCACTTTACAAGTTTTCAAATTCAAATAACGAGATTCATGTGTGAAGTAAGGAAAGACTGATAAATTTAAAAAAAGAACCAAGAAAATGTAGTGTGTGTGTGTGCGTGTGTGCGTGTGTGTGCGTGTGTGTTAGTTAATCTTCAGAATTATCTGTTTTACTTACAAAGCCTATACTCTTTGTTATCTTTCAAAACAGAAATGCCATTGTAATATCATGCTTAATTTACACAGTTCAAAGAAACCAATAACAGGCTGGCTCTTTGATTAACAAAAACACAGCACAATCTTTCCTGTGTAGACAGAATAGCTTTAATCAAAAACATCTTCATTCTGCTGATGGAGTTGATACTCTTGTTGTAATACTAATAGACAATTTTGTCAGAAAAAAATAGGAGAGTGCACTTCGTGAAAACCATGGCAATCATGGCGGCACGGCGTCGAAGCTTGAAACCGCAGGATGCCAGTCAGCGACTTGCAATTTTTTTTTTAGAAAAATAAGGGGAGGCCATTTGCTACAAAGTGATAGAACTTGCAAACTGTGACGTAAAAATATAATTTACATCAATTTTAGAATGACGCACTGCGTTCTACCTTCTGTGTCTCCTCAAACACACGAAGCGAGGGCTGAGGATTTACCTGATGGTAGAGTAACTTCCCCTGTTTGACCGACTTAATAAGGCGAGATCACTCACACACACCATGAAATTACTCCCCTTAATTATTTCCGAACAATTCCTATTAGCAATTGAACAAGAACTTGAGAAAAAGAACAGAGCAAAACATCATCAAGATAACGGCAAGAGAAATCAATAGTCAAAACACCAAAATGAAAATACTACCACCACCACCACCTCCTCTCCCTAACCACCTCACCCAGCAATCCCTCCCTCTCTCTCTCTATCTCTGTTATTATTAAATACTTGTAGCGGTGCCATAGCCGATGAGGTTGAACCGAGGCGTGGTTACCGCTACACCTATCTGTATTAATAAAATTTTAAAATCGGGACTTTACTGGTTTCGTACTGCCTCCGGGCATTGCCTCCAGTATTGTTCCCAACATATTTGTATTTACAAATGTCCCATATGTGTCTGATTCAGACCAAGAGGACGTAAAACACCATTTTCGTCGTCAACCATGAAAAAAATGAATTACCGTTCTGCGCAGATGTCCAGAGCCTGGTCGACAATGCTCTTCAGGTTCAGCAACTTTTTGCCTCGCCACACACCATCTGCACAAGCATTTCTTTATCATCAGCTATGACATAACTCAAGTGGTCGTGAATATGTCAAGTCAGTAAGAGTTTGTAAGTCAGTAAAAACTAATGAATTTAAATGAAATTCAAACCCCTCTAATTCTTCAAAGAATTTGTCACAACTTGACTAGATCACCTAAAACTAAAAGACATAAGAAGTGAAAAGAACAATTTATAACTTGATAGCTTAAATACTAAATCTTGTCAAGTTTTCTTGTTTCCACAGCAGAATCTAAACGCTAAGAAAAGATTGATAAAATGTCGTCTGCTTTCATGAGAAATCCAGACACTCGAGTGGGACACACATTTTCCCTTTATTACAATAATCAGGGTTCATACAAAATTCTTATTTCAAAATTCCCAAACTTTTCCCAAACTGATCATTTTCCCCAAACCTCACACCCAGGCACAAGTTAAGGAATGACAACTCCACGTCGACTTCCGGCACGAAAAGCGAAAGTAGACAAATAGCGATAATCACAGTCTTTTCTGTTGGTTTGATTTGTTACTCCATAAAAGTTTTTAACGGAAAGGTTAGAACCAATTTAAAAGACCTGGGCCTGTATTCACATTGAGATAGCATGAGACTTAGCATGATGCTAACTTAGAAGCTCTTCCAATGTCCTATAGGATTTAATAGGACTTTTGGAAGAGCTTCTAAGTTAGCATGATGATAAGTCTCATGCTATCTCAACGTGAATACAGGTCCAGGGCCTGTATTCACATTGAGATAGCATGAGACTTAGCATGATGCTAACTTAGAAGCTCTTCCAATGTCCTATCGGATTTAATAGGACTTTTGGAAGAGCTTCTAAGTTAGTAGGCCCAGCTTACACATACTGGCCACTAAAATAAAATATTTTGCCGACTTGTCAAAATTCCCAAACTTTCACAAACATCTGGGAAAATTCCCGAACTTTCCAGGACTTGAAAATGGTTCCTCATTTCCCCCCAAAAACTTTCCCCAACTTTCCCCAACATGCTTTTCAAATAAAACTCAAAAGACAATATGTTTGATACTTTACAGGCAATATGCTACAAGACAGAATTGAAGATTGTCAGTTGACCAACTGTTTTAGCTATCAAAGGTTTTAAAATAAACAGACAATTCGATGCCACAACTACGGTGTGGTTGTTCTTATTTATTCTAATCTTAACCCTTTCACCGCCAGCCATATTTCAGCCAAAAATGTCCATTAAATTGACCTGGGTAGAGAACAAAATCCATCTGCAGTATTGGGGATTCTTCTGTGACATATATAAAATAAGGTCTATCCTTGCTTCCCAAAACTAAGACAATAAGGTCTTTGGATAATAGACCCCAATTTGATGCCTTTTAGTAACTATGTGTTAAATCACTGTGGTGCTAAAATGCGACTTTGGCGGTGAAAGGGTTAATTGAAGATTTATACTTTTTTTTCAACTTTGTGCAGAGATACAGTGTATCAGTAACTACCAGATTACTTGACACATGTAAGATTATAGATTATCTGACACATAAATTGATTGCTATCTGTGACCCAGCACCACGAAAGGGACATTAAGTCGCTGGGCTAGTTTCTCATAAAAGGCTTGCAAAGTTTTAAAAAAATCTCATTTTTATCAATTTTGAGTTATGGGTATTTTCGTGCTCTCGAACAACTCATCTTTCATATTTATAAAGGATAATCTTTATTATGGTCTCTATATACTCTAAAAAGTGCTTTGAAATGAGTAGGTTGATGCCTTTTCTTCAGCTAGACTGTGATTTCTCAAAATGTCCGACAGTCACCCTACCAACTTTGAATGCTCATAACTCTAAAAAGAAAAACGTTACAAGAATGGTTCCTATATCGTTTGAAAGAGAATTGTCTGAAGATTTTAACTGGACCATTGTCTCAGAATGGTCATTTTGACACTTAACCCTTTTGCCACCAATGTGCACCACAATGGTTTAACTCCCATGTCATTAAAAGGCATCAAATCAGGGCCTGTTATCCGAAGACCCTATTTTCTTCATATTGGGACATAAGGATAGGCCTAATGTTATACATGTTACAGAGGAATTCCCAATATTGCAAATAAAATGTGTCCTCTACCCAGTTAATTTTAATGGTATTTTGTGGCTGAAAAATGGCTGGCGGCGAAAGCAAAGATTCTAAAAGGGTAAGATGGACTACTTAAGAGTTACGGCGAACCGGGCTGATAGAGTTATCGTTAGTGGGAACAGTACACCACACACAGTGGAGGCTATCTAAAAACTCAGACTGGAATTTGAACGGATAATTCAACTGGCCTATCGACGTGTAAATGTGTACTGTTTTTAAGGGACATAACCAGTGTTTCTGTCCTCACTACTCGTATAGGGAAAAGAGACCGGATGTTAGTCTTTTCTTTTCAGTGTCTTTGGCGAAAGTGTTAATGTCCCTTTCTGGGTCACATATTATTGTTAATGTAACACAGAGACATACCCCGGAACATGTTCTTCAATTAATTACAACCACACACTTAACAAAATATCTGAAAATAATATTTTCATATCAAGAGAGACACAACTGGGGTTCACAACATTTTCTTTAATAATCAAGCCATGCATTAGCCCTAAAAAAGTAACAAAAATCAACAAAACAAAGAAAAACAAAAAAACTCTGAGAAAACAAGAGTACTATGCAACGATAAAACAATAGAAACATGCAGAACCGATACCCTATAACAAATTTTTGGCAACAATAATCATAGAATAAAAAACCAAGTGTCTGTCTGTGTGTCTGAAACACAGAATGGGCCTTATAACTCCGCCGTTTTTCGACCGAATCACTTCAAATTTGCTATGAGCCCTATGGCAACGGCAACCGAGGCGGCCGTGTCATTTGCGCAGTTTGGCAAAAGCGCGAAACGCGTATCCGCCGGCCTCTCGGCGCCCGTATCTCCGGCATTTCTGGGCGGATTGTCTTCAAATTTGGAAGGTAGATGACCGAGGACGGTGGAAGCGAATCGATTCATAGACGCACGCGATATACGCCGCTTCACCTTTTCACAAATAACTCAGCCGTTTCTTAATCAAATCGCGTCAAATTTGCTGTGGCCGGGGCAAAGCCTGGCAGCAAATTTGAAGAGAATCGGGAGAGCGCGTCACTCTCAGAGCTGCGCCAACGGGAAACGGGGCCTTATAACTCCACCGTTTCTTAACCGAATCGCTTCAAATTTGCTGTACTCAGCGTTACCAGTACTTGGTGTTACCGTTACTAGGCGTTACCGTTACTAGGGAGAGATCATCACTCTCAGAGCAGCGCCAACGGGAAACGGGGCCTTATAACTCCGCCTTTTCTTAACTGAATCGCTTCAAATTTGCTGTACTCAGCGTTACCAGTACTTGGCGTTACCATTACTAGGCGTTACCGGTACTCGGCGTTGCGCTAGTTACATATTAATTGGGAACCAAATCAATTGTACTAAATGACACAAAGTAAACTGCATAGCATGAGGCAAATTTGTATTTCTTCTGTGCTGTCTGTTATACAAAAGAAAATAGAATGTCAATATTGACATCAATGTAGAAAAACTGTCAAAAATACCTTGTGATGTTTTGCTAACATGTAGATTAAACATATGTATAGAAAAATGATCATATTTATGTGTGTGTGTGTGTGTGTGTGTGTGTGTGTGTGTGTGTGTATGTGTGTGTGTGTGCTTCATGTATGCATTCGTGTGCGAGTGTTGGTGTGATTACATACATGTTACATACATTTATAAATGCGCATACATTTATGATAACTGCACAAGTTTGTGATCATTTACAAAGAAAAATAGATGTACACGTTGGATGCATTCACTGTTGATTTCATGAGGGATGATATAATACAGAGAACACAACACAAATGAAAAGAAAGAAAGTCTACACAACCTGATGTAATGACGGCACAACACTCAGCATCTAGGATGCGATCGGCCAGCGAATTTGATGAGAAGCCGGCAAACTAAAAACACAATTGAAAAAAAATAAAATAAAAAATCTCCATGCAATATATGTATGATGTATTTATGGTTATTAACCCTTTCACCACCAAAGTCGCATTTTAGCACCACAGTGATTTTAACACCTATGTCACTAAAAGGCTTCAAATTGGGGTCTATTATCCAAAGACCCAACTGTCTTAGTTTGGGGAAGTAAGGTTAGACCTTATTTTATATATGTCACGGAAGAATCCCCAATACTGCAGATGGATTTTGTTCTCTACCCAGGTAAATTTGATGGAATGTTTTGGCTGAAATATGGCTGGCGGTGAAAGGGTTAATATGCAACTTTGATACAAAGTGATAGAACTTGCAAACTGTGATGTAAAAATATAAATTACTTCAACTTTAGAATGACGCACTGCGTTCTACATGCTGTGTGTCTCCTCAAACACACGAGGCGAGGGCTGCGGATCTACCTGATAGTAGAGTAACTTCCCCTGTTTGACCGATTGAATTATGCAAGATCACCCCCACACACCATCAAATTACTTCCCTTCATTATTTCCGAACAATTCAGTTTTGACAGCCTTTGATTATCATGTTAATCTTCATAAGTTCATACAAATAAAACAAACCAACAAAACAGTCATGAACCAGGGAATTGAATGACATGGGTTTGCTAACTGACTATAAGGCATGCGTGATCAAGCGAAAGTGAAACAAGGTTCTCAAAACTAGTAAATGTAATGGGGCTCTGCTAAAAGACATCACAGAATAACATGCATCAACGGCAATATTTCTTGCCACTGGAATGCAATCCGGTCAAGGCGATGATATAATTAACTCAAAATTACCAAATTTAATAAACAAATGCATGCCCACGACAAAGTGTGGCAGACATTGTGTATCACCTCCAGAGCTATAGATAGCTTTCAAACTTCAAGGGTCATACGACCCCTGATTACAGAAAATGAGGGTTCAGTTTGCAAAACAAGGGGCCAGTAATGTGTCAGAGCTTCAGATTGTTTTCAGTTTTCATGGGTCATATGACCCCTGGCTGCATAAAACGAGGGGTCAGTTTGCATCACTGACCCAGGCCCCCTGACGGATTGAAGCTCTGCACCTCTACTTTAATTGGTACCATTTTAACCCTTTCACCGCCAGCCATATTTCAGCCAAAAATTGCCATTAACTTTACCTGCCCAGGGCCTGTATTCACGTTGAGATAGCATGAGACTTAGCATCATGCTAACTTAGAAGCTCTTCCAAAAGTCCTATTAAATCCTATAGGACATTGGAAGAGCTTCTAAGTTAGCATCATGCTAAGTCTCATGCTATCTCAACGTGAATACAGGCCCAGGTAAAGAACAAACTCCATTTGCAGTATCGGGCATTCTTCTGTGACATAATAAAATAAGGTCTATCTTTACTTCCCAAAACTAAGACAATAGGGTCTTTGGATAGTAGACCCCAATTTGATGCCTTTTAGTGACATAGGTGTTAAATCACTGTGGTGCTAAAATGCGACTTTGGCGGTGAAAGGGTTAAAATCATTGTGTCTTCAACATGACATCTTCCGTCCAAATGTTGCTTTTCTTTCCCCTCATCATCAGTAAGTTCGTCAAAGGACCGTTCTTTTAAAAAAAAAACCCATTAACACTCAACCAGATAGTACAGTACTCAACCCCTTGACTGCCATATACAGTGATGTCCCGAGGCCCCGGTCATAGGCCATTGACCTATTAAAACTGAAAATGTCCTATTGTGCTCTCCCCTGTCAGGACAACTGTCTGATCAATTTTGAACACTGGCACGCTTTGTCCTATTGGTTTCTTCAAGAGCGAGGACATTGTCCTATTGATTTTTCTTGTCTCAGGACAGTTTGTTCTAACACTTTTAGATCCTCGGTACATCACTGCATAATAACGTATCACTTACCAACTTGATGACATACATCATTGATGATGTCATCAGATGAAGATGAAAAAACTCTGATATGCTGGCTTTTGCTCTAACAGACCTGCCTACCCCCAATT
>CM065689.1:24848799-24869443 GCA_017654935.2 Phymorhynchus buccinoides | reverse complement strand
GTGCATTCCGAAGCTTCTATATCTTCTGGTCGAAAATCAAAAGAAAAGACATCAAAAGTGGCACAGAAATTCTGGGAAAGTTACCTCAAAATTCCAGCAATACATCGTTCAGCACTAGGTGACGAGCATGTGTTCTGTGTCTACTGCTCGACGGACATTAGTATTACACACTCAGGTCAGTACGATATCGACGTTCATTGGTCACGCGTTGGATTAGTTTTTTTCTTCAAAATTACTTTTTTTTTGTTTCAGAAATTACAACTTTGCAAAATAGGGGTAAACAGGTCTCATAGTAACTTACACTACATGGTATTGCAGACATTTCTTTTTAGGAGATCCTGTATTGTCGACTTGTTATTAATTAGTGTAATTAAAATATTGAATTGATCATTTTTATTCAGGTCACCCGTGGGTCGGTCACCCACTAGTCACAGCAGCCGTACTGTGAGTTTCAGCCCTTACAAAGACGAGCCTTCCCCTCACTACCGCCAGCCCACCAAGTCTTCGCTCTCTCGCTGTCGCTCATTTTCTTCGCTGAGAAACGGGGCTGATATTGATGCTGTCTATGCCAGCCCTCCGTTTGTTGTTGGCAGAGTGAGTTTTTCGATTTCCCCGTATGTGAACTTTAAAAACGCACATACACATGTTTTTTTGTTTTTTAAAAATAAAGTAGCATGCGTAGATTTTCTAGAATGCACCAAGTTTGAATTTACAGTGCAAATCTGGTAAGCCAAGATTGAAAGGACTGAAAGTTTATTTTGAGATAGCCGGTATTTTGGGATTGAAAAAAAAAGTTTGGCCGCCGAAAAAATGATGTTGGGACCAAAAACTTATTGCGAATTATCCGATGTTTTGGTGGTGCCTGCTTTTGAGTTAGAGTACTAACAGGTCTGCGCGTTGGTTGGGTATGCACGTACACCCCACCCCACCCCTTGAAATCGTAGAGATTGTGTCATGCTTGCGTCATTGTTTGCATCATTTTGAGGGGTTCGCAACCCCCCCCTTGGTACTCTAGCTGGTTTCCTCTGTATTGTTGTTGTTCTTCGTCTTGGTGTTCTGTTGTTATGAAAATCAGCTTGTTTCGAATATTTTGTTGACAGCCGAAGGAATGGTTGACGAGACGAATGCCAGGCGGCGACGCGTGGGAAAATTGCAACGCCAATGCTTCGAAGAAAGACAAAAAGAAGACGAAGAAAGAACCCAAGGAATCCAAGTCTGACTCAAAAAGGGAGAAAATCAGCAAGAAGAGAGACAAATCCAGTGAGTGGCTGTATAATAAAATTTAAAACATTCTGTGAGAAAGGGGGATGGCATGGTTGTACGGAGTTTTGTTTCTGTGTGAAAGACGTTTTTGCAGGCCTGATAGTTGTTAATTGTTCTCATCTTTGTGTGTCTGTTTCTGTCTGTCATGTCTGTCTCTTTTAACTCATTCAAGTCGTTCCGGCCACATATGTCCGGAATGAGGCGTTATACTACTCCTTGCCGAGACGAAAGGGTGATAATTTTAGGGCCAAACTGCCGATGCCCCCTGGTGACAAGTCAGGAGCAGATAATCTTCTGTGGCTACATACCACTAGTTCCTGACTGACAGGCAAGGGCGATAATCTTAAGTAGGTGGCGTTCGCATTTGAGGTCGCGAGACAGGGGCAGATAATTTTCGGTATAAAGCCTCATTGATAGATAGCTGTCAGTTTGATGCACTTGCTTCAAGGGAAGTAAATCTGTGCACACCATACCTTGGTCACTTCTAAACTCGCTTCGCTCCCTTAGTCCACAATTTTACCGCTGACTTTGCTTTTGTAGTGGTTTGTTGCAGGGAAACCAATTGGTGTAAACAGTTTTTCTATATAAAGTCTATATAAAAAAAAGTCTGATCTACCACTTCCCTATGTCTAAACCTGAAGTAAAAACCCGTAATCTTCTTTCATTTCTCCTTTTGTTTATGTATGTTTTGTTTGTGTGTATGGCTGGAGTGATTTGTGAGTTTTTTTAATAATTCAAAGTCGTTGCGATGCCAATGAGTTAACCTTTGTTTGATTGTCTTTTTCTCTGTGTTTCCCTTTCTCTACCCAGTTTATCATATAGTTGTCTGGCAGGTATGTCTGGAAAGAAAAAATCCCAACAACTATTTAATAATAATAATGGGAATTTATATAGCGCTCTTTCTCACATGAGCTCAGTGCGCTTTACATTGATAACAAGAACATTAAAGGCAAACAAATAATTAATCATTAGAAAGTAAAATAAGCACGATGCTTACACACAACGTTCTCTTACTTCCTTACTCACACACACACACACACACACACACACACACACATACACACACATGCATGCACACTCGCACACAATTAATTATACAAGAGTAAAATAGTTACAATATGAACATTCTAAGAAGAAACATAGAGACCACATTCACATTCCCAATCAAGTTTGAATACAATACTGCAACTTGAAATAAAATCATACTGCCATCGACATACCAATTACATGACTAATTATAATAGACAAATTTTGCAAAAACAAAAATACCCTTCTACCTCATTTACAAGCATTTAAAGTTTACAAGACGTAGACATTCTACATACAAAATACGAATTATAAAATAATTGTAAATATTAACCACTGTTTAAATCACAGAATCGATCAGAATTTACCCAAAAAAGAATGTCTGAAGAATGATGGCCTCCCACATTTGTAGTTCATCCACACAAGAGATCATCAATTGTTTTAACCCCTTGACTGCCGTATAACGTATCATGTACTGACTTGGTGACATCAATGATGATGTCATCAGATGAAGAGGAATAACTCTGATATGCTGGATTTTGCTCTAACACAGTCATGAGAGTTATATCCCCAGACCATTTTGCCAGATTGGCTCTATCAGTTGTATTTTTCTGGTTATAATTTGTACAATGATTTTTTCTTTAATTTTGTCTGACAGTCAAGGGGTTAATGGACAAAAATAGTTGCTTTTGTATTTGTTGCTACATTCTCAAATCCTTCACAGTATTTGATATGACTGATCAAGAGCAATGAAATGAAGATTGTGCGTTTGTATTAAGTAGCCTTTGAGTTAATCGTTGTTATCGTTTTATCATTTTGTCCTACATTTACCATAAATACCTTATAATAATGATAATAATGGGAATTTATAGAGCGCTCTTTCTCACATGAGCTCAGTGCGCTTTACATTGATAACAAGAACATTAAAGGCAAACACATAAATCATTAGAAAGTATAATGAACACGATGCTTGCACGCAACGTTCTCTTAATTATTCCTCACACACACACTCATTCACACACACACATGCATGCATGCACGCAGACACACACACACACACACACACACATGCACGCACACACACACACATACATGCACGCACACTCACAATTATACAAGAGTAAAATAGTTACAATATGAAAATTCTAAGAAGAAATATATAGACCACATTCACCATCTCAATCAAGCTTAGATACAATACTGGAAATAAAATCATGCTGCCATCGACATACCAGTTACATGACTAATTGCAACAGACAAATTTTGCAAAAACAAAGATACCCTTCTACCTCCTTTACAAGCGTTTAAAGATTACAATGCCTTTTTGCAATTTCATAACGTTTGGCTTTCAAGGTTGGTGCTATTGAATGTGCAGAAAAGAACAAAAGTCAGAAATCGCAGCCACACAGCAGCATTCAGTTCAACTGTGAATGTTGCAACATGCGCCCTTGTGCCGGAAATGTGTGCCAATGGTGCAGCAACGCCAACTTTAACCCTGGCTGCCCCCAATGCAACTGCAACACCGCCTGCAACACTGCCTGCAACTGCACCTGCAGCATGGCTTGCGCTGTAACAACTGCAGCCTCTCCTGCAGCTGCTGCGCTTCTGGCGCTTGCTGCAAAGAGCAGAGCATGGACTGTTGCTGCGCGAGGCATTGTCCTTCCAGGAATGGTGCCTGTTGCTTGTGTCCAAAGGTGCTGGTGGTGCTTGACCTCGTTGTTATCTCTAACAGGAATTTGGGGGTTGATGAAGGATTTGACCCGATCATTTTCAGTTGCTTTCACAACTGTTTCTTTCTTTCGAAAGAAAAGATAACCTCGTTGCCCAGTTCTTCTCAAATGTTCATTTTTGTTCTTGTGGGTTTCTAAAAAGAAGTTAATAACAATGTTAAGCTCTTCTCAGGTGTTAGTTTCTTTTCACAGCAGAAGTTGATTTCAATAATGAATTATTCTCATATGTTCGCTTCTGTTCTTTTTTATAATGTATTTGCACTGACAGAATGTTCTCAAGTTATAGTCACTTTTGTTGTCATTTTTAAAGAAGCTAACTAACATTGGCTCATTTTCAGTTATCCACACCTACTTTCTGATTCTAATTACATGTTTAACTGTATCTCATCAGTTGATGTGTGATGTATGTGTTTCATATGTGTTGTACATGTGTGTGCATATGTTTGTTAGTGTGTGTGGGTGTGCATGTGTAGGTTTGTGCGGTCAGATATGTGCGTGTGCATGTGTGGGTTTGTGAGGTCAGATGTGCATGTATGTGAGATTTTCTCTTGGTTCCATATTCCTTCCTAAAGTTGTTACAGAGCTACTAACCTCAAATTTTAGCTCTTGATCCTTTACCGCACCGATCCAGAGGAGTTAGAAGCCGTGTGGAGCGCATTGCCCGAATAATGCTTGTGTACTAGTTGATATGTCTGTACCGCACACAGGATGGCGAGAAATCTACAACGATGAATGGCGAGATAACCGCAGCTTTGACGGGGGTGGATGGGACCAGTGCTTTGATGACTGTGACCAGGGGCTGTGCTCAGAATGCATGGCTTACCAGAAAACCACGAGGCGTCCCTGCCTAGGCCAGGGTTCTTTCCACAGGGATCGCTGCGTCTCCCCGTGCCGCTGCTGCGACAGGGTGACTGACCATGTGCGCGCCAGTCTGTGTGCTTAGGCCTGTGTGTTTGTGGCTTTGGCGTTCTGCTTGCCAGTTTCTTCCATCGTTGTTAGCTGAGTTTGTGGTGTCTTGGGACCAGTGCTGCTTGAAAGAAAAAAAGAGAAAAATTAAGAGATGTCACAATCTCAGTCAGTTTATAAGTACACACACTGGCACTTTGATGTGCAGCAAATTCCTTGTGCTTGCGAAATTCTGTACGGAAATCTAGCTGCTAGTTTTGTGTGTTCAGTGAGGTTGTTTTTGTTGTAGTTATATTTATACAGTGGAACCTCCCTTATAAGACCTTCAAAAATCATCCAAAATGAGGTCTTATACGGGAGAGGTCTTAAGAGGGAGGTAATTTTAACACCTACAAAGAAGGGCAATGTCTCAGAGAAGTAGGTCTTATGTGGGAGGGAGTCTTATAAGGGAGGTTCCACTGTAGTTGTTCTCCCAAGAGTTTATGCCTGTTATCAAGCTTAATTTGTCTGTACTGGTATTTGTTTCGTTGTTGCTGCATGAAATGCTGATCAGTTGATTGCTATTTAAACTGTATGCATGCTTTTGTTGCATGTCTTCCATTGCATGTTGTAAAGAATACGATCTTGGCCTAGACTACGCCTCAGACGAGTATCTTAATGATACAGACAAGGTGATATTGAAAGTCTGAATGCATGTTGTATGCCTCATAATTGTTGCTGTATCGAATACTTAGCGATATCTCTTAATTGTAAATGTCAGATAAACTATTGCGCTATGTGTCTTATATTATAATGCAGTTGAAACAGGCATTATTTGGTAGATTTTGTTGAATTTTGCTTTAGCTCAAAATTAACATTTGTACCCTCAGTAACATGGGTTGTTTTGTAGAGGAAATTGACTTACTTAACTCCTGTAAACAAATCACCATTATGCTTTATGTTATGAAATAACAAGTATTGGCCCATAGGGAGCTTTCTGTTCCTTTGTACTTGTTGAACAATGCCGTTTGTTTTTATTCCCATGACTTTCACTCACAGATTTACAGCCCTAAACAAGTCAAGGAGTTTATTTTTTAGCACTCACTGTCACAAACAAAAAGTTTGAAACAGAGAAAAAGCATTGCTCTATAGAACTTTATTGCTTGAAATAATTATCTTAACTATCTAAGTAATCAAACATAAAACCATTTTAGAAAATGTTTAAAATTTAAGTTTCTTCTTGATCATAGTCGAAATCACCACTCGATCTGTGGCATTATATCGACAGCTTAGAGTTGATGTCCACCCCACCCCCATCCTCCCCAATCCACCACCCCTCTCTCACCTGCATGCATCATGTTTATGCTGTATGTTTATATAACAGTACTCTGTTAAACAACTTTTATTCATGAAAACAGTGTGTGTGTGTGATGTTGGTTTATCAGATGGATCACAGGTCTTCCCGTTGCCAACAAATTCACCTGCCCTTGCCAGAGGATGAAGGTAACAGTGATATGTATTGTTAGTTGGATAATTAGTTTGGGGGATTGTTTGTGTGTGTGTGTTTAAGTGCACGCACCTGTGTGTGTTAGGTTTCCATATCAGGTAAAACCTGCAAGAAAATTTCTTTTTTATCTTTTTTAAAGCTTTTGTTTGTGTAAATTGGCTTTTTCTTCTCCAAGGAATTGTGAGCAAAAATGATAATACTCGCAGTAAACAAATTTTAGTTAAGGTGAATGTTTTTTATGCCCAGTAATTGGAAATTGTGTGAATTCATCAACATGAAAAGGTTTGAGACACATCTGCTCTTTTGATGTGAGGGGTTGAGATTATTTTTAATAACGCTATTGTACCAAGTGATTAATTTTCAGTTTTATTTGTGTACGTATGTGCGTGTCTGTTTCAGATGACATGATTTACATATCACGCCGTCGGCCTCGATCGGCCAGTACCATTTACCGCTCAAGGTTCGCTCGCTCTCCAACTCGCTCTCCAGAGCCCCGTAGCTATCATGTAAGTACACGTGCTTGTACAACTGGTGACAATGCGCTGGGGACTGCTGTAGTGAACGCGTAGATGTCAATCATTTTCATGTATCATGTAATAAATGTTCAACATTTATTTGACTTTTCATTTTCTTAAAATCATCCTTGCTTTGAAATTTGAAATAAATGTGACACAAGGAAAATATTTTTGACTATATTATAGTCATGAAGGATGCAAGAGATACACACTTAAAAGAAACAGATTTCAAAATGTAGGTGGGGAGTGGCGGTGTTCTTTATAATGGCATAAATGCTATAGCTATCCAAGCAATTAACATGGATTTTTTTTAATTAACTGGTGGTCTACAGTTTAGCTAACTGGATAAAGTACAATTTAAGCTTTAAACGCAACAATGAAGACAATCTTCAGTGATCAATAAAAATAAAAAGACATGTCATTTTATGTTTAATTTTGGCTAAGTCCTTTTGAATTGGAAGGAAGGAAGAAAGAAGGAATGGATGAATGGATGGAAGGGAGAAAGGAAAAGGAAGTCAAAGATGGAGGGACAGGATGGTTTGAGATGGCATGATTGAACGGAGTTACTATCAAATGATTTGTTTTTTGACAATATTTTTGAAGCCTTACATCATTATTAAAAACTTGTGCAGTCTCCTGAACGCGTTCGATTCATCCCTTAGTACAGGCGATCCTGCTATTCCATGGACCGCTGAACAAAGAGGTGTTAAATGTTTATTTTCTTGTGATTTGGCTGTAGTCTCTGATGTTTTGCAACTGTGTGTCTGTGTGTGTGTGTGTAGATGTTTCCTAGCATCTGTTTGAATGTGTAGGTGATGGCACGCACTTTTAAACAATATTTAAACAATTATGTATAGAACCAACTGACAAGACTGTTAGCATCACCTCTTATAAATAAATTAACTTTTGAGCTAATAATTTTATTGTCTATTAATATTCCAAGAAAAAGACCTGATGCTTAGAAAGAAAAGAAAAATATATATACAGAACACAAACATGTATGCAAAATTAATAAAGGGAAAACATACATCTGCTTGCATATGGATATACACATGCACGCTCACATGCGCGCACGCGCACACACACACACATGCATACACACACACACACTGTATCACATACACATGTTTTTATACAGTTGTTATGAAAACTTGCGTAGAATAAGAAATGATAATAACATTCATTGAATGCTTATTACCAAGAATTATGCAAAACCATAGTTTATCCTACAATGAATAAAAACGTGTTAGATATACTATGGATTTTTTGTGTGTGCAATGCTTATACTGAATCATTGTTCTTTGTTATTTATTTCAACAGAAACCTTCCATGAAACTTTGTCTCTCTATTGCCTCAAAGACTTGAAGTGAGGAAAAGTACAACCAAGACTTGGAGCTGTAGGAAACAGGGACATGGTGTGTCGTAAACTCAAAACCTTCTGTTCTTTTTAAAATCAGTCTGCTGGAGTACTTAACTTGTGAAGTGGAAAATAAAACAGGGTTTTTTTATTCATTCAGAGAAGTGCATAATTTTTTTGTAGTTAAAAAATATATTATTTATTATAGAAAGAAAGCAAACTATGTTACTATTGATTGGTGATTGCCTTTGCAAAGCTTTTTTTTGTTTTTGTTCATATACAAATGTAAGTTTCTCTGTTTCAAAAATTCAAAAAACAACAACAAACAACCTCCCCCCTAGGAATTGGGAAGAATGTCATCCATTGAACAAACATGTTATGTTTTTTTGGTGGGGGGGGTTCAGTCTATTTGACAGATATTTTGACCAGACAGATTAATGCAAACACACAAAAGTAGACTCAAAAGTTTCATTTAAAAAATCCTGTTTCAGGGGTTTATGGAAGTTATTATGTTAAAACGCCTGACGCAATTATTTTTATACTAGTTTGTTTTGTTTTGTTTTGACTTCTCTAGACATTTTATCACACAGCCGTATATAATCTAGTTTCAGGTAAAGCTAGGTGTTGATTAATGATAGCAGAATGTGAATTTGTGTTAATTTAATTGACAGAAAAAGTTCTTGATAAATTATTTGTTTGAAGCTTGATTTTAGCAGCAATAATCACCTCACAAAAACACTACAGCAAAAATTGTATAAAGTAAAATATGTGTTTGGTTGGAAATGATTTTTTTGTTGAAATGTTCATGTGCTTGTAAAGTGAAATACTCTGTGAAATTTATGTCTGCCAAAAAATGTCTATCAGTCATCTGTACAGATGACAAAGTCTTTTACCAATGTTTCAGTTCACGGAAAAATATTTGCAGTTTGGAGGCTCAAAAAGGAACTATATGCCATTTTGCTAAATGATCTTGACAGCTTATGAATATGTAATCAAATTCATTGATCACAGCTCTAAGGAAAGTCAATCAATGAAGCAGTGATTACTGAATAATCTGTAGGTATCTTTTATGAAGGCATTTTTTCTGTGTGTCTGTGATAAACTCTTGAATTGAAGACTCGGATGGAGTTTCTTGACAAGCTCCTGTTTTTGTTTGTGGCACAAGCCACGGGCACAAACTCACTTTGTCTGTCGGTCGGTCCAAAATTGTCGCACATATTGTTAAAGAGAAAAAAATACTTGGGCATAAAGTAACATTTCAGTTGTCATATCTACAGTCCTTAGGTAATGAAAGAATTGTATACTGAACAGAGCACATGAATCTTCATTTTAAAGCGTACAAAATAATAAACATACGTAATACAGACACTGCAACAGACACGACGAGTATGCAGTGCTTCTTTCGATGAGTATAAGTAGGGTAAATAGTTTTAAATGTTTTTAAAGATATAAAAAGTTACGAAATGGTGCAGAGATAACATTCTGGTTTACAGATTAAAATTATTAAAAAGCCAGGGGAGACGACTCAGTGTATGTAATGATTGGAGTGGTAAAAATAGACCGCTGCCACAAACGATTGCGAATCCGTGCTTGTTTTGTTGATCATTTTCTGTGGTGGCATTTGCTTTGATGACTCTACAGTATTACAGAACACTTTCACTGTGCTATTTTTTTATATTTATATCTAAGCAATGAAGCTGTTCTGTATTTTTGTTAGTTTATCTTCTTTTGTTTGGTGTGTGACCAAACATAGTTTACATCCGTGGTGCATTTACTGGGTTTGAACATTAGTACTCTTGCAGTGGCTCTTACGTTTGTGTGTATGAATGTCATTTGAACATATTTATTTATTTAGTTTTTTTGTCAAGAAAGCTACATAAGAGTTTGAGGTGCTTTTTTGTATCGTTGTGTATGCAGTTTTGTTTGGTGTGTACATCCTTTACTTTTGACATGATGGAATGACTTTGCATTTGATACGGGCATTTGATTTGACAGCATAATTACATCTGCGCATTTTCACCCATCTATGTAAAAACATATAGAATAGTTTTTTTTGGTTTGCTTTGTGTATATGTTTTTAAATATTTTCAAAATACTATCACTCAAAGAAGAGTTGAAATAAAATCATCAGAAGCAAGCACAAAACTAGAATTTTTTTATTTTATAATGTTTTAAAACATGTGTTAGCAGGTCTTCCTCATTGATATTATGTACAGCAAAAAAAGTTCGCAATCTATGCTGCAAAACTGTGCCTTTATATACGGAACTAGTAATAAACAATTTCCCTCTTTTTAGCCCAAAACAAAAAGTCGCAAGTAGTGTCTGTGTGTTACTGCAGTTTTCACTCACCATAGTATTTCATTCTTGTCTGATACATTTCTAAATTTTCAGTGTACCAGTTTATTAAAGTGGAATATGAACATCATCAATATTTTACACAAAATTAATTTGACGGTAATACGTATCTGCTTGTGCTGTTCTGTTTATTCAACAGTGGAATTTTTTTTTAACGTAGCTCACATACAAAACGATATCGTTGTATGTCTATAGGAGTCATACAGATTGGTAATTCATTCAGTTTCTAATTTATGTTTACAGTAAATACTATTCTTATCACACTCGCAAACCTGCCATGGAAATTATTAAATTGGGGGAAAAAACAAGAACTGTGATGTGTGATACTTTGTATGTTTGTGCGTGTTAGTATGTGTTTGGTATTTATTTTTGGTATTTGGTATATTCTAGTCAGATCACAGAGACTTATCTCTGTGAAATTCGAGCTGCTCTCTCCCGGAGAGCGCGTCGCCGCAAGTGCAGTGCCTACCCAATTTTTTCGTGGGGGGCACAGGGTGAGGAGGGGGTGTGGGCACACTTGGAAAACCTAGCTATCAATTTGGCCATACCAGGCAGCGGGATTTCTCCCTGCTCTTACCGACTTTCAACTGCCGTGGGATTTTTACGTGCATAAGGTGCACGGGTCAGACTAGCTGTAAGTCCCCATCCAAAGGACTGGACGTTCAGTTCGATTTTCCTGTCAAACTAAAAAGAAGGCGAGGCCAGGATTCGAACCCGGGTCACTCACGTTGCAGTCACGCATTACATTTGGCAGGCCAACGTCTTAACCACTCTGCAACCTTTCTCCACATGTGCATGCTCGTGTGTGTGCAAACATAATAATGCACACGTTCTCATTCTCAGCCAAGGGACACTAAGAACAGCTGGCATTGGGGAAGGTCCCCAAAGGCCAACTACCCTTTGGCTGCAGCACTAAGAGAAACCATGCCTAGGGGACATCCCCACTCTTATAAGCCAAAAGGACTTTATACAGCTGGTATTAGGGAAGGTCCCCAAAGGCCAACTAACCCTTTGGCTGCAGCACTAAGAGAAACCTTGCTCAGGGGACATCCCCACTAAGCCAAAAGGACTTTATACAGCTGGTATTAGGGAAGGTCCCCAAAGGCCAACTAACCCTTTGGCTGCAGCACTAAGAGAAGTCTTGCCCAGGGGACATCCCCACTCTTTCAGCCAAAAGGACTTTATACAGCTGGCATTGGGGAAGGTCCCCAAAGGTCAACTAATCCCCATCGGCTGCAGCACTAAGAGAAGCCTTGCCCAGTGGACATCCCCACTCTTTCAGCCAAAAGGACTTTATACAGCTGGCATTAGGGAAGGTCCCCAAAGGCATAGAGATAAACACATCTCATCAAACACAGACGCACTTTCTGACGTTTACTCTCATATGCATACACTCTATCACACAGACATACAAACACTCTCTCACTGAGCACAATCTCCTGTAAACACATATACACCAAAGACAAAAACACATGCAAGCACTCACACACACAGAGAAAATGGACTACACTGCTGCCGTTGGGTCCTACAGGATCTGACACGTCTATTATTGCCTCCCTTTGCTTCTCCCTAATATGAACAATCACTGGAGAAACTACTAGGAAAACGCAAAGAACAATAACTCTGGAGGTGGCGTTTCATCCCATACAGTCTGGAACCCGAATCTTAGTTTTGATAAGGGTTTTTTAAATGTGTTAATTTTTGTGCAAGCTTAATGTGTGCAGGAAGAGTATTCCAAAACTTTATTACTCTGGGTAGAAAAGGTTGTGGTTTTTTTCTATTATTTTCGCTATACTAACTGGGTTAGTGTTTTTAATTCTTTGTTGCGTTCGACTTCTTGAATTAGTTGTTGACTGGAATAAAGATTCGTTAGTATTGTTATCACTGTGATTTTTTTTTATGTGTTTATCAAATCCCCGCAAATTCTTCCACAGTATATTTCAGAGATGATAATTTCATTTCCTTGAGTCTGTCTTCACAGTCGAGATGACTGATGTGGTCAACTAATTTCGTGGCTCGACTTTGGACATTTTCTAATTAGGGCTGTTGACTGTCGTTTAAAAAATGGATTCCACGATTATAAATGCATGGGGTCTGACTAAACTTTTGTATGTACTTGTTTTATGACTACATTATTATCTAATCCAATAAAAAAAATTCTTATTATTAAGCCCAGCATTTTGTTTGTCTTTATTAACGAGGGGTGAATATGCCAGAACTGCCTATCTGTGTTCTTTATTCCTTTTGAGATAGACCGTTCTGGCAGGCACCCCTCGTTGATAGCAGTTTTTATATGATTATCAAACGTTAGATTGGAATCGAAGATGACACCAAGATCCTTTTCCTTCTTGCACGTTTTTAAAATATTATTATTACAGGCGGTTACATTTAAAAAAAAAAGAGATTATTATCTGGATAACAGCGGTAATATTTTTTCTCTTTCTGGTGTTTTCCTGTGGTCAATGCCTGACTACTTCTTCTTCTTCTTCGTCGATCGTTCAGTTTCCTGTCATTACTGATGAGCGCAGATGCGTCATGCTGCCGTTATGCGCCTAACTAAGAAATAGTTAGGCCCAGCGTGTCTGTCTTCGGCTGGAGAAAATCTTTGTAATTTCCAGAACAAAAGGCAGGAGAATTGACCAATATATATAAGGCAGAAAGATAGCAAATGACAGTAACTTCAGTAAGCAAAGGGAAAAGCAGAGTCAAAGAGGGTGACAGATTAGAAGAAGTAACAGGCACAGGACTTCCATGAAATGATGAAATTCTGCTTCACTTCCTCCGGTCTGGAACAGACACATATATAGAACATTAGTAGGGGAAGACGGGGTAAAAAGTGCATGGGCGGGTAAGAAGCCCATCCCAATTATCTCATGAAATAAAGAAAATTTCAGTCAAATTTGCCCATGAGACGAATGCTAGACATTAACGCTCGTCTCATGGGCAAAATGAGACTGACATTTGCTTCATTTCATGAGGTAATTGGGGTGGGCTTCTTACCCGCCCATGCGCTTTTTACCCCGTCTTCCCCTAGATATAAATATGGTGGGAACGATCCTGAAGGCAATGCCCGGAGGCAGTGCAACACCAGTAAAGGCTTGAAATTTTTAACAACACAGATTGGGCAATAACTGACATGTTTAAAAGAACTTCCAGGTGGTGGGGAAACTGTTTGTACAAAAGACCCCCGGTATCCCCACGGGGGATGTCAATGTCTGACAATATTAACTCCCTTTTGAAGTTAGCGTGTCTCCATATACCCGACTTTCCTTTTATTGCCTGCGTGCAAATAGCCTTCAGCTCTTATTCTATGCTCCTTTGTATGACAGGGGATCATAGCGGATATTATCATTTTCATTATTCCCTGGCCTCTGAAGAAAAGAAAAAGTTGGTGTCGGCTACTATGAAGTCCAAAAAGTCTTAGTGGCTATCGACAGGTTCTTTCATTGTCATGGTGACCTCTGTTGTAGGCTATGACTGATCCTCTTACTGTCCGCTCCAGCGTTTGGTCTAATGACTCTGTGTGTGTGTGTGTGTGTGTGTGTGTGTGTGTGTGTGTGAGTTGTTGTTGTTGTTGGGTGGGTGTGGGTAAGCTGATTTGTCGGTGTGTGGGCCAACACACACACGCACAGAGTTTTTGCTTCTATCCAACAATATTAACACTACTTCTATTGTCAGAAAACTTTGTACGCAACACACAGAAAATCGTTTTCATTTGAACAGCTTTCTAAAAACAAACAAAACACCTAATTGCATTCATGGGCATTTTTCCAGCAATATTTTTGTTGAAAATTAAATTTAGCCCACTGAAGGAGACACCACTAACAACGAGAACATTAACACGATCATTAAGCAAACTATATATGAATAACCCTTATTACGCTTATCTTTTTTGTGTGTGAAATACAACACGCGGTGGAATTTTATAAGAATTAAAGGACGTTTTAAAGCCTTAAAGGAGAGAGAGAGAGAGAGATAACTTTGAAAACTTAAAACTTTATTTTCCAAGGATATAGATTTTAGGCAACACTTATTCTTCCACTAATCTGTCCGAGAGAGAGAGAGAGAGAGAGAGAGAGAGAGAGAGAGAGAGAGAGAGAGAGAGAGAGAGAGAGAGAGAGAGAGAGAGAGAGAGAGGGTGTCTCTTTAAGGCACGTGGACTAAACTTGACATTAGTCTGTGGCATGGGCCAATATTAAAGTGAGAGTTGTACAACCAATAAGTTATTTTGTATAGCAATGGGAAATCATGGTACAGCTTAGTGTTTTGTGGAAGACTATGACTCTGAAAACTAGGGGTGGTTGGGGGGGGGGGGGGGGCTTTTGCTCTGGCTTTTAATGAAGCTAAAGAGTGTGTAGAGTGGCACAGAGGTAACGCGTTCGCTTCGTGCACAATAAACCTGAGTTCGAAACTGGGTACAGGGGATTTTTCCTCTCACTCTGCACTAGGCCTTACGTACAGTCTGAACGTGGAGTCTTTCGGATGAGACGATAAACCGAGGTCCCGTGTGCCCATGCACTTAGCACACGTTAAACCCAGTGGCAACGAAAAAGTTGTCATTTGGTCAGAATTTACCCCCACCCCCTTTCCTTCCTCATCAGTCACATAAAAAGTCGCATGCCAAAAAAAAAGGTGGTGCGCCTTTGACTGCGACGCCCTCTCCAGAATTTCAGAGACGCCTCTGCAACTATGCAAACAAACAAAAATACCTAAGGATCGGTTGGCTTTTGGGGGACCTTCCCAACGTCAGCTGTTCTCGAATCCTTTTGGATCCGGGGCAAGTTGTCTTCACTGTGAACAAATTTTAAATCAGACGTCCAGAATAGGAACTTCTCCCTCTGTTATCTGGCAGTCATAGTCGGAAACGACAAGAAATACAGACTAACCAAACCCTGGCTGGAGAGTAGAGACTTGTTCCATTCAAATAAATGGCTCGTGCGTGTCGCCAGACCTCAATGGCGTTCGTGCGTCTTAACCAAAACACAATCCATCATTTGTCAGTCCAGTGGGGCGTCTAAGTTGACAGTTCGATCCTACGGGGCCGCAGAGAACTATAAAAACGGCAGACGTATTGAGCGGCGTAATCGATTTCTCATTTTCTGTCGTCTGTTTCTTGGGCCGTCTGCTTCCCAAGGTAGGCTACTACTTCTCTCCCTTGTTCATTGAGTGAATAGCGCGTGTGGTTGGGGTCCGATTAGGCATTAATGCTCTTTTTGTTTAACTCGCATGTGCTGTGCATATCCAATTTTATGATATTCTGGACAGGGTAATGCAAGGTAAGACAAGACAGTTATTGTAATTTGTTCAAAACCAAACCATAAACTTACAGACCATCAGTCCATGCAGTTTGACCTTTCATTTTTGTTTTAAAAAATTGTCACAAGCGAATATGAATATGAATATTGCTCAGTACGCTGGGAAATATGGTTTGTTTTAAACGTTAACAACCCCCTATTTAATATTTCCTTTTAAAAAATGTCTTTTTATGAGCATTATCCCTTTAAGCTTAGGCCTACATAATTATCGTCCAAATATGTTGAAAAATCAAGGTTTATTTAAACACCAATAATCAATGGACGAGACAACTTTTCCTTTTTTCTAAAACGATGTCACATGTGTTACTTACACCTGTACAAGTATTGCTCCAGGAGTTGGAAAATCTGGGTTTGTTTTAAACGCTTGCACCTCCTTGTTTACCTTGCCATTTGTAAAAAAAAAAAAAACAACATTTTTTTTAATGGTGCCTCATGTCGAGTTTACTCGTTTACAAATATTAGTCAATAAACATTAAAATTGGATTTGTTTTAAACATTAGGCCTAATTATCCCAGGTGGTTAATTGATTTGTTTTTGTAAAACAATGTCACGTCACATTCATTTTACATCTAATTATTTTTCCATGTTAGCATTTTTTTTCCCGTGGTCGCTAGAACACATTTGACAAATTCTGCTGCATTCAACCTGTTCTTTTTTGTAGTGACACGTCACGATCCTTGCAAGTATTGCTGAATTGATTTGAAAAACAAACAAACGTGGGTATGTTTTATACATGAACAGTTCTTAGTTTATTTTTCCTTATTGCAAAATGGTTTCAAGAAATGAGCCCCTTTGTCACGTTGCGCAATAAGCTGAAAAGGCTTGGCTTGTTTTAAACATCATAATCCCTGCTTTACATTTTCTTTGGGAAAATAGTGTCGCATCACAAAATTTGCTCAATAAGCTGGAACATCTGAGTCTGTTTTCAACGTTAATAATTCCTGGTTTAATAGTAAATACACACTTTTTGAAAAATTATCCCAGGTAAAGCGCGTTGCACGTTTAATACTGTTTAAAATTATGGTTCAATAACTTGGACACTGTGGGGTTGTTTTGGAACCGGACATTCCCAGGTTTAGATTTTTTTGGTAAAGTGGTGTAATGCTTCAGAAAGCATTACCCCTTCACAAGTATTTTGCGAATTAAATGGGAAGATTTGACGTTGTTTCAAACGTTAATAACCCCAGGATAAGCCTTTCCCTTTTTGCAAAATGTGTCATGTCAATGGACCGTTAGGCCTACTCCAGTACAAATTTATATTTGCTCAATAAGTTAGATAATTGGATGTGGATTTACACGTTGATAGCACCTCTTTTGTTTTCCTTTATGTATATTTGTTTATTGTTTATTTTTGTAAAATGGTGTGAAGTCACGAGTGTCATCCCATTACAACATTATACCAAAGATATTCTAAAAGGGTAAGATGGACTACTTAAAGAGCTCGGCGAACCGGGCTGATAGAGTTATCGTTAGTGGCGACAGTACATTTTCACAGTGGAGGCTATCCAAAAACTCAGACTGGAACTTGAACGGAGAATTCAACTGGCCTATCGACGTGCAAAATGTGTCCTGTTTAAAAGGGACATAACCAGTGTTTCTGTCCTCACTACTCATATAGGGAAAAGAGACCGGATGCTTATCTTCCCCTAGAATATCTTTGATTATACCATAATTAATTATTTTGCAGATTGCTTTGAAGACGGACAGTGTTGCTTTGTTGTTGTTGTTGCTGTTTTGGTATATGGCAATGGCAATTTTGTTTCTCTTTCTGATTCGGTCTCTGCCAGTAGGCCTATGTCTATAACTACAAGTACGGTTCTCTGCTTTAAAAAAAAACCAAGGCCACACACACACACACACACACACACACACACACACACAAATATGTATGTCACTGTGTCACAGTGTGTTGACAATGGCAATTTTGCCGAAAATCCCTGTTGTTTTGTGGTGTCTTGTGTTAATAAAAGAAAGTCACACAAATATGTATGTCAATGTGTCACAGTGTGTTGACAATGGCAATTTTGCCGAAAATCCCTGTTGTTTTGTGGTGTCTTGTGTTAATAAAAGAAAGTCACACAAATATGTATGTCAATGTGTCACAGTGTGTTGACAATGGCAATTTTGCCGAAAATCCCTGTTGTTTTGTGGTGTCTTGTGTTAATAAAAGAAAGTCACACAAATATGTATGTCAATGTGTCACAGTGTGTTGACAATGGCAATTTTGCCGAAAATCCCTGTTGTTTTGTTGTGTCTTGTGTCAATAAAAGAAAGTCACTTTACACTTGTTCTGTACTTGTCCCTAGGTTGTCTAATCATGGATACTACATTAAGAGCATCCATGGTCTGATCCAATGACGTTGCAATCTGTGGTTGTTTTGTTGTTGTTGTGGGTTGTTTTTTGGGTGGGTTTTTTTTGATCATACAGGGATTTAGCTAATAGTTCCTATTACAAGTGACGTTGATATTCTGTATTCACTTTCATTATTCCCACAGTTTCACTTGTACTAGAACATCGTATCCTGTCAATTCCTACCGCCCCCCCACCCCTGCTATGCCCTATTATCAAAGATATTCTAAAAGGGTAAGATGGATTACTTAAAAGCTCGGCGAACCGGGCTGATAGAGTTATCGTTAGTGGGGACGCGTACACTATTCACAGTGGAGGCTATCCAAAAACTCGGACTGGAACTTGAACGGAGAATTCAACTGGCCTATCGACGTGTAAAATGTGTCACGTTTCAAAGGGACATAACCAGTGTTTCTGTCCTCACTACTCATATAGGGAAAAGAGACCGCATGCTTATCTTCCCCTGTACAGTCTTTGCTATTATTACATGCCGGTTCATCAGCACACTAACCTGGGTCTTACCTATAAAATGCCAGACATATGGAGAGTTCCATATTCCATGTCTGAAAAAGCCAAGAGAGTACGTCTTGACGGTTGTTGCACGACGGGTGACACGGCATCATTATGTAGCCCATCTCCACTCCATATGTGCCCTCTCTCTCTCTCTCTCTCTCTCTCTCTCTCTCTCTCTCTCTCTCTCTCTCTCTCTCTCTCTCTCTCTCTCTCTCTCTCTCTCTCTCTCTCTCTCTCTCTCTCTCTCTCTCTCTGTGTTTAATGTCCCAATTTGATTCTCTGTCAATTATTTCATGTGCCAATTTTTGTTTCATTTTCTGGACTTGATTGTTTTTATGTGAATTTTTCATTGCCTGATGCATGGTGTGAGTGTGTGAGTGAGAGGGCCAGGTGCAAAGAAGCTATCCTTTTTACCCTCAATAAAACATTCGTATTCTCTCTCTCTCTCTCTCTCTCTCTCTCTCTCTCTCTCTCTCTCTCTCTCTCTCTCTCTCTCTCTCTCTCTCTCTCTCTCTCTCTCTCTCTCTCTCTCTCTCTCTCTCTCTCTCTCTCTCTCTCTCTCTCTCTCTCTCAACCAGAAGACCAACAGTCTGACCGGACACAAAACGACTGATAATGGATATACAAATATAGAACAGCCTGACGGGAAACAAAGACAAAGGCAGACAGACAGACAACAACAACAACAACAACAACAAAAGGGGGGGGGGGGGGGGGACAGCGCAAAATGTTACAATTATAACAAACTGCGCTTGGCGCCCCGGGCACCTCGCGCAAAATGTTACATTTGTAACCAAATTGAAACATTTCGCCACAGGCTTTCCGCGCAAAATGTTATAGCGCTGCAAAATGTTGCAATTGCAACGATTTTGCCGCAGGACTTTCCGCGCAAAATGTTACAAGGCGTCAAAATGTTAGAAATGTAACATTTTGCCGCGTTGTAACATTTTGCGCTGCCACAGGAGGGATGGACGAATCGGGGGGGGGGGGGGGGGGGGGGAGACTGACAAACTGATAGAGAGAAATGTAGACAGGCAGACAACTGGACAGACAGGGGACAATCAAATGGCAGATCTACGTAAGCTGAGCATATTATAAGTATATCAAGCTCTTATTAAAAATAAAATGGGTCCTCGAATTGCACCAGAGGTTATTTCCCTTGGCTAATTATTGCTTCACGTCAAGAAAAGTGGCAGTGTGGATTGTCACATAATGATACCTGCATTGCAAAAATGTCATAGTCTTGCTCGCCATTTTTGGCTCACTCGTGTTAACACGGAGCGAGTCTATAGTATGATAGTTCAGTTCGGTTGTGTGTGTGTGTGTGTGCGTGTGCGTGCGTGTGCGTGCGTGTGCGTGCGTGCGTGCGTGCGTGCGTGTGCGTGCGTGTGTGTGTGTGTGTGTGCGTGTGCGTGCGTGCGTGCGTGCGTGTGTGTGCGCGCGCGCGCGCGCGCGTGTGTGTGTGTGTGTGTGTGTGTGTGTGTTGCGTCCATGGTCTAATCTCCAAACTTTAACGTTAGCATTTTCTCGGGAAATAGAAGGCATACATTGTTCAAACTTTGCATACACAAATATGTTTATGCAAGCTTTCAGACAATAATGATTTGAATAATTAAATACTTAAAACAACACTGTAAACAGATAACAAACAGATAACATTTCAGATTAGTGGGTTAGAGAGTATTCAGCAGGCAAAATGAGTTAAGAAACTCATCAACACTGAAAGCCTCGATAGCTCATTGGTAGAATGTCTGTCTGTCATGCCAATGGTTCCAGGTTCGATTCTCGGCACGGCCACTTTTTATTTTTTTTAAATATTTTTTAGTTG
>CM065689.1:24838799-24843799 GCA_017654935.2 Phymorhynchus buccinoides | reverse complement strand
TTACCCCGTCTTCCCCTATCTATTTAATCTACTAAATTCGGGCAGTGGGTGGATGCCTCGTGCCTCCAAACGGGGAGCTGGATGACCTCGCCCCCTCCAAGTCTCTCCCCGTGGGGATACCGGTTTGCATTTGCAAAAATAGTTTCCCCACGACTTCTGGAAGTTCTGTGCTTGAACTTCCTCTAAAACCACTCTCTTTGACTCTGCCTTTTCCCCCTTTGCTTTCTATCAACTTCTAATTTGACTTATTGGCCCATTCCCCTGAAAAAAAAAAAAGATCTTCCAAATAATGTTTCTCCTTTGAGCTCCTCCGAAATCTGAATGTGCCGGCTGTACGCAGCGGGGAGACCAGTGAAAACTGAAAACCAGACACGTACGTACCTGTACCCATTATGGCCATATGGCCTGGGAACGCAGAAGAAAAAGAAGAAGAATCATCTAAATCATTTCAAATTTCGAGGATGTTTAATCCAATTATTTGTGTACTCAAAATCTCAACTTTCATTGCATTTGCACCATCACTTTTAAAACGAAAACTAAGCAAACACACACACACACACACACACATACAAAAAAAAGTACGCTCCTTGTGTTTTTATTATTTTCCATTTTGGGGTTATGTTATAACACCACCACCACCACCACCCAAAAAAATGTAGAATGGCCGTGTTTTTATTATTTTCAATTTTTGGGGTTGTGTTATTTGTTGATTTGTTGCTTCGAAACTAATCAGTTGAATGCATTGAAATTGTAGATTCTAGTGTACAAATAATCGAATTAATGACGTGTAAAATGTGAAATGCTTTTGGTTGAGCCGTTTTTCTTTTTAGCTCTTGTGACAAAGTAGTCCTTAACTTTTGTTGACGTCTGTGCATTTTCATATTAGAGGGTCTTTGGGTATTTAAAGTAAAGGGGTGAAATGAGGGAGGGGGTGAGAGGTAGAGGACGGAGTGGGGGTTGCGTGCAACACTGACACAAGGCCGGGCTTGAAGTAGTGTCATAAAACAATGCAAAGTGCAGATACGCATGCAGGCACATACACACACACGAGCGCGCATACACGTATTTTTTGGTCTTAAATCACGTACAGTGTAATATATTAAATGAAACACACACACACACACACGCGCGCACACGCACACGCACACACACGCACGCGCACGCACGCACGCACGCACGCACGCACGCACACACGCACGCGCGCACGCGCACACACACACACACACACACACACACACACACACTCACACACACACACACACACACACACACACACACACACACACACACACACACACACACCATTGATATACGCGAACACACAAAAGCAAGAGAGAGACATAGACAAGCAGACATACAGACAGACAGACAAGACAGAGACAAAATAAAAGTATTACAAGTAAACGGTGTTTAGTAGCTTCTGACATAAAAATTATAAAGACTGTTTTTTTTTTGTTTGTTTTTCTATCCTTTCTGGGGGGGGGGGGGGTTCTTTTGTTGGTGGTGGTGATGGGTGGCTGGACGAGCTTATGAAAGTGACAAAGCCACTCAAAAGACTTAGGAATACCGTCCATAAGGGTCTCTGACCGATTGGACGCTAACCTCATCATCATCATCTTCATGAGACTTTTTCTATTACTAACTATCTTGATTAATAAAAAAAAAAAAAATTAAACTCAGGACTTTCCTTGTATTACAGTACCTCCAGGATCATCCCACTATCTTTATAGTTATTAACCCCTTGACTGCCAGAGAAAATTAATTTAAAAAAATCGTTGGGCAAATCATGCCATAAAAAAGACAACTGACAGAGACAATATGGCAAAATGGTCTGGGGATATTACTCTCTTGACTGTGTTAGAGCAAAAGCCAGCATATCAGGGTTATTCCTCTTCATCTGATGAATTAATCATCAGTGATGTCATCAGGTCAGTACGTGGTACGTTGGTGGCAGTCAAAGGGTTAATGTCCCATATATGCCTGTTCCAGGCCGGAGGACGTTAAACGAACTTTCATCAAAAGACGTTTTCTATTTTAAAAAAACAACAACACAAAAGTATCTTATTCTTTCTTCAGTGAAGCAGGAGGAGGAAAAGAAGAACAACACAGCAACTATTCACATACCCAACTAATACACATGTCCCATATGTGCCTTCCCGGGCCGAGAGGACGTAAAACCCCAAAATTTCCTTCCAACACAGCAACTATTCTTTAAAAATGACAAAACAGTTATGGTATTTTGACGCCTAAAAGGTTTCAAAACTCACTGTAGGTACGCACCTAAAGCTGGTCAATGTTGCTGTAACACACATTACATTGAGACAGCAATGCGCCAATAGGGTACCAGGGTGACGTTTTACAAGGACTAACGTACGTTGCGCACGCTCAAATCGGCAAAAACGGTCTAAGAAACACCCTTCGTTTGCCGATAGTTCGCGTGGCGTTTTGTTCTTGCCAAACACCGAGCAAGCGGCGAACTATCCGGAACTAGTGAATACGTTTCTTGTTGTTGATTGGTTCGTTAATGTTTGTTTAAAAAAAAAATTTTTTGATCAATCAGACAAGAGCTTGTAATATTCTTCCGCAAACGTTTTCTAAAGTGTTTCTTAGGCCCCTTTTGGCGTAAGCGTTATTCGCGCGGCGATTGTTATCTAGAGAAACTAGACACCGGTGAGACGCGTTAGAGAAGTAAATAGATAGTCAAAGAACACTAACGCTTGTGCTTGGGTTTGAGAGGGTTGGAAGGAAAGCAGAAAACTGGAAAAGCAAGAAAGGAAGGAAGGAAGAAAGAAAGATAGAAAGATAGAAAGAATAAAACAAAAACGAACGAAAAGAAGGAAAGAAAGAAAGAGAAGAAAGAGAGGAAAGAAGACCCACAACTAATGAGGCTGTGTTTGTGTTATGCAATTGCAAATGAAAGCATGACGCTGGAGAAAAACTTACAAGTGAGAGAAGAAGAAAAAGAGGGTACAAAAAAGAACACGATAGAAGTAATATGAAAGTGGAATGTGTCGGTTGTATGCAGCAGGGAGACCAGTCCAAAAAACTGAAAACTGGACACATGCGTACCTTACCCATTATGACTATATAGCCTGAGAACACAGAAGAAGAAGAAGAACAAGAACAAGAAGAAGAAGGAGGAAGAAGGAGGAGGAGGAGGAGAAGAAAAAACAAGAAAAAAACAAAAAGAAACAAAGAAAGAACAGCCCAAAAAAAAATCCATCTTAATATTCAAACAAAAAATCTTTGTTGTCTAGATACGCCGTTAAGGCGGCGACAGACTATGTGGCTGCCTCATGTGAGATGGCGTTTCACCTCATTTGCTATCCTTCTCGATCAGTCTACTCAGTCGGGCCCAGTTGACAGGGCCGAATTTCTTGTCTTTGACCTCTTCTGTGCGGGAAACAAAATTGACCTGATCGAGTCATATGAGTCACATACTACAGACAGATGGTGACTATAATTATTTTTTCTTTATTGACTAAAGACTAAATAAACCACACGAGATTTTTCGACCCCCTAAAAATTAAACCCAGCCGAAGGAACAAATAGAACAGTTGGCTGAGAAAAAGCACAAGGGCAAGCACGTCAATCAAATAACACTAACAGTGGACAAACACAATTTCAAAAGCTCTCCATGGGCCTACCCAAAGTAGTTTGCTGTGGTTGCCTGAGTGTTGAACAACCCAGGCGTTACCAAGTCGTTCGTTGATCGTTACGTTGTTTTCAAGTGGCTTGTAAATCACTTTGTCCTGGGTGGTATTGAGTAACGGACTGAATCGGATTACTTTTGTTGTGTCTAGGAGGTACGTCTATTTATTTATTCATTTAAAAAAAATCAATTTCCGTTTATAAACGGGACCCGTTATTTTGCTTACGATTCCATATTCAGACTTTAAGAAATAAGCTTAATTAATATGTAATAGGTTTGCTCAAGAAAACATAATACGTCGCCTTGTGATGTGAAGAAAGAAACCTATAGAAAGTTGGTGGTTAAAAAGCATTGATTTTCGTTGTTTTTCTTTACCTGATCAATGATCGGCAAAGGAGTATAACTTTGTGGCGGTTATGTTTTCACATTTTGTTTGTTTGTTTGTCCATTTAACTTCTTGTTTCCTTGCGACTTCCGTGGCTTTTATTTTCGTGTTTTCAAAGCAGTCTCTTGCATCTGCAATCCAGCCAATGTTCTTTAGTTAAGCCAGAACAGTTTTTATTTACTGTTCCTTGTGTGGCGAAGTCGAGCATCTGGATTGTACATTGCTACGCATTCTTTACTGTGGTGATGCAGTGCTGTGCCCCCAAAGAGGAAATATTTGCAAAAAACGTGTTTGCATAAATGCTTAATACAAAAATAAATTAAAGGAAGACAATATATGCCTACTGTCGTGTTACTTAACACTAAACTGATCAATAATGTAAGGGTGAAGCTTTCATGCGTTAAACAAATCGACTCAATACAAATGAACGTCGATCTTTTCTCGTTCGGGTGATCTAATATTTCATAGCCTCTGTCTCTGTCTCTCGATCTGTCCCCCATCTCTTTATCTGTCCGAGTCTCCTCCCCTCCCGCGACTCTCTCTCCCTCCCCCCTCTCTCTCTCTCTCTGTCTATCTGTCTGTCTCTGTCCATCTGTCTCTCTGTCTGTCTATCTCAGATATCTGACCCCCCACTCTCTCCGTCTTCTTCCTTCTCTCTTTCATTGAGGAGAGGAGGAATTCCAGTTTAACTCATTCGCATCGCAACGATTTTGAATTATTAAAAAGATCCTCACAAATCACTCCAGCCATACACACAAACAAAACATACATAAACAAAAGGAGAAATGAAAGAAGATTACAGGTTTTTACTTCAGGTTTATACATAGGGAAGTGGTAGATCAGACTGTTTTTTAAATATATAGACTTTATATAGAAAAACTCTCCACACCAATTGATTTCTCCACAACAAACCACTACAAAAGCAAAGCAAGAGGCACATTTTGTGGTCTAAGGGAGCGAAGC
>CM065689.1:24831299-24833799 GCA_017654935.2 Phymorhynchus buccinoides | reverse complement strand
GCTTTATTTCATGAGATAATTGGCATGGGCTTCTTACCCGCCCATGGGCTTTTTACCCCGTCTGATCATAGACACAGCATTGCTGGTTTTGCAGGAGAAGCCCTTCTCCACGGGAGCAGCTTCTCGCATTATACGGGAGGTGATGGAGGGCAGGTTGGAGGATGTCCAGTACGATAGGGACCAATGCAAGCAACTCGCCACCACCTTAGCCGACGTCATCAAGCGCAGGGTCAAGGAGCTGAACTTCCCGCGCTACAAGCTTGTAACGCACGTCGCCATTGGCCAAGCCGACGACTCCAGCGTGGCCTTCGCGAGCCGCTGCGTATGGAACGAGTCTTTTGATTCATTCGCAGAGTACACATATAAGAACGCTTCCCTGTTCGCTGTGGGACTTGTATACGCCATATACAGTGATTAATTAACTAGATCATATTCATTTTTGATGCTTTTGATTACCTAAAAATCATTTTGTGTGAAAGAGCGAATGGTTGAATCTTTTCTTCTTCTTCTTCTTCTTCTTCTTCTTCTTCTTTTTCTTCTTCTTCTTCTTCTTCTTCTTCTTCTTCTTCTTCTTCTTCTTTGTTCCCAGGAATCTTTTATTCAATATGTTTTGCTTTGTGTGTGTGTGTGTGTGTTGTTTTGGTGATACCGTGAGCGCGTTGATGTTTCAGAATTTGACTGTTTGGGCGTCAAGACATTTTCAGAAGAACTACTGAGACAACCGAAGACGATCTTCAAAAAAG
The DNA here is from genome assembly GCA_017654935.2 of Phymorhynchus buccinoides. NCBI lineage: Eukaryota > Metazoa > Mollusca > Gastropoda > Neogastropoda > Raphitomidae > Phymorhynchus > Phymorhynchus buccinoides. The sequence goes on along the minus strand of CM065689.1, from coordinate 24,833,056 downwards.
AATTAAAGCCCTATCAAGTGTTTTAGACTCATTATACCCAAAGACGGCTAGACTGCGCTCTTAGATGCCTATCTGTTGTTGTCACTTAAAAAACCACAAGTTGGACAAAATTGTAGTTTAAAGCCTCTATCATGATACAACTCTCAATCTCAAAGTCAGTACTTTCAGTTTCATATTGGACAATAATCATAGGCTGACCCTAACCGTAGCCTATCCATTCCCCGAGAACGGTATAATTTGCTGCTTCTCAGTGAACATTTTCAATAAGAACATTTGATTGGGGGTGTCTAAGCAACAACATTGCCAGCAGTGGGTTTATCTTAATTTTGTTACAATCCTTTTACGACATTGCGTGGAGAAAATATCAACAATCGAACTGTTCTGAACAGTAGTAATCAATGGAATTCCTTACAAACCAACGAGAGAAAGTGTTGAAGCAGGCCCCTCTACAAGTAAAAACACTGGAATGCAATGGTCAACTTAGGACGCTGATTTCACTGCCAGGGGGCAGTCAAACCAGTAGGGGCTTAGCACATGATATTCTGAATTGGGGGTAGTGAGAGAGAGAGAGAGAGAGAAAGAGAGGGGGGGAGATGACATTACCCCCAACTAAGAATATCATGCGCTAAGCCCCTACTGGTTTGACTGCCCCTTGGCGGTGAAATGTGCGTCCTAAGCTGCTCATTACTTTAGGGTTACTTTATTATGCTTTATGCATGTTTAAAGGCGTGCAAGAAAAACAAATTCAGCCTTATCATCTCAAAGATGTCCATTACTGGGAGCAGTAAATGAAATGCATCTCGCGGTTGACAGGGTAATTTTTGTTGGGTCGCATTTTTAAGCCCCTGTAAGGTTCAGTGCAATGCGTTTAAATTAACCTGAACGTTTTGTTATTGCAAGTATGAAAGATCGTGGTTGGATTGTGGAATGATTTGTTTTTAACAAAATTAAGCATACGCGAACGAAGCTTCAAAAAAACTAAATGCAATGAAATAAATGTAAGCATATTTTTTGGGCAGCATGCAAAAAGCGCGACTCTCTGAATATTCCCATTTGCGCGACCGTACGAAAAGAGCGAATGTCACTGACAGCAAGAGCGAATGTCACTGACAGAAAGAGCGAATGTCACTGACAGAAAGCGAGAGAGTCGTTGAGGATTGGGATGGGGCAAGAAGTACCTTACAAGAAAAAATGTCTGTTACTTTCTTACTATCCCTAACCCTATCCCTAACCTATCCCTAACCCTATCCCTAACCCTATCCCTAACCCTATCCCTAACCCTATCCCTAACCCTATCCCTAACCCTATCCCTAACCCTATCCCTAACCCTATCCCTAACCCTATCCCTAACCCTATCCCTAACTTTCTGAGTTTTATGCGACTCTCTGAAATTCGCTCTTTTTGTCATTACTGTTCGCTCTTTTCGGCATCTTGTAGTTCGCGCATTTCGTATCGCGCTTTTCGAAAAGTCACGCTTTTCGAATGCTCCGATTTTTTTTCTAGTTCAGTACTGTTATTATTTATTTTTTTGAAAAGTCAGTATCCCTTCCTCTCCCGTCCAAACATATTCAATTTATGTAAGCTTACTTATTACCGGGTATATAATATGCATAATGTTAATTATCCGTGTTGCCCTCATCGCCATTGCATCGTCTCCATCCCAGGAAGACCTCACCGTCTTCAGGAACACCGTCCATAAGGGTCTCTGACCGATTGGACGCTAATCTCACCTTCTCTACTATCCGTGCATTGAGTGT
>CM065689.1:24763799-24823799 GCA_017654935.2 Phymorhynchus buccinoides | reverse complement strand
TTACTAGATTGAAAGCTGAGAAGTCAACTCGAAGGGCAAGCTAAGTAGCACCTTTACCGCCAGATTGGTGCTGTAGGCGGACCATACAGGAGTTATGTATTGTTAGAAAGGGAGAGTTCTTTCCCCTTTTTGTATCGTTAGAAGTTTGTGATTGGGTGTTATGCAGTATTGCACACTGTTAAGAAATACAGTGTCTAGATCATAAAGTGTATTACCCCATTCCTGGACACTACAATAACAGTGATTACTAAGCGACTCATGAGTGAACGTGATCATTGATGTGGCTGTAGCTGTGATGAATGTTTTTAGTATGAACATTTAGTATTCCATTGGCATCAAAACAGAAGTTATAATATAATAATAATATTAATAAACAAAATTTTATGTAATTTACTCATTCTAATTTTATTAAAAGCACAGTCCTGAAATGTTCAGGGGACTTCTGATTCCGAATTAAGTTATTGATTTCCAGCTGCGTGCAGTTTGACGAGTGATAATCACTATTCAGTGTTTATATTATAATGATCAGTGCTTTAATATATTTTGTTTCCTAGTATTTACATGAGGTATGAATACCATTTCAAACTACAAAGTAAAAGTATAGTTAACTGCATACATTGATATGATCTTTTAGGTGAAGAATTGGTGCGTTTTATTTTGCTGAATAATACTGATCATAACGCTATGTATTTTGGTATTTGGTACTTTATAGTCACAGAGGCGTCTCTGTGAAATTCGGGTTGCTCCCATCTGGTGAGCGCATCACAGCCAGAGGCGCGCCACCCTTTTTTTTTTCCTTCTTAAATTTGCATGCAACTTTTGTGTGACTGACGAGGAAGGAAAGGTGTGTGTGTGTGTGTCCACGTGTGTTGACCAAATGACAACTTTTTCATTGCCACTGGGTTTGCGTGTGCTAAGTGCATTGGCACCTAGGACCTCAGTTTATCATATAATTCGAAAGACTCCACGTTCAGACCATAAAGCCTAGTGCAGAGTGAGAGGAAAAATCCCATGTACCCAGGTTTGAACTCGGGTTTATTTTGCTTGAGGCGAGCGTGTTACCTCTGTGCCACTGTGGCACATCATCATAGTAAAAATTAAAATGGTAGTGTTGTTTTGATAAATTAATAATTAATTTCATTTGATTCTTTAGTAATGAAATGTGTGTTTGGTCGACTTTAAAATGGCGTTGAATGAAATATTAATAGCAGATAATTAGATTTCAATCTCTTTTGACACTCTTTTTGATTCTTCAATTATTTTTTTTATTCTAGAGCTTCCAGTCAGCACCTTGGTGGATGTTGGGAACAGTGAAGATCCCGACAACAGCCAGCCATCTACTGCTTCTGGAGATGGGTCTCAGACGTCTGCTGAACCTCAGCCCCAATCAACGCCTACTTACTCCACAGGCACAGGCCTAGGTTCTGGGTCTGCAGACAACACTCCCATAGAGTCGTACAGCACAAGCCATGAAACCAACGCAGGCTCTTTCGCCATCCCGTGCTTCACCGACAACAGGTACCAGGTTCCTATTGCCGAAGAACCGGAGCAGTATGTCACCGCGCAAGAAAATGACTCCAGTCAGGTGCAGGACCACCCAGAGATGGACGTGGAAACATCAGCATTGCCGACCTATCTTCCCACCCCCAAAACTCCGTCCCTCCCAGTCCCTGAACCTGCTACGGATGGCCTCGGTGTCCCTGTGTATCAGCCCACTCCCAAGCGGGAGCTGAAGCGAAGATACAAAGACCGGGTTCCAGTTAAGAAGGCCAAAAGCGCAGATTTAGAGTACGATCCAGAATGCAATTTTTCATGTGGGTTGATCGGTGTACCACAGGTTAAAGGTAGTAAGAAAGATGGTGATTTAAGCTACAAACCAACAGTGAAAAAGCCTCGTGTTTCTGGATTACTTTCTAAGAGAAGTCGACTGTCCTGTGAGTCCTTGTTAGCCAGCAGTCCTGATGCTGTGGATGAAGCTGAGGAAACGCCTGACGGCGAATTCAGCGAGCAGGAAGAAGATCCATCAGAAGAACCTAACAGAGCCAGAAAGGAAGAGATTAATGAAGACGATAAATCAGACAGTTTTGAAAACATCTGTGATGATGACATTTCCTCTGATGATGATCTCATTGAGGTACCCAGTGTACCGATCAAAAAGTCTGATTCAAAAAGTCAGAAACATAATTCTCTGTCAAAACATGGCTCAGACAAAAACAAAATAATTTCGCATAAAGAATCGCATGAGGTTGTCTCAAAGGAAGTGCATAAACATGATAAAAATAAGGACCAGAAACACAGCTCATCATCAAAATCATCTTCTAAACAGCAATCAAAAAGTTCCAAGCATGAAGTGACTGATAAACTGTCGTCTTCTGAAAAGAAAGCTGGCCAGTCTTCCTCAACAAGTGTCTCCAAAAAATCCTCCTCAGACTCTGCTAAGACGAGTAAGAGACATTCAACTGAGAAGAACCATTTCCCTGAGAAGAATTCTCATCACACAAAACAGTCTCTGCAACAAACAGCGGAGCCTGGAAGCAGTAAGACACTCATCAGAAACAAAAGTGATGCTCTGAAGAATGATCACAAAGACAGATCTTCTTCTGGCAAAAGTTTATCTAAAACCTCTTCTTCTGATAAACCCCACAGCTCTGATAAACATTCCTCTGTTTCTAGGAAAACAGTTTCATCCTCTCCAAGTTGGCACATTTCCGACAGCAGTGAGAGATCGTCTAGTCATGAAAGGAAAACATCAGTGGATAGACAAATCAATTTGGAACGAAAAACATCAAAAGACATTGCAGAGACACAGTTTGGCTATTCTGCTGATGATAAAAGAAAAAATTTAAGTAGTAGGCAGTCCAGTTCTGAATCTAAAACACCAAAAGTTGACAGAGACAGATCCCAAGATTCGCGAAAAACACACAAAGACTGGAAAGACTATTCCAGTGAAACATTCTGATTCAGTGACCGGTAAGTCTTCACATTCAAATGCTAAAGCTGCATCAGAAAAGCTGGTTAACTCGAGCACAGAGAGACACAAAGCATCGTCAGGTGAAAGGTGTTCAAGCTCTAACAGCAGATCTTTTTCAGCAGGCCAAACTTCTTCGCATTCCTTTATTCACATTTCAAGCAGTAAAAGAATGGGAGATGCAAAGCCTTCCTCCTCAGCCTCTAAATCAGTTTCTGGGAAAAGTAGAGACCTCTCCAAAGAAAGATCAACACTCAGCGACGACAGCAAACACCCCCCCTCCAAACCAGGCAGAGAGCACAAGTCTTCCCATGGACAACAACTGGAGAGAAAATCGTCCACAGACAAGCAGCGCACAAACAGTTCCAAAAGCACACACAGTAACTCGCAATCGCATCACAACAAAGATAAAAACATGGAGAGGGATAGACGTGAAGCTCTGCTGAGGCTGAACTCCAGTATATTCGGGGAGGAGACTGACGAAGATGAGGTGGAAGATGATGCGCCTTATGAAGTGTCTGATCACCGAGACGCCGTGGAGGAAGAAGAGCGTGTAGATTACAGCATGTTCATCAACGACAGTGACTTGGAAGAGGAGGACACCTTTGATGAATGTCTGCGCATCTTCAAGGAATCGCCTGTGCCTGCCAAGAAGACTACCCAGCCAGAGAAAAAGGTAGTGTGTAAAGTGTGTGTAAGTGTGTGTGTGTGAGAGAGAGAGAGCGTGCGTGCACATGTGCCTTCACTAGAAAAGACAAAAAATTGAAAAAGCGATTCTTACAAGTTACAGCAGCAGATGAAAAATAGTGTATTAAAATTTAATTAGCTGTGAGTATGAGACTTTGACTGTCGACTGGCCTACTCCTATTAATAATAATAAATAGATAAAAACAAGTATGTGCACTAAAGATTGGCGAAACAGAGCACTGGGTAAGTATCTGCTCTTTACAAGACATGATTTTGACATTGCCTCGATGTTGAACAATTTTTTTTTTACTACACAATAGACATAGTACTAGTAGTAGTAGTACACATTTACATGATCATGTTAACTTTATTCAAAATTCTTTTTGCGGCGACTCAGATGTATTGTTTGTGTTCCAGCTGTGCTAGCACTAGTAGCATAATTATTAAGAGCTCTCCAGACATTTCTTTACTGTAGTTTGCCAAACCCCTTTATAATTATATAGTTTATGTGTTGAACAATGCATTTTCAGGGAACGACTTTTGGGGGTTGGGGGGGGGGGGGGGGAACGCGCACATGCGTGCATGTGTGTTTTCTTTTTCTTTTAAAGTATCAAGTTGTTATTTCATGTTATTACACTTACAATTTACATCCTTACTTAAAAGTTAAAGCCGCCTCACAGTCACACTATCCAACCTTTTTATTTGGAAGAATATTCAGTTGTGAACTCTATTCAACTACTTGCGGCCCCATGTGCTGCCTTCAATGTCAGCAAGCATTGGCTGTATTCCCACAACTGCCTGAGTGAGTCGGATGTAAATGGTGCAGTCGCCAATTCCTTCCGACTGGTTGGAAGGGTTTTATCCGGCCAAAGTTTTCATTTATGATTTCTACTCACTCTGAGACTTGACTGTCAAAAGAAAGAAAAACTGTGGAACGGTCACAACCATTCTCATCCAATCTGGTTGGGCAGTGTGAGGCGGCTTTTACTGTTTTAAGCCATTATACTTCTTGATCAAAGTGTAGTTAATGTATGCTTACTGCCTGTGGTCTTCAAACTGATTGCAGCTGGTCAAGGACCAGAAGAAAGACGGCGCCAGCAGCATCACCGCTCCACACCTGCTAGCTGGGAAGAAGAGGGTAGCTCACAAAGCTGCACCTGCAGACCTGGTAAGTGGTACACAGTTTGTCATACATTGGATTATATTGCAGTGGAACCTCACTATTAAGACACCAAAAAACTCAATTAGAGGCTGGTTGATTTAGGTCCCTTTTATTTGAAACAACACAAACGTTTCTGGCTATAAGCCCGTCTTCAGTGTGACAGAGAAGGAAAACAAAACAAAAGTGTACATTCTCAAGTATTTTCCCTATTAAGACCTTGAAAAATTATCCACAAATTTATAAGGTCTTACTCTCAGACCTGTTTACCATTCCGGTTTAGCCGGAATTATTCCGGAAATTTGCTAAAATTCCGGGTAAAATAGTAAATTCCGGGTGAACGCTGAAAATTCCGGATTTCGAAAAACCGTCTATTATTTGTTTCCGTTCGTAGGAAAAGACGCAAGGGTTGACCGAAACGTGTACCTAACACGCTACGTCATCAGAAAAGGGGTTGTGATTGACGTCACATGCATTAAATGCTGCATTTTCATTGGTTAAAGGGGTGAAATAATGTTTTTATTTTGGTCGATCTATTTCGGGACTGAGCAAATGGCGGCCAGACTTTTACTGTCGGTTCGAAGAGCTTTCCAGGCAGTTTTGTAATGGTAGAGATTGTAATTAGGGCTTGAAATGAGTCAATTTAGATTATATTATCACTGGAAAATACGATGATGTAAGAATTTTGAAGTTTTCAACGGAAAATGAAGTCAAAATTGATCGCGATGGCGCCGAGTTGCAACTTGGCATCCGCCGGTCCGCGGCCGAGTGATTTTTCTCTGTCCCATCGTGGACATTTCCAGGTATTTTGCTTTTTCCAGCTTGTTTTATACTAAAATTGACTAAGAATTAGTGACTGAATTTACTAATAAAACTTTTCTGGCAAAATTGAGCCAAGAAATCATCACAATATTGAAAATCGACGCCGATGTTCGCGGAAAGGAGAAGAACAAGAAACCGCTTTATCGCGAGTCGTGTACAGATCATGTGAATTCCGGTTTTTGTTCTCAAATTCCGTTTTTTTGTGTGTGGCAAATTCCGGGTTTTTCATTATAAGGGTAAACAGGTCTGTACTCTTAAGTGGTGGGGAGTTGTAATAGGGAGGTAATTCTAGTACAAAGAAGGGCAATGTCTCGGAGAAGTAAGTCTTAAGTGGGAGGGAGTCTTAATAGGGAGGTTCCACTGTAATTGTCATATATAGCTCATACTTGATTGTTTCCCCCCGTTTGCGCAATACTTATTTTGAAATACAATGCAAATGTATGGTGCATTGTTTTGGTACTGTTAGTGTTATACTAAAAATAAAAAGGCAAAAAAAAAGACAGAAACTTGATGAAGAGTGTGTGTTACTGTGTGTGTGGTGTGCATGCGTGTGTGCATGCATACATGCTTGTATTTTGTGTTTTCTGTTTCACTTAGACATAGGCAAACACTTTGAATTTGAAATAGCAGTAAATTGGTACCTGGCTGTTCAGTGTTCTTCGGCAAATTTAATCATGTGGAAGAAGAGGGAAGTCAGCTTCTTTCAGTATTATGAAAATAATCCTAACCCTATATCTTTCCCAAGAACGGCAGAACGTTGCTTCTCAGTGAAATTTTTTAATGTGAAAATTTGAGGAGAGAGGGGGGGTGGGAAGGAAGGAGGTGTGGGGGGGGGGGGGGGGGGAGGGGATCTTAGTCAGTTTTCAAACCTCAAAAGTACTCAACCAATTTAAAATAGAACCAACTTCATTTTGCTCCTTGTGCATGGTGCATGCTTAAGCTTGATGGTAGTTTGATATAAATTCAGGCAAAAGTTTGGACCACCCTATCAATAATAATAATAATAGTACATTTATATAGCGCTTTGCCTCAAATGAGCCCAAAGCGCTTTACAATCAATTACTGAATTAGTCATCAACAAGTAGATAACAAAAATAGTATTTAAGAGTGACACAAACCAGCAGCAACGCATATTAAGCAACTCTCTCTCTCTCTCTCTCTCTCTCTCTCTCTCTCTCTCTCTCTCTCTCTCTCTCTCTCTCTCTCTCTCTCTCTCTCTCTCTCACACACACACACACACACACACACACATATACACACGCACACACACACACACACTCTCTCTCTCTCTCTCACTCTATCGCCGTCTCTCTCTCTCTCTCTCTCTCTCTCTCTCTCTCTCTCTCTCTCACTCTCTCTCTCTCTGTGCTCTCGTGTTGTTTTCACAGGTGCGTAAGCCAGAGCTGCTAAAGAGGGAGAAGTTAGATTTCCGGTAGTTTAATCTAAATTTCATTTGATTTAGGCAACATTATGAACCACTCTTAACATTGAGCTTTAAGTAACACAGATTAATACTAGAGTGACCCACGCTGTAAAACATGCATCTTTCAGCGTGGATCACTCTATTAATCTGTGCTCTGGTGTTGTTTTGCCAGGTGCGTAGGCCAGAGCTGGCGAAGCGTGAGAAGCCCCGGCACCTGCTGAGCCCCCAGGAGCAGATGCACAACCGCATCGTGCTGATGCAGGAGAGAGCTCGGCAGAAAGCGGCTTTGCAGGCAGTGCAGGAACAAGAGGTGGTGAGTGCAGTGAGACACACCTGTTACTGATATCATATCATATTATAATTCATACACATGAGCATGGAAACATGCCTAAGCTTAATTGGCATGGCCTGTGGGAAATATTGGAGAGTCTTTCAGTACAAATACCCCCCCCCCCCTCACCCCCACACCCCCCAACACATGCCTTCTGGAAGTTCTGTGCTAGCAACTTCCTCTAATCTGTCGCTCTCTTTGACTCTGCCTCTTCCTTTCCTTGCTGTCTAGTTCTACCACCTTTCCGCCACATTCTCCTGCCTTTAAAAAAAGAAAGAAAATCTTCCAAATAAATGTCTCCTTTGAGCTCCTCTGAAATTGGATTGTTGTTGGCTGAATGCAGTGAGGAGACCAGAAAAATGAAAACCGGACACATATTTAACCCATTATGGCCAGGCCTTGGAACACAGAAGAAGAAGAAGCCTAGTGGATAGAATGTTAATAACAAAAACTGGCCTTGAAGCAAAGTTGTCAAAATTGAAACTATCCTAAGCTCAGCAAAATCCTAATAATGGAAGCTAAACTAATCTTTGCAAGCAACAATGTGTGTCATAAACATTTTTCTTTCAACCATACTTTTACAGTGTTGTTGCTTATGTTTTTCCTAAGCCATGCACACTTTTGGCTTTTGTACGTTTGGTATTGTGCGACCTTGTGTATAAAATCACTTGAAATTATGAACAAGAACCATTATGAATTTTACCTGCTTTCTTTTTTAATGTTGAAAATGTTTTCACAATGGAATATCCGTGCTTTCAGTCCTCAACGTCAGGGTCAGCAATGAGGCAACGAGTCGCCCAAGTCCCAGCAACCTCTACAACATCCAAAGAGTCTGCCACACCAAACAGTCAGAAGAAAATCACAGTCGCTGCCACTGTGCCCAAAAACGAAAAACGTGTGGCTCGCGCTCCAACTGTGGTAAGAAAAGCAACTGATTTTGTTTCTGTTTGACGTTTAACCCTTTCAACTTCAACCATTTTTCCGCTAAAGCCTTCCGTTAAACTTACCTGGGTAGAGAAAAGATTATGCCTGCAATATTGGGGATTCCTCTGTGACATGCATAAAATAGGACCTGTCCTTACCTCCCAAAATTAAGAACATAAGGTCACTGGATACCAGACCCTCATTTAATGTCTTTCAGTGACATGGGTGTTAAATCATTGTGGTGCCAAGAGGTGACAGTGGCGATGAAAGGGTTAAGTCTGTAGAGGTAGATTGATGGCTTTAGATTAATGAGGATATTTTAAGTACTGTATTTTTCGGACTTTAAGGCGCACCTTGTTAATAAGGCGCACCCCCAACATTTTACACAACATTCAGATTTTGTTTTTATGTTTTCTTACTATTTTAGTAGTCGCATTATAAAGCACAGGGGTCTCCCTCTGGGAGAAAAAAAGTATTGCCTGATAGTCCGAAAAATATGGTAACACTTCTGTCACAGGCCAAGGTCAGAGATTTTATATAACATTTTATAACAAGATTTTTTAAAAGCAGAACTGATGATTTTTTGACAGACCAATCTGAAGCGTCCCCTGATTCCGGCCAGTTTTGGGAGCAAAGTTCCCAGCAACATTCGCCAGCGCTACCTCAACCTAATCATCGACGAATGCCTCAAGTTCTGTCCTGAAGAGCAGGCTTACAAAAAGGTGCGCGTGTTGTTTTAAAGACCCCCCATGTCACGTGTCACATTCCCTCTTACGTTTAGAAGATTTCTTAAGATTTCTTACGTAAGAGGGAAAACACGTGACGTGGTGGGTCTTTAAGAACAGTGAAGGGAAGTAGAGGTTATGGCAGACTTTTACCACAACTCGAGGAAGAAAATAAATCGGTGGTTGTGTATATTAATAGAAATAGTGATGGGTTTTATTTTAATGGAAAACACAACTGTAGAATCATCAATGTGACAGCTTTTTATAGTTTTGATAGTACTTTCTGTATGCAAGAACGCGTTCACTCGCGAGCGTGCACATACGTCTTTATAAGTGTCTGTTTATTATTATTATTATTATTATTATTATTATTATTACTGCAGTTGCTCCCTGTTAGTTTGGCATTCTTGTCATATAATGTAAGATTTTTTGTCAGTTAAATTACTTGAAAGGGGACTGATGCTAAGAGAGTTGAATATTTGTTGTTGTAACATATTTTACTTCCCTCTCTCATCCCTTCCACTCCACAGTTCCTCCCCCCCCCCCCCCCCCCCCCCCCCCCACACACACACACACACACATGGATCAACGCAGATGTCGTCAATAATTACTATAATAATTATAGTAGTAGTAGTAATAATAAAAAGTATAAATAATAATAATAAAACAAATGAAAATACCAACGTCTGCACCAGAATCAAACAAATATGATTTTGAAACTTATGGTTTTTAAGTGTCCTTTTCTGTGGCTAAGATTGTGTTGAGCAAGTGAGTGAGTATTTGAATGGATGAAATATATATATAAATGAACTCATGAATTAACAAATGAATGAATGAATGATTGAATAAATGACTTTGAACTGAATATAATTATGTATTCATACATACATAATTAACGAAGCCATTATTGTGAAGGGATTGGAAGTTTAAGAGAGTTGAATTAAATGCTTGTAAGGTAGGACATTCAGCATTCTGTCATGTTTTTTTCTCCTCCATGTTGTTTTGATTTTATTTTATTATTGTTTTATGGTTTGACGTCTTCTTATGTAGATTATAAATGCTAGGGCATTTAATCGATCCGCCATACTGAATTATTGGTAAAGGTAAAGATGTGCCACCCCCCATGCATTTCTCGGTTAATTGTATTTTTCCGTTTTTGCCTTTCTTACCATACATAAAGCTGTATTTTAGGAACATTTTTAGCTAATTACCTGTTTGGAATACTAACCCTAACCCTAACCCTACCCCTAAACCTAACCCTACCCCCCACTATGTACTGCAGTACACCGCGATTTGTCACAGTTGTGGTTCGTTGCGTTTTTCCGTCTTATACGGTGGGGGGTAGGGTTAGGGTTAGGGTTAGGGTTAGTATTCCAAAAAGGTTATTAGCTAAAAATGTTCCTAAAATACAGCTTTATGTATGGTAAGAAAGGCAATAACGGAAAAATACAATTAACCGAGATAGGTAGGGGGGGTGGCACATCTTGACCTTTACCAAATTATTCTTTACAATGACATTAACTCTTCTAGCACCATGGGCGAATACATTCACCCAGTACATCACTCTACACTCCCACCAAATGCAAACACATTCACTGCCAAGATCCCTGCCATATGTTTGTTTTAGAGCTAATGCCAGTGTTTTTTTCGTTAAAACAATGCATGCGCACTCGAAAAAATACTGACTTCTCTCTTGTCGGTTGAGATGCAACGGACAACCAAGAACGTCAAAAAATAATAATAATAATAACACTGAACATTTATATAGCGCTTTACTCCCTTTGCAGGGAGCTCAAAGCGCTTTACATAGACAATAAAACACAAATAAGTTAACATTATGCACATAAGACTCACTACAATCAAATCAGATATGCATAAAATAATATTATTTAAACAAAGCCCTGTTCATAACCACAACATTTGAAACAATATTACAATATTATAAGAAAAGAAACAAAATTGCAAGGGAAATAAAAGTTCATGAGCTACATTATTGCACAAACGCACACACTAATAGAGAAGCACACACACAGTCACACACCACACATGCGCACACGCACACACACACACGCACACGCACGTAATAATCAATGGGCATTCACACACACACACACACACACGCACACACACAAGGCACTAGAAGAGTTAATAAATTGTTAAAGTTTTGCATGTTTGATGATGTTTGAAACCAACACAGGGGCTAGAGGAAGAGGCCGGGGTGTACGAACGGGCCAGCAACAAAAACATCTACCTTCGTGTGGCGGTCAACGCCATCACACGGCTGCGCGCAGAGGCCAAGGAATCGACCCCAGGGTCCTCCACCTCCACTTTTAAGCAGCACCGGCAGTCCGGTCCATCCCAGTCCCACGAGGCCACCCTGGGAGGGGCCCGGGCGGCCAAAACCAACTTCACCCTCAGTCGGTTTTCTGGGCATGGCAAGAGACCCGCTGAAGTGGCTTTGACAGGTGAGCTTGTGATAAGGGCTCTTTCTTTTCCCATTCATAGTTTCCACAATCTGTCTGTGTGGACAAAAGAATAAGTTGCGAATAGAAGTGTCATTTCAAATCCGTTTTTAAAGCTGAGTTTTATTTCTTACTAGTGAACATCTTTTAAAACTGTTTAAAGCTAGAACTACTGCTGTTTTGTTTAAATCTGAAAAAGTAATGTAGGAAAATTATATTGTTTATTAATGTAAGTAAACAAACTATAGGAAAATTATATTGTTTATTAATGTAAGCAAACAAACTATAGGAAAATTATATTGTTTATTAATGTAAGTAAACAAACTATAGGAAAATTATATTGTTTATTAATGTAAGCAAACAAACTATAGGAAAATTATATTGTTTATTAATGTAAGTAAACAAACTATAGGAAAATTATATTGTTTATTAATGTAAGCAAACAAACTATAGGAAAATTATATTGTTTATTAATGTAAGCAAACAAACTATAGGAAAATTATATTGTTTATTAATGTAAGTAAACAAACTATAGGAAAATTATATTGTTTATTAATGTAAGCAAACAAACTATAGGAAAATTATATTGTTTATTAATGTAAGCAAACAAACTATAGGAAAATTATATTGTTTATTAATGTAAGCAAACAAACTATAGGAAAATTATATTGTTTATTAATGTAAGTAAACAAACTATAGGAAAATTATATTGTTTATTAATGTAAGTAAACAAACTATAGGAAAATTATATTGTTTATTAATGTAAGCAAACAAACTATAGGAAAATTATATTGTTTATTAATGTAAGCAAACAAACTATAGGAAAATTATATTGTTTATTAATGTAAGCAAACAAACTATAGGAAAATTATATTGTTTATTAATGTAAGCAAACAAACTATAGGAAAATTATATTGTTTATTAATGTAAGCAAACAAACTATAGGAAAATTATATTGTTTATTAATGTAAGTAAACAAACTATAGGAAAATTATATTGTTTATTAATGTAAGCAAACAAACTATAGGAAAATTATATTGTTTATTAATGTAAGTAAACAAACTATAGGAAAATTATATTGTTTATTAATGTAAGTAAACAAACTATAGGAAAATTATATTGTTTATTAATGTAAGCAAACAAACTATAGGAAAATTATATTGTTTATTAATGTAAGCAAACAAACTATAGGAAAATTATATTGTTTATTAATGTAAGCAAACAAACTATAGGAAAATTATATTGTTTATTAATGTAAGTAAACAAACTATAGGAAAATTATATTGTTTATTAATGTAAGCAAACAAACTATAGGAAAATTATATTGTTTATTAATGTAAGTAAACAAACTATAGGAAAATTATATTGTTTATTAATGTAAGTAAACAAACTATAGGAAAATTATATTGTTTATTAATGTAAGCAAACAAACTATAGGAAAATTATATTGTTTATTAATGTAAGTAAACAAACTATAGGAAAATTATATTGTTTATTAATGTAAGTAAACAAACTATAGGAAAATTATATTGTTTATTAATGTAAGTAAACAAACTATAGGAAAATTATATTGTTTATTAATGTAAGTAAACAAACTATAGGAAAATTATATTGTTTATTAATGTAAGTAAACAAACTATAGGAAAATTATATTGTTTATTAATGTAAGCAAACAAACTATAGGAAAATTATATTGTTTATTAATGTAAGCAAACAAACTATAGGAAAATTATATTGTTTATTAATGTAAGCAAACAAACTATAGGAAAATTATATTGTTTATTAATGTAAGTAAACAAACTATAGGAAAATTATATTGTTTATTAATGTAAGTAAACAAACTATAGGAAAATTATATTGTTTATTAATGTAAGTAAACAAACTATAGGAAAATTATATTGTTTATTAATGTAAGCAAACAAACTATAGGAAAATTATATTGTTTATTAATGTAAGTAAACAAACTATAGGAAAATTATATTGTTTATTAATGTAAGCAAACAAACTATAGGAAAATTATATTGTTTATTAATGTAAGTAAACAAACTATAGGAAAATTATATTGTTTATTAATGTAAGCAAACAAACTATAGGAAAATTATATTGTTTATTAATGTAAGTAAACAAACTATAGGAAAATTATATTGTTTATTAATGTAAGTAAACAAACTATAGGAAAATTATATTGTTTATTAATGTAAGCAAACAAACTATAGGAAAATTATATTGTTTATTAATGTAAGCAAACAAACTATAGGAAAATTATATTGTTTATTAATGTAAGCAAACAAACTATAGGAAAATTATATTGTTTATTAATGTAAGTAAACAAACTATAGGAAAATTATATTGTTTATTAATGTAAGTAAACAAACTATAGGAAAATTATATTGTTTATTAATGTAAGTAAACAAACTATAGGAAAATTATATTGTTTATTAATGTAAGCAAACAAACTATAGGAAAATTATATTGTTTATTAATGTAAGCAAACAAACTATAGGAAAATTATATTGTTTATTAATGTAAGTAAACAAACTATAGGAAAATTATATTGTTTATTAATGTAAGTAAACAAACTATAGGAAAATTATATTGTTTATTAATGTAAGCAAACAAACTATAGGAAAATTATATTGTTTATTAATGTAAGTAAACAAACTATAGGAAAATTATATTGTTTATTAATGTAAGCAAACAAACTATAGGAAAATTATATTGTTTATTAATGTAAGTAAACAAACTATAGGAAAATTATATTGTTTATTAATGTAAGCAAACAAACTATAGGAAAATTATATTGTTTATTAATGTAAGCAAACAAACTATAGGAAAATTATATTGTTTATTAATGTAAGTAAACAAACTATAGGAAAATTATATTGTTTATTAATGTAAGTAAACAAACTATAGGAAAATTATATTGTTTATTAATGTAAGTAAACAAACTATAGGAAAATTATATTGTTTATTAATGTAAGCAAACAAACTATAGGAAAATTATATTGTTTATTAATGTAAGTAAACAAACTATAGGAAAATTATATTGTTTATTAATGTAAGCAAACAAACTATAGGAAAATTATATTGTTTATTAATGTAAGTAAACAAACTATAGGAAAATTATATTGTTTATTAATGTAAGCAAACAAACTATAGGAAAATTATATTGTTTATTAATGTAAGTAAACAAACTATGTAATTTTAAGCCTTTTTTTCTTACCCAGTATTTATGGGATGGAGTGACAATCCTGTCTCATTGCAGCCATTTTGTGACATTCCCCCAATATGTCTGGAGATGGCTACTCTCATACAAATTACAAGCATTTTAATCATTCAAGTCTTTCAAATGTCCTGTAGAGGAACGAAAGTTGGATTACATGGGATTAATAATGCAAGTTAGATTTGTCGTAATCAAAGTATGCAGGTGGGTTTTTTTCTTTTTGGGGGTTCTTTGTAACTTCTCTTATGGTTTTGCAAAATTTAGCTCCTGAGCCAAAAGTTTTAGGCAAAAAAGATGTTGAAAAGGAGTTCATTCATTTAATTCTTCTTCTTCTTCTCGAAGGTCTGTTGAACGTCTGTAAGATACATTGATGTGTGTTTTGTAATACGTGGTCGAACTTTACGTGGTGACAGTCCTGAGATGACCATAGCTGTCGACGGGACTATATAAAATGACTAACTAACTCTCGCCTTGGCTTAAGGCTGTGTCAGACCAATTCACATAGGCTAGAACACCAAGGCTACATCAATGTTGTTATGCTCTGCATAGTTATGCGGGGATTGTCTTCAGCCATGACAAGCTCCTAGCATAACATCATCAGTCTCCAAAATCCTCCGAAGTTGGAGTGTGGCTGCCCATGTTGCAGGGTAATCCAAAACGGTCACACACGTAATGTTCTCATCCCTAGCTGATGCATTTGTACCATAGTGTTCAAGTGCTTTGGGCTTTGGGATGATCCCTGGAGTCTTTTAGCCCGGGTACAACAACAAACAACTAACTAACTCGAAGGTCTATCCATTGAATAGGAATTGTTCAGAAGTAATTAAGGGGAGTAATTTCATGGTGTGTGGGAGTGATCTTGCCTAATTCAATCGGTCAAACAGGGGAAGTCACTCTACCATCAGCTCTCGTAGCCTGTCGACTCGTGTGTTTGAGTAGACATACAGCACTTAGAATACCGTGCGTCATTCTAAAAATTTATGTCATTTATATTTTTATGTCACATTTTGCAAGTTTTCTAAAAAAAATGTTTGCAAGTCGCTGACTCGCATCCTGTGGTTTCAAGCTTCGACGCCATTGTTGCATTGTTGCTATGGTATTTGACGGAGTAATGGAGGTAAACAACTGTAATTTTCATGAAGTGCTCTCCCCTATTTTTTTCCCGAAAATTGTCTATTGACTATTGCCTCCTTTTTTGTGTGTGCGACAGAGTCAGAGTTGTACCAGAAGCTGGTGAAGTACCAATTGAACGAAACCCAGCTGGAGGAGAACGGTTACCCGCGCTTCTGCCCAGACACCCCGGGTAAAGCCATCATCCTGGGCAAAATGTACCAGGACACCAACGTTCTTCTCAAAGGTCAGAGACACACGTCGCCGTGTGTGAAAATTCTGTGCTGCCGCTATGCCTTACATTGAACAAAACAAAACTACTGGATATTTCGGCAAATGTGCCTTTATCAACATAGATAAATAAGGTATTGTCGTGTAGTTGTTTGTTTGTTGTATGTTCCAGTGATGTTGTAGTCTGTTTCAGTTTTTTATGCCTTACATTGATTTTGTTGGAATGCATGTTACATGTTATACAGTGGCACTTCCCTTATAAGACTCCCTCCCACTTAAGACCTTCTCTGAGACATTGCCCTTCTTTGTAAGTATTAAAATTACCTCCGTTATGCAACTCCCTCCCTCTTAAGACCTTATTTTGGATTATTTTTTCAAGGTCTTAAAAGGACGATTCCACTGTGGTTCCACGATTGGTTCTAGATTTTTTTAATTTTAGTTTCGCATGATAAAGGCCTGTTGTTTCTTTTTTGCACTCACAATGTTATTTTTTTTTAAACTGTGTTTATTTCTGTTTAATTCTGTCATTTGTTCAATTCTCACCTTCTTCTCTTTGCTTTGCTTTTTCTTCCTCTTCCAGACAACGAAAGAACGTGCGCCCGCTGTGGAAAACGCTTCTTTGTCCACGCTGACGGAAGCTATGTCCGTGATGAGGAGTGCATCTACCACTGGGCCAGGGCCTATCCACGCAAAAGTAAGTTTTGAAAATCGTACCGGCTTAGTGGTTAAGTCGCGGATTACTGGCTGGTAGGTCACTGGTTCGAATCCCATCAAAGGCGAGGTTTTTTTCAGTCCTGGATCGACTCCTACCCAGAGTGAGTGGCTATGGGCTCAATGGGAAGACTGAAGCCACACAGTCGAGCTTCATCCGCTTAACGGATGCAATTCTGATAGTGTTGCTCTAATTTCATGACCAACACTGCAGGTGTCTGTAGTTCTCGGGCCTGGTTAACGCCCGGATATCATTATGAAAGAAAGCGTAGAATACAGCCCTGTTACATAGTCTCAGACCAATATCATCGTTATTGTCATCCGCCTCATTTCCATCAATCATCAACAACAAAAAGTCTCAAATTCTGTGGCCTTGCATGCCCTGCTCTCGCGGTGACCTCAGTTTCGATTACCAATCCAGTTTATGCCCTAGGTGCGTTTGGGTCAAAGTCATGGGGATCAGTGTGTTCTGGGGAGCTGGCTATTGACGGACATGATGGCGCCCCCGGAGAAGGACCTCACTCACGCTGGTTTCACAACTAAGACATTATTGTCGTCAGTAGAGGGCTTAGTAGGCGGTGTCCTGCGTACAGGCTCCACTGAACTCGCTGAACTCCACCAAAGTGACTCAGCAGCAGTGCAACATTAGCAACAAGAAAAATGTTTGTACTTCATTAAAGTTAATTATGGAATGTTGTGAGCAACAATCAGTGGGGTGCATTTTAGTGCTATTGTTATGATTAAGAAAGTCGACCATGTTTATTTCGTGATTGATAAAAATCGGTTTTGTTCATTTCAGAGGCTGGCTTCATTCAACACATCTACAACTGCTGTAGCGCAGACACCAGCAGCAAAGGGTGCCAGATAGCTGCTGTGAGTGTGTTTAGACAGCCTGTGCTTGGTGGTTTTTGTTGTTGTCTTTTTGTGCTGTAGGTTGCGCTGATAGAAGACGTGTATCTTTTTTTTTTTAATGGAGTTTTTTTGGTTTTACCTTTGTTTATTTTGTTTACCAGTGTACTTGGTTCTTGACGTTTTTTGTTGTGTTTTTTTATTTTTATTTTTGCTTCAACTAGGTTTACTTTTATCGACATTTGTTGATCTGTTTATTAGTTGCTGAGTATTTCTTACTATGTGAAAAAGAAGTATGAACATTGATTGTATTGTATTTTGTGGAGGGTCAGGGTAGCATTAAAAAAATAAAAGGATCTATCATTTAAAAAAAATAAATATATATTTGCATTAAAATGGTCGATTTAAAAGATGTTTAAACTTCTGGACAAGCTCATGACTTAAAGGCCTTTTTTAATTAAATTTGAGGGTCCTAGGTCTGTCCATTCAAACGCTATCATGTTAAATTTGTCAGTCAGCCAGCCAGCCAGGAACAATTTGACAAATGTGTCACTTAAAAGCGACATTAAGTGTAAAACTGACAATTCTGAAAAAATTATACATTTGAAAACTTCAGACAATTCTCTTTCTAATGATACAAGAACCATTCTTGCATCTTTTTCCGTTCCAGAGTTATTAGCATTTAAAGTTAGTCGGGTGAGCGTCTGCCATTTTGAGAAAACACAGTCTAAAGTCTAGCCTAGCTGAAGAAAATGCATTGACCTTCTCGTTTTAAAATACTTATAAGACCATTTAGAGACCATAGTAACCCTTTCACCGCCAGCCATCTTTGAGCCAAAAGTTTCCATTCAACTTACTTGGCTACAGAACAGATTTCATCTGCAATATTGTGAGATTTCTTTGTGACACATTTAGAATAGGGTCAATCCCTACTGCCCCTATTTAGGAACATAATAGCATTGAATAATAGACCCTGGTTTCAAGGGTTTTAATGACATGGGTGTTAAATCATTGTGGTGCAAAAATGCGACATTGGCGGTAAAAGGGTTAACGACTATCCTTTATAAACATGAAAGATAAGATGTCGGAGAATACAAAAATACCCATAACTCAAAATTAACTCAAAATGAGATTATGGACTTTGCAAGCCTGTTGTGAGAAACTTGCTCAGCAACTTAATGTCCCTTTCGTGGTGCTGGGTCACAAATGTCACTGAAAACATTACCAGCTTCGCTTTGCGGCAGGTAAAAAGCAGGCATGTTAGACCTCCGCGAAAGTCAAAATTTGACACCCCCCCAAAAAAAAAGGTGGGGTAAAAATTCACTCAGGTGCCTAAAAATTACGTGCATTAAAACCTATGCAATCGCTTCGCGGAACCGGATGTGAATGACTGAACAAGCAACTTCCTGCCGAAGTTAGCAGTCGTGTGCAGCCTAGCTCATGCCACACGTTTCCAGATTTGTGATCCTAGTGCTTCTTTTTCTTCTTCTTCTTCATTTTGACGCCCAACTTCATCATTTTAGTTTGAGTCGACATCTTTCAAATGAAATGCAGAATCGGTTGGATATTCTTCCGCGAAACTCACTTTGCCCCCACTACCATGCCTGAAAAAGCTATAAAAATCAACTACGATTAGGAGAAATGAAACAATAATGTGCATGATTATACTGTCGTGCAGAGCCATGTGCATGATCGCAACAAGCGAGACAGCTTGACGGGCTTCATGAAGACCATTAAGCGGGCCCCTCCCAAGGACGGGAACTATGGCATCTACGCCCTGGATTGTGAAATGGTGAGCCTTTTCTGACCTGCTTCAGTGTAAGCTTTTACCTCTATTTTGATCATAGTTACGGTGCTGACTGCTCTTGCGCCTTAGTTTTTTTGTTTGTTTTGTGCTTGACTAAGAGGTCGTTCTTGTCAGCAGCTAAGCATTGTGTGTTGTACTTCAGTTTTGTACAAACAGGAATGTTTTGGAATTCGGATCAACACCTGTGCATTTTTTCTGTTTGTGTGTGTCTTTGAAGGAGAAATGTGTTTAAAGATCACCATAGCCTAAACTGTTGAACTGATCCTAATTAAAAATGTAAAAATGTTTGTCAGTGTCCCAAAAATGATGGCCTGCTTGTATGAGGGCCCTTGCACCAAATATTAAAATGAGCAAAAAACGAAGAATGGTGAAAGATTTTCAGGTTGGTATTTAGGATTTTTATGGTGTCTTCTGTTTCATTTTGGGCTCATTCTAAAGCGCTTTGAGCTCCCTGCAAAGGGAGTAAAGCACTATATAAATGTTCAGTATTATTATTATTATTCTAACTTCATTTCCTTGTCACTGTTTTGACTGAATCTTTATAACAAGATTTCTTGTGCTGTGGCATACTGCTGCAGTTTTATTTAATATTTTTATTTTGATATATCTCATCTTATTTTACACGGTGGAAGACAAGTTTCCATGTGCATTGTACAATGCCAATGGACAATAAAGAAACTTGTGACTTATGAAGGGGTGCTGTTACACTGTTTCTTTCTTTCCGTTTGTCTCAGGTGTACACTGAAGGGGGCCTGGAACTGGCCCGCGTCACGGTGGTCAACGTGAACGGGGAGTCCGTGTTCGAATCCCTGGTGCAGCCCTTCCACCCTGTGGTGGATTACAACACCCGGTCAGCAGTTTTCGCTGCTTTTTCTTTTTTTTTCTTTGATTGAATTTTTCTATTTCTTAGACTTGTTACTGTTTGAATATGTCCTTTGATGATACCAACAACAACATACAGTATTTATACGTATGTTTTCTTTCCTTTCCTTTTTCTTTTCCTGTTAGTTTTTGATTGACTCTAAGAAGGAACTACGCTTATCAAGTATCTATATGGCTCTGTCTAGGGAAAAAGTATCGCCTTATAGTCAATAAAACACGGTAACTTATGTTGACCCGGGCTTCAAACATATTGAAACGGACTTGCCTCTGATCATGAAGGTTTGATGCATGTCATTTATTTTTCTATTGCAGATAATTGTGATTTGATGTTCAGTTCTCGCTGTTGTATGTGGCGCACAGGTTCAGTGGTCTGACCGTGCGGGATCTTGCGGAGGTGGAGACCACACTGACCGATGTCCAGGCCGTGCTGCTCAACATGTTCTCTGACCAGACCATCCTGATCGGCCACAGTCTGGAGAGTGACTTCTTTGCTCTGAAGGTAAGGTAGTGTTCAACATGTTCTCTGACCAGACCATCCTGATCGGCCACAGTCTGGAGAGCGACTTCTTTGCTCTGAAGGTGAGGTAGTGTTCAACATGTTCTCTGACCAGACCATCCTGATTAGCCACAGTCTGGAGAGCGACTTCTTTGCTCTGAAGGTAAGGTAGTGCTCAACATGTTCTCTGACCAGACCATCCTGATCGGCCACAGTTGGGAGAGTGACTTTTGATCTCAAGGTAAGGTAGTGTTCAACATGTTCTCTGACCATCCTGATCAGCCACAGTCTGGAGAGCGACTTCTTTGCTCTGAAGGTGAGGTAGTGTTCAACTTGTTCTCTGACCAGACCATCCTGATCGGCCACAGCCTGGAGAGCGACTTCTTTGCTCTGAAGGTAAGTAGTGTTCAACATGTTCTCTGACCAGACCATCCTGATCGGCCACAGTTGGGAGAGTGACTTTTGATCTCAAGGTATATTAGTTACTGGCTATACTGATTGTTATGTTCGCTGACCAAACCATTCTGATCGACCACAGTAGGGAGAGCGACTTTTTTTTACTCTGAAAGTGGGATAGCAAGTAGTTGAACTTATTCCTAAGTACTGCATAAGAACTGTCCCAAAAGGCGCAGGAGAAATCACGGGAAAAAACCCAAACTATTTTACAACAGACCCTTTCAGCTGATAGGACACACAAGGAGATCAATGGATAGCACACACACGCACACACGCACATGCACACATGCACGCACACGCACACACACACACACACACACACACATTCTGAAGGTTGAAAAAAAACACCCAAAACCATGAATGTGTTTCTGATTGCTGACATCACGTTGTAGTGTTGTGCTGTGTAGTTTTTCATCATGGGTGCTATATAAATTTTCCTCATTATTATTATTATTATTATCATGTTTTCTCGTGGCGTTCCAGCTGATCCACTCCACAGTGGTGAACACACACATACACGCACACATTCTGAAGGTTGAAAAAAAACCATCCAAACCAATGAATGTGTTTCTGATTGCTTGTAGTGTTGTGCTGTATTGTTTCTCATCATGGGTGCTATATAAATTGCCCTCATCATTATTATTATTATTATTATCATGTTCCAGCTGATCCACTCCACTGTGACAGTGGTGGACACACACACACACATACACACACACATTCTGAAGGTTGAAAAAAAAACACCAAGCGCTTGGATGTGTTTCTGATTGTTGTAGTGTTGTGCTGCCTAGTTTCTCCTCATGTTTTTTCGTGGTGGCGTTCCAGCTGATCCACTCCACAGTGGTGGACACATCGGTGGTGTTCCCGCACCGGCTGGGTCCTCCCTACAAACGCGCCCTGAAGAACCTGATGCTGGAGACCTTCCAGAAGATCATCCAGGCTGATGGTGAGCACAGATGTGTCATGCTGCCGTTATGCGCAAAACAAAAATAAATTAGCAAACAAACAACTACACGACAGGTGTAAAGTGACGTTATTTTATTCACAAGAGACAAAGCAAAACTACTGAATATTTCGACGAATGTGCCTTTATCAACATAGACAAACAAGAAAATAGCATAAGGAGAAAAAGCAGGCAACAAAAGGAGCAAAAAAACAGCAAGATAAAAATCAAAAAACAATACTTCCCCTCTACAGTCCAATGCGTAAATGATACAACTAAAGAAATAGTTAGGCCCAGCAAGTGCGGCTTCGGCTGGAGGAAATCTTTTTTGGAAAGTGTTTCTTGGAAGAGAAAAAAAGGCAGGAGAATGGACCGGTAAGGCAGACAGATAGTAGATGACAGTAAGCAAAGGGAAAAGGCAGAGTCAAAGAGTGACAGATTAGAGAAAACTTTACAAGCACAGAACTTCCAGAATCTGGGGGAACTATTTATACAAAAGCCCCCCCCCCCCCCCCCCCCGGTATCCCCACGGGGGGAGGTTGGGTTATGACCTTTGCTGCTGTAGCACACTTATCACTGGTTCACATTACGAGATGAAACGATGGAAAACCAACCAGCAGAAGGGGTGCTGATCGGACCCAGAGATACACCAACCACGCCTGCCCTATCTGGCCCTGGAAGTCAGTGTTGTGTTACTGGGGAGCAGGCACACACGGGGCATTCCATTAACCCTTTCGCCACCAGCCATTTTCAACAAAGAATACCTTCAAAACCTAACTGGGTAGAGGAAAAAATGTAACCGCAACATTAAGAATTCCTCTAAAACGTCTATAACATTAAGCCTATAGGGTCTTCAGATAACAGGCCCTGATTTGATGCCTTTTAAGCCGGCGACAGACTATGTAACTGCCTCATGTGACTTGATCAGGTCATGATGTTTCACCTCATTTGCATACCATCTAACTCGATCAGTCTGACTCAGTCGGGCCCAGTCAGGTGACAGGGCCGAATAGGGCGGGTTCTAAATTTCACTGATCGAGTCAGATGGCTTGTGACCTCTTCTGTGCGGGAAACAAAATTTGATCTACGTCACGACCTGATCGAGTCATATGAGGCAGTCGCATAGTCTGTCGCTGGCTTTAGTGACATGGGTGTTAAACCATTGTGGTGCAAAAATGCGACATTGGCGGTGAAAGGGTTAAGAAATGTCGGTTGACATTAGCTCGTAGTAGGGGGGGCCAATCAATGGTGAAATGGAAACCTGTGCAATATTAGGATTTCCTGCAGTACTGGAAATTCAAGGTACAGCTTGGTCTTTTTGATGGAAGACTATCACATTCAAACTTGGGGGCTTTAGCACTGGCTCTTAAGGGCCTTCCACACGTCAGCTAAAATTGTACGATACGATTTGATCACGTGATCTCAAATTTGTTCTTGGAGACCACTTGATCGAATCGTGTCGTACGGTTTTAGTGGACGTGTGGCTGGCCCTTTAGTGCTGTAGCCAAAAGGAGTGGTTTTCCTTTTGGGATCTTCCTCAACGCCATGTGCCTTCAAATCCTTTTGGCAGAGAGAGTGGGGATGTACCCATGGCAAGGCTCCGTCTTCGGGGGAAACTCTTTGAAATAAATCACTGTAGTTAGAAGCTAACTCACAAAACCAGAAATTGTATGAGATTGCATTCAATCCATTTTTATCCAAGTCTTACCACATTTCTCTCTCTCTCTCTCTCTCTCTCTCTCTCTCTCTCTCTCTCTCTCTCTCTCTCTCTCTCTCTCTCTCTCTCTCTCTCTCTCCCCCCTCCCTCCCTACTGTATTATTTTCAGAGAAAAATGCTTTTCCTCCATTACCATGCCTGAATTAAGACATTAATCCCTGGCATATGAACACCTCACAATGTGTACAAAACGAAAATGAAATTTTATGTAACCAGGGAACATGAGATAAACAAATTACATGCTTTTTTCCACCCAGCCCTGTTTTGTTGTGTGTTTTTTAACCGAAAACGAAAATTAAAAGACCTACTAAGACCCTTGATGATGTGTTCTGCACTGATGGAGGTGTCATGTTATGAATTGTACTGTATATTTTGTTGTTTACAGGAACGTTGGTAAGATACATCGATGAGTGTTTTGTAATAAGTGGTCGAACTTTACGTGGTGACAGTCCTGAGATGACCAATAGCAGTTGACGGGACTATAATGGGAGAAAAAATAAATGTGTGGTTGTTGTCGGACAGACGGGGGCCACGACAGCAAGGAGGACGCCCTGGCCTGTCTGCAGCTGATGAAGTGGCGCATCAAGGAGGACAGCAGGCGCCAGCGCAGGCACTCCAGAGACTAGGACCCTGGCTCCACAGATTGGAGAAGACGCTCTGGAGACTAGGACCCTGGCTCCAGAGATTGGAGTAGACACTCTGGAGATTGGACCCGTGGCTCCAGGAGCCGTGGCTCCAGAGATTGGAGTAGACAGTCTGGAGACTAGCGCCCTGGCTCCAGAGATTGGAGTAGACACTCTGGAGATTGGACCCATGGCTCCAGGAGCCGTGGCTCCAGAGATTGGAGTAGACACTCTGGAGATTAGAGTCGTGGCTCCAGAGATTGGAGTAGACACTGGAGATTAGAGTCGTGGCTCCAGAGATTGGAGTAGACACTCTGGAGATTAGGGCCCTGGCTCCAGAGATTGGAGTAGACATGTTGGAGACTAAGGCCCTGGCTCCAGAGATTGGAGTAGACACTCTGGAGACTAGGGTCCTGGCTCCACAGATTGGAGTAGGCACTCTGGAGATTAGAGTCGTGGCTCCAGAGATTGGAGTAGACACTCTGGAGACTAGGGTCCTGGCTCCACAGATTGGAGTAGACACTCTGGAGATTAGAGCCGTGGCTCCACAGATTAGAACTTGACGCTCCAGAGACTAGAGTCATGGCTTCAGAAAATGGAACGGACACTCCAGAAATAACGCCCGTAGCTCCAGACAACTGTCGCTCCAGAAACTATGGCACCAGAAATGAAAACTGTTGCTCAAATGGTTAGAGACAGGGTTTCTCATATGAGCTGTGATTCCACTTTAGTTTATTGAAGACATCTGCTACAAACAAGAGAGACTCAGTATTTAGACAAGCTTACTGTTATAGTCATATTAACAATATTTTCATCTTCAGATTTTAAACTGCATCGTACAATGAATCGGCTGTGGACGTAAGAGTGTCTGTATTATTTAAGACAATTTCAAAGATGCGTTTTCAGTATAGTTAGGGCATGAGTAATTCACAAGAGTTCGCATTGTACTTGCGAATTAAAATGTTCCCATTTTCAGTTCAGTTTCGACTTTGAAAGTGAACAGTAAAGAGTTTTAGAGACTGTTCTTTTTGCTTTATTATTCACATTGGACAATGAAGAGTTGGTATTCCAACAGCAGACTTCTATCGAAAGTTTCCATTCCTGAGTGTAGCTAAAGCATAAGTAATGGACAAGAGAAGAAAAAAGAAATAAAGGTGTTAAGTTCATATGATAACAAACATAAAAAAAAACACCTAAAAAACATGCGATGCCAAACTATCAAAAAACATTGCCACATGCAACAAAATACTTTCAAAAAATCCCAGCTTAAAAAAGGACTGAATTTTTTGCCTTCGGGTTCAACCTTGTCATTGTTAAGCCGCATTAATGGTTTGGTAGTCATGGTACATGTTGCAGTGCACATATTCTGAACCTTTATTGGAAACTTGGCTTTGTACATGTTTTTCCATAAATTTGGTGATGTCTTCCACTTTATCCTTGCTTTGCCAAATCACCCTGCATTACATATTCTTTACAAGACAAGCAGAGTGTCTTCTGGTGTATTCTTGCCATTGTAAAGCTAACAACAAGTGCTAAGTGGAAACAACTATTACGGCGTAATGTCTTCTTCAGGGTTACTGGAAGCTGGCAATGGAATGAATATTGGCATTAGTATGTTAATATGCTCCTCTGATTTGCAAATCAAAATGTACATGATCTGCAGGTTAATTCTTGCTTTTTTAGATGCATTTTTGTTGTATCATAGTCAAACTGTTAGATCCCTAAAATATTTTACTTTTTTAACCCCTTGACTGCCAGAGAAACTGAAAGAAAAAATCATTGGGCAAATCATGCCATGAAAAAGACAACGGATAGAGCCAATCTGGCAAAATGGTCTGGGGATATTACTCTCTTGATTGTGTTAGAGCAAAAGCCAGCATATCAGGGTTATTCCTCTTCATCTGATGACATCATCAGTGATGTCATCAGATCAGTATGTGATGCATTGGTGGTAGTCAAGGGGTTAAGGAAACAGTAAATAACGTTTTCTTTGGTTCATGTTTGCTGTACTCATTTGCAGTTGAAACCAGATTACTGAAGACCGGGTATCACCAAAAATCTGATAACTCACAGTATTTTTTTTATTCAAAAATTATTTTTCTTATAGCATATTGTTTTTAAATCTCAGAATATCGGCTATCTCAAAATACAATTTCAGTCCTTTCTAGTTTGACTTACCAGATTTCCGCTGTAAACAACTCAAGATGTATATATAATATATAAAAAACGACAACCCAACTTTCTAGGTAGGAAAAAGGATGTCAGAAATTTTACCAATCTGGACCAAACCTTTTTGCTATGCATGCTTGAAGTGATAGACTGTGATCTTTTTTTCTTTTCTTTTTTGTAAATGCAATGTCTTGTATTTCTTGTTGTGGACAGTGTAAAGCTGCTGTAAAATAAAGTTAAAACCACATATGTAACTATAAGCAGATATGGAGTTGTGTGGAGATAAGACTCCGTATTATTTCCTTTTCTTTTCTTATTTTCTTTGCAAACAAAAAACCCCTCAAGAATTCTGCTTATACTTTTTGGCAGAGTTGTAGTTTGGACCCCCCCCCCCCCCCCCCCACACACACACACACACACCCACCCCCTCATGCTTATGACTAGAGTTGAGAATCGGTTAAAGAATCCGAACCGGTTTCAAACCGATTTTTCCTATTCAAACTGGTTTTATCGAACCGGTTTTTTTAACCAGTACTCGCATCACTAGTTTCACCTATGCAGCACACATATTTATTTGTCAGAATATTCACACACACACACACGCACACGCTCACATACGCACAATAAAGACACTTACGACTTATGACGTGCACACACACTTACACACTCAACTCAACACTCCAAAGTCAAAGCCATAGACCACCACAAACTAGAAACAGCTACTCTTGGTTTACAAACACCCAATCTGCACTGAGAATCGGTGTTGTTTTTTGAAAAGAAGGCGTTATTCTAAGAAAAACTTACTTTCAGTTTGTAGTTAAAAAAAACGGTTCACAGCAATTCGAACCGCGAATGTTTAGCACCGGCTTTTCAGTTCAAACCGTTTTTTCTCCCCACCTCTACTTACGACTCCCAGTCTCAAAGTCTGGTTCTTTCAGTTTCATGACAATAACCCTAGGCTGATCCCAATCGTCCCACAAAACAAGGGGTCAAGGGACTCCTTCACTTACAGAATAGAGGGTCCTAGAGGCGGAATAGAGGGTCCCAGTGGTATTGCAAATGCTAAAAAGAATTTTTCTAGTGCATCCCTTGGACCCCCTGCACATTCTTTTAGAGGGTCCTTTAGAATTTTAGTGCTTCATAGACCCCCAAATGGGGGTCCCTGGGAGCCCTGCTAACCCTACCCTTTTCCTAGAACAGCAGAATTTTGCTTCTCAGTAAAAATTTTAAATGAGAAAATTGGACGGGGTTGTGTCTAAAAGAACATCTTTGCCGCCAATTTTGTTGTTGGATGAAAGAGCAGAACGCAAGCAGATTTGTTTTACCCTTTTATTTTGTGCAAGGTAGAAGGTATAAGAGAACACGTTTTCTTTCTGATGTGTGTGAATGTTCATGCATGTCTGCAGTGTCAAGGATTGGTTTGCTTTCATAGAAGAATTTATTTTTTATGCAGCTGAACATGTTTGCTTATCTTGTAAAATGAAAGAGAAATGTGTTGATTTTTAAAAACTGTGTTTATTTTGTGTTGCATGCTTTTGTTCTTTTTATGTTGTTGTTGTTGTCGTACCCTGGCTTAACGACTCCCAAGGATCATCCCAACAGCTGAAGCACTTGAACATTATGGTACAAATGCACCAGCTAGGGATGAGAACATTATGTGTGTTACCTTTTTTTATTACCCCGCCACATGGGCAGCCACACTCTGACTTCGGAGGATTGTTCTTTTAATTGTTCATTGTCTGTCAAGTTTGAAGCTTCTTACTAAGCCTTGATTGTATTGCTTTGAAGAAGAAAGAAACAATTTTCGTTATTAAGAAAGCGTAGCACTGTTCTTGGAGAAACGGAGATGCTTTACTGCTTGTGGAGAATGTTTTAAGAAGCTTAACCCCTTGACTGCCAGAGAAAATGAAAGAAAAAATCATTGGGAAAATCATGCCATGAAAAAGGAAAACTGATGGAGTCAATCTGGCAAAATGGTCTGGGGATATTACTCTCTTGACTGTGTTAGAGCAAAAGCCAGTGTATCAGGGTTATTCCTCTTCATCTGATGACATCATCAGGTCAGTACGTGATACGTTGATGGCAGTCAAGGGGTTAAGGGTTTGCCTTGACCATTGTAAAGATGAAGGGACAAAAGAAAGGGTAGTTTGTATGACATAGAATTTGTATTGTGTATTTATAACCTTAACATAGACATAGACGTGAAGATAAATAATGACTGAAAATGAGATAGAAATCACAAGTTTGCTTTTTTGAGTAGCCTCTCATTCAAAATGGTCAAAACCCTCAAAATATTGCTTACATCTTTCGATCTTTTGATTTTAAAATATAAAATATGCCTGGAATTTTAAATTTTTTAAAATTGTCTTTTGTGTGTAAAACAAAGGGGCGTAATGTGGTGACAGCCCTGACATGGCCATAGTTGTTGACGGGGCTGTAAACAAAATAACAGCCTTTATAAAGTAAAAATATCCCATGGACAATCAGTAAACATTTCTTTATCTTCTAGGGTATAACTCACTCGGGATGAATGAGCCGGATCCGGCTCATGGCTTGCACAACCGTTTAGGACGAATGGCCTGATCCGGCTCATAAGAGTTTTCAAGAGGTTTTGATTTCTGGCGTGTAACCAGCAAAGTCATAACCTATTTTCAGTTTGCTTTGACCTTGCCTCTCTTGAAATCAACCAATCATTGCAGACTTCCCATTCAGGTTTGGTTGTAGAGGGGGGTCAAAGATCGGAATGTGAAATTTTCCTTCTTTCTATGTGTTAGCTGTTTTCGTCAATAGGAGACAAACGACGAAGGTATGGAATCTGATATTTTACGATCGTTTAGTGCATGGTGTTAGTAATCTTATCTGAAAATATCAGTCCATAACTTTTCATAACTTTTTTGTGGTGATGGGTTTTCGAACCTAGTCGAATGGCCCGTCCTAAACGGTTGTAAGGGGAAGCAACCGGCCAGTGCCGAGTGAGTTAAACTGTAAGCATTGTGAGAATGTTTGGAGTGTAAACAAAATGCCTTTTAGATGATGTACGCTACATCAAGTTTGGTAATAATAAACGTAGAAATATCAATCTGAATTAGATCAAAATCGAAGTATTAAAAATTTGGAGAATTTTTTTTATCTAATTTTTGTGTTTACTGCCTTTCAGTATCACAAGAATAAAATGGAAAAGTTTTAATCATTTTGCATGCTAGATGTCAGAAAAAACCCACCCTCGTTCGTGTATGCTTTTAGCTACATTTCT
Source organism: Phymorhynchus buccinoides (assembly GCA_017654935.2). NCBI lineage: Eukaryota > Metazoa > Mollusca > Gastropoda > Neogastropoda > Raphitomidae > Phymorhynchus > Phymorhynchus buccinoides. The sequence goes on along the minus strand of CM065689.1, from coordinate 24,793,828 downwards.
GTATTCACTCCAAGAATAAAATACCCCAAAACTGCTATAGTAATTCTTGTTCTTTTTAGCGGCAAACATTTTTATAAAAAGAAGCGGAACGTGAGAAAATGACCTTATTGGCATGTTTTATTCAAGAATAGTCTGTGACAGTGTTGGAAAAATTGATGCTGCTGTGTTTAAATCATTGGAATTCAAAGTTTTGGCTTCATGTTTCATCAGTTGAATTGCACATTTGTATATATAGAGACCTTATTTTCGTAGGTATAACCAGGTTTTTGTAATAATTATTATAATTTATTCGCTTCTAAAAAGGTGTTGGTCCATTTGGGCTAAATAGATCATAATTTCATCTGTTCAATTTCTTTTTTCTTTTTTTTGGTGGGTGACCTCATTTTCCTTTGAATGTAACAATTGATCAAGCGAGAGTGAGTGGAATATTTATTCTGCAAGTTTAAACTATATAGGTTAAATAGATAATCATTTCATCTGCTCAGTTTTATTATTTTTCGTGACAAGTCGGTAACCTCATTTCTTAGAAATATACAGTGGAGTCCAACTATAACGAACTCGCTTTTAACGAAATTTAGATTAACGAACTGACTTCAATTTCCTGGCAAATGCCCTTCTATTTGTCACTTGCAAAGCCATGGGTATAACGAACAAAAAATCCTTTTGAAATAACGAACACCCGCTTTTTACGAACACATGTTCTACGCCCCAGGATAATTTTATTTACTTGGAAAAAAGCCTATAACGAACTCAGCCTGTGCGATGCGCTGCAAAAACCTAGGCCTTCAAACTCCAAGCTAGAACGTGTTGTCAAGAAGAAGGAAGTTGGAAAATATGAACTGCGCATGCTTGAACTCATTTCAACGGAAGCACGCGCAGCTGCAAGTGTGTTGCGAAGATATTTGGAGGCAAAATTGGAGGACTTGAGCAGTTTGGACCTTCTTTCAAAAATGGACAAACTTGTTGAAAAGTGTGCCAAAACAGATCAGCGTCAGACAACACTGCTGAACTTCTTCAAGCCTTGTACATCCCGTGATTAAGACAGACGATCCAAACTGGTCAAGTTTATGTTTTATGTTATCATTGGTGAGTGTTTGAACTAATTTTGTTTTCAACATACATTGTACATGTACATGTATAACGAAATCCTGATACAACGAACCGAGTCTGTGTTACCTTAAAATTCGTTTTACCCGGACTCCACTGTAAGTAGATATTTTGTTCTGACAAGTCAGTAACCTCATTTCTTTAAAACATAAGTAAAACTTGATTGAATGGTATCGAAACATGTTCTACTATGTGCAGCAAAATGTATAAATGTATTGATTGATTGATTGATTTCCATTCTTTCTACTCTTTTATTCTTATTTTTGTATTTACAGTTGTGATAAGTTTCTATTTAAGATTGCTTAATACTACCTTTAATTATGTTCATTATTACATTACTTGGTTTAAATGCAGTCTCCGTCTATTCAGTCAATTGTGTAATGTAAATTTAAGGAGCACAGTATAAGCTTCAACCTTCTTGTTCTAATTGTGTTTCTGTGTGATTATGTTTGAAATGAATAAAACGTTTATTTAAATCAAAGCATAAGTAAAACTTGATTGAATGGTGTCGAAACATATGTTTTGCTAATGTGCAACAACAGAAAGTAGTTTTCCCTGACTAATATCAGTTTGGTAGTGTGTATATCTCATTTTTGTACTCACATAAACAAGGACAAACTTACTCAGATTGAGATAAAATCATGCATCACACATGCCCTTGTTTTGATTTATGTATGCTAGTAGTAGTACCTCAGTGTTTACAGAAAACAGAAAATCAAAACAGTACCGTATTTTTCGGATCATTAGGCGCTGCTGTGTATAAGGCGAATAGGGCAATTTAAACAAATAAATCTGAAAAAAATTATAGCAAAAGGCGCCCTCGTTTATAAAGTCAAACTTTGAAGCCCGTACGCATCCTCTAAACGCTTACCGACTGCCATTACTGCTGTCATAAACGAGTTGTCTCCCCTTTCAAATAATCAAACTTCCGTTTGTGCTACTTCCTGTTGTTGAGTTTGGGGACAATTCTTCGTGAAAACTGATAGAATTATGGCATTTTAAGCTCTACAATGATGCTTTTTACATTCAATGAAGGGTTATGGCATTTGTTGGACGGTATCTCGGACGATAATAGGGATTTTGAAGTATTTTAACGTGAGTATTCGTCGTGTTGGTGACTCGTGACCACTTTCGATATCTGACTCAGTTTTATACTGTACTGAGCACGGCAATCGTTGTCTCTCTTCTCATGATTTTGTTCACTAATACTGTAAGAGGGCGCCCTCGTTTATTAGGCGCATAGGTCAAAATTGGATAAAAATATATCGCCTTATAACCCAAAAATTATGGGGGTTTTCTCTCGTTTACTTCTCGTATTATGTGTAAGTTTTTGATACCTGCCTGTTTGTGTGTATGTTCATGGTTATTTCACTTTTTTTTATATATTCTTATAATTATCGGATTGTACATTTACAGTTGTCCAGGTGACAATTGTCTATGTTTTAGATCTTTTAAGACTTTTTTTTGGTTCATTCATTTGTTTATTATCATAAGGTTATTTCATTCAGCATTGTCAGTTGTTATTTTGGTGTCTAAAAAGTAAAAGCGTGCAATTTTGATCTGTGAATATTTGTAAACTTTTGGTATTATTTGAAAGCATTCATTTACTTTGATATTTATGGATAGTGTTGGTACAAACGCATTGATGTCATCTTCTGGAAATGGCATTTTGGTAATTAATAAAATTAATTGTAGAGTTTGACAATGATGACTGCCTGTGTGTTCTATGACAGTTTGCTGACTGGATTTGTGTCCATATTTCTCATTTCTGCCGTTCTGTTCATTCTCTTTACTTCCCCCTTTTGTATAAATAGTTATGTCACTCTCTTTGACTCTGCCTTTTCCCTTTGCTTACTGTCATCTACTGTCTTTCCGCCTTACCGGTCCATTCTCCTGCCTTTTTTCACGAAACACTTTCAAAATCATTTCCCCAAGCCGAAGTCGGACTTGCTGGGCCTAACTATTTCTTAGTTAGGCGCATAATGGCAGCATGATGCATCTGTGCTCATAATTGACAGGAAACTGTCTGAGCGATCGAAGAAGAAGAAGAAGAAGATGTTTTTTACTTTTTTTTTTCTCTTGGTAATTTTGCCTCTTTTGGTTTTCGTCTTCGTGTTTTATAAATAGCAGACTGCTTGTGTTTTTTATCAGTGGTTGACATGAGCCTGTAGCAGGGGCCAAAGGTAAGTGAGAGCTGTTCAATGATTTTGAACAGTGTTGGAATACCATGGTACAGCTTAGTCTTTTGTGGAAGACTATTGACTCTCAAACCAGGTGGCGTTTGCACCGGCTCTAGTGCTGCAGCCAAAGGGATTGGTTGGCTTTCAGGGACCTTCCCCAATGCCAGCTGTCCTCGAATCTCTTTGGCCTGAATGTGGGGATGTATCCTGGACACGGCTTCTCCACTGTAAACAAATTTTAGACCAACCCGCCGGAATAGCAGCTGCCCCTCTGCTATCTGGCAACCGTAGTCGGAAGCAACAGACAGGCATACATACTGTGCGTATGCGTGCATAGAGTCTGTAACATATATACATAGATTGTGTTGAGATCTACATGCAGACGTGTGTTATTATGCAATAAGTGCAGGACTTTTTGTGTGTGTGTGATTATGCTAAAGGATGTGTGTGTGTGATATAAATCTATCCATAAAGCTGCTCCATCTTACCTCTGCGACAATATTTCCATTTATGTGCCAGCTCGCACTGTACGTTCAGTTTCTGACCCTCTTTCTCTCCAGATCCCCTAGGTATAAGCTTTCAACTGTTGGTCGGCGCTCTTTTGCTGTCTCAGGAACGACATCTCTTTCCCTCCGTCAGCGACCGACCCTCTCTGCTTTCAAATCTAACCTCAAAACCCACCTGTTCCCCCGTCATTGAGGCTCCACTCTCTTTCTCTTCTCTCTCTTGTCTTTAGGTCTGTTTCTGCTGTATATCATTTATGTCATACATGTGTGTTTGCTTTGTATTGCATTTTTGTTTGAATGTGTTATGAATGCTAACGTGTGTGTGGCTGTGCGCTTTGATTTGATTTCTATCAAGATTCAGCGCCGTATAAATACTATGTGTTGTTGTTGTTGTTGTGTGTGTGTGTGTGTGACACCATTCTCACATATGAAAACAAAGACCATCTTAATCAAATCAGTTGAAATCAAGCCATGTCTTTATATCAGCAAAAAGAATCAATAAAACATGAACACTGAAGTAATCAAGCAAATATTTGTACACAGATTGTTCTTTTTTAACAGGCAACATTTGAAAGATATTCTATAGAAACAACAAATTATGAACAAAAGTTGATAATATATGAATAAAAACTTTAAGGCATGTGAAAGCAGACATTGTGCAAAATTTCTGGCCTATCAACAAGTTATCTCTGGCCTTATCAACAAGTTATCTCTAGTCTCATAAACAAGTTATCTAGTCTCATAAACAAGTTATCTCTAGTCTCATAAACAAGTTATCTCTAGTCTCATAAACAAGTTATCTATAGTCTCGTAAACAAGTTATCTCTAGTCTCATAAACAAGTTATCTCTGGCCTTATCAACAAGTTATCTCTGGCCTATCAGCAAGTTATCTCTAGTCATAAACAAGTTATCTCTTGTCTCATAAACAAGTTATCTCTAGTCTCATAAACAAGTTATCTCTAGTCTCATAAACAAGTTATTTCTGGCCTTATCAACAAGTTATCTCTAGTCTCATAAACAAATTATATCTGGCCAGATAAACAAGTTATCTCTGGCCTTGTGTTATCTCTGGCTTTATCAACAAGTTATCTGGCCTTATAAACAAGTTATCTCTAGTCTCATAAACAAGTTATCTCTGACCTTATAATGAAGTTATCTCTGGCCTTATAAGCAAGTTATCTCTTGTCTTATAAGCAAGCTGTTTCTGACCTTATAAAGTAGTTATCTCTTGCCTTATAAGCAAGCTGTTTCTGACCTTATAAAGTAGTTATCTCTTGCCTTATAAGCAAGCTGTTTCTGACCTTATAAAGAAGTTATCTCTGGCCTTATAAGCAAGCTGTTTCTGACCTTATAAAGTAGTTATCTCTTGCCTTATAAGCAAGCTGTTTCTGACCTTATAAAGTAGTTATCTCTTTATCTCTTAAAGCCTTATAAGCAAGCTGTTTCTGACCTTATAAAGTAGTTATCTCTTGCCTTATAAGCAAGCTGTTTCTGACCTTATAAAGAAGTTATCTCTGGCCTTATAAGCAAGCTGTTTCTGACCTTATAAAGTAGTTATCTCTTGCCTTATAAGCAAGCTGTTTCTGACCTTATAAAGTAGTTATCTCTTGCCTTATAAGCAAGCTGTTTCTGACCTTATAAAATAGTTATCTCTTGCCTTGTAAAGCAAGCTGTTTCTGACCTTATAAAGTAGTTATCTCTTGCCTTATAAGCAAGCTGTTTCTGACCTTATAAAGTAGTTATCTCTTGCCTTATAAGCAAGCTGTTTCTGACCTTATAAAGTAGTAATCTCTTGCCTTATAAGCAAGCTGTTTCTGACCTTATAAAGTAGTTATATCTTGCCTTATAAGCAAGCTGTTTCTGACCTTATAAAGTAGTTATATCTTGCCTTGTAAAGCAAGCTGTTTCTGACCTTATAAAGTAGTTATCTCTTGCCTTTTAAGCAAACTGTTTCTGACAATATAAAGTAGTTATCTCTGGCCTTGTAAACAAATTTTCTCTGACCTTGTAAACAAACTATCACAACTTTGGTAGTTCTTTGTGGCCCTTTCTTTTCTCACTCTCTTTCTCTGTTTCTAATGGAACTATTTTTTTCTTTAACTCCTTCCTGATTCATAGAAGTCTTTTTCTTCTTCTTCGTTCGCTCAGACAGTTTCCTGTCACATGAGCGTAGATGCGTCATGCTGCCGTTATGCGCCTAACTAAGAAATAGTTAGGCCCAGCATGTCCGGCTTCGGCTGAAGAAATCTTTGTAAGAATTTGTTTAAGGAAAAAGGCAAGAGAATGGACCAGTAAGATAGAAAGATAGCAGATGAGTGTAAGCAAATGGAAAAGGCAGAGTCAAAGAGAGTGATGGATTAGAGGAAGTTACAAGCACAGAACTTCCAGAAGGTGGGGGAACTATTTGAACGAAAGACCCCCCGGTATCCCCAGGGGGGGGGGGCTCTTTTTTTAATCTGTTTGCAATGCCAAATAATGTTTAACACTCGAAATGATTGTATTATAAGAAAATATTACAAAATAGCTGATGATGACATTTTCATTCAACCTGCTATACCCATGCATAATTTTGTTACTGGCCAGAATGCTCCTTGAAAGGCTGTTTTAACAAAGCACTCACAACGGTTCACAACTAGACCTGAAAGCACTGATACAGTACAGATCTCTGCCAGGAAACATAATTGCAAAGTTGTTGAAAAACTCAGCTGATCGATCACATGGGATCTACTCGAGGCTACACCTTCCAGCAAGAAAATACAGAGACAAGTGGGCTGACCAATATAGTCTCCCTTAATTCACATTTTGAAGGCTTGCTTTGCATTTGGTGAAATAAAACACGATAAAGAAATCAAGACCAAAATAATCAATCAATCACTTGACTGTAACGTTTATGAACTCAAAACTTTTCATTTATTATTTTAAAGCATGGACCCTGTGCCCAGAAAATGTTTTTAAAACAAATCTGCTCTTACCTTTAAAAAGCAAATCTGATGCATAGGCCTACATTTTAAAGAATCACATAAAGCAAATGATCAGGATCCAGGTTGATTCCAGTCCAAAGGATTTTTTTTCTTTTATTCCACCTTAACCTCAGCTAAATTCACCAATATTTATCAAAATGAATTCGCTTTTATACAGGCTAAGGCAAAGACAAAAACATTACCATCTTGTAAAATGTAAAAAATTTGTTGTTTAAAGCATCCTGGGCCTGTAGTCACGAGTCCGGCTAAGACAACTAATCCGGGATATTAAAAAAATGCAAATTAGTCTAAACTGACAATCGGATAGGTAGTTTAGACTAATTTGCATTTCCCATCCCGGATTAATTGTCGTAGCCGCTCTCATGATTATTCTACAGGCCCAGAAGATTACATCATGTTTCTCCAGCCATCGCTTAAAACAGTTGTTTTTAATAAAATGAAGGAACAAGAGAGTAAGACAGCAGCAAATGAGATCATTGTGGACATAGCTGGTCCACACACAGACCGAAGGAATCGCTTCCCTTATACCCTGTCAGCATGAACTTCAGATTAAGTACCTGTTTGATCGTCTTGAAAGAGGAAGCCAAGACACTCAGATCATCCGCAGCAGGTTCAAAACCAACTGGCTCCACCGAAATGAGGGCTACCAGGCACAGATGGATCCGATCCAGACACCGGAGAGGAGACACCAAACCACTATCTTTCGCCTGCGCACAGGGCACTGCGGCCTCCGGGCACACCTAAGAAGGATCGGTGTCGCAGACTCATCCTTATGCCAGTGCGGACAAGCTGACCAAACCCCTTCTCGCATCCTTCAGGACTGCCCTCTGTACGACGGGATGCGGCAACAGATCTGGCCTGGAGGGACAGACCTCGGAACTAAACTCTGGGGGACTGCAGATGTCCTTCGCCGGACATCCATGTTTGCGACATCACTCGGTCTGAGGTTTTGATGCGTATTGAACGCTGAAGAAGAAGAAGAAGAAGAAGAAGAAGAAGAAAATCATCTTGAAAGAAAGGGATAATGTTTTGCAGTGTTAGTCCATTCCTATTGAAGGAGTTCCTTTTATTTAAATCTTGCACCTTTAAAAAGGACAGGGGGTTGTTTGAGATCTTCTTCTTCTTCTCTTTCTTCTCCGCCGTTCCCAGGCCATATGGCCATGATGGGTGAAGTATGTATGTGTCCGTTTTTCAGTTTTCTCTGGTCTCCTCGCTGCATTCAGCCGACACATTCTGATTTTGGAGGAGCTCAAAGGAGAACATTTTTAAGTTTTTTTCTGGAAAAAAAAAGGCAGGAGAATGGGCCAATAAGTCGGATAGATAAGGGATGGCAGCAAGTAATTGGAAAAAAGCATCAAATTGAAGGAATTGGCATCTTGCACCAATATACATAAACCGGAGAAAGGGAAACAAGTTCCCTGCATAAACTTTCTGGGTCTGAATTATGATTCAAGCTTTAACCCATGATACCACCATGTTATCCACATCTATTTGAATGGGGACAAAGACAAAGATTGAACAGTGTACGAAATCATTAACATGGTTATGTATATGATCGATAACAAACAAACAAAACCAACCCCCAAAACACTCTTCTGTCAATAAAAAAAAAATTAAAACACGTTGATTGCAGACACACACACACACACACACACACACACACTTTCTCTCTCTGCTATTTCCCTGTCATAAACACGTACATAGCCCCCACCCCCTACATACACACACAGACCCACGCCCTTTAAACACATGCATTAATACACACACACGGCAGGCACGAGTCTGTATATGCACACACACACACACACACACACACACACACACACACACACACACACACACACACACACACACACACACACACACACACACACACACACACACACACACACAAGCAATACATTTGAAAACGTATGCATGTATGCACGCTTAAAAACACACACACGTAGGCGTGTACACACATGCACACACGCGCGCGCATCCACACACATGCACGCACACACATACACATGCATGCAAGCACACATGCAAGCTCATTCTCTCCCCCCCCCCTCCCACACACGCACACACACATATATACACAGAGGCTTACATTTTACAAACACAATTTCAGCGCTGTTAAAGGCATGTTTTCTTGTAGCACACAAACAGCCATGCTCTCTGGCTTACATAATTCATTATATGTACTTAAATCACCCTTAGATTGATAAACGTTCACGTGAGGCTGTTTCACATTTTCCCTACAACATTAAAAATAATCGACTCCTCGTCGATAGCTTTTTGAATGAAAATATTTTTAGTAACTCTTACTAAACTGTTCTTCAATATTTCAGATCTTAGCAAGCTTAAATATACCATAAAAGCCGCCCCACACTATCCAACCAAGTCGGATGAAAATTGTTTTGATATTTCCACAGTTCTCCTGTCTTTCGACCGTGAGTAGAAACTGAAATCACAAATGCAAATTGTGGTCGGATGAAACCCTTTCCACCGGTCGGAAGGAATTGACGATCACCATTTATTTCCAACTCACTCAAGACAGTTGTGGGAATACAGCCAATGCTTGCTGATAGTGAAGACGGCACAAGGCCACAAGTAGTTGGATAGAGTTCACATCTGAATGTTCTTCCTAATAAAGGTTGGATAGTGCATGGATACTGTATAGATAATGTGGGGTCCATGGATAGTGAGGCGGCTTTAACTAAACACGAAAGTAAGCCATCTAGCATCTCACGTAGTACACAATGATTACACTTAGGGGAAGACGGGGTAAAAAGCCCATGGGCGGGTAAGAAGCCCATGCCAATTATGTCATGAAATAAAGCAAAATTCAGTCACATTTTGCCCATGAGACGAGAGTTAAGCTTCTTACCCGCCCATGTGCTTTTTACCCCGTCTTCCCCTATATAAGACCTATAAGCTTTGCTCTTTGTCCTTGCCCCCACATGGCCGAAAGGCCAAAGAGGGCGTAAAACATTATTTCTTCATTCTTCTCTTTGTCCTTAATCAAAAATTCTGATCGCTTCTCGGCCTTTTGGCTAAGACAGTGATTCAGGAACATAAATTTTTGTTTATACCCTGGTTGGTTTGTTCAGCCCGTCGTACATGGCGAAAGCCGATACGCGACGTTAAACTGAACTTCCACCGCTCTTTGTCCGAAAGGCCGAAGAGGGCGTACAGCCTTATTTCGTTCGCTCTTTGTCTAAAGAAAACTGCTGAAACAATATTACGATTAAAAAAATGATTTTAATTGAAAAGGAGCCAACATGATTCACTAAAACAGCATGCTTGCTGACAGACCATAGCTGTTTGTGTGTCAACTGTAGGCTTACTTTAATTTCACACAAAAATAGAACAAAATAAAATAATGTAATATAAAGAGGCAAAGCAATCAACGTTATCACACTTTCTAAATAAACAAAACAACTACTGAACAACAAAACTCTGTCAACTATTCACAAGCCACACAGTGGACAATGACGACCACCAAGTTTGAAGGATTGATTGTTTTATGTAAGAACAATGTAACAGCACAACCGAATTGTCTCTGGGAAAAACCCCACAACCCTTAAAGTTTCACTGGTAGGCTCGACAAAACTAAATCAAAAGAGTCATTGTAAATGTCTAAATAAAGCACAGGTTGTTCTGCTTGTCGACATGATTGAATGATCTTTCGAATTGTTCAGATCTTGACCATGCTCTACAGAGTGGTTGAGGGGTTAGAACCGGCCTTACCCCCTGAAGACTTCATCACTTATCACAAATCGAGCAGACTGATAAGATCCGGACTTCCTTACTCGTCGAACCCAATCAGATCTTCAGTTAGAAACAACAACAAAGCAATAACAGTTCCCTCCTCAAACACCGACCAGTTCAAAAACTCTTTCTTTGCTAGAACACCAACAGAGTGGAACCATCTGAATAACAGCACCGTCCAAGCCAACTCCGTTGAGGCCTTCAAAAGACTGCTATTAATCAACCAACATCAGTAAACCGCCTCTGCGCAATCTCTCCCCGTCGCAGTTATGCCAGACTACTGGATTGTAGCGACGTATTTGAAAGAAGAAGAAGAAGAAGACGGTTAGGTCAAAGTCAAAGTCACACCACCGATCTCCGTTATTTCATGGAATTAAGTCGACCCTACGTTTAGTCCTTGTCTTAAAAATCTACAGACCAGTCTATTGAACGCCTTTAACCTTCAAATTGTTTTCAGCTTGCCAATAATGTATTGACTCTTGTAGACTGCTACAGCTTGGCACAAACTGTGACAAAGACTGTCAAATCAGTCAGTCAGTGATTAAAACAAAGACACTGAAAAGAAAAGACTAACATCCGGTCCCTTTTCCCTATACTGTATGATTAGTGAGGACAGAAACACTGGTTATATCCCTTTTAAACGTGACACATTTAGGTTACATAGCTCTCTTTTTCAAACTTGAGAGAGTTATCTTTTCATGAGTCAGTTATACTTTGGATAGCCGCCATTGTGAATGGTGTAACTACCCCACTAACGATAACTCTATCAGCCCGGCTCGCCGTAACTCTTAAGTAGTCCATATTACCCTTTTAGAGTCTTTGATTAAAACACGCCATCCGACCAACTAATAGGTATGTTGATTAACACGAAGTTTTCGTTGGAAACATTCACGTTTGCCAAGAATTCAGCTCGGTAGTCTTCTTCACATTTGCCCAATGTCCACATTTTTCTCTATAATAGTAAGTTCTCTCGTCTGAGTGAACAGAGCTAAGCTAGGGTTCATGTCTTTCTCCCGAAGTCTTTCAGTAGGGAAAAGCGATATTCTATCCATTCAGTTTAAATTTTAAAAAGAAAACAAAAAAACAACCCTACACAAGCATAATTATGGCTATTATTGCACCGTGACAAGCCTGGTAATCAAAACGCGATTATAAGATATTGCACTTTTCTTTATTTGACCCAAAATCCCGCTTAACTGTCTGCTCCACACATAATTATTTTGGAAGCTGAGCAGGCCAGTCATCACTCAGCAGAGTTTAGGCCCAAGTCTGACGCAACAGCATCCAACCCACGACACAGCCACAAACCCCAACAAAAACAGTTACATCAACGAGCACTTTCCCTTTAACTTCTCCTTGCGTTTCTGCGACTTGGACTTCTTGGTGTCGAGCTGCAGACTGACGGCGCGGCGCTTCTCCAGCTGCAGCAGCTCCTGGAACAGCTCCTTCACGTTGTGGTTGGTCTTGGCCGAGGTCTCCAGGAAGGCACAGTTCCAGCGCTTGGCGATCTCCGTGCACTCGGCCACAGTGATCTCCCGGTTCACCTCGTCGCACTTGTTCCCCACCAGCATGATGGGGATGGCCTCCATGTCGCCCTTGATCTCCACGATCTCGTCGTAGATGGGCTTCAGCTCCTCCAGCGACTGCCTGGACGTGATGGAGTAGACCAGGATGAAGGCGTGCCCTTTGGAGATGGACAGCCTCTGCATGGCGGGGAACTGGTGGGAGCCCGTGGTGTCTGTGATCTGCAGGGTGCACACCTGCTTGTTGCAGGAGATCACCTGGCGGTACGTGTCCTCGATGGTGGGCACGTAGCTCTCGCGGAAGGTGCCGCGGACGAAGCGGAGGACTAAGGAGCTCTTGCCCACTCCCCCGGCGCCGAACACCACCACCCGGTAGTCGTTGCTGTGCTCCGGCATGGCGCGCAGCCTGACCGAGCGATCCTTGGGGGCCTGTGGGTGGGGACAAGACAGAACAGAATGATGAACAGCTCGTTAGTCTTGTGACAAAAGTTTGTTGATCACACATAACAGAATGTCAATGATGAACAGCTCGTTAGTCTTGTGACAAAAGTTTGTTGATCACACATAACAGAATGTCAATGATGAACAGCTCGTTAGTCTTGTGACAAAAGTTTGTTGATCACACATAACAGAATGTCAATGATGAACAGCTCGTTAGTCTTGTGACAAAAGTTTGTTGATCACACATAACAGAATGTCAATGATGAACAGCTCGTTAGTCTTATGACAAAAGATTGTTGATCACACATAACAGAATGTCAATGATGAACAGCTCGTTAGTCTTGTGACAAAAGTTTGTTGATCACACATAACAGAATGTCAATGATGAACAGCTCGTTAGTCTTGTGACAAAAGATTGTTGATCACACATAACAGAATGTCAATGATGAACAGCTCGTTAGTCTTGTGACAAAAGTTTGTTGATCACACATAACAGAATGTCAATGATGAACAGCTCGTTAGTCTTGTGACAAAAGTTTGTTGATCACACATAACAGAATGTCAATGATGAACAGCTCGTTAGTCTTGTGACAAAAGTTTGTTGATCACACATAACAGAATGTCAATGATGAACAGCTCGTTAGTCTTGTGACAAAAGTTTGTTGATCACACATAACAGAATGTCAATGATGAACAGCTCGTTAGTCTTGTGACAAAAGTTTGTTGATCACACATAACAGAATGTCAATGATGAACAGCTCGTTAGTCTTGTGACAAAAGTTTGTTGATCACACATAACAGAATGTCAATGATGAACAGCTCGTTAGTCTTGTGACAAAAGTTTGTTGATCACACATAACAGAATGTCAGTGATGAACAGCTCCTTCGTCTCGTGACAAAATTGTGTGACTCGGACAAAGTAGCAAAATGGACGACATAATTGTGCTAGTCTTGTGACAAAGGACAGATATTTGGACGTCATGTTGTGGATAGACAGAGCAGAATGGACATTTTGTTCTTTTGTTCGTCTTTTTTTTATAGAAACGTTGTGCAGATAGATAGAGAGAGAGAGAGAGAGAGAGAGAGAGAGAGAGAGAGAGAGAGAGAGAGAGAGAGAGAGAGAGAGAGAGAGAGAGAGAGAGAGAGAAGGGGCAGAGACAGGTACAGCGAACATAACCAGAGATAGAGAGAGACGTATGCACAGACATACACTCGGAGAGAGAGAGAGAGAGAGAGAGAGAGAGAGAGAGAGAGAGAGAGAGAGAGAGAGAGAGAGAGAGAGAGAGAGAGAGAGAGAGAGAGAGAGAGAGAGAGAAGGGGCAGAGACAGGTACAGCGAACATAACCAGAGATAGAGAGAGAGACAGACATACACGAGAGACATAGAGAGAGAGAGAGAGAGAGAGAGAGAGAGAGAGAGAGAGAGAGAGAGAGAGAGAGAGAGAGAGAGAGAGAGAGAGAGAGAGAGAGACAGAGAGAGAGAGACAGAGAGAGAGGATGAAGACAGGCAGATACAATGGGAGTTGACGTACATTAGTCTATTCTAAGCGCTAATACACATTGATCATTCAAATGACCTTGTACACGGCTCTCTAATTACACTTTAGCCTGAATTCAGGAAGCATGCGATCCTCTCCCTCTCCTTCCCAAACCCCTCCTTATCCAGCAGTCATTATCATTTCATTTTGATTTTTATGTCTGTGTTTTTCTTTCTTCGCTAAAAAACTTGTCCCTTTTTGAGCTCTGCTGTTAGACTACATCCATGATGGTGATGACGCATTTCCGCTTCTAAATTACTGAAAAGACTGCTATTATGTAGACAGTGGACCTGGGCTGTATCGACCCTTTCCCTTTGTATTTATAGAACCTAACAAGTGCAACGCCGAGCGGCTGCAAAGTCCCCTCGCAGCATCGCCGAGCTACTCCGAAATCGGAATGTGTCGGCTGTACACACAGCGGGGAGACCATTGAGAACTGAAAACAGGACGCACGCACGGACGGATGGACGGCCGGGAAGAAGTGGGACATATCGGGCCTGTGACACAAAGGGCCTAGGGAACAGCGGGCTTATCCACAGAAAAATTCATGACAACTGTGTTATAGACCATTCATCAAGAAATGTTGTGAAAAAAACTGCATTGAAATACATGCAAAACTTCGCGAGATATTAGCGATTATGAGTTTTGGGGTTTGAAACCCGTACCTGGCGCGACCTTGACCTGTAAAACTAAATACATCAGTGGATAGCTTGCATCTTAGCAAACTAGTATACCAAATTTGATGATGATAGACTGAATAGTTTTTTTTAAAAAACGGACGAATAGCCGGACGGACGGACGGACGGAGGCACGGACGGACCAGACAGAAACAATAGTTCCCCAAACCTTCGGCTCGGGGACTAAATAAGGCCTAAATGTCACAAAGAGTGATTTCTTCGCAGCCTACCAACCTTGCAAAGAATGAAGCCAACTTTCTCACTTCCCCGCCTGGAAGGTGAAAAGGTGGAAGGTGGGCAGTTTTAAGTATGGTAACAGTAGGCAGTGAGTGCGTTCACAATGATCCCCACCTGTAGTGTAGGTGAAAGGGTGGGAGTAAAAAAACCAACCCCGGTTTCAGTCAGCTGGGGAGTGCGAACTCTTTGTATGTTTTGGCTTTTTGATAGAACCAACGGAGTGACTGGGTAGACGATCTCTCCACTGTTTCCTGTTTGGCATCGATTTTCATTGAATGGGAGCTGGGAGCATTACAGGCTGGACCCCCCTACCCCCCCCCCCCCCCCCATAGCCCTATGTGTGTGTGTGTGTGTGTGTGTGTGTGTGTGTGTGAATGTGTGTGTGTGTGTGTGTGTGTGTGTGTGTGTGTGTGTGTGTGTGTGGTGACCTGCATACACGCACGCATTTATTTCTGTTCCAAGCCGCTAAATAGCCTTTCATGTTTTATTTTTTACCCAGACAAAACGCTCTCTCTCTCTCTCTCTCTCTCTCTCTCTCTCTCTCTCTCTCTCTCTCTCTCTCTCTCTCTCTCTCTCTCTCTCTCTCTCTCTCTCTCTCTCTCTCATTTCTATGGGCAGTGTTATACAGTGCAAAAGATAACACTCTCTCTCTCTCTCTCTCTCTCTCTCTCTCTCTCTCTCTCTCTCTCTCTTCTCTCTCTCTCTCTCTCTCTCTCTCTCATTTCTATGGGCAGTGTTATATATATCTTTTGCACTGTATAACACTGCCCATAGAAATGAGAGAGAGAGAGAGAGAGAGAGAGAGAGAGTAGGGACATACACAGAGACACAAACATGGGGGGGGGGGTGCCTCATGCCTCCATACGACCGCGCCCCTTCCACGAGTCTCTCTCTGGGGATACCGGGGGGTCTTTCGTAAAAATAGTTCCCCCACCTTCTGGAAGTTCTGTGCTTGAAACTTCCCCTAATCTGCCACTGTCTTTGACTCTGCCTTTCCCTTTGCATTCTGTCATCTACTGCGGTAGGCCTACTATCTTTCTGACTTATTATTGGCCCGTTCTCCTGTCTTTTCCCCCAAAAGTCCTCCAAATATTCTATTTCCTTTCAGCTCCACCGAAATCGGAATGTGTCGGCTGTACGCAGCGGGGACACCAGTGCATACCGAAAACCGGACACATACGTACCTTACCCATTATGGCGTATGGCCTGGGAACCCAGAAGAAAAAGAAGAAGAAGAAGGACCAGTAGCAAGGCGCATAATGTTTTGTTCTTATTATATTCTGAACAATAATTATGTCTTAATTAAGTAAGCCCCGTGGTCCCTTGGTAAATGTCTTTTAAAAGAGACTCTTTACTGGAGACCTTCCTTCCCTGGATAACTGATCGAGAAGAGCTCAGGGCGTGTGAGGGTACAGTGGATAAACTGAAGAGGATGCCATCAAAGAAGAAAGGGAGAAAGGTGGCAGAGTGGTTAAGACGTTCGCCTGTCAAATGAAATGCGTAACTACAGCGTGAGTGACACGGGTTCGAATCCCGGCCTCGCCCTTTCTTTCTACTTCGACAGGAACATCGATCTGAACGTCGAGTCCTTCGGATGGGGACTTAGAGCTAGTCTGACCCGTGCACTTTACGCACGTAAAAATCCCACGACAGTTGAAAGTCGGTAAGAGCAGGGAGAAATCCCGCTGTCTGGAATAGCCAAATTGATAGCTAGGTTTTCCAGCCTCCTTACCCTGTGCCCCCCCCCCCCCCCCAAGAAAAAAAGCTTGGCGCTGCATTTGCGGCGACGCGCTCTCCAGTGGAGAGCAGCCCGAATTTCACAGATAAGTTTCTGTGACTAGAATAATATACCAAATAGCCTACTCCCCCAAAAAATAAAAGTAATAAAGACAAATAACCGCAGGATTGACTCTAATGTGAAAATTATATGGGAAACGTTTGAGTGTTCGTTTTCTTGGATTTACCAACCACGTTGTTTCGTTATTTTTCTTAAATTTTCACTGAAGAGGATACTTCGAAGAGCTGTGGACGCTATGTTCAGGACATGAAAATAAACGTTGACGGTTTGACTACAGAGGCGTTGTTCATGTAGGAGCGTGTATGCCTAATAGGCGTATTCAGTAGGCAGAAGGACCCACATGGAACTCAACAACCGCGTGGGAAGAACACAACTAAATCATATATAGGAGGGGGCCTACTCTTACATTAATTCTTTATTACCCGAAATTTCTTGCGAAAAACCCCCCACCAGCCACAAAATACTTAAGTATTTTATGCGGTGACGTAGCTTTCACAAGCATGGTCAATTATGGCGTAGGCCTTATTATAGCCATTTTCTGGGCCTAGCAACCATCATAACAATGAATCGCAAACGTCAGTAGCGCACGTGAGAGCTATTCACGCGGTTATTTTTGATGCGCTTGTACGTCTCTGTGTCTGCCCAGCGACTCCCACACAATCGATAAATTGTCGGATCGATTCGGTCCTGTTTCTGGCCCGCATCATTTTCCGGCACTGGTTGAGAATGCCAATGTCGTAAATCGAGATGGGGACATCATCATGTTATATTGCTATCAAATGAAAAGACGTCACTGTCGCATGAAAATAGGTAGCTCGTAAAAATAAGTAGCTCGCTATTATGAGAGTCTGTATTTGCGACAACCACAAATTTCACTTTTTCTGTACTTTAAACCATTTAACTAACCCTAACCCTAACCCTAACCCTAACCCTAACCCTATCCCTAACCCTAGAAAAAAGTGAAATTTGTGGTTCATGCTCAATGTCGTAAATACACACTGTCATAGGTAGCGAGCTACTTATTTTTACGAGCTACCTATTTTCATGCGACAGTCACGAGTTACGATGTCCAACGAGAAATAATATCGATGCATAAAATTTCTTTTCTAATCCTTTGTGTTTTCAATGACAATTTTCGGGTTGTAGGCCTGCCTATTGACGACACTGAATCCGCGGACTTCTGCGTGCTTTTGTTTAATGGCTTCTCTTATTTGCGTTGTGCCAATGTAAGCCATATAGGTCTATAATTGGGCTACACTATTGTCCAGCCACCGAGATTATTCGGTCAATTTTGCAATACCTCTTCTTACAGATTTCCAGATTTCTATCCCGACAATGCTAAATTGAGTTTGGAAGTGGGCGCCTGAGAGGGTGCATTTGACAGGCTAGTCTCATTTTCTTGTCCTGTGAAACGAATTACGAAATGCCTAGCTTATGCCAATCCACTTTCAACCGGGACAGGTAGGACAGAAAATAACACAATAAAAGAATAAGGTAAGCCTACATAAGCCTATCTCAACGTCCATTTTTATTAATCATTTATCTATCACGATTCTCCATTTCATAAATTATTTATCTGTCATGATTCAAAGATCAAAAGACTTTGTCTTGCGATGATAAGACTTGGGCTGAAATTCTAAGATAAGACTGATCAGGACTATCAGAAGTGATATTTCTATTTTTGTTCAAGTTTCTATTTGAGTATATATAGTATTCTGAACAAAAAGGTCAGGAACACTTTTATGCCTCCAAAGTTAGCCCGTAGGCCTGTTTTAGTCTCCTGACCTTTGAAATGTAACCCGAATTGTCTATCACAGAAGCATGCACGATAGACTTCATAATTGTCCATTGTGTTGGATACATTGACGCGTCTTATATAAAAAGAAAAAAATCTTTTCTATCCGGGTTGGTTTTCAATTGAAAGAAAATGGTGTTATGATTCTAATATGTCCAGATCAAGGTCATTTGACAAACGATGTTTTAACCAATACCACCACCCACCCCCTCTCTCTCTCTCTCTCTCTCTCTCTCTCTCTCTCTCTCTCTCTCTCTCTCTCTCTCTCTCTCTCTCTCTCTCTCTCTTCTATTATTGGTCTATGGTTTATTGCTTTGTCTATTTGAGAATCATGTGTCAGTATGTCTGATTATCTATTGCATTTCCGTAAGTATGTTCTTACATCAATTATGTCAGGAAAACTATGCTCCTTTATGACGTATGTTTCAGTCATTGATTCTATGTTGGCTTTTCATGGGTATGTTTTTGTATTTAATAATGGTTGTATGTATATATGTTCGTTCCCCCCATGAAAGGGGCTGTAGGCCTTTTTTAAAATTAAAATTCCGACTTCCGACTTCTCTCTCTCTCTCTCTCTCTCTCTCTCTCTCTCTCTCTCTCTCTCTCTCTCTCTCTCTCTCTCTCTCTCTCTCTCTCTCACACACACACACACACACACACACTTGCAAGCGCACGCATAAACCACCCACCCAAAACACACAGATTTACCTACACACTTTGAAATAACACACCGACAGGCAAAACACATGAAAACATGACTGGAAAACGCACACGAGGAAAGCAACTACGCACAGACATAATTCGACGGCTTGGAGTCAAAATTATATCAAAAGATAGTCCGTTTTGACTCCAAGCCGTCGAATTATGTCTGTGCGTAGTTGCTTTCCTCGTGTGCGGTTTCCGAAAACTAATAACTTGTGTTAAAAAAAAAGACTGCAAAAATATAAAAAGCATAATCACCATGTTTATATAATTTGCAGTCTTTTTTAAAATACAAGTTCTTAGTTTGTGCAATAACATCAATAATAAGTCAATGGACTATAGTCCATTTTGACTCTAAGCCATCGATAATATGGTCTGCACAAACATGTCCACAAGCACACCCAACGAGGCACCCCCCCCCCCCTTCCTGAACAATAGAAACCTAATTCCACACAGTGACATTTAGGCTGCAGCCTTTCGGGCAATCATGCAGGTCTATCGATCTCCACCAGAAGCCCCGCTGGCACCTTCACACACCACGTCACTCACAAGGATTTCATCGATCACTTTCATTCATTAGCCAGGCTACTACTATAGCTAGGCTGGCTGGCTGGTTGGTTGGCTGGTTGGTTGGGCTGGCTACACTGGCTGCTATTGAGCTACCACTCCTTTCTTTCCCCTCTCCTGTTACTCTTCATCACCCCCAACTCGCTACTATGATAAAACTCGGGCAGACCATTACAGGAGATAGATTCCTGCTTTTAGAAAAGGTCACCCCCCCCCCCCCACCCCACCACCCCGTGGGGATACCGGGGCGGTCTTTTGTACAAATAGTTCCCCCACCTTCTGGAAGTTATGTGCTTGTAACTTCCTCTAATCTGTCACTCTCTTTGACTCTGCCTTTTCCCTTTGCTTACCGTCATCCGCTATCATTCTATCTCACTGGTCCATTCTCCTGCCTTTTTTTCTATAGATTCTTTACAAAGATTTCTTCAGCCGAAGTCGGACATGCTGGGCCTAACTATTTCTTAGTTGGGCGCACAACGGCAGCATGGCGCATCTACGCTCATGTGACAGGAAGCTGTCTGAGCGAACAAGGAAGAAGAAGAAGAAAAGGTCAGCCCTCGCTCCCTGTTCTGCATCCCCCCCCCCCCCCACTGTATTATTCTATTCTTCATGAGCGCCCCCCCATATTTCGCAAACTCTGAAGGGAATAGAATAGAACCATGATGGATTAGGAAAATGAGCCACCTCCCGTGGGGATACCTGGGGGGGGGGGGGGGGGTCACCCTACAAATAGTTCCCTCACCTTCTGGAAGTTCATTTAACCTTAAAAAAACTGATGGATTAGGAAAATGAGCCTCCTCCCGTGGGGATACCTGGGGGGGGGGGGGTCTTCCTACAAATAGTTCCCTCACCTTCTGGAAGTTCATTTAACCTTAAAAAAACTTCCTGATCGCTTCTCGGCCTTTTGGCTAAGACAGTGATTCAGGAACATAATTTTTTGTTTATACCATGGTTGGTTTGTTCAGCCCGTCGTACATGGCGAGAGCCGATACGCGTTCTGTGCTTGTAACTTCCTCTAATCTGTCTCTCTCTCTTTGACTCTGCCCTTTTCCTTGCTTTCTGTCATCTACTATATTAATTTCTGACTTATGGCCCATTCTCATGCCTTTTTTCCCAAAACAATCTTCCTTATAGTTTTCTCCTTTGAGCTCCTCCGAAATCGGAATGTGTCGGCTGAATGCAGCGAGGACACCAGTGAAAACTAGAAAACGGACACATACGTACCCATTGTGGCCTTATGGCCCGGGAACGCAGAAAAGAAAGAAGGGAAATGAGAGAGGATTGGGGGAGGGGGGTGGAGTGTGTATGTGTGGGGGTGGGGGTGGTAGTGGTAATTGGAGTCTAATCAGATTCGGACGGATTTCTGATAATTATTTTCAAGGGGGAGAGAAAGTTGATTAATGATGGTGCTTACTGTGTTTGCTTGATGGAGTAAAAGGGGAGAGAAAGTTGGAGATTTTGTTTTCTCCAAAAGGTCAACATTGCCATGTTCTTGTTTATTTAAGGGGAAAGAGCTTTCACTCAAATGCCAAGAGGAAACCTCTCAATTATGAGAGGCCTTAATTCTTGCACGAGTGAGAGACCAGGGACGGTATTCATGTTGAGATAGCATGAGACTTAGCATGATGCTAACTTAGAAGCTCTTCCAAAAGTCCTATTAAATCCTATAGGACATTGGAAGAGCTTCTAAGTTAGCATCATGCTAAGTCTCATGCTATCTCGACATGAATACCGTCCCTGCAGAGCAGACTGAAGCAGCACCCCGGGATTGGCTGATGATGGACCCCAAGGTCCGAAACAGCTGTCCCAAGCAAGAATCTGCCCTCTCCCCCATTGGGGAAAAAACACCTAAAGGCAGCACATTATTCTTTTCAGAACACAAATCAAAATTCAAAGTTCACTATAACTGGTTTTGATAAAGATGGTCAATACATTGCATTTGGATACAAAAGTTTTATAAGACTCAACTATTCTGCGTTGAATGAAAATTTGTTTAACGTCCTCCGGTCTGGAACAGACACATATGGGACATTAGTAGATATAAAGATGGTGGAAACGATCCCGGAGGCAATGCCCCGAGGCAGTGCAACACCAGGAAAATACCGAATTTTTAACAATACTGATGTATATGTATCACATAAGTGATTGTGATTCTGCATTTCGTATGAATTAGCTTTTATACTAACTCTCATTCTTTTCAGAACACAAATTAAAATTCAAAGTTCACAGTAACTGGTTTTGATAAAGATGGTCAATACATTGCATTTGGATACAAAAGTTCCATAAAACTCATCTATTCTGCATTTCATATGCATTAGCCTTTATACTAACCCTTAAGGCCAGTGGTACTGTGCCAGCAAATAACTCAGATTTTTCTCATTCATAGCTATCTATGTAATGATAATTTGAAAAAGCTCCTGTGTAAGCCAGGTCTGCGCTACACGGGAGGACATCACTTGTGAATGTTGACACAATACAGACAGAATAAAAACAAGGAGTCCACGTGTTTTATCTATCTAACCATCTATCCATCTGTCTATCTATCTATCTATCTATCTATCTATCTATCTGTCTGTCTGTCTGTCTGTCTGTCTATCTATCTATCTATCTATCTATCTATCTATCTATCTATTTATCTATCTACCTATCTACATGCATACATACATACATACATACATACATACAGAAGGTGGGGGAATGCCTAATTTGCTTTGATAAAACTTTTCTTTGTCAAATGTCTGTATTTGTGAACCTCAGAAACAAACTCAGTTAACGTTAACTTTATGAATTGTTCTGTGTTCTGAAAAAAAGAAAATAATAAAATGTGCTGATTTGCTTTTTCTCCCAAACCTATCTATCTATCTATCTATCTATATCTATCTATCTATCTATCTATCTATCTATCTATCTATCTATCTATCTATCTAGACCCCTGGAAAAAGTCGAGAGACGAAACGTCGGGGAACATTTTAACCAAGCTTGTTTTTTGTCAGATTTTTTAATGTTGTATCTATCTATCTATCTATCTATCTATCTATCTATCTATCTATCTATCTATCTATCTGTCTATTTATCTATCTATCTATCTATCTATCTATCTATCTATCTATATATATATATATATCTGTCTATCTATCTATCTATATGTCTATATATCTATATAACTATCTATCTATATATCTATCCATCCATCCATCTACCTACGTACCTACATACATACCTCTACATACATACATACATACCTATCTCTATCTATCTAATCTATCTATCTATCTATCTATCTAATCATCTATATATCTATCCATCCATCCATCCATCTACCTACCTACCTACCTACATACATACCTATCTCTATCTATCTATCTAATCTATCTATCTATCTATCTATCTATATATATATATATATATATATATAGTTTGCTTTGATAAAGCTTTTCTGTGTCCAATGTCTTTATTTGTGAACCTCAGAAACAAAACCAGTTAACTTTGAGTAATGTTCCGTGTTCCAAAAAAAAAAAAAAAAAAAAAAAAAATAACATTATATAAATTGTGCTGATTTGCTTTTTCTCCCAATGGGGGAGGGACAGTGCCTTATGCAAAGACAGCTGTTTCGACCTAAGAGAAGGTCTCATCAGTTTGCATGATCGGCCTGCAATTTGACTGTCCAGTGGATGCCAACCCGAGCAAAAAAGACATTCTACAAGAGAATGGTGTCCTCTTTGCATCAAATCGAAAATCCATAATAAAAGCAAACCAGCACAAAGCAGTTGATTATATATGGTGTCCTCTTTGCATCAAATCGAAAATCCATAATAAAAGCAAAACCAGCACAAACAGTTGATTTTATATGTCTATCTATCTATATCTATCTCTATCTCTATGCATCTGTCTGTCTGTGTGTCTGTCGATGGATGTGATGGGTGCGTTGCGAAATACCAGTCATACTTCATCATCACAGTATTAGTTAGCTCCATACTGAGAGCATGAAATGAAATGAGTCTGGGTCGCGTGACCCAGCGTGACCAGAAACCATCATCGTGACTGTGGATACACACACAAAAAAGCCAGCGTGATTGAGTGTGTTAATAAATTTATTATGAAACAGTTGATTAGTCCTCGGGGTTAATTATTCTCTGGCATCGCTCACGGTCTACCGTGCTTCGGTCGTCTCAAAACTCACGCACGAGTTTCATTAAGCAAGCTTCTGGGGATTTCTACCCGATTAGCTTGAATCTTTAATGATTAAAAGACTATTTTCAGACCTTTCTCTCACTGTCTCTCTCGCTGTAACTGTCTCTCTCTCTCTCTCTCTCTCTCTCTCTCAGTCTCTCCCTCTCTCCTTGTATATGTCTGTTTTTCTGTGTGTGTGTGTGTGTCTCTCTCTCTCTCTCTCTCTCTCTCTCTCTCTCTCTCTCTCTCTCTCTCTCTCTCTCTCTCTCTCTCTCTCTCTCTCTCATAAAAATGACGCTTCCCCCATGTTATGAGAACCCAGTGTTAATGACATTTAAAGGGTCCAGTGTCTCTCTCTCTCTCTCTCTCTCTCTCTCTCTCTCTCTCTCTCTCTCTCTCTCTCTCTCTTCGACTCTCTCTCTCTCTCTCTCTCTCTCGCTCTCTCTCTCTCTCTCTCTCATCACTCTCTCTCGCATTTCCAACAATATTTCACTCACATATTCACACACATGTCTGGCAAAAGTCTGTTATTCAGCCTTGATCGTTGTGCTTTGCTTTGCTTTGCATGGCAAAGTCTGTAATAGCCAGGATCATTGTGCTTAGTTTTGATTTGTGTAATTAATTCTTTTATTATTTCATGACAGTTGTGTTTTATCAGTGTGCTTTGTTTTGATTTGTGTAATACATTAAATTGTGTTTCATAATCATTGTGTTTTGTTTTGATTTGTGTAATAAAGTCAATCATTATTTCACGATAATTGTGTTTTATTTCGATGTGTGTGGTAAAGTCTGTTAGCATAATCATTTGTGTTTTGCTTTGATTTGTGCAGTAAAATGTATCATTATACCATGATCATTGTAGTTTGTTTCTATTTGTGTAGCAAAATCCGTTATCATTCTATAATCAATGTATTTTGTTTTGATTTGAGCAGTAAATTGTGTTATTACACCATGTTCATTGTGGTTTATTCCTATTTGTGTAGTAAAGTCTGTTTTTACACCATGATCATTGTGTTTTGCTTTGATTTGTCTAATAAATGGTGTTTTATACCATGATCATTGTGTTTTGCTTTGATTTGTCTAATAAATCGTGTTTTATATACCATGATCATTGTGTTTTGCTTTCGATTTGTGTAGCATAATGGTGTTATTATACCATGATCATTGTGTTTTGCTTTGATTTGTCTAATAAATGGTGTTTTATACCATGATCATTGTGTTTTGCTTTGATTTGTCTAATAAATCGTGTTTTATATACCATGATCATTGTGGTTTGTTTCGATTTGTGTAGCATAGTATGTTATTATAACCAATTGTGTTTTGTTTTGATTTGTGTCCTGTGGTTGTTGTTTGTATCATGATCATTGTGTTTTGTTTTGATTTCTATAGTACAGTCTGTTAATATTAGACCATAAAAAAACCACATAAACAAATACAAGTGGAAATGTCATCATCTGATCTTGATGCATGCTAGGGCACAAATATTACCTCGGTTTCTTTATCATGTAAACTATACATACGTCTCAGCTGACACATTTTGCATTTAATCATATCTATAGTTTTTACAATCTTACCTCAAATGTGTTTTTGACTCTCGCACAGAATCCCAGAGTAAACAGTTTGTATTAGCAACAATTTAACACGTCTGATTACTGCTTCCACATACATTCTATGCATTTTCGTCGCATCAATTCCCATCACAGATATAAAAGAACTGGTAAGGGAGAAGCAGGCCCGCTCACATACACATCTGTATTGTTAAAAATTCGGGATTTTGCTGGTGTTGCACTGCCTCCGGGCATTGTCTCCAGGATCGTTCCCACCATCTTTATATCTACTACTGTCCCATATATGTCTGTTCCAGACCGGAGGACGTTAAACAGATTTCCATCCAAGCAGGCCCCCTCGAGTACTAGCCATAAGAGATTGTGTAATTAACTATCTTGATTATTTAAAAAACAACTTCGGGTCTTTCCTGGTATTGCAGTACCTCCAAGATCTTCAAAGTCATTAATGTCCCATATGTGCCTGTGCCAGACCGGATGACGTTTAATGAACTTTCATCAAGCACGCCCGCAAGCTTCTTCTTCTTCTTCTTCTGCGTTCCCAGGCCAAAAGGCCATAATGGGTAAGGTACGTATGTGTCCGTTTTCAGTTTCACTGGTCTCCCCGCTGCGTACAACCGACACATTCCGATTTCGGAGGAGCTCAAAGAAAAAAAGTTATTTAGAAGATTTTTTTTTAAAGACAGGAGAATGGGCCAATAAGTCAGAAAGATAGTAGAAGACAGTAAGCAAAGGTAAAAGGCAGAGTCAAAGAGAGTGGCAGATTAGAGGAAGTTACAAGCACAGAACTTCCAGAAGGTGGGGGAACTTTTTTTTTTACCAAAGACTCCCCCGGTATCCCCACGGGGAGAGACTCGTGGAGGGGGCGGGGTCGTCCAGCTCCCCGTATGGAGGCACGAGGCATCCACCCACTGCCCCAGGCCCCCAATCACTTGTCAGGAAAATGTCAGCAGCCGCAGCAACTGAGCACCGGGGCAATTAAACAGGGACGGATGAGGAAATGAGGATGCACGCAAAGAGCAAAGTGCAAAGTGCAAAGTGCAAAGTGCCAATGCTTGTCTGAGCCCAGTCCAGAAGCAAAACAGCATTTGGCTCTTCACACAAAATGGCTTCTGTCGACCATTGATTGGCATTAGCCTAGGTATAGTATTGATCCAACAGATTTCAAAACAAATCGTCCAAATCATTTTCTCCTTTGAGCTCCTCCGAAATCGGAATGTGTCGGCTGTACGCAGCGGGGAGACCAGTGAAAACCGAAAACCGGACACATCCGTACCTTACCCATTACGTCCATATGGCCTGGGAACGCAGAAGAAGAAGAAGAAGAAGAAGAAGCAGAAGATCCAACAGACAAAGCTACACCATCAATGGTTTTAGGCATCAATTAGAAACCATTTTATAAGTAACTTTTGTGAAGGATCATGCGATGCTTTAGAGTGAAAACGGACTATCTTCAGGTGGTCCATTCACTTAGCATGGAACCTATTGCGATGATAATAACTTGCATTAACCCCGTGAATGCCATAAACGTATCACGTACTTACTTGATGACATCACTGATTACGTCATCAGATGAAGAGGAATAACTCTGATATTCTGGTTTCTGCTCTAGCAGAGTCAAGAGAGAGATATCCCCATACCATATTGCCAGATTGGCTCTATTAGTTTTCTTTTTCATGGCATGATTTGAACAATTATTTTTTTCTTTAATTTTCTCTGGCAGTCAATGGGTTAAGTAAGACCCAAAAAAATGATTATTCGTGTTTTTTTGTCTTTAAATTTTTTTTTTTTAAATACAAGTTATTATTTTTCGCAACAAGTTCCAAAATAAGTCGATGGAACATCTGGAGACAGTCCGTTTTGACTCTAAAGCGTCGCATGATTCTTACACCAGAAGGATTGTACTTGCTCTCCGAACTACAGTCTTGAATTTAGTTGGTCTTTGGGGACCACCTCCATCGCCATTTTGCCCAAGTCCTCTTGATTGACAGAGTAACGATTTATCATGGAAAAGGCGTTCTTGATATATAAAATAAAAAGGCCTATGTTCCAGTCAGGTTTAAAAAAAAAGAAGCTTCACCCCTTCTTATTTACTAAGCTTTTAGATCTGTATTGTTAAAATTTTCGGGACTTTACTGGCGTTGCACTGCCTCCGGGCATTGCCTCCAGGATCGTTCCCACCATATTTATATCTACTAATGTCCCGTATGAGTCTGTTTCAGACCGGAGGACGTTAAATAGATTTCCATCCACCCTTTCTTATCTGGAGGTTACAGTTGGAAATAGATTACATTAATAATGACGTCCAGCGGCAAACTTCGCTCACAGAAAACTAAGCTCCTGGCGTCATTGGCTGAATATCACAACACGGACACGAACAGCAGTCACAGCTCCCGCTTTAAAACCCTTTCACCGCCACTGTCGCATTTTTGCACCACAATGCTTTCACCGCCAAAGTCACATTATAGCACCACAACGATTTAACACCTATGTCACTAAAAGGCACCAAATTGGGGTCTATTATCTAAAGATCCTATTGTCTTAGTTTTGGGAAGTAAGGATAGACCTTATTTTATATATGTCACAGAAGAATCCCCAATACTGCAGATGGATTTTGTTCTTTACCCAGGTAAATTTAATGGACATGTTTGGCTGAAATATGGCTGGCGGTGAAAGGGTTAACACCCATGTCACTAAAATGCATCAAATCAGGGCCTGTTATCCGAAGACCCTATTTTCTTAATTTTGGGAGGTAAGGATACGCCTAATGTTATGCATGTCACAGAGGAATTCCCAATGTTGCAGATACATTTTTTTTCTCTTCCCAGATAAGTTTAATGGTATTTTTGGCTACAAAATGGCTGGCGGCGAAAGGGATTACAATTAGTGTTGACTAGTACGTTTTCAAGTTGTGTATGTGGTACGGCTGACGAAAAGCAGCTGTGGTCTACCACCAACTGCGTAGAATGTTACGTAGACCTATTCCCGGGCATCTCAGTCTGTTGTTTTCAGAAACAAAAGTGGAAGAATGAAAAAGAAAAAGAAGCACCCGAAGGGGCTGACGATTCTGGTAGCTTTTCTGTTCCCGGGTAATTAAATCTGACGATGAAATCATCACGATGTACGTGATAACATTAACAATAACGCGAACATCTTCACAGACATAGTAACAAAACAACCACCACCATTAGCACAAGGTCATAATCCGTCGTCATCATTAGTATCATCGTCGTCGTTGTCATCATCATCATTACTATCATCGTCGTCGTCGTCGTTGTCATCATCATCAACGTCGGCGTTGTCGACATCGTCATCATAAAAACGAAACAAAAAACATCAACATCATCAACAACGTACCTGAACGTATGTAGCCACACTTTATTTGCTTACAACGAGACAAATTCACCAAGTTACCGTCGCTTCCATTTTGATGCACAAACAGACCTACCCCATAAACATAGCCCCTACTTAAATATTAGGCCTATTTACCACACAAAGTAAGAACTGGTGACTGAGTTACCTCACAAAATACTACACTTTGGTCGTCCGAAGCAGGCCCAAACCACTGTCGACACTTAAGAATCTCGCACCTTCAAATGTTAGACCATATACCCGCCAAAAAAACCCAACCCACACGTATCTAATAAACCTACACACATTATGAAAGGATATACTTCTGAATTGGGACGGTAATATCAAAGAAATAAACAACAAGTTCTTTCGCGTGCCCGCACTTGCATAAAAACAACCCCCCTACAGCTAAAAGCGACAGAGAATCTCTACCGTCCGGTTTTCTGTCACATCGGGTTTAGCAGACAGGCACTGTATGTAGTCTGGCCAGGCTGCGGAATAAGCCAACTACCGAGTGTGGCACCAAAGCGTGCCAACCAACCAACCAACCACCCCCACCCCCACCCACCACCACCCCCACTCCAAGAGAACCAGGAAGGCTGCGTGTGACAGTTCCATGCATTATTCCTTCCCCAACCTCCACCACCACCCTCTTCTCTCTCTCTCTCTCTCTCTCTCTCTCTCTCTCTCTACCCACCCCGTCCCTCCCTGTCCCCGGATTCCCCTCTCACCTCTCAGGAGCCCCCCCCCCCCGACAACACAACAAACCATAGATATGGAGACAAACCCAGTAGGGCCGGAAAGTCACTGTCTATAATAAGAGGCTACGCCTAATTAGACGTTGAAACCATAGCATCGAGAGAGATGGAAAGCCCGTGCTATTAGGGCTAGCTAGCGTGCCTGCCCAACCCGCCCAGGCCATCGCTTCGTTCGGCCCACCCGCATCAGTGCCGGGATGGCTCGTAATGCCATTAACTCATTCCTGCCAGGCATGCACAATGCCATTAATTCTCTCTCCACCCCCCACCCCCACCCCCCACCCCACCCACCCCAAACACCGGTGTA
Source organism: Phymorhynchus buccinoides (assembly GCA_017654935.2). Lineage (NCBI taxonomy): Eukaryota > Metazoa > Mollusca > Gastropoda > Neogastropoda > Raphitomidae > Phymorhynchus > Phymorhynchus buccinoides. The sequence goes on along the minus strand of CM065689.1, from coordinate 24,763,869 downwards.
GTGTTCTCAAAGTGGATTTGCTCTCAAACCGTCTGCGCATGTGCGAAGAGTTAGGGATAGGTTTAGGGTT
>CM065689.1:24753799-24758799 GCA_017654935.2 Phymorhynchus buccinoides | reverse complement strand
AGTGTAGTGCAGTGTAGTGTAATGACAGTATGGTGTAGTGTAGTGTAGTGTAGTGTAATGACAGTATGGTGTAGTGTAGTAGTGTAGTGTAGTGTAATGGTGTAGTGTAGTGCAGTGTAGTGTAATGACAGTATGGTGTAGTGTAGTAGTGTAGTGTAATGTAGTGTAGTGTAGTGGTGTAGTGTAGTGTAGTGTAGTGTAATGACAGTAGTGTAGTGTAGTGTAGTGTAGTGTAATGACAGTATGGTGTAGTGTAGTGCAGTGTAGTGTAATGACAGTATGGTGTAGTGTAGTGCAGTGTAGTGTAATGACAGTATGGTGTAGTGTAGTGCAGTGTAGTGTAATGACAGTATGGTGTAGTGTAGTGCAGTGTAGTGTAATGACAGTATGGTGTAGTGTAGTGCAGTGTAGTGTAATGACAGTATGGTGTAGTGTAGTGCAGTGTAGTGTAATGACAGTATGGTGTAGTGTAGTGCAGTGTAGTGTAATGACAGTATGGTGTAGTGTAGTGCAGTGTAGTGTAATGACAGTATGGTGTAGTGTAGTGCAGTGTAGTGTAATGACAGTATGGTGTAGTGTAGTGCAGTGTAGTGTAATGACAGTATGGTGTAGTGTAGTGCAGTGTAGTGTGTATGGTGTAGTGACAGTGTAGTGTAGTGTAGTGCAGTGTAGTGTAATGACAGTATGGTGTAGTGTAGTGCAGTGTAGTGTAATGACAGTATGGTGTAGTGTAGTGCAGTGTAGTGTAATGACAGTATGGTGTAGTGTAGTGTAGTGTAGTGTATGGTGTAGTGTACAGTATGGTGTAGTGTAGTGTAGTGTGTAGTGTAATGACAGTATGGTGTAGTGTAGTGCAGTGTAGTGTAATGACAGTATGGTGTAGTGTAGTGCAGTGTAGTGTAATGACAGTATGGTGTAGTGTAGTGTAGTGTAGTGTAATGACAGTATGGTGTAGTGTAGTGCAGTGTAGTGTAATGACAGTATGGTGTAGTGTAGTGACAGTATGGTGTAGTGTAGTGTAAGTGACAGTATGGTGTAGTGTAGTGTAGTGTAGTGTAATGACAGTATGGTGTAGTGTAGTGCAGTGTAGTGTAATGACAGTATGGTGTAGTGTAGTGCAGTGTAGTGTAATGACAGTATGTGTAGTGTATGTAGTGTAGTGCAGTAGTGTAGTGTAGTGAGTGTAGTGGTGTAGTGTAGTGTGCAGTGTAGTGTAATGACAGTATGGTGTAGTGTAGTGTGCAGTGTAGTGTAATGACAGTATGGTGTAGTGTAGTAGTGTAGTGTAATGACAGTATGGTGTAGTGTAGTGCAGTGTAGTGTAATGACAGTATGGTGTAGTGTAGTGCAGTGTAGTGTAATGACAGTATGGTGTAGTGTAGTGCAGTGTAGTGTAATGACAGTATGGTGTAGTGTAGTGCAGTGTAGTGTAATGACAGTATGGTGTAGTGTAGTGCAGTGTAGTGTAATGACAGTATGGTGTAGTGTAGTGCAGTGTAGTGTAATGACAGTATGGTGTAGTGTAGTGTAGTGTAGTGTAATGACAGTATGGTGTAGTGTAGTGCAGTGTAGTGTAATGACAGTATGGTGTAGTGTAGTGCAGTGTAGTGTAATGACAGTATGGTGTAGTGTAGTGCAGTGTAGTGTAATGACAGTATGGTGTAGTGTAGTGCAGTGTAGTGTAGTGTAATGACAGTATGGTGTAGTGTAGTGCAGTGTAGTGTAATGACAGTATGGTGTAGTGTAGTGCAGTGTAGTGTAATGACAGTATGGTGTAGTGTAGTGCAGTGTAGTGTAATGACAGTATGGTGTAGTGTAGTGCAGTGTAGTGTAATGACAGTATGGTGTAGTGTAGTGCAGTGTAGTGTAATGACAGTATGGTGTAGTGTAGTGTAGTGCAGTGTAGTGTAATGACAGTATGGTGTAGTGTAGTGCAGTGTAGTGTAATGACAGTATGGTGTAGTGTAGTGCAGTGTAGTGTAATGACAGTATGGTGTAGTGTAGTGCAGTGTAGTGTAATGACAGTATGGTGTAGTGTAGTGCAGTGTAGTGTAATGACAGTATGGTGTAGTGTAGTGCAGTGTAGTGTAATGACAGTATGGTGTAGTGTAGTGCAGTGTAGTGTAATGACAGTATGGTGTAGTGTAGTGCAGTGTAGTGTAATGACAGTATGGTGTAGTGTAGTGCAGTGTAGTGTAATGACAGTATGGTGTAGTGTAGTGCAGTGTAGTGTAATGACAGTATGGTGTAGTTTAGTGTATGTAGTGTAATGACAGTATGGTGTAGTGTAATGCAGTGTAGTGTAATGACAGTATGGTGCAGTGTAGTGCAGTGCAGTGTAATGACAGTATGGTGTAGTGTAGTGCAGTGTATTGTAATGACAGTATGGTACAGTGCAGTGCAGTGCAGTGCAGTGCAGTGTAGTGTAGTGTAATACAGTGTAGTGCAGTGTAGTGTAAAAACAAGCGTAGTGCAGTGAAGTGTAATGATAGTGTAGTGTAATATAGTCATTGTAGAAAAGAATAGAGTGCTCTGGTGCAGTACTGTCCAGTAAAGTTCAGTACCATATAGGATACTATAATAGGATTGGATACTATCTACAAGTATCCCAACTCTATTAAAAAAGAACATTTAACTTAATCCAAAGAAATGTCCCATATGGCTTTGTACCGGGAGGACGTAAAACAAACTTCAGTCAGTCTACAAGTATTTACATATTTAAATTCAGTAGGCTTTTTGCAAACAGAGTGATGCGGCACAGCAAAATGTAAGGCTCAGAAAACAGTAAAGTATCATAATAATGGAAAGTACAACAAACAAACAAGTACATAACAAGTGTGAAGTGACATTATTTATATGAGACACAACTAAACAACTGGATATTATTGCGAGCGGCGAATTCGAAATTAAAGTTCAAGTATCGTATGTTGTCAAGGAGGTAGATTTTTGAAGCACTGATAAGGCGATAATGATTACAGCATGATATTTTGCATTTGAGTGTGTGTGTGTGTGTGTGTGTGTGTGTGTGTGTGTGTGTGTGTGTGTGTGTGTGTGTGTGTGTGTGTGCGTGCGTGTGCGTGTGCGTGTGCGTGCGTGTGCGTGCGTGTGTGCGTGTGTGTGTGCGTGCGCGTGCGTGCGCGTGCGTGCGTGCGCGTGCTCGCGCGTGCGTGTGTGCGTGCGTGCGTGCGTGCGTGCGTGTGTGTGCGTGCGTGCGCGCGCGCGCGTGTGTGTGTGTGTGTGTGTGTGTGTGTGTGTGTGTGTCTGTATCTGTATGTCTATGTGTGTGTTCGTGCGTGCGTGCGTGCGTGTGTCTGACTGTCTGTCTGTGTGTCAATGTGTGTGCATGCAACTGATTACATACTTAACACGCGCACGTGTGTTTGTTTTCGCGGCGCGCGTGCATCCATCATATTGTGTGCATGCACTAAAAGCACAGCAGTACAAAACAGAACAAGAAAAGAAACGTCGTCTTCCTTCGAGTCTTAAGTGTTTGCATCCATCACGCGTTTTACCCGTCTTCCTTCCCAGAGGGTCAGACACACTGCATACGATGCGATCCGCTTCTGACATTTGTGAGGCAGGATTCTCGTGAAATTCTACTGCCTAAACGAATCTGACGGAACCCTACTATTTTTTCTTCACTATATTTGTAGTCTCCCCTTGTATACGAATCTGATGAAATATCTGTATTAATTTTGTTTGTTATCAGACATTTTATGTCATTCGTGTACTGGGACGAGTGGCACAGAGCTAACGCGTTCGCCTCGTGTCAAGCAAACCCGAGTTCGAACCTGGGTACAGGGGATTTTTCCTCCCACTTTGCACTAGTCCTTACGTGTAGTCTTTCGGATGAGACGAGAAACCGAGGTTCCGTGTGCCCGTGCACTTAGCACACGTTAAACCCAGTGGCAACGAAAAAGTTGTCATTTGGTCAAAATTTACCCCCCCCCCCCCCCCCACACACACACACACACCTTTCTTTCCTCATCAGTCACACAAAAATCGCATGCAAAAACAAAACTAAAAACAAAAACAAAAATTGGGTGGCGCGCCTCTCGCTGCGACGCGCTCTCCATATGGGGAGCAACCCGAATTTCATAGAGACGCCTCTGTGACTATAAAGTACCTAATACTAATGATGTGTTGAACGAAAATAGTAGAATTATTTTTAGACGGAAGTATTTCACGTGAATCATGACTCACAGACATCGTCGCAATAGGATCGCATCGTATGCAGTGTTTGCCCCTTAAAGGGACACCCTGACGGATGAGGTTTTGCAAGAAACACGTCGAGATCACCAGAAAGACAGCCTATCGGAACACTCACTTTGTTCTGGTTTCCTAGAAATCAAACCGTCAAAACGGCGAAACCTCCTTGGCGGAGTTGCTGGAGAGATAAGCCATTTTGGACGGGGTGGGTGGAGGCCACTCGAGTGGTTGAAGCTTTTCTTCTTTGTAGTGCAGTAAAAAAGAAATTGGAGCTATTTCCTTTGTTGTGAGCGAAACTCCATTTGGTAAACTGTAAAACAAAAGCTTGTATTGTGGACAATTCGTGATTTGGTCTAAGCCGGACTCATTAGAAAAGGGAAGGCATGTGCCTTCTCTTTCACTGAAACAATTTGACTTCCAGCACCTCCGTCAAGGGGGAATCGCAGGAAACCAGAACAAAGTGAGTGTTGCGATCTCTGTAAAGGGTGTTTCCCTGCTGATCTCGACGTGCTTCTTGTATAAAAAAACCAACAACACTAGTCCATCAGGGTTCCCCTTTAAGATATAAGTAGGTGGGCGAAGAATTAATAAAGGCCACCCACCCAGAGATTCGTGTTTGGGGACCAAACAAACGTAGGCGACGAAAAAATGACAAGAGTACCCCTAAATCTCTATGGTAAGCTAACTCAGTATCCACCCAAAACACTTGGTACTATGGTAAGGTCATAGCAGCGATAGAGCAGCAGTTATAAACTCTTACTCGTATATATAAGCTTACAGAGGGATGTTGT
>CM065689.1:24743799-24751299 GCA_017654935.2 Phymorhynchus buccinoides | reverse complement strand
GCCCCACACGAGCGTCATGCCCTCTGGTGTGAGAAAAATCGCACTAAGTCTCTCATTATCCACGAGACGTACCTGGATACAGAAAGGATTCCATCTGCAATATTGGGGATTCCTCTGTGACATGCATAAAATAGGGCTTATCCTTCCCTCCCCAAATTAAGAACATTAAGGTAACAATTGGGTAACAGACCCTCATTGGATGCCTTTCAGTGACATGGGCATCAAATCATTGTGGTGCCAAGAGGCGACAGTGGCGATGAAAGGAGCTAAGAACGAATTTAAATAATAGAATGTTGGTGGAAAGTTAAAGTATCAAAACAAAAAGAAAGAAAAAGAAAACCAGCCAGGGATTTGTGTGACTGGAAACAAATGATTTTGTACTCGGGAGTTATTTCGTTCTCTGCACGAACGTACAGCTTGTGTGTTTAGGTCAGGTGTGGGGTCATTTTTTATTTGCCCCCATCCCCTTCAATATTAAGTGCATTATTAATATAATGATGATGATGATGATAGTAGGAGTAGTAGTAGGAGTAGTAGCAGTAGTAGCAGTAGTAGTAGTAGTAGTAGTAGTAGTAGTAGTAGTAGTAGTAGTAGTAGTAGTAGTAGTAATAGTAGCAGTAGTAGTAGTAGTAGTAGTAGTAGCAAAGATATTCTATACTTTGGTAGTAGTAGGAGGAGGAGGAGGAGGAGGAGTAGGAGTAGTAGTAGTAGTAGTAGTAGTAGGAGGAGGAGGAGGAGGAGGAGTAGGAGTAGTAGTTGTAAAATTAAAAAACGTAGTGTTGTAGTTGTAGCAGCCGTACCAAAAACACACACACAGAGAGAGAGAGAGAGAGAGAGAGAGAGAGAGAGAGAGAGAGAGAGAGAGAGAGAGAGAGAGAGAGAGAGAGAGAGAGAGAGAGAGAGAGAGAGAGAGAGAGAGAGAGAGACAGACAGACAGACAGACAGACAGACAGACAGACAGACAGACAGACAGAGAGAGAGAGAGAGAGAGAGAGAGAGAGAGAGAGAGAGAGAGAGAGAGAGAGAGAGAGAGAGAGAGAGAGAGACAGAGACAGGGAGAGATGGAGAGAGAGAGGGGAGAGAGAGAGAGAGAGAGAGAGAGAGAGAGAGAGAGAGAGAGAGAGAGAGAGAGAGAGAGAGAGAGAGAGAGAGAGAGAGAGAGAACATTCGAACACTACCAACTTAATAACTTCATTTCTTAACAATAATATAAAACAAGAAATTAAACAAATCAAAACACAAGAGAAATAACAGTACAATAATTATTTTAAAAATCAAGAATCTCAGAAAGTGCAGTAAGCACATGCATAAAAAGATTAAACATGAAAAGTACCCACACAGTTTCCCCAAATTACTAAGGACTATCCACATATTCATCTATTATGTATCTCTTACTGGACTGGGACGGTATTCATGTCGAGATAGCATGAGACTTAGCATGATGCTAACTTAGAAGCTCTTCCAAAAGTCCTATTAAATCCTATAGGACATTGGAAGAGCTTCTAAGTTAGCATCATGCTAAGTCTCATGCTATCTCAACGTGAATACCGTCCCTGATTATTAACAAACATAAGAGAGAGAGAGGGGGGGGAGAGAGAGAGAGAGAGAGAGAGAGAGAGAGAGAGAGAGAGAGAGAGAGAGAGAGAGAGAGAGAGAGAGAGATAGATAGAGGAGAGAGAGAGAGAGAGAGAGAGAGAGAGAGAGGAGAGAGAGAGATGAGAGAGAGAGAGAGAGAGAGAGAGAGAGAGAGAGAGAGAGAGAGAGAGAGAGAGAGAGAGAGGCGTTGACCAAAGGAAAGCAACTGAGGTAAAGCAAAGAAAAAAGAAGAAAAAAAGGTTGGGATAAAATTGAACCAGAAAAGGCTGAGAAAAAACAACAACCAATCAATCACCCAGTGTTCTTATAAGACGATACATTCAGTAGGTGTGAGAAGTACAAGCACGTGACACGGAAGGAGGATAAATTTGACTCCTTGATTACAGTACGCGTATATCATTATTATCTCTTTGATGAGACCAAGTCACGTTTTCTGATGCCCATTCACGCCACATAATAGTTCTTTTGTTAATAACATGAACCAAGTTAAAGACCCACCAGATCACGTGTCAAAATCACGGGTTTCACGTGTTTTCCCTCTTACAGCTGGAAAGAAATCTTGTTTTGACCAGGTCTGACTCCCATATAAATGCCCCCAAATTCAAACAGAAACTTTTACATTACAATATACACATCTGTATTGTTCAAAATTTGGGACTTTCATGGTGTTGCACTTCATCCGGGCATGCATTGTCTCCAGGATCGTTCCCACCATCTGTATATCTACTAATGTCCCATATATATGTGTCTGTTCCAGACCGGAGGACGTTATGCAGAATTTCAGTCAACGAAACATCATTTTAAAGAGCAGCCTCGATTTGAAGTTGGGGACATTTGTATGTGGGTCACAGCTACCCAGAAACCCAAGGGACTTAATCGTGGTGCTTCAGTGTGTCTTTAAGACTGCGTGCACTCTTTGTATTTTTCCCGTGCACGTGTTTGAGCCAGGTGATGATCGATCATGCGTGCGGGGAACACGACTCCCTACAATGTTGAAGATGTTATTAGCGACACACCAGCAGGGCCTGTAGTCATGACTGCGGCTAAGACAACAAATCCGGGATGGAAAATGCAAATTAATCTAAATTACCCAATTTGCATTTCCCATCCCGGATTTTGTTGTCTTAGCCGCAGCACTCATGCCTACAGGCTCGGGTGGGTTTATTTATAAACCTTACTGCCTGGCGATTTTGAAGGGTCGTCTTGGGGTTGATGGTTCAAATCCGGTGTGGTAAGCACCTCTACGAATAGAGAGACTGTCCACGTGTGGCAATTTACTTTACATAATTAGACATGTATTCTCTTTTCTCCTCTCTGTCTTCCTCTGCGTATGTATGTCTCTCGGTCTGTCTCTGTCTGCCTGTCTCTGTCTGCCTGTCTCTCTGTTTGTCTGTCTGACTGTTTTTCTCTCTCTCTCTGTCTCTGTCTCTGTCTCTCTCTCTCTCTCTCTCTCTCTCTCTCTCTCTCTCTCTCTCTCTCTCTCTCTCTCTCTCTCTCTCACACACACACACACACACACACACACACACACACACACACACACACACACACACACACACACACACACACACACTCACTCTCTCTCTCTCTCTCTCTCTCTCTCTCTCTCTGTGTGTGTCTCTGTCTGTCTCTGTGTCTCTCTCTCTCTCTCTCTCTCTCTCTCTCTCTCTCTCTCTCTCTCTCTATGTATGTGTGTGTGAGTGTTGTTGGGTTTTTTGTCTATTTTACTGTCTGTTTACTGTCTTTTTGTCTCTCTCTGTCTTTCTGTCTCTGTCTCTCTCTGTGTTGATGGAAAAATCTGTCTATGTTTTCCTTTTCTCACCCTCTTTGTTTGCTTCCCCGCTTCTCTGTCTCTGTATGTCTGTCTCTATGCACCCCCCCCCCTCCATCTCTATCTTTCTGTTCGTGTCTCTCTCTCTCTCTCTCTCTCTCTCTCTCTCTCTCTCTCTCTCTCTCTCTCTCTCTCTCTCTCCTCTCTCTCTCTCTCTCCCTCTCTCTCTCTCTCTCAACAACTTTTTTTTAAATAAATATTTTGTATATGTATGCATAAACAATGTATGTGTGTATGAGAGAGAGTCAGAGAGAGAGAGAGAGAGAGAGAGAGAGAGAGAGAGAGAGAGAGAGAGAGAGAGAGAGAGAGAGAGAGAGAGAGAGAGAGAGAGAGAGAGAGAGAGAGTATGTTTACAAATGTTTTTTTTTGTTTCTTAAATTTGTTTTTCTTTTATCCAAGGACAGATTGTAAGAATAGGCATCGCCTAAAATCTTTATCCTTGTCAAATAAAGTTTTCCAGTGTCCAGTGTCCAGTGTCCAGTGTCTCTTTGTACCTGTCTCGCTCAAATGTTGAGCTGTGCTTGTTTTTAAATCTGCTAAACATTCTATTTGTATCGGGGTGTCATCCAGAATAACAATATTAATTTTAAAGAATCGTATGAATGAATAAATGTCTGTATGGGACACAAAGAAAAAATGAGAGAGAGAGAGAGAGAGAGAGAGAGAGAGAGAGAGAGAGAGAGAGAGAGAGAGAGAGAGAGAGAGAGAGAGAGAGAGAGAGAGAGAGAGAGAGAGAGAGAGAGAGAGACAGACAGACAGACAAGACATACAATTTTAATTAATAGGCCTTCTGCCCGCATCATAGGGAGCCGGACTGGGGGATGGGGTTATAATGACACATAACATTCGCATCAAAATCTATAAAATCACACCAGAGAGAGAGAGAGAGAGAGAGAGAGAGAGAGAGAGAGAGAGAGAGAGAGTGAGAGAGAGAGAGAGAGAGAGAGAGACAAACAGAAATGGAGACAGACAGAAATAGAGACAGAGAACAAAGAGACAGACAGACAAGACAGGTGGACAGACCAACACATAAACATACAGATTCTCACACTCACACAGACAGACAAACCAAACAGCCAGCACCATGTACACACCGCAACTTACCCCCGTACAGCACTCCCCTTGCTTCTTCACAGACGGCGGTTTCTTGGAGGCCATGTTACTGTTCTTGGTCATGGTAATGAATGATGATCACTCACACACAGCCACACCCCGACAGCCCGGCTCACTTTCAACCTTCAGAAGCACAGTTTGCAACTTTTCTGTTCTTTTTTGGGGTTGCTCTCTGGCAGGTATAGAAATTGCTTGATTTTTCTTTTCTCCACAATGCCTCCTTTATTGTAGAAGTCAAAATTTGCACAGTTTGCAACTTTTTTTGGGGGGAGCTCTCTGGCAGGTATAGAAAGTGCTTGATTTCTCTTTTCTCCACAATGCCTCCTTTATTGTTGAAGTCAAAATTTGCACAGTTTGCAACTTTTTTTGGGGGGGGCTCTCTGGCAGGTATAGAAAGTGCTTGATTTCTCTTTTCTCCACAGTGCCTCCCTTATTGTTGATGAAGTCAAAATGTGCACACACGCACCAAACAACACTGTATTTTCCCCCGGTTAGAAGCCTAGAGGCATTCGTCAGAACTACTAACCAGTGTATTGCTGAATTGTATATTGTCCAAATTATATGTTAAATTAAATCACCTTTTGTGGTTACGCTCTTCTCGTAGTGTTTATTTTCTTCCAGTGACTATTATTAGTACGAATGTAATTAATTCTTTGTTTGTTCTTGTCAACCAATCCAATTAGGTTAACTAAGAGGTCATACAAGCGTTGATGTCCATGGAAAAAAACAGCGTGGTCAACTCGATCAAAGTTTTCTTAAGTTGCACAAGCTGGTGCTAAGTCCGGGTGAGTTTTAGAGAGTACACGCACAAACAAAGCATAATCATCGGATTCCTTGTTCTATTGGAATGGACATTATTTCGGTTGTTTTTTAAAATCAGTCTTCAACTGTTGTTCCACAAACAGAATACTTGTCCAGCTAAACACTCAGTGGTCAAAGCCAGACGTGGGTCACGTTTCCTTGTAATGAAACGAAAACTAAAATCCTAATTCGTTAAAACACAAAAATGTTGGTTGCGGTCAGCACAGATGAACTTGAAATAGAATTGTAGTACAAATAAAAACTTTTTTTTAAATAATATAAACTTCAAATAATTTATTATGCAAAAAAGATCAACACGTGCACATACGCATGCACAATGTCCTTTCTTTCACAAAATGTATCCAGTCAGGTATCCATCTATACTTGTGAAAAATTGCGCACGAGCGAACTAGTCGCAAGGACAGACAACCAACAATAAGACAAGGAGAGACGCGGTAATGCGACACAGCAGCTGTACTACACAGACGAAACAGGACAGGCAGACTCGATTCTTCTTCTTCTTCTTCTTCTTCGTCTTCCTCTTCTCCTCTTTCTGTCTCTGTGTGGATGGATGGATGGATGGATGGATGGACGGACGAAGGGATCAGGATGGATGGTGTCTGATGCGCTGCCTGAGCCAGAATAAGCGAAACCCCGGCGGTATTCTGTCTGTAATAGTAGTACTACACTCCCAACTATCGATCGAGTCAACCGTTACGTTCCCTTCACACAGACAAGAGGCACGCGCACACGCACGCACACACACGCCTACACACACACACACACACACACACACACGCCTACACACACACACGCACACACACACACACACACACACACACACACACACACACACACACACACACACACACACACACACACACACACACACACACACACACACACACACACACACACACACACACACACACACACACACACACAACACACACACACACACACACACACACACACACACACACACACACAACACACACACACACACACACACACACACACACACACACACACACACACACACACACACACACACACACACACACACACACACACACACACACACACACACACACACACACACACACACAACCACACACACACACACAACCACACACACACACACACACACACACACACACACACACACACACACACACACACACACACACACACACACACACACACACACACACACACACACACACACACACGGAAAGTCCCCGAAGGGAGGAGGCGTCACGCAGAAAAGAGAAACATGAGTGGGAGGCTAGGCAAGGATCATATGGATGTGCCTCCGTCTTGATATGATCAATCTCACTGTGCCCCCGTCTCTCTCTCTCTCTCTCTCTCTCTCTCTCTCTCTCTCTCTCTCTCTCTTATAGTGCCCCTGGTAGTCTCTGGTAGCTATACGCCCCCGTCTCTCTTTCTCTCTCTCTTACAGTGCCCCTGGTAGTCTCTGGTAGCTATACGCCCCCGTCTCTCTTTCTCTCTCTCTTACAGTGCCCCTGGTAGTCTCTGGTAGCTATACGCCCCCGTCTCTTTGTCTCTCTCTCATTGTCCTCCCGTTCCTGTATGCCCCCGTTTTTATGTGACTTTTTTATTTTTGATTGTGCCCACGTCTCTGTATATATGTCCCCGTTTCTCTGTCTCTCTCTCATTGTGCCCTCCCCCCCCCCCCCCCTCACCCCGTCTCTATATGTCACTCTCACCCCCCCCCCCCCCCCCCCCCCCCCCCCCCCCCCCCCCCCCCCCCCCCCCCCGTATCTGTATGTCCCCGTTTCTGTGTCTCTCTCCTCATTGTGCCCCCCCTACCCCCCCTCCCCCACACCGGTCTCTGTATGTCCCCGTCTCTATATGCCACTCTCATTGTGCCCCCGTCTCTGCATGCCCACCGTCTCTCTATATATGTGTCTCTCTCGTTGTGCCCCTGTCTCTGCGTGTCCCTATATCTGTATGTCCCCGTCTCTGCGTGTCCCCATCTATGTATGTCCCCGTCTCTGCGTGTCCCCATCTCTGTATGTCTCCGTCTCTACGTGTCTCTCTCGTTGTGCCCCTGTCTCTGCGTGTCCCCATCTCTGTATGTCCCCGTCTCTACGTGTCTCTCTCCCATTGTGCCCCTATCTCTGTATGTCCCCGTC
>CM065689.1:24711299-24736299 GCA_017654935.2 Phymorhynchus buccinoides | reverse complement strand
CGCCAATGTCGCATTTTTGCACCACAATGATTTAACAACCATGTCATAGAAACTCTTGAAATCAGGGTCTGTTATTCAATGATATTGTGTTCCTAAATTTGGGCAGTAAGGATTGACCCCATTCTAAATGTGTCTCAGAGAAATCCAACAATATTGCAGACCAAATCTTTTCTGTAGCCAAGTAGCTTTAATGGAAATTATTGGCTCAAAGATGGCTGGCGGTGAAAGGGTTAAAGCGCTCTACTCCCTTTGCATGGAGCTCAAAGCACTGTACGTGAAACGCTAAATACAAGTGATAATACATTATACGCACTAGATTCGACACAACGATTCATCAGTTTGGGCTGTAATGTAAATGGCTTGCTTAAGGTACATCCGCACTCTCGACCAAAAGAACTTCAACACACCATAGCCAGTGAAACACGGATAGCCTCCAAATGCTTATTAGCCCCAAGGCTGCAGTACCCTGTATTACCACTTACTACGTATTTTGAGAGCCATAGTCTGTCACACGAATTATGCATCCATATTCAACAAACGATTGCATTCTTTTTTTTTAAAGATGTCAACAATATATCATTTCAGAAAATCAAGCAATATTCAGGGGGGGGGGGGAAAAGACCCACCACTACTCTACCACAGATCCAATTTAAGTTGTACCCAAAATAGTTTACCATTTCTGTTGGGAAAACAACAACATTGGTTATGCTTAGATATCTCACTGTTGCTATCAACTTCGGGCTCTAATTGTTCAGCAAGGGTAAAAACTGTTTGATTTAGGACAGAAGATAACACTGTTGGCATCTCTCGGAAATCGTTGGGGTTTTTTCACTCGCTGATATTTCATCGTTAGACGATTTTCGGAAATAACTAGGGGAGAGCACGTCGTGAAAATTACAGTTGTTTACCTCCATTACTCGGTCAAATACCATAGCAACAATGCAACAATGGCGTCGAAGCTTGAAACCGCAGGATGCGAGTCGGCGACTTGCAAACGTTTTGTTTTTTATAGAAACATTAGGGGTGGCCAGTAACTGATAAAACTTGCAAAATGTGACGTAAAAATATAAATGACATATTTTTTTAGAATGACGCACGGTGTTCTAAGTGCTGTATGTTTGCTCAAACACACGAGTCGATAGGCTACGAGAGCTGATGGTAGAGTGACTTCCCTGTTTGACCGATTGAATTACAAAATGCCCCCAACTTGAAATTGAGGCTGCTCTTTAAAATGATGTTTCGTTTTGAATTTGGGGGCATTTGCATGGTAGTCCAACCTGGTCAAAACAAGATTTCTTACGAGAGAAAACACGTGAAACCCGTGATTTTGACACGTGATCTGGTGTGTCTTTAAGTTGCCTAATCTTTCTTTTTTTCTGCCTGTCTTTGTCTTCTATCCTTTCTTTCATTCTTTCTTTTTGTCTGTCCGTCTCTGTCTTCCTTTATTTCCTCCTTCTTCTGTAACTATGTCTTCGTCTTGCAAAGGCTTTAAACATTTTATCAACAAGGATATTCCGTTTAACATGAAATGGATTTGAATAATGGTCCAATTATATATTTAAATGAATGAATTAACATCATTTTCATTTCATCTAGTAAGCTAATTGTTGGTTGTTATATACTTAATGATAACATTGATGTATTGTAAAAAAAAAAAAAAATACATTGGCACTTTAATCAAGTTGCCCATTCTCACTCTCAATCATTGTCTGGTCTTTGAATTGTGACAACAAAAGGTTATTATGTGAATGCAAGAAACACAAAGTTAATTACAAGTGGGCCTACCAGAAACTTCTCCTTAAAGAACACTGATTGACTAATTGTATGGTTTTTATTTTCTGATGAATCTCTCTCTCTCTCTCTCTCTCTCTCTCTCTCTCTCTCTCTCTCTCTCTCTGTCTGTCTGTCTGTCTGTCTGTCTGTCTGTCTGTCTCTCTCTCCCTCTCTCTCTCTCTCTCTCTCTCTCTTTCTCCCTCTGTCTGTCTGTCTGTCTGTCTCTCCCTCCCTCTGTCTCTCTCACTCTCTCTCCCCCCCCTCTCTCTCTTCCCCCCTCTCTCTCTTCCCCCCTCTCTCTCTTCCCCCTCTCTCTCATGTGTGTGTGTGTGTGTGTGTGTGTGTGTGTGTGTGTGTGTGTGTGTGTGTGTGTGTGTGCCAAGCAAATTTGAGATCCAATGCTGCCTTCAGTAATAAAAAAAGAACGTCTTCTTGAGATGTCCTTGTTATGATTCTTCTATTCGCCCCCCCCCCCCTCTCTCTCTCTCTCTCTCTCTCTCTCTCCCTCTCTCTCTCCCTCTCTCCCCCCCCTCTCCCTCTCTCTCCCCCCCCCCCTCTCTCTCTCTCTCTCTCTCTGCTTTCAGTAACCTCCCCCGCACCTGAAAGATCAAAAGGCCGGAAAAGGGTAGCGACATGTGCAGGCAGATCACACGGAACAGGACACAGGCATAATCTAATCATATTTTTATTATTTTTAAAGTAGAGCTCCAGAAAAGGGACAACGTGGAACGATGCCTAGACAAAACGGTCTGTGGCACACTTAGCGCTATGGTTAGAAAGCGCCTCGGTTACTGGTGTTTTGTGTTGTTTTGTTTTTCTCTTTTGAGTGAAAAATGTCGTTTGTATGGGGGGTGGGAAGGAAGGAAGACAGACAGTATGTGACAGAAAAACACAAAGAAAGAAAGTAAGAAAGAAAGAAAGAAAAGAAGAAATAACGAATGAAATAAAGACTGAAAGTACTACAGAAATGAAGGAAGGAAGGAAGGAAGGAAGGAAGACAGACAATATGAAGACAGAAAAACACAAAGAAAGAAAGAAAGAAAGAGAAGAAATAACGAATGAAATAAAGACTGAAAGTACTACAGAAATGAAGGAAGGAAGGAAGAAGGAAGGAAGACAGACAATATGAAGACAGAAAAACACAAAGAAAGAAAGAAAGAAAGAAAGAAAGAAAGAAAAGAAGAAATAACGAATGAAAAGACTGAAAGACTACAGAAATGAAGGAAGGAAGGAAGGAAGGAAGGAAGACTGACAATATGAAAAGAAAAACACAAAGAAAAGAAAGAAAGAACGAATGAAATAAAGACTGAAAGTACTACAGAAATGAAGGAAGGAAGGAGGAAGACAGATAGAAGAAAGAAAAACACAAAGAAAGAAAGAAAGAAAGAAAGAAACGAATGAAAAGACTGAAAGTACTAAAGAAATGAAGGAAGGAAGGAAGGAAGGAAGAAGAGAAGGAAGACAGAAACAAAGAAAGAAAGAAGAAAAGAAAGAAAGAGAGAAAGAAAGAAAGAAAAGAAAGAGAGAAAGAAAGAAAAAAAAGAGAGAGAGAAAGAAAGAAACTTAGCCTTAAAAAACCGAACACTGGCCCTCTGCCATTTTGAGGCAGAAAGAAGGACAAAAACAAGAAATAAAGAGAACAAAAAGAGAAAAGAAAGAAAGAAAGATAGAAAGAACGAAAATCAACATGGTCTAAAAAAACAAATTATGCTACCTTACAGAAACAGCAATCAATAAGTAAATGGAAAGCTGACAAAATCAGAAAGCATTCAGACACTGATTCACATAAAATGACGATATTTTCAGATGGTTAGGCTGAGGAAATTGGAACATTGTTGGTTTTTGTGTTGTTTTGGTTTTTTCAAAATAGAGAGAGAGAGAGAGAGAGAGAGAGAGAGAGAGAGAGACAGAGATGAGAGAGAGAGAGAGAGAGAGAGAGAGAGAGAGAGAGAGAGAGAGAGACAGAGACAGAGAGAGAGAGAGAGATACAGACAGACAGACAGACAGAGAAAACAGACAGAGGTGAACGCCTCATGTAGTTCTTTCAGAGCTGAGAGAGAGAGAGAGAGAGAGAGAGAGAGAGAGAGAGAGAGAGAGAGAGAGAGAGAGAGAGAGAGAGAGACAGAGAGACAGAGAGAGAGATACAGACAGACAGACAGACAGAGAAAACAGAGACAGAGGTGAACGCCTCATGTAGTTCTTTCAGAGCTGAGCTGAGAGAGAGAGAGAGAGAGAGAGAGAGAGAGAGAGAGAGAGAGAGAGAGAGAGAGAGAGAGAGAGAGAGACAGAGAGAGAGAGAGAGACAGAGACAGAGACAGAGAGAGAGACAGAGACAGAGACAGAGAGAGACAGAGAGAGATACAGACAGACAGACAGAGAAAACAGAGACAGAGGTGAGCGCCTCATGTAGTTCTTTCAGAGCTGAGAGAGAGAGAGAGAGAGAGAGAGAGAGAGAGAGAGAGTGAGAGAGAGAGAGAGACAGAGAGAGAGAGACAGAGAGAGTGAGAGAGAGACAGAGACAGAGACAGAGAGATATACAGACAGACAGACAGAGAGAAACAGAGACAGAGGTGAGCGCCTCATGTAGTTCTTTCAGAGCTGAGAGAGAGAGAGAGAGAGAGAGAGAGAGAGTGAGAGAGAGAGACACAGAGACAGAGACAGAGAGATATACAGACAGACAGACAGAGAAAACAGAGACAGAGGTGAGCGCGTCATGTAGTTCTTTCAGAGCTGAGAGAGAGAGAGAGAGAGAGAGAGAGAGAGAGAGAGAGAGAGAGAGAGAGAGAGAGAGAGAGAGAGACACAGAGACAGAGACAGAGAGAGATACAGACAGACAGACAGAGAAAACAGAGACAGAGGTGAGCGCGTCATGTAGTTCTTTCAGAGCTGAGAGAGAGAGAGAGAGAGAGAGAGAGAGAGAGAGAGAGAGAGAGAGAGAGAGAGAGAGAGAGAGAGAGTGAGAGTGAGAGAGAGAGACACAGAGACAGAGACAGAGATATATACAGACAGACAGACAGAGAAAACAGAGACAGAGGTGAGCGCCTCATGTAGTTCTTTCAGAGCTGAGAGAGAGAGAGAGAGAGAGAGAGAGAGAGAGAGAGAGAGAGAGAGAGAGAGAGAGAGAGAGAGAGAGACACAGAGACAGAGACAGAGAGATATACAGACAGACAGACAGAGAAGACAGAGACAGAGAGATATACAGACAGACAGACAGAGAAAACAGAGACAGAGGTGAGCGCCTCATGTAGTTCTTTCAGAGCTGAGAGAGAGAGAGAGAGAGAGAGAGAGAGAGAGAGAGAGAGAGAGAGAGAGAGAGAGAGAGAGAGAGAGAGAGAGAGAGAGAGAGAGAGAGAGAGAGAGAGAGCGAGCAAAAAACGACTAGAAAGAGTAGAACACATGAAAAGGGAAACAAAGCATTTGGCTTACAGGGAATGAGACGGAACGAGTCAGATGAGTGTGTGTGTGTGTGTGTGTGTGTGTGTGTGTGTGGGGGGGGTGATGAGGGGAGGTAATTAGGGCCGATTGAGGACATTAACCCTTTCATCGCCAAAGTCGCATTTTAGCACCACAGTGATTTAACACCTAGGCTATGTCACTAAAAGACATCAAATTGGGGTCTATTATCCAAATACCCTATTGTATAAGTTTTGGGAAGTAAGGATAGACCTTATTTTAGATATGTCACAGAAGACTCCCCAATACTGCAGATGGACTTTGTTCTCTACCCAGGTAAATGTAATGGACATTTTTGGCTGAAATATGGCTGGCGGTGAAAGGGTTAAGAAGGGCACACGAGGAGAGACAAAATAGCTGAGAAAAATGATAGGAGGTGGGGGGGGGGGGGGGGGGGGGGGACTGAACAAACAGGCTAATTATAGGAGTGGGTGGAGAAGAAAGCTAGAGGGTATTTTTGGCGTCTTTAGTCCAGAACCTGATTATAGGGGGCTGTGTTTGAAGTTCGGTCCAAGATGGAACTAGACACGCATGCACACGCACGCGCGCGCGCGCACACACACACACACACATACACACACGTGCGCACGCACACACGCACGCGCACGCGCACACACGTGCGCACGCTCATACACACACACCTTTCTTGTCTAATATCACTTTTAGTTATGACATTAAACCAAAGAACAACAACAAACACACACACATACCTACACGTGCGCACGCAAGTACACACACACACACTCTCACACACACACACACACACACACACACACACACTCACACACACACACTCACACACACACACACACACACACACACACACACACACACACACACACACACTCACACACACACACACACACACACACACACACACACACTCACACACACACACACACACACACATGCACACACACACCTTTCTTGTCTAATATCACTTTTAGTGAAAAGACATTAAACCAAAGAACAACAACAACAACAACACACACACACACACACACACACACACACAAGCGCACACGCACTCACGCACACACACACACACACGCACGCACATGCACACACACCTTTCTTGTCTAATATCAATTTGGGTGAAAAGACATTAAACCAAAGAACAACAACAACACACACACACACAAGCGCACACACACTAGGCAGCATAATCTGTAGACTAGGCAGAGTGCCAAGTCTACAGATTAGGCAGTCCTTGTTTTAATCTACATAACTCCTCTATATTTTAACACCAAGAATGCAACAGTAATGTCATAAAAAGAAGTTTAATTACTTTTTTGACTCCATTGTCTGTCTGTTTGTCTGTCTGTCTGCCTGCTGTGAAAAAAATGAGAATTAGAACGCAAAGTGGACTATGTTTTACCATGATTGTGTTCAATAAATGAACGTTGAACAGAAGACGGGGCAGTGGGTGGATGCCTTGTGCCTCCATATGGGGAGCTGGACAACATTGCCCCCTCCACGAGTCTCTCCCCATGGGATACCGGGGGGGGGGGGGGGGGTCATTTGTAAAAAGAGTTCCCCCACCTTCTGGAAGTTCTGTGCTTGTAACTTCCTCTAATCTGCCACTCTCTTTGGCTCTGTCTTTTCCCTTTGCTTTCTATCATCTAATATCTTTCTGACTTATTGGCCCATTCAATCTTCCAATTTTTTCCCCTTTAAGCTCCTCTGAAATCGGAATGTGTTGGCTGGGGAGACCAGTGAAAACTGAAAACCAGACACATACATACCTTATCCAGAAGAACAGAAGACACGTGAGTCACTTATTTTTACATGTTTTGCTTTGCGGATGGCAATGCCTGTGACATGGCGTATGGTGGTGTTTTTTTTTACATTGACACCTCTTTGTTGCGCAATTGCCTTGACAAGAGCAGTTTGTGAATCCTTGAATATTTTCAATGAAATAATAGTATTCGAGAGAGAGAGAGAGAGAGAGAGAGAGAGAGAGAGAGAGAGAGAGAGAGAGAGAGAGAGAGAGAGAGAGAGAGAGAGAGAGAGAGAGAGAGAGAGAGAGAGAGAGAGAGAGAGAGAGAGAGAGAGAGAGTTTGACAGACTAATTGATTGCCAAGCAGATAGACTTACCTTGATGATTTTCTTTACTCCACTTCAATGAGGTCGAATCTATTCTTGTTGAGGTCAAGATCCTGATAGTTCTTGAATAATTGTCTGGTAGTATGTAGTTATTGTAATTTCCTTCATCCAGAGAAGCTTCAAATGTTTCTTTAATAAACATTCAAGTGTTCATCCATCGTTAATCTTTGATGAAAATTTCCACATATTTATTAACCAACAATACGAAGAA
The DNA here is from genome assembly GCA_017654935.2 of Phymorhynchus buccinoides. Lineage (NCBI taxonomy): Eukaryota > Metazoa > Mollusca > Gastropoda > Neogastropoda > Raphitomidae > Phymorhynchus > Phymorhynchus buccinoides. Next base: position 24,728,756 of record CM065689.1, on the reverse strand, counting down.
CTTCTACTCCCTGGCACTATGCCACCCAAAACCCTCAACTGAATATCATTGATGAACAACAACTCATAGTCCATGCACTCACTCTGAGCAAGGTGCGCTCACTTTAGAATCAATGTTTATCAACAAATGGCATGCCCATACTCTGACCTTGATTTTTCTATTATGAACAGTGCTCAAAGTGTATCAAATGCATGATACATTGTTTTCTGTTTTCTTGTATTGTTACTGCATTTTAACTTCTGCATTCAGTCAGTTTTGGTTGGTAGCTTTATTATTGCTATAGATTTTCACACAAACAGACAGACAAATAATGGAATAATTTTTTTTAAATAAACTGCTTTTTATGACCTTGATCTTTCTATTCTGAACAGTGCTCGAAGTATGTCAAATGCATTATACACTATTTTCCCTTTTCCTTGCATTTTTACTCTTAATTTCTGCATTTTGACCTTTGCATCCATTCAGCTTTGGTTGGTAGCTTTATTATTGCTATAGATTTGTACACAGACAAACAATGGAGCAAAAACAAAAGTCAATAAACTCCTTTTTATGACATTACTATTGCATTCTTGGTGTTAAAATATAGAGGAGTTATGTAGGAGATTAAAACAAGGACTGCCTAATCTGTAGACTAGGCACTCTGCCTAGTCTACAGATTAGGCTGCCAAGTCTGTAGATTAGGCACGTCTGAAAAGTTCGCTTACAAGTTAGGCAGTCCGAGTGCCTAGTTCACAAACTAGGCAAAGTGGTTGCCTAATCTACAGACTAGGCAATTCTGCGAGTTAGGCACGACGCATTACCTTCACATTTACACTTACACCTTACACTTTACCTTCACATTGAAATGAATGAAATGAACAGCCTCTCAGTCCCCCACCACCTTTGATTGCGGTCTGTTTCTGTAGTTATATGTTAGCGCTATATGTTTGCTAACTACTGCACAGAATCGCTCCAACTTTTGTGACACTGACGTATCCCATCCTACAGAGCAACGGAGGAATCATTTCATGGCTCTGTGCCAAGCTTACTGCCTGAGGAGTTGTGCTTTTGGCTTTTAGGGGGTGGAGTAGAAGAGGGGGGGGTAGGGGGGGGGAGGGGGGAGGGGGGGGCATTGACATCCAAAATACCGATTGTCATGAAGTCATCTTGAGTAGGCCTACGATGCTGTTTTGGGCGAGGCAATTGTGTGTTAAAATATTAGCCTAGGGTTCCAGAATAGCAACTGCCTCCTCGGCAATTTGAACGTCATAATCAGGTAATATGACGGAGAATTAATGAACACACATAGAGGCCACTTAGGAATAGGATCCATGCAGATGATATTTATTATAATTATTAGTAGTCTTTCAAGCGCTTTATTCCCCCGTTCTGAATGGTCCAACTGACGTCTCAGCTAAACGAGATTATTCGTGACGTCAAACCTGCTGACGTCAATATTCTATTAATTCAATTGGGCAGAACTAGAAAATGGCGGAAATCGCACAGCAACTGACGAGTTTGTAACTTCCAAGCAAGACATACGCGCACGCACGCACACGCGCACACACACACACACACATTCACTACAATATCCCATTCATCTCTCTCTCTCTCTCTCTCTCTCTCTCTCTCTCTCTCTCTCTCTCTCTCTCTCTCAATAGAGTTATTTCAATGCGTTATATTATTAGGCTAATGTTTAGTAGTTTGGAATGTTTTGTTTTGCATGTTGAGTTATTTTTCGAGTTGCTTTCGTATTACTTTTCATTCTGAGGACAGGATGAAAAAAAGCTATCAAGCTTACTCCTTTATCCTCAATAAAGATCATTTTGACTTGACTTGACTTGACACACAAAGAAAGAGAGAGAGACAAGCACACAAACACACACACACACACACACACACACCAATCAAACTCCAGTAAGCAGTGCATGCAACCCAAACAAAGAAAACCAATCGAAACAGGTGCACTATAAGCTATCCGGAAATGACGTCACTTTCAGTTTCAACAAACGCGCGCAACCAAGGTCGACTGAAATGTCACGGAAGGTCAATTCTTTATACATGCGTGTTGCGAAAACCTCCCAACGGGTTCTAACTTCCTTCGCCAGAGAAAATGTCAACCGTTCGGTGTTGTTGTTATCTTTGGGGGGGGGGGGGGGGGGGGGGGGGGATGGATCTTGGAACTCTCGCTATTCCCCCTTATAATTTCATCCAATTCCTTGGGAAGATTCAAGATAGTCCGTTGTTTTAGCCTTTCTAGTTTGAACACGAGCGTTCCTGATTTACTTTCGTTCTTGTGATAGAAATTAATATAATTTTGAGAGAGAGAGAGAGAGAGAGAGAGAGAGAGAGAGAGAGAGGAGAGAGAGAGAGAGAGAGAGAGAGAGAGAGAGAGAGAGAGAGAACACTGAACAGTTTTAATGTCATTGGCTTACATAGCTTAGATGACATGGGGGTGCGAATAGAACAAAATATCAATTAAGGAGTCAAAAATGAAATACAAAAACAAAATCATGTCTATCTCGACTATCCAATCATAATATTATATCAATCACGCATATCACAACCAGTTAAATGAGTTAAAAAAATATTCGGTGTGGTTACTGAAAGCAGAGAAAGAATGAATGAGAGAGAGAGAGAGAGAGAGAGAGAGAGAGAGAGAGAGAGAGAGAGAGAGAGAGAGAGAGAGAGAGAGAGAGAGAGAGAGAGAGAGAGAGAGAGAGAGTTCACAACCTTTCTCCTATTACTACATAACCATGATTGTAAGCCTACACTGACATAACAAAGTGATAGACCTACACCAACCCGCAGACAGTTCTTTTACCTGTAAGTTATAAGGCCCCGTTTCCCGTTGGCGCTGCTCTGAGAGTGACGCTCTCTCCCGATTCTCTTCAAATTTGTTGCCAGGCTTTGCCCCGACCACAGCAAGCCTGACAGCAAATGTGAAGCGATTCGGTCGAAAAACGGCGGAGTTATAAGGCCCGTTTTGTGTTTCAGACAAACAGACACACACACACACACACACACACACACACACACACACACACACACACACACTTGGCTTTTAAAAAAATTATGATTCGTATTTAATTAAGTCTTGGAAATAATGTAGACACATAGATGAACAACAAATCTTCACGCGAACAAGTTTCTACCCCCACCCCCATCCCCACCCCTCCAAACTTCACCTTACAATTCAAGTCCACTTATTCCCCCACTCCCCTACCCTAATTCTCTCTGTCTCTGTCCTGTCTGTTGGCCTCTCAATAATAGTATCTGGATTCTCTTAATGCACATCACACGAGCGAGAGTAAATAACGATCAGGTGCAAATTAGGTAGGGTAAATAACGCTTATTAAGAATCGTCCCATGGGCTTGGGTAGAACTGGGGGAGTGGTCCGTGCTCCCTTTTGATGTAGCCTTGGTGTTCTAGCTTATGTCAATTGGTCTGACCAAAAAGCCTGAATATACACACAGCCTTATGCCAAGGCAAGGCAGGTACAATAAGGATGATACACAACATTCTACGAAAAACAAAATATAAACCACAGTAATTATAAGCAGTAAAGTTAATTAAGAATGGGGCCATTAAGAATCCCGAATAATAGGAAATTCATTACAGGGTCGATATGGTAGCACTGGCAGAAAAGGTGGTACCTACTCAGATTGTGAAATACATTATCTATTTTTCTTCCTTTACACGCTTTTTTCACATTCATATCATATTTGCTAATCCTTCTGTGAAACAGTGTTACTGTTTATGTCTGTTTTCACGCATTTTACGCAACATATAATTTAATATCGCACGTATGATTATATAATGCAATGCAGTTACATAATGCATGATGGGTTGGTTCGTAACGCTAGAAGGGACACTCCTAAAATTCTATACCCTCCACCCCCACCCCCACCCCACACACACATAAGCCATCTCCTCTCCCCTTCCCCCAACTGACCCCTACCTTGATATTCACGTGAAGGGCTGGGGGCGTTTCACAAGGGCTAACGGCAAAGAACGGTACTACACCTCTTTTGCCGACGTTTGTCGAAAACGTTTTGTGGCTGTGATCGAGGTAGCAAGCGGCAAACTATTTGAAGGATCATGGGAAATATCAATACTTCCGGCTTTTTTTAGACTCGAACTTTAAAAATGGAAGACCAAAACAACAAGCTTGCCACAGCAAATATTCTTTAGTCTATCGTGAAAAAAATCGGGATGATTTTAGCAAATTAGACAAACGCAAGTGATTCGGAGTGCTCTTTCTTAATTTTCATCATGTTAGATGGCATAATATAGTGCAAACTTAATTTTCTGCACACAAATAGACGTGGGTGAAATCGAAAACTCTGCACAAACTGACAGAGAGGTATGATTTATCTCCCTTATGATAGCAACCCTTCTCTCTCTCTCTCTCTCTCTCTCTCTCTCTCTCTCTCTCTCTCTCTCTCTCTCTCTCTCTCTCTCTCTCTCTCTCTCTCTCTCTCTCTCTCTCACAAAATTGAAGAGTAAGTGTGAGTAAGTTTAAAGAGTTATCTGACCTTGGCAAACGTTTAGGGTGTTTCTTAGGCCCCGTTTGGAGTAAGCGTTATTCCGGCGCGCAGCGACCGTTATCTAGAGAAACTCAACTCCCTGGTCACCCCGAATCCCAAAGGTAACTGACCCCGAAGCCACCACAACAGAGTTCACGTCATCACGCCCACGCGATTCCCGAAGACACCCCATGTGTTTTGCCTAATCACGTTTTACTGAACTACGTGTCATAAGACCCACCAGGTCGCGTGTCAAAATCACGGGTTTCACGCGTTTTCCCTCTTATAGCTGGTAAGAAATCTTGTTTTGACCATACAAATGTCCCCAAATTGAAAACGATACATCATTTTAAAGAGCAGCCTCAAATTGAAATTGGGGACATTTGCATACTGTGTCACAGCTGCCCAGGAAAAAACAACGAAGGGACTTAATCGTGGTGCGTCAGTGTGTCTTTAAATGGCCAGTCAACACAAAGCCTGTAGGCTAGTTTACCAATACGTGTAGCCTGGACATGATCAATATCATTGTGGTCAGTGCCAGCCCATTTCAACTGCTTCTTGCGGGCTGACAGTCACCAATGTATTTACTATGAAGTATTTAAGCTAGCGAGAGAGTTTGGGTAGAGTTTCACATTCAAACATAACACGGAAAATCTGTCATGACTTTTATTAGTACTTTTTTGTAATCACTCCATGATTCCCATGATCTACATACGTTACGGGAAAGTTTAACTTGTAATTTATAAAGAGGCGGATCGATGGGGAGGGGGGGGGGGGGGACGGGGTGTTGTTACAGAGTTCCCGGAACCACGCCAACACCTTTGATTTCATGTGGGGCCTACCTCATATAATTTATGTCCATGACAGAGTTGTAACAAGGGCATCGCCGAGCGGCAGCAACGCATTGTGACAATGCAAACCCGGCCAGAGTTATGTCCTGCCCCCCCCCCCCCCCCCAATAAACACACCACTTTCCACCCTTACAGAACGCATAAAATACATAGCCCAAAATTTGAAGTGATTCTGTTCAGTAGTTCACGAGATACAGCTGAACTTTTATACAAGCTTCCTTGCACCACCCCACCCCACCCCCACCCCCAATAAACACACCACTTTCCACCCTTACAGAACGCATAAAATACATAGCCCAAAATTTGAAGCGATTCTGTTCAGTAGTTCACGAGATACAGCTGAACTTTATACAAACTTCTTTGCACCATGGTACACCACCACACAAAATTTGAAGCGATTCTGTTCACTGGTTCACGAGATAACGCTGGGGGAAATTACATAGCCCAAAGAAGGACATTTCGGTTTTCAAGGTCAAACTTCAAGGTCAAGGTCAGCACGGTGTTGATTAACGAAAGGAAGCTTCCCTTTCAAGCTGTCTACCCCTCTGCCAATTTTAATCAAAATCCAAACAGTAGTTTTTAAGATAATCGATACACAGACACACAGACAGACACACAGACACACAAACCGATCGCAATACCTCGGCCTCTGGCCGGGTAATTAAGAACAATAAGGATAATAAATTCACATCTCTTTCTTCCATGAGAGGCCTCCAATGCTTCTTTTACATTCAAATTATCATCACCTCTTTTTTTTCTTTGTGTTTGTGTATGGGGGGGGGGGCTCTGCTCCCCAGAACCTTCCAGCCAGTCATCAGACACCCCCCACCCCCCCCCACCCCCCTCATTGACTACTTGGTCAGCCCTGTTAGTTTACAAACCGTTACTCCACTCAACCTTTTGAGAGTGAGATTCAAAACTTTAATCAATATCATCCTGTTCACACATTTCCTTATTAAAAAATAAACAACCGAACAAATGACTAGTTTGGGGGAGAATCGTGAATAAGCATTTTAGGCTTGAAAAATGTTAGCAAACTTGAATGGACCAATCAACAACAAGAAATGTATTAACCCCCATGCAAGTCACGTGATAGTTCTGGATAGTTTGCCGCTTGCTCGCTTGCTGGGAAGAACAAAACGCCACCCGAACTATCGGCAAACCACGGGTGTTTCTTAGACCGTTTTTGCTGATTTGAGCGAGCGCAAGCCCTTGTGAAACGGACCCTCGGTATCAGGGGGAGGAAAGGATTAGAGGAAACGTCATTGGACGAACCGTGGTCATTTTGTTTTTTGTTATTTCTTCGTCCACTCTTTTTGTTTGTGGCTCAAAAGCCACAAACCTATAACTCACTTTGTCGGTCGGTCGGTCTGTCGGTCGGTCTGTCGGTCCAAAAATTAATTGTCGCACATTTTGACAAAACGGAATCGAGGCTACACTTCTGGCCGCTCGTTTAAAATGATGTATTTTAAAAGCGTACAAAATAATAAACATACGTAATACAGACACTACAACAGACACGACGAGTATGCGGTGCTTCTTTTGATGGTATAAGTAAGGATACATAGTTTTAAATGTTTTCCAAAAGATATTGTTACGAAAATGGTGCAGAGATTCTGTTTACAGATTAAAATTATTGAAAAACCAGGGGAGGCGACTCACTCATGATTGGAGTGGTAAAAATAGACCGCGTGCCACAAACTATTGCGATTTCGCGCTTGTTTTTATATATACTTCCCCTCATGCTGTTGATTTCTAACAATGAAACAATCATGTAGAGTCTGAAAGGATTTATGTATGTTTCTCCCAAGCCTCTCTCACACGCCCCCTTTCCACTTCGTTCTTGTATATCTATTTCCAATAAAACGCTGAATAAAAAAGAAACAGAGATCGATTGTTCTGCTGAGGCAGAGAGTATGGGCTCTTCAGTCCGCTGTGATGCTTGTTTTGTTGCTAAAGCGACGGATAAATTAACGCGAGCGCGCGAGCGAGCGCGCACAGAGAGAGAGAGAGAGAGAGAGAGAGAGAGAGAGAGAGAGGGGAGGAGGGGGAGGGAGAGAGGGGAGAGAGAGAGTGGGGAGAGAGAGGGAGGGATAGAGAGAGAGAGAGAGAGAGAGGAGAGAGAGAGAGAGAGAGAGAGAGAGAGAGAGAGAGAGTGAGGGAGAGATAGAGAGAGAGAGAGAGAGGGAGAGAGAGAGAGAGAGAGAGAGAGAGAGAGAGAGAGAGAGAGAGAGAGAGAGAGAGAGAGAACCCCACACAATGATACACTCACGCAATCTGTCAATCACACGTCGTGAATAGAATGACAGACACCCAGAGATCGAACACTCCCCTAGAAGAAAACTGTGTATTTCTTTTTATTCCTGGTACCTGTGATTTCGTTCTGTACTGATGTTTATTATGTATTTGTTATGTCTCCCCGCCCCCCTTCCAAAGGGGGCCTTGGCCTTATGGAATAAACATTTTTCATTTCTCTCTCTCTCTCTCTCTCTCTCTCTCTCTCTCTCTCTCTCTCTCTCTCTCTCTCTCTATCTCTATATATATATATATATATATATATATATATATATATATGGGTTTTTTTTTTTTTTTTATTTTTTTTTAAAGACACTAAATACACGATGGGGACTGTCCTTGGGATAGCACTGAGGAAACCTCAAAACTTTGTATTTTTGTCATGATCGTTTCATTAGTTAAGGACGTGGCCGTTGGAACATAGCACACATAGGTTGCACACCTTGGGATGTCAGGAAACCTCAAAACTGTATTTTTGTCATGATCGTTTCATTAGTTAAGGACGCGGTCGTTGGAACATAGCACACACAGGTTATATACACACAGGTCACAGACAGACAGACAAATAGAAAGACCGACAGACAGACAGACATTTATGCTGTTCTGTGGCCACAACACCCCATGCTCAGTCCCTGTGGAATTAGACATTGATCACTGACCTTTTCACTCCACACAGTACTGCGATTCACGTGCACTATTGGACTAGTAGCTAATGTGCTCCCGTCTTCATGTGTACCCGTCTCGATGTGTCCCCGTCGGTCTCCGTGTCGCCATTTTAGATGTCTAGTCTCCGTCTCCGTGCGTTTCTTAGCCCTAACCCTAACCCAAACCTTTACACTAGCCCTACTCAGAAGGGACACATAGAGACAGGAGGGGGCACATAAAGACGTAAACTCGTTGAGAAGGGGGTGGGGGGTACAATTTTTCTAAATCATAAAGGCGGTGGCATGATGATAGCGACACGTAGAGATGCATTAGTATTAGTATTTGAATTTGTATTTGTACTTTATAGTCACAGAGGCGTCTCTGTGAAATTCGGGTTGCTCCCACCTAGAGAGCGCGTCGCAGCCAGAGGCGCGCCACCCATTTTTTTAAATTTTATTTGCTTGCGATTTTTGTGTGACTGATGAGGAAGGAAAGGGAGGGGTTGGTACGCTTTAACCAAATGACAACTTTTTCGTTGCCACTGGGTTTAGCGTGTGCTAAGTGCATGGGCACACGGGACCTCGGTTTATGGTCGTCTCATCCGAAAGACTCCATGATCAGACAGCAAGACCTAGTGCAGAATGAGAGGAAAAAAATCCCCATACGAGGCGAACGCGTTACCTCCGTGCCACTCTACGCAGTCACATTGAGAAGGGGACATAATAGAGACGAGGGCACGATGGTAGCAACTCATAGATATGAGAACGCATAGAGACCAGTGCTTAATTTTATGAAGTTCTACTAAAACTTAAGTGGGAAACTAAACGTTGTTACTTTCTAAATTCGGTTTACTTCATTTAGAAAGTAACAACGTTTAGTTTCCCACTTAAACTTCAGTAGAACTTCATAAAAATTAAGCACAGGGCACAGCAGTATGATCTCTCACTGTTGGTTCAGGTGAAAATGATGTTTTACGTCCTCTCGGTCATGAGACACATAAGGGACATTTGTAAATACAAAGATGGTGGGAACGATCCTGGAGGCAGTGCAACACCAGTAAAGTCCCGAGTTTTTAACAATACCGATAGGTGTAGCGGTAACCACGCCTCAGTTAAACCCCATCGGCTATGGTACCGCCAATGGCTTGTACCCATGTGTCGTCATATCCGGCCACAAGGAGCGCACCATATTATGGGAGACCGCCATCTTAGTCAGTAACTTTGTTTGAAAAATGCCCGATCGATGCTGTTTACACACAAATCTGACTAAGATGGCGACACTTCTGTTGGAAGGGTCGAGATGCGCACGCAGGTGGGGGGAGCCATACGATAACACTGTCGGTTCAGTGGCCAGTCATCAAACTAATACTTATCGCACCCACAAAAGTACACCACACTACGACACTCTACAACAACGATACCGTACTGACCAATCCTTAGCACTTTCGTCACTAATCAATTACACCGGTGCCACTTTTTGTTTTAATGGTCAATGGACTCGATGCATTGTTACAGCAACAACAGATATAAACAAGATAACTACAATCATCTGTATTATTAAAAATTCGGGACTTTCCTGGTGTTGCACTGCCTCCGGGCATTGCTTCCAGGATCGTTCCCACCATCGTTATATCTACTAATGTCCCATATGTGTCTGTTCCAGACCGGAGGACGTAAAGCAGAATTTCTACAAGATAACTACCCCAAACGATTGCCAGTGTCTTATATCAGTGAGTATTATGCCTGATAAACCATGCATGAAAGCCATGCATTCAAAATATACAATGACACAGCTTTTCCATTGCCGAGTTTGTTTTAACCCTTTCACCGCCAGCCATATTTCAGCCACAAATTTCCATTAAATTTACCTGGGTAGAGAACAAAATCCATCTGCAGCATTGGGGATTCTTCTGCGACATATGCACAAAATAAGGTCTACCCTTACTTCCCAAAACTAAGACAATAGGGTCTTTGGATAATAGACCCCAATTTGATGCCTTTTAGTGACATAGGTGTTAAATCACTGTGGTGCTGAAATGCGACTTGGGCGGTGAAAAGGTTAATAAAAACAAACATTTGATTTTAATTGCGTTTCAGTTGTTTTTTTCAAATTCATCTTTAAACACGTTATACAGGCCTACCTTAGAAGTTGTGGGTTAAAAACCAAAAGCATCCCATAATGCTTTGACATCCTAAAAAAAATCTGAATGGTTAGTCACCATGAAATAAATAACCAGCATCTTCGTCAGGACATTAAGAAATACTTTTCTTTAAGCAATTTTCTTTGAACGGTCAGCTCAATAGGGCGTTTGCCACGAGTGTTCGTTCACTATACTAGACTACTAATTTGCCCGAGCTCGTTCTGCCCGAGTTGCGTTGACCTTTCTAATTCAACTCTCTAAATTCAACTCAGTGAAATTCAAGGTCACCGGCGCGTGGCAAATGCTCTATTGGTGAATAGGAAATGTTCGGAAATAATTAAGGGGAGTAATTTCATGGTGTGTAGGAGTGATGTTGCCTAATTCGATCGGTCAAACAGGGGAAGTCCCTTTACCATCAGCTCTCGTAGCCTATCGACTCGTGTGTTTGAGCAGACATAGGCCTACAGCACTAGAACACCGTGCGTCATTCTAAAAAAAATATGTAATTTATATTTTTACGTCACATTTTGCAAGTTTTATCAGTTTGTGGCTACTGGTCACCCCTAATTTTTCTAAAAAGAATGTTTGCAAGTCGCTGACTCGCATCCTGCGGCTTCAAGCTTCGACGCCATTGTTGCATTGTTGCTATGGTATTTGACCGAGTAATGGTGGCAAACAACTCTAATTTTCACGAAGCACTCTCCCCTAGTGTTTTTCTTTTTAGACACTTAAGACAGAACAGGCAGAGAAACAGTATTTGACCACCATTCTTATTGCTGAAGTGCATACGTTCTTACTGAGATAAACGTATTTGACCACTATTCTTATTGCAAAGTACACAAGTCCTTACTATATAAAAAAAAATCGGACACCATAAAGAGTGAGAGTGTAGGCGTACACGTCATGGTCAGAAAGCATAAAACGAATCGACTTTTTCTGTTGTTACTCGATACTTAGTCCATAAAGAAATAAAGTATCCAGCTGAAATAGTACTAAAGTATCTTTGTACATTAGTACATGTACATCGTAGGCCTGCATTAAAGTACTATTGTAGGGGAAGACGGGGTAAAAAGCGCATGGGCGGGTAAGAAGCCCACCCCAATTATCTCATGAAATGAAGCAAATTTCAGTCTCATTTTGCCCATGAGACGAGCGTTAATGTCTAGCATTCGTCTCATGGGCAAATTTGACAGAAATTTTCTTTATTTCATGAGATAATTGGGGTGGGCTTCTTACCCGCCCATGCGCTTCTTACCCCGTCTTCCCCTACATTGTTTTTGTGGCCACATTTTCCGAAAGAATACCGGAAAGAAAGTCACAGGGAAAAAAGTTCACAGAAGAAAAATCACAAGAATTGATAGGAAGAAAAGTCACAGGGAAAAAAGTTACACCCAACAGAAACATTTGAAAATCAAACAATGAAGCAATGAAGCAATCAAATATGTATTATTAAATTGAACAAAGGGTGAATACTCTCTTTTCTAATTAACTCCCCTCCACCAAAGTTGATTACGATTCCCATCACCTAGCAGTGCGTGGGTCAGAACCAAAGTGAGACAAACAAAGCATCATTTGTGTACTGTGTGGGTGGAGGGTCATAAAGGCGAACTTGGCACATTCTTTTTTGAGAATGATGCTTTGTTTGTCTCACTTTGGTTCTGACCCACGCACTGCTAGGTGATTGGTATCGTAATCAACTTTGGTGGAGGGGGGGTTAATTATAAAAGAGAGACATTTGTTTGATCTAAGTTAAGCAAACACGAGCAAAACACAAGCTCGAGATAATTCAGTACTGTCGAGAACTACGAATAAAATGTACATTGATTATAAGAATAAAATAAGAGCATAAAACCACATGCATGTATGTACACACGCGCGCATGCACGCACACGCGCGCGCGCACACACACACACACACACACACACACGCACACACACACACACACACACACACACACACACACACACACACACACACACACACACACACGCACACACACGCACGCACACGCGCGCACGCACGCACGCGCACACGCACACGCACACACACGCACACGCAACACACACACACACACACACACACACGCGCACACACACACACACACACACACACATACATACACACACACACACACACACACACACACACACACACACACACACACGCACGCACGCACGCACGCACGCACGCACGCACGCACGCACGCACACGCACACACACACACACACACACACACACACACACACACACACACACACACACACACACACACACACACGCGCGCGCGCGCGCGCGAAAGTCCTGTGACTTTTTTCTGTTACTTTTTTCTGTGATTTTTTTCCCTGTGACTTTCTTTCCGGTCACCTTCCGAAACACCCTTGTTTTCAACGCAGTGGTGTGGACCAAACTTGACCACATTTCCATCAATATTGGATGTCTAAAAGTGCTGTTTACATAACTCCCTCCCCCCACCCCTCCTCTAATCAGCGCTTCTGGACACCCCGTCAGAGATCACTCTATTGGCTTATATTACTTCCCTTTGTCAAATAGAAGGCAAACATATCGCGGGAGAGAGAGAGAGAGAGAGAGAGAGAGAGAGAGAGAGAGAGAGAGAGAGAGAGAGAGAGAGAGAGAGAGAGAGAGAGAGAGAGAGAGAGAGACACACACACAGAGAGAGAGATTGGAGTTACAAAGAAACCGCCTTCACATGAATGAAACCCCTCCTCTGGTGTCAAGGGTTAAGGACCATAGCTCCACCTAAGCACCCCATTCTCATTCATCCCCCAAACCACCACCACCCTCCCCTTCTGCCTGACACCTACCTATCGATTATTCAATCTCCGTTCAGCTAACTTTTAACAGTTTCCAGCAAAATCTGGACACGTGACTCCCCAACTCACGTGTCTCGCGTGTCTGAAACACTTTATGTTGTTTACCAGGAACCTACCTATTGGCCACTGCAACCAGGGTTAATAAAGCCCTTGACGGCAAGAGTTAAGCCCTTGTTGGTCAGTATCCAAAAGGGCATTCACTCTCGCAAAAGGCAGTCATTCAGTGGCCTCAAATAGGGGTTTTGGCGAGATGTATATACCCTTGTTTGGTCAGTACTCAAGCATTGTCCCCCACCCACAAAGGGCATTCACTCTTGGAAAAGGTGGTCGCTGCAGTGGCCAATATCGGTCCCCCTATGCCTAGTTCTAACACATCAGCATTAGTTTTTATTAAAGTACAATTAGTTTCTCGAGCAGAATCATGGTAGACCAGTCAGTTACGCATTATAATTATGGTCAGTTGTTCTGGCTTGAAGAAAAATAGGGCTTGTTCTGGCTTGTCCGATCCTCAGTACTGTTTTAATGGCGACCAATTAACACCGAAATACTGCTAACATGGAAACAGTCTTCTCCACCCCCCACCCCCCACCCCCTTTTTTTTTACAAGTCTGTTTCCAATATCTCTGAAGTTGGAGTGATAAAGTACGCATGGACTTCTTTTTTTTAGATGTTGTTCTTTCAGTAATACACTTTATTGTTGAGAACCAAGTATCAAGTCAAGTACACTTTATTACCTCAGCAGAGAAATTACATTCAGGTGCAACATCAAATCATTTTAAAAACATCACAAAACAATCGCAGAAAGCACGATAACATTAAGAGACATGGGATTAAATTAGGAACATATTTAAAGCAATCAATAGAAGCATAATAACATAGGCCTAATATTAAGACAGTAACATCAAGATACATGGGATCAGATTATGAGCATTCAAACCAAGACTACACTAGGGGACAGACAGACAGACAGACAGGCACAGACACAGATAAAAGTAGAGGTTATCAAAGGAATCTGAGTGTGCCGAGGTCCGGGAAGACAAGGCAGTTTGGGGTCAAGGAACCACGAGATGACTTGAAGCCAAGCGGAACATATTTTGACTTGCCCGGCTATCTGCTGTTCTAATCAAAATTGACCAAGCAGAACGATTGTTTATTAATGATATTAACTATCTTCCGCCTTCTGTTTTCCTTTTAATTATCTCCCCTGTATGTCTGTCTGTCTGTGTCTCTCTCTGTCTGTCTGTCTGTCTGTCTCTCTCTCTCTCTCGACCTCAACTCCTCCACTGCATCTTACACTCTGACGTTTCTTTCCCCCTGAAGTTCCTTTGATTTTTTTTCTCTCCTTTATTGCATAGTTAATCAATATAATACGCTTAGTAACTTTATGTATGAACTGCAAAAAAAGATCATTTTCAATATAGAGAAAGTCATAATAAATAAGGAATGCGGTCTCTCTCTCTCTCTCTCTCTCATCTCTCTCTCTCTCTCTCTCTCTCTCTCTCTCTTCTCTCTCTCTCTCTCTCTCTCTCTCTCTCTCTCTCTCTCTCTCTCTCTCTCTCTCTCTCTCTCTCTCTCTCTCTCTCCCCCCCCTCTCTCTCTCTCTCTCTCTCTCGCTCGCTCTCTCTCTCTCTCTCTCTCTCTCTCTCTCTCTCTCTCTCTCTCTCTCTCTCTCTCTCTCTCTCTCTCTCTCTCCCTCTCTCCCTCTCTCTCATAATATTATTGCAATTCTAGTGGACGAGAGAAAGAGGAGTGAGGTTGGTTAGTGTGTGTAGCCTACGTGTGTGCTCGTGTGTGTGAATGTATATATATATATATATATATATATATATATGTGTGTGTGTGTGTGTGTGTGTGTGTGTGTGTGTGTGTGTGTGTGTGTGTGTGTGTGTGTGTGTGTGTGTGTGTGTGTGAGTGTATATTTGTGTGTGTGTGCGTGTGTATGTGCGAGTGTGTGCGCGTGCGGGTGCGTGCGAGTGCGCGCGAGTGCGCGCGTGTGTGTGTGGATATTATGTGTGGGTGCGTGGGCATGTTTAAAGTGTGTGTATGTATATGTGTGTGGTGTGCGTGCAGCGCGCGCGCGCGCGCGCGCGCGCGCGTGTGTGTGTGTGTGTATGTGTGTGTGCTTAGGAGTATGTGTATGAAAGCGTGTGTGAGCGCGCGCTCGCGCGTGTGTGTGTGAGTGAGTGAGTGAGAGTTTGTATGTGTGAAGGTGAGGATATGCGTGTATGTGTATTTGCAAGTGTGAGAGTTTATGCATGCATATATGTATGTAAAAAGTTATGTATGTATGTAAATAGTCATGTATTTATGTTAATGTGTATGTCTTGAAGTAGCATTTATTTATTTATTTATCTATTTTATTTTGTATTCATGGATTGTTTATTGATTTGATTATTTGTCATGTTATTCTTGCCATGTCATGATAGGGGCTGTGGGCCTAAATCATTAAAACATTTCTGAATTCTGAGTTCTGAGTTCTATCACACACACACACACACACACACACACACACACACACACACACACACACACACACACACACACACACACACACACACACACACACACACACACACACACACACACACACACACACACACTCACACACACAACACAACACACACACAATCGTATGGATTTTACGAGTAAAAGGAAGCTCTAAACTCTTAGTAAGCTTAACTCTCCACTTTCCAGGCTCTCTGAGAGACAACAGGTAGGCCTAAATAAGAAAAGCTTAAAAATAGGCAACAAAAAACCCAAACCAAGCAACAAGCGCACAGAGTACAAAATGGAGTCTAACATTCTAACACAAGTTTACTGTCGATTCACAGTCGAAGAACAACCGGGTGACCTGACAACCTAATAATCCCCCTTTCTGCTCTTCCGACAGAAGTCAAGAACTTGTCATATTAGTGATCCACCTCACTGCCTTCAAGGTTCACTCGACCTTCCCAAGGGTTTCTCGACTGTTGCACTGTTAGTTGTAGAAATGCCAGATGACTAACATCATTGGTAACTCCGATTCTTAACCTAATTCCGCAAAATAATTGAATTATCCCGAGTCGTCGTCTGTCAAGGAGAACTTAAAAAGTTCTACAATGCTTTATCTCGATCTTCACGTAGGCTAAATATCGGCTGTCGTACAAGAACTGATTGTTGTACAGCCATAAAAGGCAGTTAAACATAGAATGAGAGTTCAAACTGTCCCGTGGGGATACCGGGGGGGTCTTTTGTATAAATAGTTCCCCCACCTTCTGGAAGTTATATGCTTGTAGCTTCCTCTAATCTGTCACTGTCTTTGACTCAGCCTTTTCCCTTTGCTTGCTGTCGTCTACTATCTGTCTGACTTACCGGTCCATTTTCCTGCCTTTTTTCAAGAAACACTTTCAAAAAGATGTCCTGCAACCGAAGTCGGACTTGCTGGGCCTAACTATTTCTTAGTTAGGCGTATAACGGCAGCATGGCGTATCTGCGCTCATAATTGACAGGAAAGCGTCTGAGCGATCGAAGAAGAAAAAGAAGCTTACGGTCTGTAACTCCAAACGTTGAAAGTGATGTTCTAAGCGTGTGCAAAATTTTGTCCAAATCTGTTCACAACTTTTTTTTATGCAATCTTGCGAAATTAAATATAATAACAGAAACGGGTAAAGATACAGATCAACACCAAAGATATTCTAAAAGGGTAAGATGGATTACTTAAGAGCTCGGCGAACCGGGCTGATAGAGTTATCGTTAGTGGGGCCAGTACACTTTTCACAGTGGAGGCTATCCAAAAACTCAGACTGGAACTTGAACGGAGAATTCAACTGGCCTATCGACGTGTAAAATGTGTCCTGTTTCAAAGGGACATAACCAGTGTTTCTGTCCTCACTACTCATATAGGGAAAAGAGACCGGATGCTTATCTTCCCCTATACAGTCTTTGTCAACACCCCCTGGTTCTTGGTTCACTGCGTTCTTTCTGTCCTGCCTTTATCTTCTACAATTGTTGAATGCATATTTTAATTGTGTAAATGGATGAAAATTAACGTTAAATTTATAAAATGATGGAGGTTGAAGTGCTCAATCTGCAATAAGAAAGGCAATACCAGAAAAAACCACCCACCCGGGCCTGAAAGACTGAATGAAAGTTATGTTTTACCAAAGACACTGAAAAGAAAAGACTAGCATCCGGTCCCTGAGTAGTG
>CM065689.1:24703799-24706299 GCA_017654935.2 Phymorhynchus buccinoides | reverse complement strand
TGCAATGTCTTGTAAACCTCCCCACAGAATCACTTCAAACCTTGCCACAGTGATGTAAACGTGTAAAGAAAGATTTTTAGACCAATGGCTCCAACCCACCTGCGTGCGCATCTCGACCCTTCCAACGGAAGTGTCGCCATCTTAGTCCTTATTTGTGTGTAAACAAAGTGAAAATGTTATTTAAACGTGTAAAGAAAACATCCAGATGTTATAAATACAATTTAGATAAGTTTCGAATTGGAACAGCCAAATACGCAGCATCGATCTAGGATTTTTCAAAAAAAGGTAAGGACTAAGATGGCGGTCTCCCATAATATGGCGCTCCTTGTGGCCGGATATGACGACACGTGGGTACCAGCCATAGATAGGTAAAATACGTATATCATTTAAAATGTATTTTTAAAACGCGTTCTGCTTGTCTTCTTCTTCTTCTTCTTTCAAATACGTCGCTACAATCCAGTAGTCTGGCATAACTGCGACGGGGAGAGATTGCGCAGAGGCGGTTTATTGATGCTGGTTGATTAATAGCTGTCTTTTGAAGGCCTCAACTGGCTTGGACGGTGCTGTTATTCAGATGGTTCCACTCTGTTGGTGTTCTAACAAAGAAAGAGTTTTTGAACTGGTCGGTGTTTGAGGAGGGAACTTCTATTGCTTTTACTGGACTGTTTGTTCGTATTTGTCCGGTTTGTTAATTACAACACTGCAGTGTTATTAGTTATTAGTTCATATTCTCTGTTGTTGATAAATGTGTTTATTGTTGTTTTTCTTGTGTGCAACCTGGCTGCAATTTCTCTGTTATGAGATAATAAAGATGATTTGGATTTTGGATTTGAATATAGAATATTCAGTTAAAACACAAAGGTGTTTTTTCGAAACCGTCCAAAGCATTGTGGAAACTAAAAAAAAAGAAGATGTTTTGTCACATTGTGTAATTAGAAATTCGTTGTTCGTGTGCTTTGATATTCCCCAACTTATTTTTTATTTCTATTTTCTTATCTTTATCGTTTTCTTTTCTAGCCCTTCATGAAGTTGTATTTTCTCTTATGTTTAAATTGTTTCTGTTATCAAAGAAGATGACATTTTCTCTATTTGGTTTCTTTGTTATGCTTCTAATGTTCAAAATTAACCTTTGTTTATTTTTCTTAAATGTGTGATTTTTCAGTCTGTGATTGCCAGCCGTCATATCTGTGACTTATTTTGAGTAGGCACACTATAAGCTTTAAGCTCGTTGCTGCCGTCATTCATGTTCATTTTATTTGGTGTATATGTTTTGCTTGTCAATAACAATTTTTTTAACCCTTTCACCGCCAATGTCGCATTTTTGCACCACAATGGTTTAACACCCATGTCACTAGAAGGCATCAAATCAAGGCCTGTTATCCAAAGACCCTGTTTTCTTCATTTTGGGAGGCAAGAATAGGCCTAATGTTGCACATGACAGAGGAATTCCCAATATTGCCGATAGTTTTTTTCTTCTCTACCCAGTTAAGCTTTAATGGTATTTTGGGGCTGAAAAATGGCTGGCGGTGAAAGGGTTAAACCAAAGGTGGGGGGTTTTCTGCATGCTGCTCGAAGGACACCCACCCACCCACCCACCCACCCAAGGCGGGACAAGTCCTCCACCTACAGGCTGGAGCAAGGTTGCCCCCCCCCCCAGCCCCCGACACATATCCCCTTCATACTTATGCCTAGAAATGCTTAATGAAACCCAGAATCACACAGAATCTTCAACGACTAAGCATTTCTTTTAATACCAAAACCCAAAATGTATCTTCATATAAAAAAGCATGAAAGCATGAAAACTGAAATTAAGTCATGGATTTATTTGTTACAAACACACACACACACACACACACACACACACACACACACACACACACACACACACACACACACACACACACACACACACACACACACACATACACACAAAACACCCAGAGAAAAACACCCCAAACAAATCATATACAATCAACCGCAATTTCTTGCTCTCAACTTTTCTCAAATCGATGCATTCCCTCCAAACGTACACACGAGACATGGCCGGGAGGATATATAGCACGTGGCTATCACATGCTCTAGTGGATGATTCTAGAGCAATGCACTTAGCAATTATAATTTTTAATGTAAAAAAACCCAAAAACAAACACGAAATGACAAACCTGCCTCGGCGGAGTTGGGCTTGTTGTCGTACTTTGCGACATGTTCTTTCTTTCTTTCTTTCTTTTTGTTTTTCGTTCTCTCGGTCTTTTTTTTAAAAATAATAAAAGGATGGACGGCCCGCGCGCGCTCGATTTGGCTCTGATCACTCAAAGATTAGACACCACAGGATAGATCGACTGCTTGCACGCCACTGCCGGCCTCACACTTCATGATCAATAATCACGTTGACATCTTGTTTTGTCTCTTTCTTCTTCTTTTTCTTTTTCTTTTTAATTTTTAAAACTTCTTTGTCCTTGTTTACTCCCGGTCCCGCAATAAGAACGGTCGGATGCTTTCA
>CM065689.1:24698799-24701299 GCA_017654935.2 Phymorhynchus buccinoides | reverse complement strand
AAACTATATATGTAAGAGGAACGTTTAATGGTGTGGTTGTTTTTTCTTCTTCAATTCTTGTACGTTAATATCAGAACATTAAAAAAGAAAACACACAAGTAGAAATAACTGTAAAACGGACATTTATTAAAGGCAGATATGTCGAGCTACGACTGCTCTTTGTCCATGCTGGTCTCCAAATGCCAGTACAAAATCACACACTTACTAAGAATTACAACAATTCAGAGAAGAAATAAAACTATTTAAAAGATTCACATTAGTATCTAGGGGAAGACGGGGTAAAAAGCGCATGGGCGGGTAAGAAGCCCACCCCAATTATCTCATGAAATAAAGAAAATTTCAGTCAAATTTGCCCATGAGACGAATGCTAGACATTAACGCTCGTCTCATGGGCAAAATGAGACTGAAATTTGCTTCATTTCATGAGATAATTGGGGTGAGCTTCTTACCCGCCCATGCGCTTTTTACCCCGTCTTCCCCTATCTTCATCTATCCATCTATCTCTCTGTATATGTTAGAGAGAGAGAGAGAGAGAGAGAGAGAGAGAGAGAGAGAGAGAGAGAGAGAGAGAGAGAGAGAGAGAGAGAGAGACGAGAGAGAGAGAGAGAGAGAGAGAGAGAGAGAGAGAGAGAGAGAGAGAGAGAGAGAGAGAGATCAAATCAAATATATTTATTGCCATTAGCAAGCGCTCCAATATGGCAAGGGGGGTATGATCATGAAACATTCCAACAATCAAGGTAGGCACGTTTTGAGTAAATGAAAGTTTTAACATAATAAGAAAGATGTCATAAAAATAAGCAAAAATATACAATGATTCACAGAGGGTTTTTTTCGTATTTCCTAAACCCTCTTAATCTAAGCCCCTGTCACTTTAGTTTTCTTTCCTTAAACTAAGTTCATGATGGAAGTGTGCAAGTAACTTCAAGGGTGTCTCTGATTTAAGTAACAAAAATATCAAAATTAGGCTGATGTTAAGATGTGCCCCCCCCCCCCCCTGCATTTCTCGGTTAATTGTATTTTTCCGTGTTTGCCTTTCTTAGCATACATAAAGCTGTATTTTAGGAACATTTTGAGCTAATTACCTTTTTGGAATACTAACCCTAACCCTAAACCCTAGCCCTAAACCTAACCCTACCCCCCACTATGTACTGCAGTACACCGCGATTTGTCACAGTTGTGGTTCGTTGCGTTTTCCCGTCTTATAGGGTTACGGTTAGGGCTAGGGTTAGGGATAGGGTTAGTATTCCAAAAAGGTTATTAGCTAAAAATGTTCCTAAAATACAGCTTTATGTATGGTAAGAAAGGCAATCATGGAAAAATACAATTAACCGAGAAATGTAGGGGGGGTTGGCACATCTTTACCTTTACCAACATATTATTGTTCTTGGTTTTTGTTTGTATTAATTACTCATGGAAACACTATGTTTTGGGGTGGGGGTGGGGATTGAGTGGTAAACATCAGCACTCTCATAGGCAGCTTTATTGTTACAGTTGGAGAGAGAGAGAGAGAGAGAGAGAGAGAGAGAGAGAGAGAGAGAGAGAGAGAGAGAGAGAGAGAGAGAGAGAGAGCGAGAGAGAGAGAGGGAAGAGATAAAGAGAGAGAGACTGTGTGTGTGTGTGTGTGTGTGTGTGTGTGTGTGTGTGTGTGTGTGTGTGTGTGTGTGTGAGTGACTGAAGAACTGAAGAGTGGTTGGAGAGAGATGCAGAGAGTGAAATGTGTGTGGGGATGATGGTGGTGGGGAATTATTGTTATTGATGGTTTATCATTATGTGATTATTTGTATTCTTATCATCTGCATATTATGGTTCATTGATTTTGTTGCCTTGTTTAATTGCTGAAAAGGCTGTACCTCATTTTTGCTCTCTGTTATGTTGTTATTTCATTTTTAAAACTCTGTTGATTAACATCTTCTGTGATAGCATCCTTTATGGTGGATTTTATATTTTATGGTTGGTTTATTGCTATTAATAAGTTTTAAGAACCCTTATTTTATTGGTTATTTTAGCAAAACTGGAGATGTTATTAGCTTCATGACTTATTTATTTCTGAATTAATACTCAATTAAGCTTGTCACAAATTATTTTGCCTCACTTGTTAATTCATTGGTTAATTTTATTCTAACTGATAGCTCAAGTGTGTGTGTGTTGTGTGTGTGTGTGTGTGTGAAATGTTTGCTTTCACGAGTAATACTGTTATAATGTTTTGCATATTTGTCTGAACAGTACCTAACTGGATTGTTGTGTGTGTGTGTGTGTGTGTGTGTGTGTGTGTGTGTGTGTGTGTGTGTGTTTCAAAATTTTGTTGTCTTATTTAAGTTGACTTCCTAAGCATTACTTGTGTTGTGTCTTAGCTTATTATTTATAAAATGTGCATGACAGGCAGTGAGTGTCTTTGCTTTTTTTGTGAAGACAATAAAATGATTGAATCAGAGATGAGATTCCCAGAAAAACAAAAAGGAGGAAAAAAGAAGCCGGGGGTTCGGGGCCCGGTGTAGGTTAG
>CM065689.1:24691299-24693799 GCA_017654935.2 Phymorhynchus buccinoides | reverse complement strand
GCTCTAGAGCCGCCAGTTTTTACTTCGCGCAACAACAAAAAAAGGAACTTAAAATAGAAAGAAGTCTGTGTGTACTGATATTTTTCGTTTATTCGCCCAAAGCGGCTCTGTCTCTGTTTCACTGTCTTTCTCTCTCTTTGTATGATGGTCTATGTAGTTGTGTGTGTGTGTGTGTGTGTGTGTGTGTGTGTGTGTGTGTGTGTGTGTGTGTGTGTGTGTGTGTGTGTGTGTGCGTGCGTGTGTGCGTGCGTGTGTGTGTGTGTGTGTGTGTTGTGTGTGTGCACGTGCGTGTTTGTGTATGTGTGTGCACGTGCGTGTTTGTGTATGTGTGACTTTGTCAGGAGCTCTCGTCTTTTCTGCCTTGTCTGTTTGTGCGACTTTGTCAGGAGCTATCGTCTTTTCTGCCTTGTCTGCTTGAATGTGTCTCCGTCTGTGTGTATGCCTTTGCTGTTTGTCCGTCAGTCAGTTTCTCTCTCTGTATCGCTGTTTCTCTTTAATGTAGACCAATGTCTGTCTTTGACTCTTAGTGTTATTCTCCCTTGTGTCTCTGACCGTGTCTTTTTCTGTCTTGTCTATGTGGCACATATATGTCTCAGTCTCTCTATGACTGTCTACGGTCTGTCTGTTGTTTGCATCTTGTCTACTTTGTCTATATCTGTCATTCTCTTTCTTGTCTCTTACTTCTGTCCTTCTTTGTATATATTTCTCCTATGTCTATTGTATGTCTGTCTCTCTTTTTGTCTGTATCCCTGTCTGGATTTACTTCTGGTAGGTCATGTACTACTCAACTGTTAAATACATTACATGATTGGTTGGTTATGATCAACGATAACATACCTGTTGATGTGGTATGCTTGGATCTACAGAAAGCTGTTGATAAGGTCCCACATATAAGACTGTTACATAAGCTTAAGGGCTATGGCATAGATGACAAATTACTTTTGTGGATTCAAGACTTTCTTACAGACAGGACTCAGTTTGTTAGCATTGGAGAAGACAAATCCGAAAATTCTTATGTTACCAGGTGTTCCTCAGGGTAGTGTATTGGGGCCACACACACACCAGCAAAAAATATGTGTCAAAAATTTGGCAGGAGATAAGTAGTAAATAAAGGTCAAGATGTGCCCCCCCCCCCCCCCCCCTACATTTCTCGGTTAGTTGTATTTTTCCATTATTGCCTTTCTTACCATACATAAAGCTGTATTTTAGGAACATTTTTAGCTATTAACCTTTTTGGAATACTAACCCTATCCCTAACCCTAACCCTACCCCCCACCATATAAGACGGGAAAACGCAACAAACCACAACTGTGACAAATCGCGGTGTACTGCAGTACATAGTGGGGGGTAGCGTTAGGTTTAGGGCTAGGGTTAGGGCTAGTATTCCAAAAAGGTTATTAGCTAAAAATGTTCCTAAAATACAGCTTTATGTTTGGTAACAAAGGCAAAAAAGGAAAAATAGAATTAACCGAGAAATGCAGGGGGGGGGCACATCTTGACCTTAACCAAAATGTCAAACAAAAACACTCGGGGTCACAAAATAAATGTGTAAAGAAACACATGCACACAGCCATGCATGTGCACACATTCTCACACAGTCGCACCAACACACATACACACACGGAAGCATGCACGCACATACACATGTGTTTGCAAAACCACACATGAATTATATTTAAACATGCATACAAGTAGTGTGCAAACACATGGAACATGCATCATGTGTGCAGGCTTGCTTAGGCCTACATGATTTTTGTGCACATATACATGTACATCGCATTGATCTATGAGCTCAAGCTATGCACTCATACATATGCCTATAGAGCGTATACACACATACACACACATTACTGCTCTCACTAGTCTCACCCATATACGCACGCACACGTGCACACACATACATTAATACAATTTTCTCTCAGTCATATGCGCGCACGCATACACACACTCTCAGTCTCACACACACACACACACACACATACGCATATGCACGCTGTCTTCATGCCGAATTTGTGTTGGAATAACCGCCTCCACACTATGGTTTTAGTAAGCCTTGTAACGCCTGCCCAGTGATTTCCCTGACTCTGCCAGGTTCTTTGTGCTCATGCATTTTGTGCACGTCAAAGAACCCTGTGGCAAAAGAAGAGTTGTTATTTGGTCAACATTGAGGGTTTTGGTCGTCTCATCCGAAAGACTTTTTTTTTTTTTTTTTTTTTTTAAACCCTCCACTGTCCCCGCCTTTCTTTTCATTTTCTTTTGTTCTTTTTTAATGATTTTTTTTTTTTGTTGAGGCGGCTCATCTTTTTTTTTTTTTCTCCAACATATTCTCTCTCTTCTCTCTCTCTCTCTCTCTCTCTCTCTCTCTCTCTCTCTCTCTCTCTCTCTCCCCTCCCTCTCCCTCTCTCTCTTAGGATCCGAAAGACTTGGCTTTCAGACCTTTAAGGTCTGGTGGAGAGTGAGTGGAAAAAATTCTGCTGCAGCCAGGAACAATCCCCGGTTT
>CM065689.1:24673799-24686299 GCA_017654935.2 Phymorhynchus buccinoides | reverse complement strand
AAAAAAGGGGGGGGGGGGGGATCTAAACAAACAAACAAACGGGAAAACAGAAGAAAACAGGGTGTATGTGTGTTTGTGTGTGCGCGTGCGTGCGTGTGTGCGTGTGAGCGCGAGCGCGCGCGCGTGCGTGCGTGTGTGAATGTGTGCGTGCGCGTGTGCGCGAGTGAGCGTGCACTTGTGTGTGTGAGTGCGCGTGTGTGTGTGCGCGCACGCGCTCGTAGAGAGAGAGAGGGGGGGGGGGGGGGGGGGGGGGGGGGGGGAGAGAGTTTAGTTATGGATTTAAAAATGTTTTCCGTATATCTAGTTCTTTTTCAAAAAGGGTTGTAATGTCATAACCAATGCCATACCGAAATTTACTAATCACCATTTTAGCAATTAAAATTATATGATTTACATATCGAACAAACGGTGTTTTGCCTTTGTCTGGCATGTATCCAAATAGAATATCAGTTTCTGTTAGAGATATTTGTTGGTTGGATTCCTTGAAGATTACGTCAGTGCACGTTTTCCACACTTTCTCTATTCTAGAACATTTGAAAAAGAAATGTTCAATGAAATCAGTTTCGTTACAGAAAGTACAAAGAGTATTATTTCTGAGACCCATTCTATAGAGAAGAATATTTGTGGGATAGATATTATGAAGTAGTTTCCAGTGTAGGAGTCTTAGTCTTTCTTCTTTAGTAGAAATGCGTGCAATTGACCAGTGATGTTCTGTAAGAGCGATATTGTATTTACGTAGCCAGAAATTTAGAGCGCATGGTTGAATAGTAGAATATGTCGTCAGATGATGTCGAATGATTTGAGGAGTGATTTTAACGCGAGGTGTGATTATATTCCTATCTTCGGTAGAATATAAACGAAGCATTTGTTCGGCTGAACGGGAGTGCAAGGCTGTGCATATTGCATTATATTCAAATTGACGAGTTGGCTTATTACCTACCTTCTCACATACATATTCGAAGGACAAAACATTACCGTCAACTACCATATCTGAAATCAGAGAGATGCCAGCAGAAGCCCACTCTTTAAAAAACAAACATTTTTGTCTGTACATTAATCGTGAGTTATTCCATAAACAGTCATGGTTTAAAAATAATAATGTATCACGAGGGCCGTTCTTAAGCTTAGTCACATTATCTAGCCATATTTTTAATACATTTTTCCAGAATTCGGATTTGATATAATTCAATCCAGCAAATTGTGTTGAAGAAATATCTGATTTAAAACAGGATAAACTGGTGCCAAGGACAGAGAAGAGGGACTTAGGGATTATCGACCATGTTTCCCCTTCAGACTGGAGCAGCTGGACTGCCCAAGACAAAAGGAATGACGTCTGCATTGTATTGACATCAATCATTTTTAAACCCCCTTTTTCTATGTCACTGCAAACAACGACTCTTTTAACCTTTTCATATGCTCTTTTGTTCGAAAATTTCTTCTTCCATAGAAATCTGAATAAAAGAGTGTTTAGTTTGTTAAGAACACTCGTTGGAACCACTAAAGCCTGCATGATATACACAAACTGTGACACTAAAAATGTTTTGATAATACATATTTTCCCACTTATACTCAGATTACGTTTTGACCACAATACCATTATTTTCTGTATGTTATCTATTCTTGTTGACCAGTTTTCCTCAATTGTGGAGGCAGGAGTGGAGTTGGAGAAAACTATTCCAACTATTTTAACTCTGGTCTTCCATTTTAGGTTAAAAAATGTTTCATCCGAATGTTTCTTTGAACCCAGCCACATGGCTTCAGTTTTGTTTTTATTAATATCCAGATTAGAAAAATCAGAAAATTTACTAATTATGTTGAGAACCCTTTCTAAATCATGCTGATCTTGCAAAAATAAAGTAATGTCGTCAGCATATAATAAAATTTTCAGCAAGTTTGTTAGAGTTGTAGCTGTTGTCAAGATAGGTAATTTCAATCCTTTCAGTTGCGTATCATCTCTAACTTTAATCGCTAGCATCTCTAGTGCTAAAATAAAGGCCAGTGGGGAGAAGGGGCATCCTTGACGTATTCCACACCTGACTGGGAAGCTCTCAGACAACCAACCCAAATAGTTGACACAGCTCTCTGCGCGCGCGCGCGCGCGCGCGCGCGCGCGTGTGTGTGTATGTGTGTGTGTGCGTGTGCGCACGTGTGTGTGTGTGTGTGTGTGTGTGTGTGTGTCTGTATCTGTGAAAGAGATATTATATGAATACATTTTCTTTTATTTTGTTTTACATTAAATCACATTTGTTTTTGTTGGTTTTAAACCCGTGAGTGCGGTGAATACGAATATGTCTTAATTTGCTTTTATGAGCGTGTTTGTCTAGTTTTGAATGTTTGTGAACCTTGTGTGTACCTATGTACTTTACTTTTGCGGTCATTGTGAATGTGTAACTTGTTTATGTAAATTGAAAATTGATCTTTGTTAATGTAATCTGATTGTAAATTGTTATTTTATGATGCATAGTATTTTATCTATATTTAGTTAAATATGTACATATTTCTTTGCGTGCGCATGTGTGTGTGTGTGTGTGTGTGTGTGTGTGTGTGTGTGTGTGTGTGTGTGTGTAAGAATGTGAAGGATAGGGGGGGGGGGGGGTATGTAAGGGGTTGTTTTTAATATGAATCATTTTAGTGCAATTGTAAAGCGCTTAGAGCTTAAAGGTGAAGCGCTATATAATTTTTCTTAAATAAATAAATAAATAATATATATATCTGTATTGCAGAAAAAAATAAAGAAAACACAACAAATGAAAATATCTGTTTAAACATTTATTAAAATTGCGTTGATTATTTTTTTTTCTCCATATATACACAATTTTACAAAAAAACAGAATATATACATATATATATATATATATATAATTTGTAGGTTACAGGGTTTTTGCCTCCCCTAAAAAAAAAAAGAATACCCTCTTCCCCCTGTAGCCCGAAATGTAATAATGATAATGAATAATGCTTATATAGCGCATAATCTTGGTAAGCAACTCAATGCGCTTTCACTCACCATTCACACTAGCAGCAACAAGATAATTTGCAGGTTACAGGGTTTTTGCCTCCCCTAAAAAAAGAGAATACCCCCTCCCCCCGGTAGCCCGAAATGTAATAATGATAATGAATAATGCTTAGGGGAAGACGGGGTAAAAAGCGTATGGGCGGGTAAGAAGCCCACCCCAATTATCTCATGAAATAAAGAAAATTTCAGTCTCATTTTGCCCATGAGACGAGCGTTAATGTCTAGCATTCGTCTCATGGGCAAATTTGACTGACATGTTCTTTATTTCATGAGATAATTGGGGTGGGCTTCTTACCCGCCCATGCGCTTTTTACCCCGTCTTCCCCTATATAGCGCATAATCTTGCTAAGCAACTCAATGCGCTTTCACTCACCATTCACACTAGCAGCAACAAGATACACATTATACAAACATTTCAAAATGTACCTTTTAGAAGTGTAAAAAGTACGACAATTACCCGATGTTTTGGCTTAGTATGCAATACAATACCAGTCTGGCGACCCGCGAATAGTGTGCTTGAGTGTTAGAAGGCAAGGTAGGACGTGAAAGGAGTTTCAGGACACCCCCCACCCTCACCACCCTTGTACCTTAGGATGTATCTTATCTACACACACACACACACACACACACACACACACACACACACACACACACACACTCCCGCTCAACCAAACGTTTGATGGTGGTGGAAAATCCTGGTGTAAGGATTTCTTGGCTGGCTATGCAGCTTCCTTAACCCCCGGCGGAACACCCCCACCCCCACCCACCCCCATCCCTACGAATAATCTGTGCTTAATTTTATGAAGTTCTACTAAAGCTTAAGTGGGAAACTAAACGTTGTTACTATCTAAATTAACTATATCGGTTTACTTAATTTAGAAAGTAACAATGTTTAGTTTCCCACTTAAGCTTTAGTAGAACTTCATAAAATTAAGCACTGGTCCGCCCCTGTAAACACAGATCTCCCCCTAACCCTTCTCTCAGCCCACTGCCTCTCTCTCTCTCTCTCTCTCTCTGCCTCTCTATTTATGTTTGCTCACATACTACAGTTAAGCTCTGACATGCACTCGTGTTTTAAACGACTAATGTAATCTCAATTTGTTTTTCTTTCTCTGAAGGAAGACTATCCAGGAAATGTTCCGTGGTGAAGCATCCATCAAAACAGGGAAATGTCAACTAATAAGGACGTCAGGGAGGGCAACTAGTTTGGTGCCAACACCAGCTTCTTATATTTCCCCCTCTGATACGAGTAATGTAAGTAAATTGGTTCTTTTGTGGTTTTGGCTCTTCTTGAACTCAAGCATCATCATAGAAAAACTTGATACATAATGTGATATGACGATTATATGGCTCAGATAGGTTTGAATGAAAAATGGTGTTTTACGTCCTCTCGGTCATAGATACATATGGGACATTTGTAAATACAAAGATGGTGGGAACAATACTGGCTGCAATGACCGGAGGCAGTGCAACACCAGTAAAGTCCCGAGCTTCCAACAATATAGATATGTACTATATGTACTGTGGATGCTCAGATAGGTTTCTTTCTCTCCCTTTCTTTTTTGTTGTTGTACAGGACTGAATGATGTTATATTGTTACGCGTCTTTGGAGTTGGGCACTACATCAGAGATGGATTTAAGGAGAGTAACAAGGGTTCCACCCATCCCCACCCCACTTCCATAAAAAAAGAAAAGAAAAAAAGGAGAAATGTAGTTCTAGGTATGCCACAATTTTAGCTTATTTTCCCATGAGAGGCCTTCAGTGAAACTTTTACATTTTCATTTTCGTCAGCATCTGGAAAGCAAGGCCCCAAGACCCCCCAACCAATCACTAGCTAACCCCTACTGATTCCAGACTGATCCGACATTGCACATAGTTGTCTTTTTATGTTCTTTTGTTGTCTCTTTTTAATTTACATGTTTTCTTTCTTCCATACTTTTTTGTTAATTGTTATTGGTTATTGTGTTTTAAGAGCCCCCGATCACGTGTCAAAATCACAGGATTCACGTGTTTTTCCTCTTATAACTGGAAAGAAATCTTGTTTTGACACACACACACACACACACACACACACACACACACACACACCCCCGGTTTGCTGGCAATCCTGCCCTCCCCCTGGCTTCAACATCTTCCTACACCACTGAAGAAGACAAGTTGATTATTTTGGGGGTTTTAATATGTTTTCTGTGAGTTTTTCTTATCAATTTTTGTAACTTTTCTTCTGTGCCTTTTTTCTTTTGAATTTTTTTTTCTTGTGAATTTATTTCCTACAAATCCCACAAAACGTCTAGGCTAAAGCCTGAAATATCTCTCTCTCTCTCTCTGTTAGGAAAATAAACATTATTTATCATATTAAATAAAGATTTGATTGGTACAATGGAAAACGTATTCCTAGTTTGTGTTTATATTCATCCTTATGATAGCAAGTACTGGACTCAGTCACAAGAAGCTTTAGGTTTATAATTTTGTTGACAACAATGTTTGATTGATTTGCATGAAAGGTTTGATGATTTCTATGTTATGATTTGTGGTCACTTAAACGCAAGGACTGGATACGATAATGTTTGTATGAATGACGAGTTTCTTCCCTTTGATCATTCTGAATATGAAGATCGGTTTACTTTTAGACAATCATCAGATGACAAAGAGGCCTCTTCTTCTTCTTCTGTGTTCCCAGGCCATATAGCCATAATGAGTAAGGCATGTATGCGTCCGGTTTTCAGTTTTTACTGGTCTCCCCGCTGCGTACAGCCAATACATACCGATTTCGGAAGAGCTCAAAGGAGAAACATTTGTGATATTTTTTTAAAGACAGGAGAATGGGCGAATAAGCCAGAAAGATAGAAGATGATAGAAAGCAAAGGGAAAAGGCAGAATCAAAGAGAGTGACAGATTAGAGGAACTTACAAGCACGGAACTTCCAGTATAGTAGGTGGGGGAACGATGTTCGGTATTCCCACTCGGGGATGTAGGATTTCTCTAATTTTTTATAAATATTTACTTTCGTTATTGGTAACGGCTTGATTGATTTTGAATTTTATGAATCGCTTACTTTTGTGTCTAGTACTGTTGGTAGACTAGTCGATTCTTTCATTGTTTCCATTGATTTTTGCCTTGAAGGTCATATTGAATCATGGTGTGTTTTACCTTAAATTGATTCCCCACATTCATCTGTGTGTATTACTGTAATCACAGCCGATCACGACCACGATGTATTGGTTGGGGAAAAAAATCCATTGGAAAATAATTTAAAAGAAAAAATCACATGGCATGAGTCTTTAGAACATATTTTTTTTGAATAGCTAATACTCTGACGCAGCTGGATACTTATTTTGTTATGGCCATGCACCCCATTGACTTTGATTTGACGTTTATTTACAGATGCCGTAATAAGTTCTAGTCAATATATGAAAAAACGCATTGGAGAAGAAGAATATGGATTACCTTAGGTTCAATAAAGATTGCAATACACTGAAATGGAGCGGATCCATGGAGATAATGGAGGAAATGGAGCGGATGACTCTCCATCGTTGACGACTTTGGCTTGCATGGCATCATGGAACTGGCGAACCATCTGGACAAATTTTGGTGGGCAGCCAAACTTGCTCATTATCTTCCACAGATCTTCACAACTGACTGTATCAAATGCTTTCGTGAGGTCGACGAAAGTGGTGTAGAGATCGACGTTTTGTTCTCGACACTTTTCCTGCAGCTGACGTGCGGCAAACACCATGTCTATTGTTCCCTGTTCTTTTCTAAAGCCACACTGGCTCTCTGGCAAGAGGTTTTGTTCAAGGTGTTTGATGAGTCGATTAAGCAGGACTCGGGCAAGGACTTCTCCAGCAATGCTCAACAGTGAGATGCCCCTGTGGTTGTCACACGCCTGTTTGTTGCCCTTCCTCTTGTACAGGTGTACAATGGTGGCATCTTTAAAGTCCTGTGGAACTATTCCTTGCTGCCACATGCTCTGGTACATCTTGTTCATTTTCTCATGTAGCTGTGGTCCAGCAAGTTTGTAGATTTCAGATGGCATAGCATCATACCCTGGTGCTTTTCCACTTGACAGTTGATTGATTGCTTTTTCTACTCCATGTCCTGGTTTATGTCAACCTGTGGCAGTCTGTTAATCGCATCTTCGTTGATGAATGATGGTCTGATTAATACTGCCTCAAAGTGCTGTGCCCATCTATCCAGGATTTGAAGTTTCTCAGTCAGCAGTCTTATTCCATCATCGTTGAAAAGAGGAGAAGAACTGGATGGCTGGGGTCCATAGACCGCTTTGATGGAATCATAATCAAATTTTCAGAGCCTGTTCCAGTGATGAATACATACCAAAGAAAGATCCATTCAACAATTTCAGAAGCAATGTCAAAGGAAACTGGACATCAATAACAACAACAATACAACAACAACAAATCGACAACCACCACAAAGGTCATGATTATCGAAATGAAAATTCCTTTTCAAGATGTCTACCCCTCTGCCAAATTTGATCAAAATCCATCCAGTAGTTTTTAAGATAATCGATACACAGACCTACAGACAGAGCCGTCACAATACACAGGCCGGGTAAAAATAGCAACATTATGAAGAAGAAGAAAACTATGCATTGGCTCTACACTCTCGAGATCATGGCCACTTCTACAGGCTGACCATTCTCATTATAATACGTGGTCATCAATAACAACCACAATAATAGCAACAACAAATAGCATAATGAAAGAGAAAGTTTGTACATTTACACTCTACAGTCTTGTGGCCACTTCTTCGGGCTGCCCATCCTCATTGTAGTACGTGGCCATCTCCGCAGGCTGTCCGTGTTCGTTATAATACACGGGGTTGCTCTGACCATACCCGATATCCTCACTCCCGCCATCGCCATAATCACCACCAGCATCGCCATCATCATTGGAACCCCCCCGCTCCTCTATTTGCCCTTCCCCTTCCTCTTCCCGTTCTTCTTTCTTTTCCTTCCGGACAGAAGAGCTGGAACCGGAAGAGGAAGTGATGGAGTCAGGGGGGGTAAGCATGGTGACGTCGGATTGGGGCGGCGGGAAGAGGTTCCGGAAGACGTGGTTGAGGATGCCCGCGCCGACCGAGTCCCCCCACACGTTCACTGCCGTTCTGAAACGGTCCCTGCAAGTCGAAGAAGAATATTATGAACATGATTGTGTTTTGTGCGAGTCCAACCACACATCCACTGCCGTTCTGAAACGGTCCCTGCAAGTCGAAGAAGAATATTATGAACATGATTGTGTTTTGTGCGAGTCCTCCCACACGTTGACTGCCATTCTGAAACAGTCCCTGCAAGTCGAAGAAGAAGAATCAATATGAACATGTGTTTTGTAAGAGGATTTAAAATCCGCCATCCAGGCTCTTTCTGGTCAGAATGAAAAGGGCTTAATTTCAAAACCTTTCTTTTGCTTGTTGGTTTGGTTGCTTACTCGATTGGATATTATGGACATTTTGTGCTTTGTGAGATTTTAATCTGCCAGCCAGGCTCTTTCTGGTCAGAATTAAAATTACTTCATTTCAAAAGCTTTCCTTTGCTTGTTTGTTGGTTTGGTTGGTTGGTTGCTTGCTTGCTTGGTTAGCTTGTTGGTTGATTCCTTGGTTGGTGGGTTGGTTGTTTTATTATTTTAATGAAATGGGTAAATAAAATATATAATGGAAGAAGTAAAATAGGTTCTCCAACACTAATATTCATTGGTAACCTCACTTTGGGTCTTGAAGAATTAAAAAAGCAATCATTTTATGTCAGAACAGAGACACAGAGAGAGAGAGAGAGAGAGAGAGAGAGAGAGAGAGAGAGAGAGAGAGAGAGAGAGAGAGAGAGAGAGAGAGAGAGAGAGAGAGGAGAGACAGAGAGAGAGACAGAGACAGGCAGATTTTAAAAAAAGAAAGAAAGAGATTGATCATCTCTCCTGTGTTGCCCAACCACTTCAAAACTGAAGTACTGATTAAAAGAGGGTCACGTGACTCACAAGAACCAATCAATGGCCAGGATGAGCGTGACGTCTTCGGTGGGCAGGTTGACAGCAGTCAGCACAATCACCATGGTTACCAGACCAGCCTGTGGCACCCCTGCCGCCCCGATGGCTGCCGCTGTGGCTGTCAGGCTGCACAAAATGAGTGGGGAGAAAGGGGTCCTGTATTTGTATGTATGAGGCAAGAGAGATGAATTAACTAAAGAGGGAAGACAAAAACCCGTCTGAAATTGTTGCTGCGGATTGGAATCAAACCAATGAATGTAGTGTGGCTTGATTTCAACAAACCCTGCACATAATCTATGGCTCCCCCCCCCCCCCCACCTGCGTGCGCATCCAACGGAAGTGTCGCCATCTTAGTCAGATTTGTGTGTAAACAGCATCGATCTGGCATTTTTCAAACAAAGTTACTGACTAAGATGGCGGTCTCCTATAATATGGCACGCTCCTTGTGGCCGGATATGACGACACGTGGGTACCAGCCATAGGCTATTATACACAGACACACGTAAATAAATATATCCATGGGGATAGCGGGGGGGGGGTAGGCTTTTTAAAAAAACCTTTTTAGGGTTTTCCGTAGGGAACTTACGAGTCTAGTGTGAACCCTACGGCCTTAGGGGAAATACGGACACGTGCGCAAATATTTTTTCCTTCTTTCTTTTACTTATTGATTATTTACGCGCCGGGACAATCCGGATGTAGCCTACTGTTCAATGTTTGTATTCAATTTGTGATTTTATGTACGACACTTTAATATGATGCTGTTAACTATGTTTTTTGTGACGGGTTTTAAAAATGATTTGTAATGCATTTATACTGTTGTAAAGCGCGATGAGCCCAATGTGGGGTATCGCGATATATAAGTATCCCCTATTATTATTATTACTGAGTGAAAATCTGCTTAAAGACCCACCACGTCACGAGTCAAAATCACGGTTTTCCCTCTTATAGCTGGTAAGAAATCTTAAGAAATCTTTCTAGCATAAGAGGGGGGTCGTGGGGGGTCTTTAACGTCCTCCGGTCTGGAACAGACACGTATATGTGACATTAGTAGATATAAAGATGGTGGGAACGGGATCCTGGAGGCAATACCCGGAGGCAGTGCAACAGCAGGAAAGTCCCGATTTTTTTTTTAACAATACAAATGTATATAGCTGCTAGTACTGTGTAGTGTGTACCAGGCGTTATATACACAGGGCCTGGTGGTCATTATTTCACCTGACGATGATGACATCGGCGACGGAGAGGGAGATGTCGTTGACCTGGGCGATGAAGATGGCAGCCACAGCTTCGTAGAGCGCGGTGCCGTCCATGTTGATGGTGGCCCCGATGGGCGCCACGAAGCGGACGATGCGCTCGTTGACGCCGTTCTTCTCCACCAGGCACTCCATCGTCACCGGCAGGGTGGCAGAACTGTGTGAGCAACAGCAATGATAATAGTGCTGAGAGAGAGAGAGAGACGACGAAAATGGTGTTTTACGTCCTCTTGGTCTGAATCAGACACATATGGGACATTTGTAAATACAAATATGGTGGGAACAATACTGGAGGCAATGCCCGGAGGCAGTACGAAACCAGTAAAGTCCCGATTTTTTTAAAATTAATACAGATAGGTGTAGCGGTAACCACGCCTCGGTTAAACCTCATCGGCTATGGCACCGCTACAAGTATTTTTGCTGAGAGAGAGAGTGGTGATGTGCCCCTTATATAGGCAGAGCCTTTTACTGAGTCCAGAAGGAAACCGTCTAGAAAACGATATATTTAACGTGAAATCTCTCTCTGTGTCTCTGTGTGTGTCTCTCTCTCTCTGTCTCTCTCTCTCTCTCTCTGTCTCTCTCTCTCTCTCTCTGTCTCTCTCTCTCTCTCTCTCTTCTCTCAATCTTCTCTCTCTCTCTCTGTACTCTCTGTCTCTCTCTCTCTCTCTCTCTCTCTCTCTTCGTCTTCTCTCTCTCTCTCATCTCTCTCTCATCTCTCTCTCTCTCTCTCTCTCTCTCTCTCTCTCTCTCTCCTCTCTCTGACAGATATCATAATTGAAGACAGGATGAGGTGATGATATGTTGTCATTGTTGTCTTTCCTTTTGTAACCCTCTGGCATGGGCAGAAGGCCTGGATCAGTAAACTTTGTGAATTGTGAAACTCTCTCTCTCTCTCTCTCTCTCCTCTCTCTCCCTCTGCTCCCCTCTCCCTCCCCCTCTCTCCCCCCCCCCCTCCCCCTCTCTCCCCCCCCCCCCCCCCTCCTATGTAGTGCAGTACACACAACAGCCGCGGAGCATTTTGTCACAGTCTTGGTTCATTGCGTTTCTTTCCGTCTTGCCTTTATTTTCTACTATTATTTGAATGCATATGTTTCATTATGTAAATGGATGGACATTAGTGTTTAAATATAGCAAACGATAGAGGATGAAGTACTCAATCTGCAGTAAGAAAGGAAAGACTGAACAAAAATGGAAAGAACCGAGAAATGGAGGAGGCGGGGGGGGGGGAAAATCCTGACCTTTACCGAAGATTTTTAGATTCAGTAAATGGTTTAATTAACCCTTTTCACCGCCAAAGTCACATTTTAGCACCACAACGATAGAGGACCTATATCACTAAAAGGCATCAAATTGGGGTCTATTATCCAAAGACCCTATTGTCTTAGTTTTGGGAAGTAAGGATAGACGATTGTTTTATATACGTCACAGAGGAATCCCCGATACTGGGGATGGGGATTTTGTTCTCTACCCAGGTACCTTTGACCGGAAGATTTAGCTGAGATATGGCTGGCGGTTTAATTAAACAGCTTGATTTTATGGGGACGGACATAACTGTGCACTCACGCCCCACCCCCCCACCCCCACCCCCCCACCCCACGAACACACCACCTGGACGCAGTACCCCAAGCTGTGCAAATGGCCTTCATCATGCCCAGGCCGAAGAGGGCGGGGTTTCGGCGCGTGGCTACTAAATATAGCAGAGGCAGCACGATGAGCGCGTGCAAGGCCAGGCCCGCCAGCACCGTCACCATGTACATGCCCAGACGTTCCGCGATGGCCGCGATGTCGTCCGTCTCCACGAACTTGGAGGCGATCAGGAACACGATTCCCACTGGGAGTACCTTAAGAGATGAGACTCATTGGTCTGTACATATACATATATATATCATTATTATATGTGTATATACACAAAAAAGATCAGAAAAAGATAACAGCCGGCCAAACTTCCCACTCCACACAACTCTGTAGGACTAAAAAGTTGTTGCATTTAAAATGCCGAATTGATGAAACTTTTCTGTATCTAATTCTGAATTTTGAACTTCAGAAGTTAACGTTATAACTATTCTGTTTCTGAAGTTAACGTTAACTTAGTTACTGAAAGTTCACAAATTCATCCATTAGATACAGAAAAGTTTTCATCAATTCGGCATTTCAAATGCAACAACTTTTTAGTCCTACAGAGTTTGTGTGGAGTGGGAAGTTTTGGCTTGTGCGGCTGTTATCTTTTTCTGTATTAT
>CM065689.1:24656299-24666299 GCA_017654935.2 Phymorhynchus buccinoides | reverse complement strand
CACAAAACCTGTGAGGAATTAAGTAATGCAACATAAACGCGTGTGTGTGTGTGTGTGTGTGTGTGTGAGAGAGAGAGAGAGAGAGAGAGAGCAGAGAGAGTGAGTAGAGAGAGAGTGAGAGAGAGAGAGAGAAGAGAGAGAGAGAGAGAGAGAGAGAGAGGAGAAAGACGAGAAGAGAGAGAGAGAGAGAGAAGAGAGAGAGAGAGAGAGAGAGACGAGACGCTGAGGAGAGAATGCAATTGAGCCAAGAGAGAGAGAGAGAGAGAGGAAGAGAAGAGACAGAGAGACAGAGACAGAGACAGAGGAGATATAGACAGACAGACAGAAAAGAGAGTGACTTCAGATACTTTAGTTTACATGTATTTGAATTGTTAGGCTATGGCCTGATGTTTCTTCTAATTCTGACCTTCAGAGAGAGAGAGAGAGAGAGAGAGACGAGAGAGACTTCTGAGGATGAGAGAGAGAGAGAGAGAGAAGAGAGAGAGAGAGAGATAAAAGAGAAGGAGACTGGAGAGAGAGAGAGAGAGAGGAGAGATGAGAGAGAGAGAGAGAGAGAGAGACCAGAGTGACTTTGTGTGTGAGAGAGAGAGAGGAGAAAGAAAGAGAGAGAGAGAGAGAGAGAGAGAGAGAGAGAGATGAGAGAGAGATTAGAGAGATGACAATGACACTGGCCTTGGAATGACAAAGGCCCACCAGCCCTTATCACAATTGAGAGAAAGAATGTCAGAGACGACAGACAACATAAAAAGCCAGCTAAGCCAGCCAGACCGACAGAGGACAAGGGTGGCACAGGCAGAAATAGGGACAGACTGAGACAGACCTAGTGTGAGTGTTGTGTTTGTGTGTGTGTGTTGTGTGTTGTGTTGTGTGTGTGTGTGTGTGTTGTGTGTGTGTGTGTGTGTGTGCGTGCGTGCGCAAGTGTGTGTGTGTGTGTGTGTGTGTGCGATGTTGTGTGTGTGTGTGTGTGCGCGTTGCGTCGTGCGTGCGCGCGCTGCGCGCGCGCGCGCGTGTGTGCACTTTGTGTGTGTGTGCCTAACTTGTGTGTGTGTGTGTGAGAGAGAAGAGAGGAGAGAGAGGACTAGAGAGAGAGCTAGGCCTAGAGAGAGAAAGAGGCTACTATGTACCATAGGCTAATGTACCAATTATGAGACCGTTACTGCAGAGATTTAAAATATATTAAAACAAAAAGTTGAAAATATTCAATGCAAATTCAAGGTCAAGCAACGGTCTGAACGTGGAGTCCTTAGGATGAGACGATAAACCGAGGTCACGAGTGCCCATGTACTTAGCACAGGCTAGGTTAAACCCCAGTGGCAACGAAAAAGTTGTCAGTTTGGTCATCAAAAATAATACACCCCCCCCCCCCCCCCCCCCTTCCTTCCTTGTCAGTCACACAAAACTCGTATAAAAATATAAAAAAATGGGTGGCGCGTGCCTCCTCTGGCTGCGGCGCGCTCTCCAGCGCTCTCCCAGTAAATAAACAAAGGGAGCAACCCGAATGTTCCTTCACAGAGATCTTCGCATCAACAGGCGCACTCAACATACACACACAACACCGTCACGCACACAGTGGCGCGCTTCACGCACGCTCTGCAGGTGCCACGCACCACACACACAACAGGCACACGCACACCACTACCGCACGCACACACACACAACACACACACACACACACACACACACAAACACAAGAAGACACACACACACACACACCGCGGCGCGCGAAAAACGCGAAAACCGACCCTAAAACTGTGACAAAAACATACTGCAGCTGAAGGTAAAAAGTCACATTCTTCAAAACAAGTATAAATGAAAGAAATAGGGGGCCTGCATAGGCCTATATTTTTTAAAAGAAAAAAAATAGGACTGCGCTGTACCCGTTTTGAGACAAGTAGATGAAAGAGAGAGAAAAAAAAACAGTGAAGAAAAAGTAGGCCTACCCCGACAGGTTAAACTCCCGACGTTTCCCGACATAGAATAGGTATCAGTAATTTAATACCCTCTTACAAAAAAACCACCCACATATCTTATTTTACTGACAGCAGTGCAAAAGTTGAAAAAGCATAGTTGTGTAAAGAAGACTGATTTTTTTTTAACGTCTCCGTTTTCTCTCTCTCTCTCTCTCTCTCTCTCTCGTTCTCTCTCTCTTCTCTCTCTCTCTCTCTCTCTCTTCTTCTTCTTCTTCTTCTTCTTTTTAATTTTATTTCCCTGCGATCCAAGTCAGTCAGTTTACTGTAAGCAACTGAGTCTTGACCGTATAATTTCGTAGGAACCAGAATTCTGTGCCCGAGTTTTAACCTTTTCAGTAATATCAGTGACCCCTCCCCTCCCTCTCTTCTTATTGCTTTGACTCAGATTCTTGTTTTTTCTTTCTGTCTGCCTGTCTGTCTGATTTCCTCCGACTCTTCTGTATCTCTCCTCCCCCCCTCCCCCCTCCTCCCTGTTCACTTCTCCCCCTTCTTTTTCTCATCCTCCCCTCCACCTCTTCACCCTTCTCCTATTTTTTTCCTCTCCCTCCTCCATCAAGTTTAGTTAGCTGGCAGCTGTGTTTAGTGCAGAGAATTTCCCGTACTGAAATATGAATGGGCGGTGTCCGAGATTTCTGCATCTCCCCCCACTCCCTGGTTCTAGTTTTGGCTCATGTTACGAGAATGAGCTCACAGATTCTTGGTATTCTTGTACCTGATGATGGTTTGGGCTCATATTTTCGGAATGAGCCCCTGTTTGTCCTCAAGTCGTTTTTGTTATTTTGCATGATGCTAGTTTTGGCTCATACCTTGGTTGATTCTTAGGGAGTACCTTCTGCCTCAAATGACCTAACTCTATGTTTCTCTTTCTTTCCTGCTCGCTGTAGACAGTGAAATCTCTATCTCTATTTGTCTCCCTTTTGTCGCTGGCTGCACAAGTCATCTGTATTTGTCGTTGGCTGCACGAGTCATCTGTATTTGTCGTTGGCTGCACAAGTCATCTGTATTTGTCGTTGGCTGCACGAGCCATCTGTATTTGTCAGTGGCTGCACAAGTCATCTGTATTTGTCGTTGGCTGCACAAGTCATCTGTATTTGTCGTTGGCTGCACAAGTCATCTGTATTTATCTCCCTTTTGTCATTGACTGCACAAGTCATCTGTATTTATCTCCCTTTTGTCGTTGACTGCAGAAAGTCACCTCTACCTTTATTTTTCTGTGGACTGCAGAATGTCACCTCTGCCTCTTTCTTTTTCTGTGGACTGCAGAAATTCACCTCCATGTTTCTCCTTATGCCTCACCGTGGACAGTGACCTAACTACACTCTTTCTCTGTATCACTGTCTCTTTCTCTGTCCTGGTTTTTAGGCGAAGACTCCGTGTAGATACCTACTTAGACTTGGCGTTTCATGTACCCATAGAGGAACAGTTGTTGTTGCATGCTTTCTTGTTTCGGTGGCTATACTGGCCGAACAGAACCCCGCATACTCTTTGCATGGACAAAAGATAATACTGACATTCATTCTTGGTGTTTGGTCTCCTTGATGATGTTGTGCTGCTTTGTCCTGCGGCTAAAGGGGTGTGATTGCTTGGGTGTGGGGTGTGTGTACCGCTCCCGTGTTGCATCCTGACAAACGCTACCTCCACAGGCATTTCAAATCACACACTCCTCCTCCGGCGTTACAGTTGATACACTAAAATCGCATACTCGAGGTCAAAGGTCAAGGTCAACAAGGCATACTGAGGGGCACATGAGTTTCATTAAAATAGTAGCACACAAAATTGAAGTGATCCTGTGACATGGTTCTTAAGATAATTGCCAGGCAAATGAAAGGACACGAAAAAGATCGTGATAGCCCTCTCCACAGAGCGGCTGGGGGCTAATAAGTACTAAAATAGGATATAGTTCACATAGTTTGAATCATTTCAACAAATTATACTATTTTGCTTACACACCAAAAAAAGCATTAGATACAAAATAAATACGGTAAGTGCATGTTTTTACAGTTCTCTAGAGTCCCATGGTGGCCATTTTGAATATTACGTCATAACTCAAAATGCCCAACATTTACAACTTGGCCTCCAACGGATTTGGATTCAGCACCCTCAAATCATGTTAGATCGACGTAAAAACCTAATATATATCACAAAACAAGGTAACGTTTAATTTCGCCTGGACTACAGACCTCGATAAAGGTCATTTACCTTTGCCTATTATTGGATGAATTTATTCAGATGGTTGAGGCCTTTTAAGAAGGTAAGAAAAACCAAAACGGTATTGAAAGGGTGAACATTTACGAGGTGTTGACATAAGCTTACACACGCGCGCGCGCGCGCACACACACGCAGAGAGAGAGAGACAGAAAAGGAGGAGAGATCGAGACGAGAGAGAGAGTGAGAGAACGGAGACGGGACGCGAGATTGATGAGGTAGGAGATGAGCGAAGGAAGAGACCGGGAGAGAGTGGGAGAAGAGGATCGAGGACAGAGAGAGAGAGAGAGAGAGAGAGAGAGAGAGAGAGAGAGAGAGAGAGAGAGAGAGAGAGAGAGAGAGAGAGAGAGAGAGATGAGTGAATAAATATTAGTGGGTGGATATTATGAAGAAGGTGGGTGTGAGACTCTAGAAGGTGAGAGAACAAAATATCGCACAGGTGTTGATTGATTAACGAGGCTCGGACAAGGGAAAGGGAGATGGGAAGAAAGGAGGGGAGAACCGAGAAGAGAGAAACGGGGAGAGAGAGAGCGGGAGAAAGTGAGAGAGAGACAGACAGAGAGAAGGAGAGAGAGAGAGAGGGGGGGAGGGAGACAGACAGACTGACAGAGAAAATAATTGCAGACTGGATGAAGTTCTGTATGGGCAAACAATCTGGAGCGATATCTGGATCGTTTATGCTGTAGGAGCCTATGAAAGCTATAATTACACACAACGGAATAGGAGAGCGCACTGAGAGTTCAACTTTTCTGTCTCCATGGTAATGACAATCAGATTATGATGTTGACTGATCAATCTAGAGAATTGCAAGGGTCTGCGCAGGAGAAAAGCTTAGAATCTTCGGTGGTGAAAGAAACGACGAAAGCATAATAACAGAATTAAAATTATTTTCTTTCTTCTCTTCCTCTCACCTCTCTCTCTCTCTCTCTCTCTCTCTCTCTCTCTCTCTCTCTCTCTCTCTCTCTCTCTCTCTCTGTTTCCCTTTCCCTATCCCCATCCCTCTCTCTCCTTTCCCTATCCCCATCCCCCCTCTCTCTCCTTTCCCTATCCCCATCCCTCTCTCTCTCTCCATCTATCTCTCCCCCACTCTCTCTCTCTCTCTCTCTCTCTCTCTCTCTCTCTCTCTCCTTTTCCTTCTCCCCATCCCCCCCTCTCTCTCTCTCCTTTTCCCTCTCCCCATCCCTCTCTCTCTCTCTCTCCAT
Organism: Phymorhynchus buccinoides; assembly: GCA_017654935.2. Lineage (NCBI taxonomy): Eukaryota > Metazoa > Mollusca > Gastropoda > Neogastropoda > Raphitomidae > Phymorhynchus > Phymorhynchus buccinoides. The sequence continues at coordinate 24,660,922 of CM065689.1, read as the reverse complement.
CTATCTCTCCCATCTCTCTCTCTCTCTCTCCATCTATCTCTCCCCCACTCTCTTTCTCTTTCTCTCACATCCCTCTCTCCATTCTTCCCCCCCCTCTCTCTCTCTCTCTCCTCTCCCCACTCCCCCCCCCTCTCTCTCTCTCTCTCTCTCTCTCTCTCTCTCTTTCCATTTCCCCAACCTTCAGCATGTGAGCAGCAGCAGCAGCCCGGGGAACTTGAGGTAGAAGATCTTCCTCTTGTCCTCGGGGCCCCATATGGTCCTCAGCCCCAGACCCAGCCCCACGCCCGCCGCCACGGCCACCATCAGGGCGACGATGATGGCCACGTCCTCGAAGAGTCTCCACTTGCGCTTCTTGCGGGCCTCCTCGGCCTCCACGTCTGTCCCCCCTGCGATCTCTGCGTTGGTGTTTGCTGTCACGTCCATGGTGGGTTAATTCTGTAAGCGGTACATACTGATCTCATTACAAACGCAAAAACAAAAACATACGAAAAACCATCGATTTGAAACTTTTCCTTGCGGGTGTATTCGTCCATGGTAGGTTAATTATGTAAGCAGTACATACTGATTTCATTACAAACGCAAAAACATACGAAATACTAAAACCATCGATTTGAAACTTTTCCTTGCGGGTGTATTCGTCCATGGTGGGTTAATTCTGTAAGCGGTACATACTGATTTCATTGCAAATATAAAACAAAATCCACGAAATTCTAGAACCATCGATTTGAAACTCTTCCTTGCGGGTCTATTCTGCCTCTACGTCTGTCCCCCCTACGATCTCTGCGCTGGTGTTTGTTGTGACCTCCATTGGGATTCTGTCAAAAAGTAGGCTTATTACTATTACTAGCAATCGCCCCGTGGCAGTTAATTCCCGTGGCAGTTTGAACCCCATGGCAGTATTGAAAAATACTGGAGGCAATGCCCGGAGGCAGTGCTAAACCAGTAAAGTCCCGATTTTTTAATAATACAGATACGTGTAGTGTCATCCCCCTTGTAATCTCCACTCCCCCCCCCATCCCCATCCCTCCACCCACCCACCCACCCCCTACCCCACCCACCCACCCCCTACCCCACCCATAACCAGCTGGCTGACCTACTCGTCACCCCAGCACGTGTGAACCATGGTCTCATGCCCACAGCAGTCCCCCCCCCCCTTTAATAACAGCACGTTTGGACATATGTCGTTTCGCCTAGTGAGCGAAACTGTAAATTGGTGCATATCGCGCGCATTTATGAACGGATGCTATTTCCTGCCATGCTTTGCCCTGGTCATAGCAAGCCTGACAGCCAATTTGAGGCGATTCGGTTAAGAAACGGCGGAGTTATTCGTGAAAAGGTGAAGCGGCGTCTGGCGCGCGCGTTTCTGAACCGATTCGCTTCCGATTTGGCACACGTATAGTCCCCGGCCCCGGTCATCTTCCTGCCAAATTTGAAGGCAATCGGCCCAGAAACGCCGGAGATACGGGCGCCGAGAGGCCGGCGGATGCGCGTTTCGCGCATTTGCGAAACCGCGCAAATGACACGGCCGCCTCGGTTGCCGTTGCCATCGCCCCGTTAGGGCTCACAGCAAATTTGAAGCGATTCGGTCGAAAAACGGCGGAGTTATAAGGCCCGTTTTGTGTTTCACACACACACACACACACACGCGCGCACACGGACGGACAGTTGGCTTTTTACTATATGATGATTAGTACACCGATGTCCACTACAAACGCAAAAACGAAAATTAGAAAATAGAACCGTTAAATGATTTTATTTGAAAGTCTTCTTTCTCCTCTTACGGCTGGGCGTCTTCAATTAGAACGCAAATATATGGAAGGAAACTACATTAAGTGTCTTTTAATGAAAACAATAAATTAGAGGGAAAGAACAACAACAACAGCACAACACACACACACACACACACACGCACGCGCACACACGCACGCACACGCGCACACGCACACGCACACACGCACCACACACACACACACACACACACACACACACACCAACGGATAAGTCCTCTTATTTGATTTGTCAATCTCCTTGTTCACAAGTTTTCACAAATACCTTTTGCTGCAATTCTGCTAAATAAAAGATGAGGAGAAAAATTCAACAACGCAATCCTTGTCTTGAAAGGATTTCAACTTATGCTAAATTGTAGTATTCTCGACAAGAAGGTGAGTAGATAAAACGACACAACATATCTAAGCATTCACACCAGTACACAAAGGCCTAACACGCATTACTACTGTAATTACCACTATGATTTGGCATGTAGGCTAATGATCAGCTATAAAATCATTACCTTCGCGACAAGGACATTCCTAGTGTTCACACTGTTGGTTTGTCTGTCTTTCTTTCTGCAAATTCCGTCGCAACTATTGTCAAAACTCAAAAGTGGCGTATGCGACGTAATTCCAGTTCGTAGAAAATCCAGTTATGTACACCTATCTTGTCTGTCTGTCTGTCTGCTAGACCAGTCTGTCATTTTATAGGCCTATAGCCTATAAGGCTGTCTGTCTCGCTGTCTGCGTGTATGTGTGCATGTCTATCTTATATATATTTTCGAAATATGTATGTCTGTCTGTCTGTCTGTCTGTGTGTCCCTTATGCACACAGTTCTCAACGGATCGACACCAAATTTGGTCTCAAGCATCCTTGGCATCCTCGGAAGGTCATGCCGTCCTTACTTTTCGGAAACCTCCGCCAAGGGGTCGTGGGGAGGGGGGGGACCACACGCAGCTCCACACGCACTTACGGTTAGTAAATCCGAGCTCTTCGGGTTTGTTTCTTTTTTTTGTTTGTTTCTTTGTTCTTTTCTGTCTGTCCCAAGGATCTCCCGAACCGCTTGACCGAATCGCTTCAAATTTTGTGTGGTGGTGTGTCCCCATGAGAGGAAGGCATCTGTGCAAAACGTTTTGCCGTCCTGACCTTGACGTTGGTGTATGACCTTGAAAACCTAAAATCGTTAAGGGGCCATAACTTCCACACAGCGGGTCCTAGAGTCTTGAAACTTGGCATGGATGTACTTTCGCTTATGGCCGTTCTGATGATGGCGTACCAATGAAGGTCAAGGTCAAGGTCAGGGAGATCGGTATGCCTTGAAAGTGGTAGGGGTCTAATGATTGGGTTTTACTGTCCCACGCATATCTCCCGAACTGCTTTACCGAATCGTTTCCAGTTTTGTGTGGTGGCGTGTCACCATGAGAGAAGGCATCCACGCATAAATTATCGCCGTCATGACCTTCACCTTGGCGTATGACCTTGAAAACCGAAAATCTTTAAGGGGCTATAACTTCCACACCGTTGGTCTTAGGGACTTCAAATATGGCATGTAGGTACATTGGCTTATGGTTGTTCTGGTGATTGCTTACCGATCAAGGTCAAGGTCAAGGTCATGGAGATCGGTAGGCCTTGAAAGTGGTAGGGGTCAAAAAATTGTATTTTCAGCCACAAAAGTAAAAATATCATATTTTGCGGACCCGGCGAAACCGGTACTCAGCGGTACCGGTACTTGGCGTTACCTGTACAAGGCGTTACCGGTACTAGGCGTTACCGGTACGGGGCGTTGCGCTAGTATCCTATAAGAAAAACCATGAATGCTAGTCAGTCGTTTCCGACCGTGACTGCCAGATAGCAGAGGGGTCAGATGCCATTCTGGCGGGCTGGGCGATAATTTGTTTATAGTGGAGATGCCTTGCCCGGGGTACATCCCCACTCTCTCGGCCAAAGGGATTTGAGGAAACAGCCGGCAGTTGAGGAGGTTCCCCAAAGGCCAGCCCATCCCTTTGGCGCACCAGAGCCGGTGCAAGGGACCCCTCGTTCGAGAGTCGAAGTCTTCCACAAGAGACTAGACTGTACCATGATTTTCCATTACTGTAGAAAATTATCTATTGTACAGCTCTCATGTTACTGTTGGCCCCTACTACAGGCTAATGTCAACCAATGATAAAAGCCATTTGAGTAAAGGGCAAAGAAAACCCATAACCAAACCATAACTTCCCTGCGAAGATGTAAACAGTAAATATTCACACACAACAAACAATCTTATATAACCCAATGCAAATCCATTTTTTTCGATCTACGTATTTATCGTACTGTACTAATAATACTTGCCTGCAATTCTAATTTTCTAAGATACTTACAGTTATCTAAAAACAAAGACTTGCAAGTTTTTTTTAATGACAACCCAGGTAAGTCTCATGATTGACGAAAATGGTCTGTGTCGCCACTCGTACAAACTGTCTTCCAATTCCAACTGTGCATTATATCAAAAGGTAGTCTACTGGTGTTGGTTTTTGCTGGGTATTATCCCATTGTGGGCTTCTCTGGAACGAGGTTTCTATAAGGCTTGCTTTTAAAAGAGGTGCCTCCAATAACACTAACACGTTCTTAAATGAGAAGATAAAATGAAAAGAGTGGCACAGTGGTAGCGCGTTCGCTTCGTGTCAAGAAAAAATGCATATTGTCCCATTATGGTTGGTTTAAGCTGTGTGTGTGTGTGTGTGTGTGTGTGTGTGTGTGTGTGTGTGTGTGTGTGTGTGTGTGTGTGTGTGTGTGTGTGTGTGTGTGTTGTGTGTGAGGGAGAGAGAGAGAGGGGGGGAGAGGGAGAGAGATTGGGGGAAGTGGGGAGGAGGG
>CM065689.1:24641299-24643799 GCA_017654935.2 Phymorhynchus buccinoides | reverse complement strand
CACATGACCAATTTGTATTTGTTAACATTTTTATTTTAAAATATATTTTATTGATAATAGTAGAAAGTAAACCTAGCAAATAAGATTAACAACACTGTCCTCAATTTATGGAAATAAAGGGCATAACGTATTGTCGTGCGCGACAGCTTATGTGAGGAAATTGGTACCGTATGTGTGAAAATCAGGTCTGCTGTTGTTGTTTTTTATGTCTTTTTAAGGAAATTTCGGTTTTCAATGTCAAGGTCAGCATGGCGATAAATTATGCTCGGATGTTTTCTACTCTAGGTTATACAGTAGGCCTATCACACAATATGAAGCCGTTTCATGTCAAGTATAATTATTAGAGTTGAGAACCGGTTCAAATTTTCGAACCGGTTTTTCTTCTCCGAACCGGTCTTCTCGAATCCGGTTTTTTTAACCAGTACTCGCATCAGTGGTTTTCACCTATGCAAACATATTTATTTGTCTGAATATTCACACACGCGCGCGCACACATATACACACACACTCAACTAAAAACTCAGCTCAACTCCAACAAACAATTTAATGACGGGGCCATCTGCCCGTGTCAAAGGAAGGTGAGGGTAGGGGCGTAGTTGAAAAATATAATAATCATAGGGAAAATAATTAAACCAAAGCAAAAACAAAACGTCATATGGCGGTTGGAGTGTGAAGGATGGTGGCACATTCACAACGCAATGAACTAGCTTTGAGAATAATCAGATATGTAGCGGGAGGATAAGGAATACAAAAGTATAATAATCTTAATTATGTACCTGAACAGATAAACAAAATGAGAAGAGAAAATCTTTCACAATGGAAGGAAAAAATATCACACACGAGCTCGCGCACACACACACACACAATTACACGCGCACAACCGCACATACCCGCACACACGCACGCTTGCACACGCACACTGCACGCACACACACATAACACATTACTCTCTCTCTCTCTATCTCTCTCTCTCTCTCTCTCTCTCTCTCTCTCTCTCTCTCATCCCTGTCAGTCCCAGGGCTGTTATTGCTAATCCTTTTCCCTGGAGAAAAGCTCTCTCTCTGTTCTTCTCGCTCTCTCTCTCTCTCCTCTCTGCTAATCTCATGTTCCCTGGTAAATAACATCTCTCTCCGCCATCGTTCTCTCTCTTCCTTTCCACCTTCCTCGTTCTCCCTCTCCTCTCCTCTCTCTCTCACTCTTCTTCTTCTTCTTCTCGTCTTCTCTTTTTAATTTTATTTCCCTCTCCAAGTCTCAGTTTACTGTCTCTCGTATAATCTCTCTCTCAAATCCTCAAATTCTCTCTCTCTCTCTCTCTCTCTCATTCTTACAACAGTAATGACATATCAGTTCTACTTTTGGACAATATCTTCAGTAAGCGCATTCATTATTAATCGAACAATAACTACTGAATGTACATTAATTAAGCAGTTTATGAAGCTACTCCGAATCCCAGTTATAACAATGAACGTGTGCGTATGCTGCGTGCGTGCCGCCCGCGCGTAATGTGTCGTGTATGTGTGTGTGTGCAGATCAAAATCTGTTCGAACATATTTGCTCATCTTCTTAGCATAAGAATTTATAGAAATGAAATGAAAATAAACTTAAAAAGACATTGTTTTATATGTTGTTCCATTCACAGTTCTCTTGGTGATTAGTCATGTTTGTTGTTCCACCACCCCAGCCATTGATGCCGCACTGCCACATTGCAAGCACAAAGCATATACTTTCTACAATCACTCCATCACTCCTCCAGCGATTTTTTTTCCAGGAGAAAATGCCTCCAAATGTTCGTTACTGTGGTGTAGGCCTAATCATTGGCCATACTTGCTCCTTACAACTAGAAACAGCTATTGCTGGTTTACAAACACCGAATCTGCGCTGAGATTCAGTGTTTTGTTTTCAAAAAGGATGCGTTATTTTAAGAGAAACTTACTTTCAGTTTGCAGTTTAAAAAAAACCGGTTCACAGCAACTCAAACCAGTTTTTTCAGAACCGCGAAAGTTTTGGCACCGGTTTTTCGGTTCAAAACACGGGTTTTTTTTGTCCTTTTTTTTTTTTCTTTTTTTCTTTTTTTCCTTTTATTTTTTTTTTTCCCCCACCCTCTCATAATTATGTGGAAAACATATGGCTTAAAACCCAATGTTAGACCCCTACCACTTTGTTCAAGGCCGAACGATCTCCCTGACCTTGACGTTGACCTTGACTGGTGTGCCATCATCAGCACGGCCATAAGCCAAAGCACCTCCATGCCAGGTTTGAAGACTCTAAGGCCAACGGTGTGGAAGTTAGGGCCCCTTAATGGAAAGTTTTAGTTTGAAAAATGCTCCCTTAAATATATTTGCGGTTTTCAAGGTCATCAGCCAAGAGGGGGGGGGGGGGGGGGGGGGGGACACAACATAAACATACCCCCAACGAATTCAGACTCCATTTAGGATCGTAGACAAAAACAAAAACAAAACTAAGGACATCGCCCTGTACCGCCCCGCCCTGACATCCCTCC
>CM065689.1:24613233-24640799 GCA_017654935.2 Phymorhynchus buccinoides | reverse complement strand
CTTCAAATCCTTAGAGAGACACACTTTCCGTGTAAGAATCGGTCAGATAAGTGTTTTGATACACACTCCATAGTAGCAGCTGCAAACATTTTTTTTTTTTTTTTTGCACGCGCGCTCTTGGGTCCCCTGTACCCTGCCGGGGCCATGGGTCCCTGCCTTTCAGTTCTTTTCATTTTGGAGGAGTTTGCTCCCATGTACAATAGACAACCATGGTCCATGCACATTGTTGATCCTGACTCAATCTTGAGGTATATATTTTCACAAATTGTTACCTTAGCCCCTTCTCTGCCCAGTCCCCTGTCTACTACGTGGTGTCATTGAATGAGGTCAATAACTTTTTTTATATCGTAGTCCTGGAATGATGGCTTTTGCTTTAGAACAAGTTGGGAAAGATAGATATCTCTAGACCATTTTTCTCAGATTGATCTAGCAGGTCTTTTAAATTTTATAATAAGACAATCGATTATTCGCCGTTTTTTCCTCTTGCAGTGAAAAGGGGTTTAATAATACTTTCCAAACAGTCCCCAGTAGTTACTTGAAAACTGTTGCGTGACAACGTTAAATCTTTAAAACTCAACGCAAAATATATCTAACAGTTGTCTTTAATAAAACTTTTGTGTCCAAAACTCCAATGTCTGTATTTGGTGAACCTCGGGAACAAACTGTTATCTTTACTTTACAATTTGTTTCTGTGTTCTGAAAAGAAGAACATAATGGCTGATTTACTTTTTCTCCCCAATCCTTCAGAATTAGGGTAATGGGCTCGGCTAATAACTGAGATGTTATATTCTTACTATATATACATACTGCTCCAAAAGTAGTACTCTACTTTGTCACTGGCCTGTCATATGACCAGTGATAACATTTTGTCCCAACACCGTTGCGTCTTTCAAACATACACTATGGCTTTTTTTGTCCCATGATTTCTATCTGACAATGAACAATTAATGTTTTTGGGACGATGTTTGACTGGTCCTGCGCTAGGCCCACAAAACGTCAGGGTATTTTTACAAAAATATGATGTCCCACATTACATTCCTGAAAAGGATCGTTGGCAATGACCGCATGTTTCGGGGTCCCTCAGACATATTCATAGCTTTATGAAAGAAGCCATCAGAAATCATGTGACTGCTCATATGGCGTTTAGCCCGCTTATAGTGATACAATGACATAACTGCTAACGAACTGACCCACCAATTTAGCAAACGTAGTTTAGTCGTTGAGTATAGAGCACTGCATGTCTTTCATTACATTTCTAACTCTGTGATGTCATCTTTGGCTATAAGAGAGTCAAGGCTAGTTGCTCGTTGTTTTTTTTGTCTGAGTCTTTGGATTTCTTTACGTGCAAATGACAAAGGTGAGAGAACACGTTGCAGTGTTTTATTTCATTCGTAATAATGTTTTGAACACTGCGATGCTTTAATTTTATCGACAGGGTGGTCAAATTCGCACATTACTTATTTAAACCCTTTCACCGCCAATGTCGCCTTTCAAGCACCACAATGGTTTATGTCATTAAAAGGCATCAATCCGAGCTGCTTTTTGGTATTGGTCCCATTTTGATTTGCGCGATTTCATTTATTGCTACATGTAGGAAAGTTAGATTACAAAGAGTTAGTGGAAAGCAGGAATTGTTGGTGAATGCAGAAAAGGATAAAAAAAAATTGTTGAATACAAAAATAATAAGGCTCAATCCACCTATTTTATCCAAATACCCTATTTTCCTTATTTTGGGAGGTAAGGATAGGCCCGTTATATATGTCCCCGAGGAAATTCCGATTTCACGATTTTGCAGAAACTATATTTCTTACCAAATTAATTGTATTTTAAAAAATGAAAAATGGCTGGTGGCAAAGGGTAGGTTGCACTGTCCTCCAATTGGCGCATTTGTAATGAATGTACGTACAGGTATTTTTATATTGATAGGTTCGGGACCTTGGCTACAATCATCGTTGAGTGTACAATGTCCAAGTTTAAGACACTCAAGATTGTTTCTAAATGTCGCAGTGGTACTTAACTTTTGTTCGTAGTAATACTATTATATAAAACTCCAACCTTATTATTAGAGATTGTTGTCTGTAGGCTTACTTACTAGAGCTGCCAACGATTGTCAAGTTTTCCTTTGCATGTTGGTGTTGCATTTCCTAAAACAGAGAATCAATCGTGTACACTTTGCAGATAATGTTTGTATCCAAAATGATCAATTGATTCCAAGTTAATTATTCCATTATGAAACTCGAGATTCGAAGTTATAACTATTACCCAAAACGGTTATGTACGTTTCCGATTTTGTCCGATCATTTGCATATTACTCGAAAAGTGATAAATGGATGTTGTTAAATTCGTGGAGGGTCAGGAGTGTTATCCAACAAGTTTTCCTTTCACAGTTTTTGAGTCGATGTGGACAAATATTAAAAAAAATTGTTTAGGCCACCGTTTGCTTCTGACGTATTGCTCAAAGAACACTATAAGTTTTACCTTTTCTTGCCTTTTTTATCACTGTGAAGGAATTCGCTTTAGTAATTATTGCGAGTAATTGGTTGGAGAAATAAAGCCTATCCTACACGTTTTGTGTTTATACTCAGCCACCTTTTTCTCACATGCATTTATTGGACTTGTCGCCTGCATTAGGTCTTTCTTGATAATTTTACATTCGTCAAAGATGTTCACACAGCTTTGCGTTATCTTTGTTCACAGCGTCTTTTAAAAATAAGCTTCGTTTCCGCCTTCCTACATACAGGAATTTTTTTCGTGAGCCTCTGTAGCTTGGCTGTGTTAAATTAAAAGCATATTTTGTCTCTGGCACCCGGGCCTGTATTCACATTGACATAGTCTGAGACTTATCACGATATCTTAAAGAAGTCCTAAATAGTAGATTTAATAGGAACTTTAGAAAAAGGCCTTCTAAGATATGGTCTCATACTATCTCAATGTGATACAGGGTTTGATTAGTTTCCGCGCTTTCTCTTATTTCAAGCCAATGAATGGCTATCCACAAAGTTTTGCGCCAATTCCTGTATTTTCTTTTCTTGATCAATCCTCAAACAGATTTTTTTTTTAATTCAAGGTAAAACAAACGCCTTGGCTTTCAAGATCGATTTTCAACTTAGTTGGAAAATTCGATACTCTAAGCCTTCACATTAAAATAAAAACCTCTTGTGTGGAGTTGATTCTTATTAATGCCAATCTAACAAATATAAAGGTTAAGGTTATTTTGGAGCCACGAAAATATCCTATGACCACTAGACAAAATGCAAACAGTTTTTAACAACTCAAAAATGGCTGCACACAACGGTAACCTTTAAAAACAAATTAAAACGCAATGATTATCAAACTAAATGCACTAATGTATACAACTTTGAACTGCATCTTAAATAGATGCTTTTCGGAGAAAAAAACATGGGGAGAGCACTTACCTCCTTACTCGGTCAAATACCCATAACATACAATGGCGTCGAAGCTTGAAACCCAGGATGCCAAACAATTTTTTTTTAGAAAAATAAGGGGCGACCAGGTGCTACAAAGTGATAGAACTTGCAAACTGCGAGTAAAAATTAATTAACATCAGTTTAGAGTGACCGCACTGCGTTCTACATGCTGTGTCGTCTCAAACACACAAGCGAGGGCTGGGTAACTACCTGAACATAGGTACTTCCCCTGTTTTGAACCGATTGATTAGTACGAGATCACTCCCAAACCCATGAATTACTCCCCTTAATTATTTCTGACCATTCCTATTCTTTCCTCTTGATTTAAAATTATACAAACCTTCGCCCATGTGATTCTCAAGCAGCATGACTATATTGAGTCTTCATATAAAAATTAGTTTTTTCTTTCTCTCCAACCCAACTTATTAACGTGGTGGTGCCATCGAGCCGATGAGTTTATCCGAGCGTGGTTCTGCTATACATATCTGTAGATTTTAAAACCAGATCGGGAACTGTACTGAATAAGCACTGCTCCGTCTTGCCTCCAGTATTGGTTCCGCCATCTTTTATATTTACGAAAGGCCGAAGAGAGGCGTAAAACCCTATTTTCATCTCCAACACCGAGATCATCAAGTCAATGTCTTGAGGGCCATACCATAAAAACACCTTTAGATTCATTCATGCCACAAACTTGAAACCTGAATTCTTCACACAACGTATGCGGTGTGTCGTCTTTAGTCATTCTCTCAACTTGTAACATTGTTTCATTCAAATTAAAAATCACTCGCTCATGAGATGTCCGTAGGTTTAAAATGCAAGGGGCAGACTGTAAGGGGAAGGGAAAAAAAAAAAAAAAAGCATTAGGCGATGAAGATGACTCCACACAAACAAGGGGCAAAACATAATCATCTATACTGATTAAAATCAGAACCTAAACCAATTTTAAAACTGGTCAAACCACTTCCCTGACACATGCTATTTGCCCTCGTGGCAATGGCCTTTTTCTGGAGAAGCAAACGACCAAAGTCCATGAGCAATATACCAAAAATTTTGAGGGTGGATGGTGGACTACTTTTTCCTTAAAAACAGGATGAGAAAAGTGAATTTGGGGTGGGTGGAGAAGTGGGACTGTTCCTTATTTATTTATTTTTTTAAAGGTGGGAATTGGACTGTTCTTTTATTTATTAAAAAAAAAAAAAAAAGCAAAAAAACTTTCAATCATTTTTAAAACCTGATTCTCGAGTCCCAAACAAACTTAAAAACGCTATCTCAACACTTCCACAATAACAACAGACGAAACAAAGCGTCAAACTATTCGGCGTCATTTAAAAACCTAAAACACAAGCTCGCATAACCGCAATAATAGCCTCAAGGAAGAACGCGACACAACACTCTTTCTTTTTTTTTTTCAAATTCCAGCACACACACTGGCTATTGTCCTCTCTCGATCCCGCTACTTCCCGTCCACTTACGGGTCCATAGCGACCCTCTGCTCCCAGATGCGGGAGCGGGCGGTTACCGATGGTGGGCCGGGCCACGCTGGACATCAGGTACCCCGTTCAGCGAGATGTCCGCACTTCCTCTTCAGCTCCGCCAAATAATCGCGTCGGTCCAGCATTCGATGACTTTGAGCGTGCGCAGGTTGGCCATGCTGGCCCACCTCAGGGAGGAGGGGGCCCCCCCGGTGGTATTCACCGGTTGATGGCAGCAGGTCAGGGAGGAACAAGGCTGTGGGCGATGTGCCGTACAGGGACGAATCGGTCACACGAGATTCGCTCAGGTCCAGTCCACTAGGGACTTTGCTCGCTGGCACAGCCCTGCACATCTGCACCGAGACTGTTTGTGTACATCTGCTTTACCCTTTCAACGCTGAGCCATTCGTCAGCCAAAATTTACCATTACCCATAGCTGCCAACCTTTTGATAAAGCAAAATAAGGAATGTGGTGGGGGGTGGTTTGGCAGGGGTTGCCCCCCTCTTGAGAAAGGGCGCCCCCTTAACATTTTTTTAATACTTTTTATAAGCAAACTCGTCATCTACAAGATAACATAGTTTTAAAAAAACAAGCTAAATTGCATCATGAATACTCACAACACACACACATTAACCATGTAACATCACTAACACACAGATAATACTTTTAATATTACCCAGTATACTTTTTGTTCCACCCCATCTTACATACTGGATAAAACAATGTTTTATATTACCTACTCAATATATATTTATATTACCATACTCAATGTACGGTGGGAGATTGACCCCAAGTCCAGAGACTGGTACTATTTACTTATTAAGTCGCAACTCAAGCAAAACTAAATAAGTTCAATAAGAACAAGCAGAAAGGAGAAGGAGAGACCTTGGCATTGTAATCATTACATTAGAATAAAATGGAAAAATATTGACGTTTTCTTTCTTTTCAATAAACAAAAACTCTTTCAAAATAAACGCCTACCTCTACATTAATTGACTGTTGTCCGTTTGGAAGAGAAACATTACGCTATCGTAGGATGTTCTTCACCAGCGGGAGACTCTACTTTCTCGACTTTCCGATTCGACTCTTCAGTCTTACGCTGTCCGTCTAGCATCGCCTGGGTGATGTCACTTCAGTCCCCGTGTTAAATTTTGAATCATTCCGAATACTGTGCGCATGGCATACCATTTTTTTCTCCTTGTCAAGACTCGTAATGTACGGAAACTTCTCTAGATCAGTGAACAAACTTCTGTGGGCCCGACTTTCGACTTGCACGCTTTTTCTTTGACGCCATCTTGGCCAGAAAAGAATTTTTTTACGCATGCCATAATATGGTTTTCTGGTCAGAAAGCTGATCGTATTGGAGAACCTGCACGCAGGTCGAACTCAACTTCGATTTTAAGCACTTTTTTTTCTTAAATTGGAAAGGCGAATCGCGGCATAAAACGGAAAAATTCTGGTAAAAAGGGATGGTTGGCAGCTTGCATTACACTTTACCCGCCAACCTCGCAATTTATGCACACAATGTTTCACATCCCTGTCCATCAAATCAGGTCTTTGTTATCAACGGAATTCACTTTCCTTTAAAATGTTTTTTTTTTGTTTGGGGGGGTAGGGATAGGCCTAATGTTTTTACATGCCACGAAGAATTCCCCGTATTTCAGATAATTATTTTTCCTACCCACTCAAGCTTAATGGTATTTTGGAGGCTAAAAAATGGTTGCAAGTGAAAAGGGTTAAACTTACCCAGGTAGCGAATAGATTTCGTCTGGCAATATTGGAAATTCATCTGTGACTGCATAAAATAGGCCTACTCCTTACCTCCCAAAATTAAGAACATAAGGTCACTGTATACCGACCCTCATTGTGATGATATTTTAAAGTACATGGTGTTAATCATTGTGGTGCCAGGAGGGACAGTGGCGTGAAATATTAATGTACATTTTTTGCTGAAAATGGCTGGCGGTAAAAGGGTTAACCTCATTCCGCATTGCAACACGCGTTTGAATTTTAAAAAAACTCACAAATACACCCAAAGCATACATAAACAAAAGGAGAAATGAAAGATTACAGGGTTTTACTTCAGGTTTAGACATAGGAATGGTAGATCAAATATTTTATATATAGACCTTATATAGAAAAACTCTACACCGATAGGTTTTCCCCCCAAGCCACTACACACAAGTCAGAGGCAATTGTGGTCTAAGTGAGCAAAGCGAGTCTAGAAGTGACCCAGGTATGATGTGTCACAATTTACTTTCCTTGAAGCAAATGCATCAAATTGACGAGGTATCACTGTGACTCTTAATTCCCGACATATATGGACATATGACTTCAATGAGTTAACTCTTCTCGCACCATGGGCAATTAATATCTTTGCCCCAGATTTCTACTACACCCGACCGCTACTTGGAATTTTTCCCAATCAGTAGCCCAGCCATCAATTTTCGTACTGGCAAATTTTTCCGTAGAATCCCCAAACGGCGGCAATCGATTTGTTTCTCTTCCTGAGGCCGAACGACTGCTTAATATGTTGTCGCCGATTGAACGTGTCGACAGGCAATCGTCTCTACCGCCGATGATTCACAGAGAAGTTCCGCTGCAGATGTTGCACTGCAGTTGAGTATGGTTGCGCTACCGGTTAACTCTGACGTGCAAGGCCACTCCTCCTTGTAATCTATTTTAAAAACTTGTGCTGCAGGCCGATGTTTTTTTCTTAGACAAGATGGTGTGCCAATGATTTTCGTTTTCTGGTTTGGGTTCGTTTTCTTCGTTTGAAACTCTCCCGAATTGCTACTCTGCTGGAGTCCGCCATTTTTTTTCCAGAGAAAGTAATAAGAACGCATGGCGCATGTCCACTTTGATAAAACGGAAGTGACTAGGTTATCGCGCGTGACACGGCGTCCTGCTCTTAGAAACTCGACAAAACCGGGAACGACATAAGCAAAAATAAAATGCGGCGGCAATGTTGTTTGTTCCGTAGCAATGTTGAGGTTGCCCGTAGCTCGAGCAAAGCTTTATTTTCCGTAAGCTGCTACGGCCAAATCGGATCAGTAGGACAGGTCTGCTACACTCCACCCAAATGGCAGACATTCACTGCTAAGTACCCCTGCCGGGACTATTTTTAGTTAGTCAAGTTCAGTGATTTTTTTCGTTCAAAGCAACACATGGTTCGGCACTTGCGCAAAAATAGTTACTCCCCTCTATTGTCGGTTGAGATGCAATGGACACCAGAACATAAAATACATGTCGCTGGAAAGGTAAGCCGTAACTGGGTGAGGCGAGTGAACTGAATGCCAGATTTCTCATTGCCGCTGCAGGCAACCTCTGCATTCCCCTTATGAAAGAGTCAACGCTTTCTATAATTCTAAATCGGAGTGTGGCTGCCCATCGGGCGGGTAATGCAAAAACGGTCGCCCGCGTAATGTTCCTCATCCCTGCTGTATCATTTGTACCATAGTGTTCAAGTGCTTCATCTGTTGGGATGGCCCTGGAGTCTTTAAGCCAGGGTACGACAACACAGAACATAATACAGTGGAACCTCCCTTTTAAACGAGGAACCTCACCATTATACTCCCACTATAAGACCTACTTCTGAGACCTTGCCTTCTTGTAAGTCTTAAATGACTCTCCCTTTAAGACCCCTCCCTTACATATAATAGCCCCTTCCCCCCCCCCCCCATTTTTTTTTTGGATGATTTTTTAAGGTCTTAATAAGAGAGGCCTTCCCTGTATGACTGAATTGTGTTGTGGCTTTATCCTACACACATTGCTCAATTCTTATGCAGGGTTCACATAAACACGTACTTTCGTACGAAACTAAATAAGTGGAAGAAAGAAGGCATAAAAGTGTCCGCATAGAGGGAAAATTCGGACACGTGCACAAATCTTTTTCCCTTCTTTTGTTTCACTTATTTGTGGATTGCACACAGGTTTTCCGCATGGAATATTCCCTTAGGTGTGGTACAACGGCCTAATGCCTATGTAAGCCATTGACATTTTCTTACCCCGTCACTTAGGGCCTCTCTAGAGCCGCCTGATGTTGAGGAACCTGGTGCCGGCAGGCACTGCGCCCGAACACATAGGAAGACAGTGCGTTGGTCAGGCCGCACCACGCCAGCATTCAGCTGGGTCAGTCTAGAAACACACACAACCCCCTGTGAAATCCACATCACACAGTATTGATACAATGTAGGGATGGTCCAGGCCGCACCACGCCCCACGCTCACTGGGTCACCTGAACCACCCACCCTCCCCTGTTAAATCGCACATCACACAGTATTGATACATGTATGAGACGGTCCAGGCCGCACCAACGCCACGCTCAGCTGGTCCACCTGATACAGACAACGCCACTGTGAAATCCTATCACACTACTGATACATGTATGAGACCACGTTCAGCTGGGTCGGCTGAAACACCACACAACCTCCCCTGTGAATCCACATCACCTGTATTGAATCTGCTACACTAGGTCCAGAGTGCACCACACCAGGTTCAGTCGAACACACACCAATTCCGCAGGAAATCCTATCACACTGTATTGATAAACGTAGGAGACCGTGCGTTGTTCCGGCGCACACACACCACGTTCAGTCTGAAACACAACTCACTGTGAATCCATATCACACTGTATTGCTCCCGTAGAAGAGTGGCCTGTCCAGATTGCACCACAACCAGGTTCAGTCTGAAACACACACAACTGCCACAAATCCATAGCACACTGTATTGATACACGTAGGAGACAGTGCGCTGGTCCAGGCCACACCACACCAGGTTCATTCTGAAAGACGCACAACTCAACTACAAGTCCAATCTCCACTGTATTGATACGACGTAGGAGCCAGTGCGCTGGGCCATCCAGGCCACACCAATTCCGGTTCCAGTACTGACACACACAACCCATCTGTGAAATCCATGATCACACTGTTTGATACACCGTAAGAGACAGTTCCTGGTCCAGATTGTCACCACACCAAGGTTCAGTCTGAAACGCACACAACTCCCCTGTGAAAATCCACATCACCTGTATTGAACCTTATGAGACAGTGCGTTGGTCCAGACGACTCCACGTTCACTGGGTCAGCCTGAAACACACACAACTCCCCTGTGAAATCCCATATCCACACTATTGATACACGTAGGAGACACGTTGGTCCAGATGCACACAAGTTCAGTCTGAAACACCAACTCCACTGGTAATCCATATCACACTTGTATTGTACAGTAAAGAGACATTGGCGCTGAGTCCGGCCGCACCACGCCACTTCAGCTGGGTCCAGCCTGAAACACACACACCTCCCCTCTGAAACCATATCACACTGTATTGATACACTGGATACAGTGTGTTGGTCCAGCCACAACCACGCCAGGTTCTTCTGAAACACCCCTGTGAAATATCCATACCACAACTGTATCAACCTATATTCTGGACCATCCAGTGATTGATGACCCTGGCTCAATCTGCGTCCTGACTCACAACCACAACCGTGGTTTGTCTCCATCACTGTATGTGTGTGTAAAATCAACTGTCGGTGTATTGCTCCTGAGAATTTAGCCTGCTTTTGTTTGGATACAGTAACTGAATGGACTACTGCCTTTTTCTCTCTCTTTCTGTGTATCCTGTGTATGTGCATATAGCATGTGTGTGCAAATGCTGGTATATTTTGAATTTTATGGGAGTCGCGTAAAAACAAACCCAACAAAAGATAAAAAAGCCTGAATTGCTAACCGGGTAAAAAAGAGGTGCCAGAGAGTCAAAACAAGGAACATTGGAAGAAGAAGAAAAATTGGACGAGGAAGCAATGTAAAATCGACACATAACCTTATTTAAAAAATACATCGCCAAAACGCTTGGCTACACACTAAAGGGAGGCTCCATAAGAGAGCAAGTGATTTACAATAATCAATAAAACGGTGGAACACCGAAAGTTTGGTTGGTTGACTTGTCCACTGTGAGCACTGACCGTGGACTACCTGAGCGAAGAGGGGTGCTCAGCCGCTGGAAACGTCACTCCTCGAACACATGGCCAATTCAGCGTGTCCATTCTGGTTCTCTGCCAACAGGCTGCGCACGACAAAGAATTATTAAATTTACAATCTAATAATAAATAATGGGAATTTATATAGCGCTCTTTCTCACATGAGCTCAGTGCGCTTTACATTGATAACAAGACGTAAAAGCAAACAAATAATGAACATTAGAAAGTAAAATAACACTATGATTGCCGCACCTTTCTCTTACTTCCTCACACACACACGCACACACTCGTACGCCACCCACACACAACCAAACGCACGGTCGCACGCCTGCATGCATTCAGGCACACACCACACATACATCACAAACCCACTGTGACACACATATTGTGACCTGTCACCACACAATGAGTCATGATTTCCCAGGGGCCAGTTTTGAGTTACCTGCAACTACAACAAAATGAAAAACCCCGAAGGCCGGGTCTGTGGTATGTCCCCCTGCAGCTGAAGAAAAAATTGATTTATGAAGGTATTTTAGTTTGCCTTTTTCCACCATTCAATAACAAATGCTTATTTTAAAGTGTTTGAAAAATACAGTGACACACAAAGTCTTGTTTGACAAATTAAAAAAAAAATGAATCCTTTTCTGTAATTCAAAAACAGGAATACCGTGTATAACAGGAAAGTTGCAGCCTATAGAGTTATTAAACAAATCATTATTCTGCCATGGAAAGTGCTTTCCAGCAAACAAACAAAAGTTAACCCTTTGCCTGCCGCCTAGTAACTTTGCCGCATGCGCCGCCATTTGCAGCACATTTTTGAACGCGGCAATAATCGCTACTTAGTGCTACGTAATATATTTGATCATTGAGCAAGTACTGAAGCGCTATAGGGGATGTATATATACTTCGGTTAATCGGGTAATTTGGTGCAAGTTATGAGATTCAAAGTCGTAGTACTCAAGGATCGCGAAATGAAAAATGCAACTGAAAGTTTCAAAATGTTGTACATAGTCATATGTTTCTAAGAAAAACAAGTTTTTTAAGGCAAAAAGGATCATTTTTTATTTACACTTCAATACTTCTACGTGAGGTAGAGAAAGACCTATTCAAATCAGGTTCAATAATAGTCAAATCTGGAAATTGATGCGTTCGACCCCCTTACCACCTAAAATTGCCCCTAGGGGGTATAAATGTAGCCAGGGAAAGATGACGCATTTTGTGGTGATGGGTTAGATTATTGTAGAGGGAAGTGAGGGGAAAATCAAACAAAAAAGCTGTTATGTTATAAATAGTAAAAAAGGAGAAATGTTGGAAGATTTTTTATAGAAAAAGGCAGGAGAATGGACCAATAAGGGCGAAAGAGGGAATATGACAGAAAGCAAGAGGTAATACAAGTCATAGAGAGATATTTTGAGGAATTTCAAGCGCACCCCTTCAGAAGGTGGAGGAACTACTTTATACAAGACTCCCTCGGTTTCCCCATGCGAGAGGGACCAATGGATTCTTCATAGGGCATGTAATACTTTATCTGTATTAATTTCTTTTTATATTCTACACTGCCGGGAAACATTCAACCAAGAAAATTCGTTGCTTCTCAAATTCTCGTATTCCGGCAACACGGCTCCAGGCCGATAAAAAAAAAAAATATCCCACATTTCAGGACATACTGAAAGCAGATCAGCCATGAATAATAGACAAGGCTTCTTCTTCTGCATTCCCGATGCCATAAAGGGCTAAATAACATCATACCAAGCATGGTAGTGTGGGCAAAAGTGGTTTTCACAAGGAAAAGGCCGTGTCCAGGGGCCCGAAGAAAATTCAATAAATGAGTGAAATTTTCAACTTTTTCATGCCTTTTCATGCATTTTAAAATAATTTTGTTTCGCAGATTTGCCGCGATTCGCGGATGTCTACCATGCCTGATCAATAGCATGTGTCCGGTTTCAGTTTTCACTGGTCTCCTCGCGCAATTTATCAAACTTCCGATTTTTGAGAGGACTGAGGGGACAGACGATCAGGCAGGAATAAACCATGTATTTTGATGAGAACTAGAGGGACGACATCAAGCAAGAATAGACCAATGTATTTTTGGAGAAAACTAGGGACAGACATCAAAGCAAGGAGTAAAACCATGTATTTTTGATGAGGAACTGAGGGGCGACATCAAAGCGAAAGGGAAAAAAAAAAAAAAAAATACAACGCATGTATTTTTGATGATGGACTAGAGGGACAGAACATCATAAGCAAGGAATCAAACCATGTATTTTTGATGGAGGAATTAGAGACAGACATCAAAGCGGAATAAATACAAATTGATTTTTGATGATGGAATTAGAGGACAGCATCAAAGAAAGGAATAGAACCAATGTCTTTTTGATGAGGGAATTAGAGGGACAGACATCAAAGCGGATAAGACAATTTATTTTTTTGAGGAAAAACCTAGAGGACAGACATCCAAGCGAGGAATAACCAATGTATTTTTTGATGAGGAATTAGAGGACAGACATCAAAGCAAGGAATGAAACCAATGTATTTTTGATGAGGAATTAGAGGACGACCCCCATCAAGCGAGGAATAAAACCAATGTATTTTTGATGAGGAATTAGAGGACAGAACATCAAAGCGAGGAAGAAAACCAGTGTACTTTTTTGATGAGGATTAGAGGGACAGGCTCAATAGCAAGGAATAACACCATTGTATTTTTGATGAAGAATTAGGGGACAGGACATCAAAGCAAGGAATAAAACAATGTATTTTTGATTAGGAACTAGAGGGCAAACATCAAACGAGGAATAAACAATGTATTTTTGATGCGAGGATTTAAGGTGACAGACATTTCAAGCGAGAATAAAACCAATTTATTTTTGATGAGGAATTAGAGGACAGACATCAAAAGCAGTAATAAACTCCATGTATTTTTATGAGGAACTAGGACAACATCAAAACAGGAATAAAACCAACCGTAAGAGCACTGACTGGAGATGCATACGCTATTTCCACATTCTCCAGCTGACTTTCTTCAGCTGTCGGACGTGGAAGGATTCGTCGATGCAGTTCTGATCATCGACGCCATGCTCAGGTCATGTACTGCACCTTCTCAAGCTGAACAGTACAACACAAAATCTTTATTCAGGGCTCCCAGGACACGCCCATAGGGTCTATGAAGTACTAGAATTCTAAAGGACCCTCTAAAAAGAATGTACAGGGGTCCCAAGGGTGCCTAGAAACATGTCTTTTCAGCATTTCGCAATGGCCCTGGGACCCTCTAACCCGCCTCTAGGACCCTCTATACTGTAGTGCAGGAGTCCACTGGGACCCCTTGTTTTGCGGGATGATTGGAGCCCTGCTTTTGCTGAAAAAAAACCTGTTTCCAAACAGGACACTTTCCTGCTTTTCCCGGGCCCATAGCAATAATGGTAATGTACATGTGCCGGTTTCAGTTTTCCACTGGTCTCCCCGCTGCGTAACAGCCAGACACATTACAATTTTGGTAGGAGACTCAAAGAGAACACTATTGAAGATTTTTTTTAAAGGATGGAGAATGGGCCAACAGTCAGAAAACAGCAGATGAAGTAACGCACATGGACAAGTCAGAGTCCCAAGAGTGCAGATTTAGAAGTTACAACACAGAACTTCAGAAGGGGGGCCAGGGAACTATTTTTCAGAAACTATTTTTAACTTTTGATGTCATAGTCCTGGAAATGCTGGTTTGTGTTTAGACAAGTCATGAAAGATCCATCTCAGACCATGTTCTCATTGGGTCTAACAGGTCTTCTTTTAAAATTTATAAAAAATCGACAATTTCTGAATTTTTCTTCTCCGACAGTGAAGGGGTTAAATGATTTAAACGACCAAGTTCTACACCGTGCAATCCCAATCTAAAGCCCACATTAACGTTTTCCTCCCAAAGTATTTTCGCATCATTATTTATGTCACTCATTACAAAGTTTTATAACTATAGTATTATTCCAGACCCGTTTACCACCTACACAAGTCTCGGTAGTCTGGATGGCTGAAATTGAGTAGTTTTGTGCAAAATGTGTAGTTTTATCATTAAACCATCAACAATTTCACTTGAAAAATGAGTAGTTTTAGAGCATTTTTTTTCAATTTGAAGAGTAATAGACGTCCAATTGAATAGAATACTATCGAAAAGAGTAGATGACAGGTCTGTTACTCTTTGCATCAATACCCAGACCTATTAACAAATTATGTACACACAACATCGGTTCAACCTGTTTAGTATGAGAACTGCTAAAAAAAACAAACAAAAAGGAAAAAAAGAGAACTGCGCACATACCAAAAACCATCCCTAGACATGTGTTGGCTCCCTTGGATAATTTAAGAAACTCCTGCAGGCATGGTTCAGACCCCCCGGTCCCTGGCGGAATGCAGGGACAGCGCCCCTCCCTGGGGGTTCTGAGGACAATCCCCCTGGAAAGCTGGGGGGCTTTTGGGAAAGGGACAACGTTTTCCAATGTAATTGATAGGCTCTCGTTGCCTTTCACTTCATTATCTCTATAACCAGCAAAGATGCATCTTCTCAAATCTCATATCCGTGACGTCAGCTGCGAGGCCAATAAAAATAAATCCTGACCTTCAGGACTTTCCTGAAAGCAGGAGCATCCATGTAATAAGCAGCAGATGGATACCAAACAAAAAAAAAAAACCTTTTGGTGACACCCTTGGTTCCTCGCTGAAGCTGTGTCAAAACCAAGCTGTTTCCACTTCAATTTTCCTGAACCTGAAACCATCAACTGACCAAGTTAATAAACAAAGAAAGTAACAGAAACACAGAGCAAGGGTGTTGCAAAACGCAATTATGCAACAGTATTCCCCTCACAATAGAGTATCCGGGTTCAGGTATGCAATGAAATTGTCACCTCTGTCGCCATGATGGCCTGGATTATTTCGGGTTGCTAAGATACTTGGCGGTGGAACGCATTGAATTCTGATGTTTGCTTTAGTCCTGAACTTTAACTACTGCACAGTTTATTACCATGTGACATTTGTCGAACCACGTTGCACTCACCTCTGTATCTGAACCAAAACGGCGCTCCAGCCACAATGTCGTCCGACTTTCGTTACCGAACATAAATCACGTGACTTATGACGTCTATACCGGATCCCTCTATAGTTTAGGAGACAGGAACACATCACTTCTATCATACACAGGCAAGGCTAATTATAAAAGTAACAACAAAGGCTAAAAAAGCTAAAAAGCGGGGGGTCTAGGGAGAATGGCCCCTAGTAGGGTTCCAGGTGGTATGCTGAAGTTGTTTTGGTAGTTTGAAGCCCTAAACAGCATTACAAAGGTAAAGTTAAGGGGGGTTTTTTCGTGTTAGGGTTTGTTTTGCAGACAGACTTTTTTTTTAGGGCTGAAAAGACAATGTTTTTCGCGGAAATTTGCTGTTTAGCAGACAATGTCCATCCCTGATACACTACCACCCCCATACAAAATTTGAAGTGTTCTTTGCGAGTGGTTTACATTTGACAGAACATAACCTCGGAATTTCCTTCCAATATTTTCAAGACCTAGGCTACCTAAATTTGCTTCAAAATAAAAAAGCCATAAATACCTTTCAGGCTATGAGAAAACATTCGGGAAAAAATTAAATTTTTACGTTACTACTGGTGGGGTAGTTCCTTCAGTAGAATCAGCTAAGCCTTTTGTCTCCAAAGTGGGGATAAACCGCCATACTGGGCATTCAGCCGGGATTTCTGACTGGCTTTGCTGAAGAAGCTGTGGGTCTGTCTGAAGACCCTAAACACGTTTGTACTTCTTCTTTATTTAGACGATGCAGTCAAGAAAATATGCTGTGTATGTCCTTAATAGCATTCAAAACAATAGAAAAAACAAGAAGCGGGAAGACTGTGGTGTAAATTTATTAGGCAAATATTTCGGGCTATACTGCCCTTTGACCGTCTATGCCTGTTTCCTTCTCCTGTGTATGTTCTTCATATTTTTTGGTAAACTACCCCGTTGATCTTCTGATTGGGCCAGGTCACGTGACCAGTGACATGTCATGACCAGGCCGAATCGCAATATCAATGGGGTAGCATAAAAAAAATATGGAGGATATGCACAGCAGATTTTCTTGAATATAGCGACACTGGGACAAAAATGTACAAACATTTTGAGGGTCTTTAGACAGGTCCAGAGCTTCACTGAAGCCAGTCAGAAATCACACGACTGTCCGCAAAATGGTGGTTTAGCCCCGATTTCGTGATACAAAGTGTAACTGCTTCTGCCCAAGGAACTGCCCCACCAATTAACGTACTTTAAAAAAAAACTTTATCAGCGATTGAGTATAGTGACGGCAATGACTTTCATGACATTTTTAACCTGTATTGTGTCATCATTGGCCTCTGAGAGGCCAGACGGTAATTTGCGCTTTTCTAATTCAAGTCTTTGGTGGTTTGTTTACTCACAAACGAAAGGGGTGAATAGACAAAATAGGGCTGATTTTACTTATTAGTTATGTGTGAACACTGCTTCCCCATTAAAGGTTACCGGCACGGTCACATTTGAACATTTCACTAAAACATTAATGTACCGTGTCAAACAGTCTCCCATCGGCGCATTTTTTAATGTTGTGCGTGATATGTTTGCTGCACTGCATAAGAATTCAGACATTGGACTACAATATGCTTCATCACAAAGCTTAAAAGATGGTAGTTTAAACGCTGAAAACGGCGTCTGAAATTTCAGCGTTTCATTCATGTTTTAGAATTAGTATGTTAGAATAGTCTGTTTTTCTAAGACACATTGGAAAGTTTCAGAAAAACACAGTTTCCACAGCAACCCCTTTCGAAACAATCGTTCATTGTAATAGTCACCACCCACCCCCATTTCTTCTACCCCCCTCCCCCCCCCCCTCCTTCAGGACTGCTCTCTGTGCTCTGGGGATCTAGGCATGACCGGGAACACAGAAGAGGAAGAAAATGCCTTGAATTTAAATGTTTATGACAAAAGAGCTCTCTTTTAAAAAAAATACTTTTTTGCTTAGGGAATAGATAGTTTTCATACAGGTGAAATTGTCTGTGACAGCTATTTTACAACACACGTAAGATGGAAGATGTCAGTTTTTCAAAGCGAATGTCTAAAATAACCATTCATGTTGCTTTTAACTCAAAGATTTTCCTCAAACGTTAATGGGGTAGGGGAAGACGGGTAAAAAGCGCATGGGCGGGTAAGAAGCACACACCCAATTATCTCATGAAATAACAGAAAAATTTCAGTCAAATTTGCCCATGATACGAATGCTAGGCATTAACGCTCGTCTAATGGGCAAAAAGAGACTGAAATTTTCTTTATTTAATGAGATAATTTGGGTGGGCTTATTACCCGCCCATGCGACTTTTTTACCCCGTTTTCCCCTATAAGAAACAACACTACTCTTACTTTTCATTCATCAGTTGAATCGTCTTACCACCAATATCATTTTTAAAAGGTAAACATTGACAGCATCATTACAATATATTCAAATAGGCCCTAGTTTCTGGGCTGCATTTTTTTTCCATTTCACCCTATACTATTGTTTTCTTTGGACAAAAGGTTTTCTTTACCATTCTAATCACCTGAGGCCACTACAATGAAACCAGTGCCAAATATTCGAGCTAAGCGTACCGTCCGTGCAACCCAGTTCTCGCTAGTAACTCACACGTGATTTTCGGACAGAAAGAGCTCTCTGACCTCGATACATGTTAATTTCCTTTCTTTTAAAACTTGACCAGCTTCTATAAAAAATTAAAAAAAACTATTTCTCGGTCGGATCAAATTAGAAAAAACAACAACCTAAATATAAAATGAAATTAAAGCAAGTTGACGACTTTATAATAAAGCACACATACCATCAATTGAAAAAACATAACTGTTTAAAATTCACCTGTCTGTCAGTGGTGCATTGTGGCCAAGCGGTTAAGGCAGTAAGCCTCGGACCCGAGTGTCTGGGGTTCGAGTCTGATGATGACAAATAACAGGCCTTTGATGATGTAGTGATCAGTGATTACTTCAGCGCACAGAACGTGCACCACTGAAGACTCACGCGGGTTCCATCTCCGTCATATGCGCTCAAACTTTTTTTAACTTAAAATTTATTTTATATTATTCTGAATTCTTATTTTTTGTTATTAATATTGTAGTGTTGTTGTTTTGTCAATGCATATGGTGAATACATTGACAGAAACCAACTGCAATAAGCAAAATTTACATCAACAACGAACAATGTTTCTAAGAGCAGCATCACATCAACTACAATGACAACAACTAGGCTCATACCAAAAAACAAAAACACCACCACCAACAACAAAACAACATACAACAAGAATGCAATACACATACTCTACATACAATGGGTACAACACAACTTTTCAAATATAGTCTTTAAAACAAATAAGCCTCAATTACATATCCCAATTCAAACAATTCTACCCTTAAAAGAGAGAGAGAGAGGAGAGAGAGAGAGAGAGAGAGATGAGAGAGAGAGAGAGAGAGAGAGGAGAGAGAGAGAGAGAGAGAGAGAGAGAGAGAGAGAGTAAGAGAGAGAGAGAGAGAGAGAGAGAGAGAGAGATTTATATGGAAACCATTGATTTTCTGTTTTAAAAAAATTGCCCTTTATGGCATTGCAATAAAGTTCTATGGGGTATCGTTGTTTCACGATTCCGTTAAATACAGATATACACGGTTTGTTGTTATTCCATTCACATTTATAAATAGGCCTATATACCTCTGGCAGTAAAATTATCAAATCAAGAGTTTTATCAGTGCTCATATCTTCTGAAGTCCCGAACAAAATAAATATTCCTGGAAATGTAAGGTTTATGCACGTTATACATTTATCATTTAGTATGTTTTCTAAACGGTTCCAGAAAACTCGAGTAATGCAGAAGCTCCAAAATACAAATGAACAATTGTTTCTTTTTCTTCACCACAAAATTGTTACGTAAAGTCATTGATTCACCCCTATGTCTTCTATGTCTTATCTGTAGACGGATCAGCCCCATGAGGCTGGAGCTATTCCTAAAAAAAATCTCTCCTTCTCCCTATTGCGGCATAGTGGAAAAAAACTGCACTACTAGCAAATAGGGAGCCTTATCTAGGACAGGAGGCTATTTGGTTTGTCTTGACCTGACCTTCACCATCTAATTTTTTTAAAATCCCGGTTTCTCTTGTGGCGCGAAAGCAGTGTCTGGAATCTTCCACACTAAATACATTTGATGTCTTTCATGATTTTGTAACAGAGTGCCATCTCTGGATCTCTCTCAACTATCTTCTCTCTCTCTCTCTCTCTCTCTCTCTCTTAGTTTTCTCTCTGTCCATCTCTCTTCTCTCTCTCTCTCTCTCCTCTCTCTCTCTCTCTCTCTCAACTCACACACACACACACAGTCTGGATAGAAACCATCTAAACTGTGTTCCTAATGCAGTGCCCAGTGCTTTCTGAATTTGTTTTTTTCGTTTTTTAGTTTTCATGATAAACATTTCATTTACTAAGACCTGTCGAGCGAGCATCCGAGTCGACTAATGTTAAATAAATACATTTATTTTCTTTCATGATGATTGTCCATATTTTAGGATCCAGCAACGTATATCTTTCAGTTACCCGAACCTTAAGTTTTGGGGGGACATTTAAACTGTCTCAAATAAGACAATAATACCAACTGAATTCGTATCATAAAGAAAACAAATCCATCTAAATTTTTAAATTTTATTTCACTTTATGCCTCATTTTATTTAATTGGATCAATCGCATATTAACTAAATATTCAGTCCGTAAATGTGTAGTATATCAAATATTTATTTATTTACGTGTTTGTTTTGCTTGTTGGTTATTTGTTGTTGAACATTGGTGTGGGGAGGAGGATTAGAGGAAGGGAATCGATAAGGAATTACATAGAAGATAGTCTGTCTATCTCTCTCTGCTTCTCTCTCTCTCTCTCTCTCTCTCTCTTCTCTCTCTCTCCTCTCTCTCTCTCTCTCTCTCTCTCTCTCTCTCTCCTCTCTCTCTCTCTCTCTCTCTTCTCTCTCTCTCTCTCTCTCTCTCTCTGCTCTCCTCTCTCTCTCTCTCTCTCTCTCTCTCCTCTCTTCTCTCTCTCTCTCCTCTCTCTCTCTCTCTCCTCTCTCTCTCTCGCTCTCTCTCCGCTCTCTCTCTCTCTCTCTCTCTCTTCTCTCTCCTCTCTCTCTCTCTCTCTCTCCGCTCTCTCTCTCTCTCCGCTCTCTCTCTCTCTCTCTCTCTCTCTCTCTCTCTCTCTCTCTCTCTCTCTCTCTCTCTCTCTCTCTCTCTCTCTCTCTCTCTCTCTCTCTCTCTCTCTCTCTCTCTCTCTCTCTCTGTGCTGATGATTTGTTGTCATTGTTGCTTTTTGTGTGTATGTTCGCTTATAATGGAGTTATTTTGTGATGATTTGTTGTCATTGTTGTTTTTCCTTTTGTAACCCCCTCCCCTCTGACATGGGCAGAAGGCCTGGATCAGTAAACTTTGTGAATTGTGAATTGTGTGAATTCTCTCTCTCTCTCTCTCTCTCTCTCTCTCTCTCTCTCTCTCTCTCTCTCTCGATCGTCTCTCTCTCATCTCTCTCTCTCTCTCTCTCTCTCTCTCTCTCTCTCTCTCTCTCTCTCTCTCTCTCTCCTCTCTCTCCCCCATTGTGTAAGTCCAGAGTGTGGAAGATGAGCAACATTTCTTACTAGAATGTCCAATGTATATTACTCTAAGAATTACATTTTTGAAAAAATGGCTGCCGTTTACCTTCATGTCAACTGCTTGTTGCAAGCAATAGTACTTACAGACATAACCTGTCTCGGTATGTTTTCCATGCATTCAACGAAAGGAAGAAAATGCTGAGGTCTATTTAGAATGTGTAAGAGTATGTCTATGCCAATTTAGGATGCATAATTGCATAATTTAATGTTTTTGCTTTTTTAACAATTCCTTCCTTCTGGGTAATATAAAGCATGGCGTATTTATTAAGGCGATGAACGAGCAATGTGCGTATGACTATATATATACATAGTTTATTATGATCTCCCATCTACTGTATGATTGTTTTCTAGTGATATGTGATGCTCACAGGCTTTGTTTTCTGTTCTGTTCTTTGTGTTTCTGTTTATTTATGTATGTTTTGTTTTGTTTGTTTAATAGTTTGATCTCCCCTTTCACCCCACCTTCCCATTGTATTGTGGCCCAAGGCCGATGTACATTAAAATATTTCTGAGTTCTGAGTTCTCTCTCTCTTTCTCTCTCTCTCTCTCTCTCTCTCTCTCTCTCTCTCTCTCTCTCTCTCTCTCTCTCTCTCTCTCTCTCTCTCTCTCTCTCTCTCTCTCTCTCTCTCTCTCTCTCTAAAACCCATTGAAAGAATCAAAGGAGTGAATTCTACACATGTTCATCATAGCAGTCTCATATGTAGTGATTGACTGTTTTGTTAAATGAACCATGATGTCCTGATGTCTACAAATCAGCAGAAATAAGACAATTATATTTTTAATATCACCAAAATCACACCACTTCTAAACCAAATCTTGATGCCAAAGTCACTGTTACCAACAGTGTAATAAAGAGTATTGGTTTTGTACAACACATCCTCCACTGAATGCTGAAGTGACTGTCACTGGACCTGTCCCTATCATGGTGCACAATGGGTCAGTTCTGAAATAAACAGTTTTGCTGCAGAAGGCCCTCCGCGTTATAAACGAACCCTGTGTTTGCCAACATTGAAGTCGTATCTAATGGCAGGACATTCTGGCCAGTATGGTTCATCCTCTGTGCAAGGAAAGCCATGAACTTTTCAACAATTTGACTGAACATTGAGTCATGTTCATCTCCACCTTGTCATCAATGTTAGTGACGATAGTAGCAGCTAACTGGATATCATTGTTAACTTCTTAGTATAATGGATGTGACAGAAAATAAAAACAAATGTCAGTGTATGATTGGCCATGTTGGCCAAATCACATCTTCAATTTGTTATCCTGTGTTGTATGGAGAGGAGCCTTTCATCTGTCTCAACACTACCATTACACACAGCTTCAGGAAAAAATGCAGCCAAAAGAACCTTTACCACCAACATGTCATCTTTCCAAGCTCACTCCCCAGTGGCCCACCATCACGTTATGCTTTAGCAAGCTGCATGTGAACCAGATCCTCCACATCCTGACCCTCTTGGTTGTGATAGGCAGGTGAATTAGTTCAATGAGCACCAGCAATTGGATTGAGTCCTCAGCTACAATTTCCAAAGGATGTTCTCTGTCTTGTTAGCTGCACTAGTTTACTAAGAAACACTACAGTTTAGTATATGTGCAATAAAAGAGTCTCAATTGTACAACATGCTTGCAAAGTTTAAAAAAATTCTTGATGAATTTAGGATAGTAACTCACTGTGCCTAAGCTGGAAAAAAATGTTAATGTTGTATCTTTACATTTCCAGTACTGTCGGTATTGAAGATGGTGGGTGTTACTTGTTTAAGAACAAATAAATGGCGTAGTTTAAATAATACGGGTATATCTCTATTCAATACTGCAGATGATTAAATGATTCTATAGCAGAATGCTATGTTACGTTTTGACACACATGGAAGTCTTGATACTATTCTCGGCCCATGAAGAATCATATGAGGCACATGATTTTGGTTTGGTCTGTCTGTCATACATTTTTTATTCTCTTTTTAAGTAATGGAAGGGTTTAAGCTAAAGTGTCACCAAAAGACTGTTCCCTTTTATCTTAAGAGATAAATTATGTGCCATAGATATTCCAAGACAGGGATTTTTTTCCATAGACAGAATCACCCCAAAACGTTCATGACAGATCCAATTACAGACCTAATTATAGATCTAATTACAGCTTCCATTCCATGCAACATTATCCTCCTCCGACTCATGCCTGCTCGATCTCCACTCCTCGTATTAAAACTAAATCCTTCGGTGAATCTTCTTTCTCGGACTCTGCTCCCTCGGTCTGGAATAGATAATTACCACACAGTGTTCGCCACTCTTCCTCTGTCCAGTCTTTCAAAACTTCTCTCTGAAAACTCATCTTTTTTAAACTTCATACTCTCACCTCCAATCCACGTAGTCCTTGATGATATGAACCCGCAATAGCCTCTCTCTCTCTCTCTGTGTGTGTGTGTGTGTGTGTGTGTGTGTGTGTGTGTGTGTGTGTGTGTGTGTGTGTGTGTGTGTGTGTGTGTGTATGTGTGTGTGTGTGTGTGTGTGTGTGTGTGTGTGTGTGTGTGTGTGTGTGTGTGTGTGTGTGTGTGTTGTGTGTGTGTGTGTGTGTGTGTGTGTGTGTGTGTGTGTGTGCGTGTGCGTGTGTGTGTGTGTGCGTGCGTGTGTGTGCGTGCGCGCGTATGTGGGGGTGAGAGGGTGAGAGAAAGATTAATACATTTATTTTGTATTAACAATCTCATTCATTTGTCTTCATTGAGACTTAATTGATACAAATATTAGCTTATATTCGTTGATACTTGTCTACATGTTGATTATTCTTTTATTCTTGTCTTGTCTTTAATGTGTATGTTTATCTGTATGTTAGTGTTTAGGCCTTTGTTCAGCGCTTTGAGCTCCCTGCAAAGGGAGTTAAGCGCTCTATAAATAACCATTATTATTATATTGTTATTATTATTATTATTATTGTTATTGTTATTATTATTATTATTATACCCCCCCCCCCCCCCCCCCGGCGGGCTTCCACCTATCATGGGGGGGGGGGGGGGGGCCAGCGGCGGGGGCCCAGCCTCCTAAAGTCCAACCGCACGTCCATGTCGTAGGAGGCGGGCAACGGCTTAGGCTGGCTTATGTGGTTAGGGCCCTCCCGTGGGGATACCGGGGGGGGGGGTCTTTCAGCAGAAATAGTTCCCCCTTCTTCTGGAAGTTCTATGCTAGTAACTTCCTCTGCTCTATCACTCTCTTTGACTCTGCCTTTTCTCTTCTTTTTGCTTTCTGGCGTCTACTTCTTTTCTGTCTTATTGGTCCATTCACCTGCATTTTTTCTATAAAACACTTCCACGTTTTTCCTTTTTACAATTTATTACATGCCATGGGTGTTTTTTTTTTTATTGTACACTGGCGTCCACACGTGAGACCTTGCGCACTTGAGTGGGCACCTGTTGTCCATTCTGCAGTGCATATTTGCTTATATAACCTTTTTTTCAATGTATTTCAGCGTACTAGTATGTATTTGTTATCATTTTTTACTGTTTTAAAAAAAAACCTAGATCTGATAAATAGAGTAGAGTAGCTCAACGTTTCCAGCACTGTGTGGACTTATGTGCTAGGGGAAGACGGGGTAAAAAGCGCATGGGCGGGTAAGAAGCCCACCCTAATTATCTCATGAAACAAAGAAAATGTCAGTCAAATTTGCCCATGAGACGAATGCTAGACATTAACGCTCGTCTCATGGGCAAAATGAGACTGAAATTTGCTTCATTTCATGAGATAATTGGGGTGGGCTTCTTACCCGCCCATGCGCTTTTTACCCCGTCTTCCCCTATAGGGTGTAATGATGGAGGTGTCATGTTATGAATAATTATTGTACTGTATGTTTTGTTGTTTACAGGTTGTTGAACGTTGGTAAGATACATTGATGAGTGTTTTGTAATAAGTGGTCGAACTTTACGCGGTGACAGTCCTGAGATGACCATAGCTGTTGACGGGACTATAATTGAACAAAAATGAAATAAATAAATTATTATTATTATTATTATTATTAATTTGTGGATCTCCAGTTCCATTTGTCTCCGTGTTATTTTAGGGTGTAGGCCTACACCCCACTAATTAAGGGTGTGCATCCCAGAAAAAAGATTTGCACCCAGTCAAGGGTGTGTAGGTGTATACCTATCACCCAAAGGACAGAAGGAGGACGGGGGCCTAATATGTGAGGGGGTAAGAATCATTCATTCACATGTGAGGGGGAAGGGAGGTACAGGGCGGGGCAGGTACAGGGCGATGCCCTTGTTTTGTTTGTTTTTGTCTACGATCCTAAATGAGTCTAAATTCGTTGGGGTATGTTATGTTGTCACCCCCCCCCCCCCCCCCCCCCCCCCCGCCCCCCCCCCCCCCCCCCCCCCCCCCCCCTTGGCGGATGACCTTGAAAACCGAAAATATATTTAAGGGGGCATTTTTCAACTAAAACTTTCCATTAAGGGGCCATAACTTCCACACCGTTTGCCTTAGAGTCTTCAAACTTGTCATGCATAGGTGCTTTGGCTTATGTCCGTTCTGAAGATGACATACTGATCAAGGTCAAGGTAAGGGAGATCGGTAGGCCTTGAAAGTGGTAGGGGTCTAACATTGGGTTTTAAGCCATATTTTCCACATAATTATTAGAGGTGGGAAAAAAAACCGGTTTGAACCGAAAAACCGGTCCTGAAATTCCGCGGTTCGAAAAACCGGTTCGAGTTGCTGTGAACCGGTTTTTTTTAACTGCAAACTGAAAGTAAGTTTTCTCTTAGAATAACGCATTCTTTTCGAAGAACAACACTGAATCTCAGCGCAGATTGGGTGTTTGTAAACCAAGAGTAGCTGTTTCTAGTTGTAAGGAGCAAGTATGGCCACTGAGTAGGCCTACACAACAGTAACGAACACTTGGAGGCATTTTCTCCTGGAAAGATCGCTGGAGTGATGGAGTGATTGTAGAAAGTATTGCTTTGTGCTTGCAATGTGGCAGTGCGATCAATCGGGTGGTGGAACAACAAACATGACTAATCACCAAGAGAACTGTGAATGGAACAACAATAAAACAATGTCTTTTTAAGTTTATTTCATTTCATTTCTATACATTCTTATGCTAAGAAGATGAGCAAATATGTTCGAACAGATTTTGATCTGCACACACACACATACACGACACACACGCACGCATACGCACACGTTCATTGTTATAACTGGGATTGGGAGTAGCTTCATAAGCTGCTTAATGTACATTCAGTAGTTATTGTTCGATTAAAATGAATGCGCTTACTGAAGATATTGTCCAAAAGTAGAACTGATATGTCATTACTGTTGTAAGAATGAGAGAGAGAGAGAGACAATTTGACAATTTGACAATTTGACGAAATTATACGGTCAAGACTCAGTTGTTTACAGTAAACTGACTGACTTGGATCGCAGGAAATAAAATTAAAAAGAAAAGAAGAAGAAGAAGAAGAAGAGTGAGAGAGAGAGTTTTTGAGAGGAGAGAGAGAGAGAGAGAGAGAGAGAGAGAGAGAGAGAGAGAGAGACGAGAGGAGAGAGAGAGAGGGAGGGAGGGAGGGAGAGAGAGAGAGAGAGAGAGAGGGAGGGAGGGAGGAGAGAGGGAGAGAGGGAGGGAGGAGAGAGAGAGAGAGAGAGAGAGAGAGAGAGCAGAGAGAGAGAGAGAGAGAGAGAAGGAAATGTTATTTAACCAGGGAACATGAGATTAGCAATAACAGCTTTTCTCCATCCAGCCCTGGGACTGAGAGAGAGAGAGAGAGAGAGACGAGAAAGAGACCAGAAGAGAGAGAGAGAGAGAGAGAGAGAGAGAATGTGTGTGTGCGTGCATGTGCGTGTGCAAGCGCGCGTGTGTGCGTGGTATGTGCGGTTGTGCGCGTGTAATTGTGTGTGTAGGCGCGAGCTCGTGTGTGATATTTTTCCTTCCATTGTGAAAGATTTTCTCTTCTCATTTTGTTTATCTGTTCAGGTACATAATTAAGATTATTATACTATTGTATTCCTTATCCT
>CM065689.1:24601432-24605233 GCA_017654935.2 Phymorhynchus buccinoides | reverse complement strand
GCAGAGCACTTTTACTGAGTCCAGAAGGAAACCGTCTAGAAAACGATATATTTAACGTGAAATCTCTCTCTCTGTCTGTCTGTGTGTGTATCTCTCTCTGTCTCTCTCTCTCTCTCTGTCTCTGTCTCTCTATCTCTGTCTCTCTCTCTCTCTCTCTTTACTGTCTCTACTCCTCTCTCTCTCTGTGTCTGTCTCTCTCTCTCTCTCTCTCCTCCTCTCTACTCTCTCTCTCTCTCTCTCTCTCCTCTCTCTCTCTCTCTCTCTCTACTATCTCTCTCTCTCTCTCTCTCTCTGACAGAGATCATAATTGAAGACAGGATGAGGTGATGATTTGTTGTCATTGTTGTCTTTCCTTTTGTAACCCCCTCCCCTCTGACATGGACAGAAGGCCTGGATAAACCCAGGTAACCTTTAACTTACTTTGTGAAATTGTGAACGCGTCCGTTCTTTCTCTCTCTACTCTCTATCTCTCTCTCTCTCTCTCCCTCTCCCCCTCCCCCTCTCTCCCTCTCCCCCTCCCCTCTCTCCTCCCCCCCCCCTCCTATGTAGTGCAGTACACACAACAGCCGCGGAGCATTTGTCACAGTCTTGGTTCATTGCGTTCTTTCCGTCTTGCCTTTATGATCTACTATTATTGAATGCAGAATTATTTTTAATTGTGTAAATGGATGAAAATTAACGTTAAATATAGCAAACGATAGAGGATGAAGTACTCAATCTGCAGTAAGAAAGACAAGACTGAACAAAAATTGGAAAGAACCGAGAAATGGAGGAGGCGGGGGGGGGCGGACAATATTTGACCTTTACCCCGAAGATTTTAGATTCAGTCTTTTTATTTAACACTTTCACCGCCAAAGTCACATTTTAGCACACACAGTGATTTAACACTTATGTCACTTAAAAGGCATCAAATTGGGGTCTATTATCCAAAGACCCTATTGTCTAGTTTTGGGAAGTAAGGATAGACCTTGTTTTATATATATGCCACAGAAGAATCCCCGATACTGCAGATGGATTTTTGTTCTCTACCCCAGTAAATTTGATGGACAATTTAGGCTGAAATATGTCTGGCGGTGAAAGGGTAAACCAGCTTGATTTTATGTGGGAACGGACATAACTGTGCACTCACGCCCCCACCCCACCCCACCACCCCACCCCACGAAAACACACCAACCTGGACGCAGTACCCCAAGCTGTGCAAATGGCCTTCATCATGCCCAGGCCGAAGAGGGCGGGTTTCGGCGGCGTGGCTACTAAATATAGCAGAGGCAGCACGATGAGCGCGTGCAAGGCCAGGCCCGCCAGCACCGTCACCATGTACATGCCCAGACGTTCCGCGATGGCCGCGATGTCGTCCGTCTCCACGAACTTGGAGGCGATCAGGAACACGATTCCCACTGGGGAGTACCTTAAGAGATGAGAAACCAAACTCATTGGTCTGCTACATATACATATATATATATATATATATGTATATATACACAAAAAAGATACAGAAAAAGATAACAGCCGCACAAGCCAAACTTCCCACTCACACAACTCTGTAGGACTAAAAAGTTGTTGCATTTGAAATGCCGAATTGATGAAACTTTTCTGTATCTAATGGATGAATTTGTGAACTTCAGAAACTAGTTAACGTTATAAAATATTCTGTGTTCTGAAGTTAACGTTAACTAGTTTCTGAAGTTCACAAATTCATCCATTAGATACAGAAAAGTTTCATCAATTCGGCATTTCAAATGCAACAACTTTTTAGTCCTACAGAGTTGTGTGGAGTGGGAAGTTTGGCTTGTGCGGCTGTTATCTTGTTTCTGTATTATTTGATTTATCTGTCCTGCACAGCTCACCATCTGGTGGTGATCGTTGGTCTATAAGATTTATTTCTTAACTATATATATATATATAGATAATATATATATATATATAGAGAGAGAGAGAGAGAGAGAGAGAGAGAGAGAGAGAGAGAGAGAGAGAGAGAGAGAGAGAGAGAGAGAG
Source organism: Phymorhynchus buccinoides (assembly GCA_017654935.2). NCBI lineage: Eukaryota > Metazoa > Mollusca > Gastropoda > Neogastropoda > Raphitomidae > Phymorhynchus > Phymorhynchus buccinoides. Next base: position 24,603,238 of record CM065689.1, on the reverse strand, counting down.
GAGAGAGAGAGAGAGAGAGAGAGAGAGAGAGAGAGAGAGACTAGGAAATATTTGGACTCAAATGTCACGGGAGAAATTTGGAATCCGGGGAAAATTCCGATTTTTCCCAAGGCTGGGAAGATTTCGGAATGTTCACGGGAAGATTCCGAGAATTCCGAAGTGCATTGTGATAACTACAAAATAATTTGGAATTAAATAAAGTTTTTCAATTGTAATTGAATCGTTTTCTATGGCATGCAACTACTTACTTGGGAAAAATCGGAATCTTCCCAGCTTTGGGAACATTCGGAATTTTCCCTGCAAAAATCGGATTCAAAAATTTCCGGGAACATTCCGAATTTTCCCGGACTCCAAAGTTTCCCGTGACATATATATATATATAATATACATAGAGAGAGGGGGAGACAGAGAGAGAAAGAAAGAGAGACAGACAGACATAGAGACAGAGACAGACAGATAGAGAATGACACACAGAGATAGAGACAGACAGACAGAGAGGCAGGCCGAAAGAGCAAGTCAGGGCGCGAGACTGACCAGATGACCAGCTTGACCAGCACCATGGTGGCGTCGTTCAAGGACTCGAAGAAGAGCAGCAAGGGCCTTCCCTTGTCCTGCAGATGGTTGAGGACGCAGCCCAGAGCCACGGAGAACACCACGATCCCCAGGACGTTCATGCCGGACCCGTCCGTCAGCTGGGGGGACTCGATGCCTATCGTCTCTGGGTTGATTCCAGACACAAAGGATGGTATGGAGGAAGGGATGAAAGAAGGAAGGAGAGAAGGGAGGGAGGGAGGGAGGGAGGCATGAAGGAAGGAAGGAAAGGAAGAAAGAAAGAAAGGAAGGAAGGAAGAAGGGAAGAAAGGAAGGAAGAAAGAAGGGAGGAAAGAGAGAAGGAGAGAAGGGAGGGAGGGAGGGAGGGAGGCGTGAAGGAAGGAAAGGAAGAAAGAAAGAAAGGAAGGAAGGAAGAAAAGAAGGAAAGAAAGGAAGGAAGAAAGACTTAGGAAAGAGAAAGAAGGAAGGAAAGAAGGAAGGAGAGAGAGGGAGGGAGGGATGGAGGGGGGGAAGGAATGAAGGAAAGGAAGAAAGAAAGGAAGGAAGAAGGAAAGAAAGGAAGGAAGAAAGGAGGAAAGAAAGGAAGGAAGAAAGGAAAGAAGGAAAGGAAGGAAGGAAAGGAGGAAGAAAGGAAAGAAAGAAAGGAAGGAAAGAAAGAAGAAAGGAAAGAAAGGAAGAGAGAATGAATGAATGAAGGAAGGAAGCAAAGAAAGAAGGAAAGAAAGGAATAAAGGAAGGAAGAAAAGAAGGAAGGAACAAAGAAAGGAAGGAAGGAAGAGGGAATTAAGGAAGAGAAGAAAGAAGGATAGAAAGGAAGAAAGAAAAAAAGAAGAAAGGAAGGAAGGAAATACAAAGAAAGAAAGGAAGGAAGAAAGAAAGGAAAGAAGGAAAGAAAGAAGGAAGGAAGAAAGAAAACCCAGAAAGAAAGGAAGGAAGGGAGAAAGAAAGAAAGCAAAAAGAAAGAAAGGAAGAAAGCAAAGAATAAAAAGAAGAAATAAGAAACAAAGTAAGAAAGAGAGGAATACAGAAGAAAGGGAGAGAGGAAGGAAGAAAGAAAAAAAACAATGAAACAAACAAGGAAAGAGGAATGAATTAGTCAGCAATTTACATGTTTTATATTAAGTCTGTTTGCTTTTTTTAATTGTATTAAGATAAATGGAAAAGGGTGAGAGAAAGACAGCCATGCAGAGAGAGAGAGAGAGAGAGAGAGAGAGAGAGAGAGAGAGAGAGGGAGAGAGAGAGAGAGAGAGAGAG
>CM065689.1:24593932-24596432 GCA_017654935.2 Phymorhynchus buccinoides | reverse complement strand
GTTTTGAGACAAGTACATGAAAGCGGGGGGAAACAAACAGGGAAGAAAAAGTTTAAGTTCCCGACCGTTAAATCCCCCGACATAGAATAGGTATCAGTAATTCAATACCTTCTATGCACCTTAGCTTACAAAAAAAACCACATAGCTTATTTTACGACAGCAGTGCAAAAGTTAAAATTGTGTAAAGAAGACTAATTTTTTAAAAATAAATTCTACCGTCTTTTCTCTCTCTCTCTCTCTCTCTCTCTCTCTCTCTCTCTCTCTCTCTCTCTCTCTCTCTCTCTCTCTTCTTCTTCTTCTTCTTCTTCTTCTTTTTAATTTTATTTCCCTGCGATCCAAGTCAGTCAGTTTACTGTAAACAACTGAGTCTTGACCGTATAATTTCGTAGGAACCAGAATTCTGTACCCGAGTTTTAACCTTTTCAGTAATATCAGTGACCCCTCTTCTTCTTATTGCTTTGACTCAGATTCTTGTTTTTTCTTTCCGTCTGCCTGTCTGTCTGATTTCCTCCGACTCTTCTGTATCTCTCTCCCCCTCCCCCCCCCCCCCCTCCCTGTTCACTTCTCCCCCTTCTTTTTCTCATCCTCCCCCCCCCCCCCCTTCACCCTTCTCCTATTTTTTTTCTCCCTCCTCCATCAAGTTTAGTTAGTTGATTGCTGGCAGCCGTGTTTAGTGCAGAGATTTTCCATAGAAGTAGAACCTATAGTACCTCGATAAGATTTTCCTGTACTGAAATCTGAGTGGGCGGTGTCCAAGATTTCTGCATCTCCCCCCACCCCCTGGTTCTAGTTTTGGCTCATGTTACGAGAATTAGCTCACAGATTCTTAGTATTATTTTACCTGATGATGGTTTTGGCTCATATTTTCGTAATGAGCCCCTTTGTCCTCAACTCGTTTTTGTCCTTTTGCATGATGCTAGTTTTGGCTCATACTTTGGTTGATTCTTAGGGAGTACCTTCTGCCTCAAATGACCTAACTCTATGTTTCTCTTTCTTTCCTGCTCGCTGTAGACAGTGACATCTCTATCTCTATTTGTCTCCCTTTTGTCGCTGGCTGCACAAGTCATCTGTATTTGTCGTTGGCTGCACAAGTCATCTGTATTTGTCGTTGGCTGCACGAGTCATCTGTATTTGTCGTTGGCTGCACGAGTCATCTGTATTTGTTGTTGGCTGCACAAGTCATCTGTATTTGTCGTTGGCTGCACAAGTCATCTGTATTTGTCGTTGGCTGCACGAGTCATCTGTATTTGTCGTTGGCTGCACAAGTCATCTGTATTTGTCGTTGGCTGCACGAGCCATCTGTATTTGTCAGTGGCTGCACAAGTCATCTGTATTTGTCGTTGGCTGCACAAGTCATCTGTATTTGTCGTTGGCTGCACAAGTCATCTGTATTTGTCGTTGGCTGCACAAGTCATCTGTATTTGTCGTTGGCTGCACAAGTCATCTGTATTTGTCGTTGGCTGCACAAGTCATCTGTATTTGTCGTTGGCTGCACAAGTCATCTGTATTTGTCGTTGGCTGCACAAGTCATCTGTATTTGTCGTTGGCTGCACAAGTCATCTGTATTTGTCGTTGGCTGCACAAGTCATCTGTATTTGTCGTTGGCTGCACAAGTCATCTGTATTTGTCGTTGGCTGCACAAGTCATCTATATTTGTCGTTGGCTGCACAAGTCATCTGTATTTATCTCCCTTTTGTCATTGACTGCACAAGTCATCTGTATTTATCTCCCTTTTGTCGTTGACTGCAGAAAGTCACCTCTACCTTTATTTTTCTGTGGACTGCAGAATGTCACCTCTGCCTCTTTCTTTTTCTGTGGACTGCAGAAATTCACCTCCATGTTTCTCCTTATGCCTCACCGTGGACAGTGACCTAACTACGCTCTTTCTCTGTATCACTGTCTCTTTCTCTGTCCTGGTTTTTAGGCGAAGATTCCGTGTAGATACCTACTTAGACTTGGCGTTTCATGTACCCATAGAGGAACAGTTGTTGTTGCATGCTTTCTTGTTTCGGTGGCTATACTGGCCGAACAGAACCCTGCATACTCTTTGCATGGAGTGCATACTTGACCTTAAAATCTGGATGACCCACAACAAGCTGCAACTTAATGAAGAAAAAACTGAAATTATGTTAGCATGCCCAAAGAAAATGCTCAATCTTTCTACCCTTCCAGGCTCTGTCACAATCAACAACACCACTATCTCCTTCTCCTCTTCTGTCCGCAGTCTTGGTGTCACTTTGGATCAAAGTCTCTCCCTTCAGCAGCATGTGTCTAATATCTGCAGATCTGCCTATTTTGAGCTTCGTAAGATTAGTTCTGTTCGTCACTATCTCTCCACTGATGCCACAAAAACCTTGGTCTGTGCATTTGTCCTCTCGAGAATAGATTATTGCAACTCTCTTCTTGCTGGCCTTCCAAAATACCTTCTCAACAAACTCCAAAGAATCCAAAATAATGCTGCACGACTAATCCTTAAGTCCTCCAAGTTTGAACATGTTTC
>CM065689.1:24581432-24588932 GCA_017654935.2 Phymorhynchus buccinoides | reverse complement strand
AATGAAAACAATAAATTAGAGGGAAAGAACAACAACAACACACACACACAAACACACACACAAACACACACACACACACACACGCGCGCACGCACGCACGCACGCAGCACGCACACGCACACGCACACGCACACACACACACACACCAACGGATAAGTTCTCTTATTTGATTTGTCAATCTCCTTGTTCACAAGTTTTCACAAATACCTTTTGCTGCAATTCTGCTAAATAAAAGATGAGGAGAAAAATTCAACAACAACGCAATCCTTGCCTTGAAAGGATTTCAACTTATGCTAAATTGTAGTATTCTCGACAAGAAGGTGAGTAGATAAAACGACACAACATATCTAAGCATTCACACCAGTACACAAAGGCCTAACACGCATTACTACTGTAATTACCACAATGATTTGGCATGTAGGCTAATGATCAGCTATAAAATCATTACCTTCGCGACAAGGACATTCCTAGTGTTCACACTGTTGGTTTGTCTTTCTTTCTGCAAATTCCGTCGCAACTATTGTCAAAACTCAAAAGTGGCGTATGCGACGTCATTCCAGTTCGTAGAAAATCCAGTTATGTACACCTATCTTGTCTGTCTGTCTGTCTGCTAGACCAGTCTGTCATTTTATAGGCCTATAGCCTATAAGTCTATAAGGCTGTCTGTCTCGCTGTCTGCGTGTATGTGTGCATGTCTATCTTATATATATTTTCGAAATCTGTCTGTCTGTCTGTCTGTCTGTCTGTGTGTCCCTTATGCACACAGTTCTCAACGGATCGACACCAAATTTGGTCTCAAGCATCCTTGGCATCCTCGGAAGGTCATGCCGTCCTTACTTTTCGGAAACCTCCGCCAAGGGGTCGTGGGGAGGGGGGGGGGACCACACGCAGCTCCACACGCACTTACGGTTAGTAAATCCAAGCTCTTCGGGTTTGTTTCTTTTTTTTGTTTGTTTCTTTGTTCTTTTCTGTCTGTCCCAAGGATCTCCCGAACCGCTTGACCGAATCGCTTCAAATTTTGTGTGGTGGTGTGTCCCCATGAGAGGAAGGCATCTGTGCAAAACGTTTTGCCGTCCTGACCTTGACGTTGGTGTATGACCTTGAAAACCTAAAATCGTTAAGGGGCCATAACTTCCACACAGCAGGTCCTAGAGTCTTGAAACTTGGCATGGATGTACTTTCGCTTATGGCCGTTCTGATGATGGCGTACCAATGAAGGTCAAGGTCAAGGTCAGAGAGATCAGTATGCCTTGAAAGTGGTAGGGGTCTAATGATTGGATTTTACTGTCCCACGCATATCGCCCGAACTGCTTTACCGAATCGTTTCCAGTTTTGTGTGGTGGCGTGTCACCATGAGAGAAGGCATCCACGCATAAATTATCGCCGTCATGACCTTCACCTTGGCGTATGACCTTGAAAACCGAAAATCTTTAAGGGGCTATAACGTCCACACCGTTGGTCTTAGGGACTTCAAACATGGCATGTAGGTACATTGGCTTATGGTTGTTCTGGTGATTGCTTACCGATCAAGGTCAAGGTCAAGGTCATGGAGATCGGTAGGCCTTGAAAGTGGTAGGGGTCAAAAAATTGTATTTTCAGCCACAAAAGTAAAAATATAATATTTTGCGGACCCGGCGAAACCGGTACTCAGCGGTACCGGTACTTGGCGTTACCTGTACAAGGCGTTACCGGTACTAGGCGTTACCGGTACGGGGCGTTGCGCTAGTATCCTATAAGAAAAACCATGAATGCTAGTCAGTCGTTTCCGACCGTGACTGCCAGATAGCAGAGGGGTCAGATACCATTCTGGCGGGCTGGGCGATAATTTGTTTATAGTGGAGATGCCTTGCCCGGGGTACATCCCCACTCTCTCGGCCAAAGGGATTTGAGGAAACAGCCTGGCGTTGAGGAAGGTCCCCAAAGGCCAGCCCATCCCTTTGGCCGCAGCACCAGAGCCGGTGCAAGGGACCCCTCGTTCGAGAGTCGAAGTCTTCCACAAGAGACTAGATTGTACCATGACTTTCCATTACTGTAGAAAATTATCTATTGTACAGCTCTCATGTTATTGTTGGCCCCTACTACAGGCTAATGTCAACCAATGATAAAAGCCATTTGAGTAAAGGGCAAAGAAAACCCATAACCAAACCATAACTTCCCTGCGAAGATGTAAACAGTAAATATTCACACACAACAAACAATCTTATATAACCCAATGCAAATCCATTTTTTTCGATCTACGTATTTAACGTACTGTACTAATAATACTTGCCTGCAATTCTAATTTCTAAGATACTTACAGTTATCTAAAAACAAAGTCTTGCAAGTTTTTTTAATGACAACCCAGGTAAGTCTCATGATTGACGAAAATGGTCTGTGTAGCCACTCGTACAAACTGTCTTCCAATTCCAACTGTGCATTATATCAAAAGGTAGTCTACTGGTGTTGGTTTTTGCTGGGTATTATCCCATTGTGGGCTTCTCTGGAACGAGGTTTCTATAAGGCTTGCTTTTAAAAGAGGTGCCTCCAATAACACTAACACGTTCTTAAATGAGAAGGGAAAATGAAAAGAGTGGCACAGTGGTAGCGCGTTCGCTTCGTGTCAAGTAAACCCGAGTTTGAACCTGGGTACAGGGGATTTTTCCTCTCACTTTGCACTAGGCCTTGCGGTCTGAACGTGGAGTCTTTCGGATGAGACGATAAACCGAGGTCCCGTGTGCTCATGCACTTAGCACACGTTAAACCCAGTGGCAACGAAAATGTTGTCATTTGGTCAAAATGTACCCCCCTCCCTTCCTTCCTCATCAGTCACACAAAAATCGCAAGCAAATTTTTTTTTAATTGGGTGGCGCGCCTCTGGCTGCGACGCGCTCTCCAGGTGGGAGCAACCCGAATTTTCACAGAGACGCCTCTGTGACTATAATGTACCTAACCTAACCTAAATCCCATTTGTGTCTGTTCATCTGACTTTAGGCCCAATATATTTTTGCATAGTTAACTGATAGTTTAATATACACATTACGCTTAAGTTCGTGGAACACTAAATTTACGGAAATGACTTGTCTTTGCTCTCATACATTATCACTTCACCATCTATTATTCGAGTGTCCTGCATTGCTCTCCAAATACAAAATGTTTAACCCTTTCACCGCCAGCCATATTTCAGCCAAAAATGTCCATTAAATTTACTTGGGTAGAGAACAAAATCCATCTGCAGTATTGGTGATTCTTCTGTGAAATATATAAAATAACGTTTATCCTTACTTCCGAAAACTAAGACAATAGAGTCTTTGGATAATAGACCCCAATTTGATGCCTTTTAGTAACTAGGTATTATAATCACTGTGGTGCTAAAATGCGACTTTGGCGGTGAAAGGGCTAATATGGACTTTTTCAGAAGTACAATAATATCAAGAATGCTTTAATCTATACAGATATTAATATTACTCCAATTGCAAACGTTATGCTATGTACTCCTATTATATGGGGCATTTGCTGTAGAAGTTTGATTTTGTTCGATTTATGCGTGTTGTGTTATATTTTTTTATTTTGTTTTCTGTCTAATAACGCATATGATGTGAAAAGACATTCAATTACGGATTTATTCATTCATTCTTCCAATTCCACGAATGACATTGCGAGTAAAGGTATTCACAATTCAAAACACACACACACACACACACACACACACACACATATATATATATATATATATATATACACACACACACACACACACACACACACACACACACACACACACACACACACACACACACACACACAATCTCTGCAGCAAAAATAATAAGAAAAAAACGAGAGAGAAAACGAAAACGCAACGAAATTTTATTTAACCAGGGAACATGACATAAGCAAGTTACATGCTTTTTTTCCACCCAGCCCTGAAAAATAAAAATAAAATAAAATAAAGTAAGAGAGAGAGAGAGAGAGAGAGAGAGAGAGAGAGAGAGAGAGAGAGAGAGAGAGAGAGAGAGAGAGATGCACTATATACACTCCACAACAAACATTATGCATAGCAATTTACCTGTACAGATCAGCGCGTGAAGAATACTGACGAGCTTATAACTGTTTACTTATGTGCCTGCTTGTCCCTGTTTGTACACACTCTGAAATCATTGCAGCGCCACCTGCATATATATAGACACAATCAGATTCAGCTACCAATGAAAGTCAAGATGTGCCACCCCCCCTACATTTCTCGGTTAATTGTATTTTTCCGTTTTTGCCTTTCTTGCCATACATAAAGCTGTATTTTAGGAACATTTTTAGCTAATAACCTTTTTGGAATACTAACCCTATCCCTAACCCTATCCCTAACCCTAGCCCTAACCCTAACCCTACCCCCCACCCTATAAGACGGAAAAACGCAACGAACCACAACTGTGAATATGTGCCTACCCGGGTCGAGAGGACGTAAAACACCAAAATTCATTCACAACCACAACTGTGACAAATCGCGGTGTACTGCAGTACATAGTGGGGGCTAGGTTTAGGGGTAGGGTTAGGGTTAGGGTTAGTATTCCAAAAAGGTTATTAGCTAAAACTGTTCCTAACATACAGCTTTATGTATGGTAAGAAAGGCAACAACGGAAAAATACAATTAACCGAGAAATGCAGGGGTGGGGGGGGGGGGGGGGGGGGGGTGGCACATTTACCTCGCTCGACGACTTTACACGCAATTCCTTTATAAAAAAGAAGGCGTTTTCTTTTCTTCACTGATGCATAACTGGTTGAAATGAATACACTTCTTAGACTGGTAGGTGATATGACTGTGCCTCTATAGACTATTGAAAGGATATACCGCGCTTGGTTGGTTGAGTGGAGGTTTTACGTCCTCATGGCGGAAAGCCCTTAGGGGACAAGTTGTTCTGGTGCTGGGTCGATGTATATACCACGCAAAATAATATAAGACTTAAAAATATACCTTTCGACTTAATGCATTGTAGCCCCTCTCGAACATTCATATCTCTGTACAAACTTTCAATATCACGGCAATGCATTACTTAATGGATCGACGAATATAAAAACAAACAAGCTTAAGCCTAAATGTGATAAATCAATTTGATTACTTTTAATGTTGTAAGCTCTGTAATTTGTAATTATCTTTTTTGTTTTACATTTCCGGTTATTTATATATACGAACATCTTTACGTGAGTGCGAGCTTGCCCCATCTCTCTCTCTCTCTCTCTCTCTCTCTCTCTCTCTCTCTCTCTCTCTCTCTCTCTCTCTCTCTCTCTCTCTCTCTCTCTCTCTCTCTCTCTCTCTCTCTCTCTCTCTCTTTGTGTTCATGTATGTGTGTGTGTGTGTATGTGTGTGGGGGGGGGGGGGGGGGGGGGGAGGGGGGGGGGGAGGGTAACATGTGGGGTAAATGTGGGCAAAGGAATGGCTCCAATCATCAGTTCCACCATCACTGCAAAATGCAAGCTTCTTAAACTTGACAAACTATAGTTCTTAAAGACCCCCCACGTCACGTGTCCCATTCCCTCTTATGCTAGAAAGATTTCTTAAGATTTCTTACCAGCTCTATACGAGAGAAAAAAAAACGTGAAAACCGTGATTTTGACAGGTGACCGTGGTTGGTCTTTAAAAACCCTTTCACCACCAGACATTTTTCGACCAAAGATTTTCTGTCAAACTTACCTGGATTAAAAAAAAAATGTGACGTCTCCAATACTGTGAAAACAGGAGAATAAGGAGATGGAGTGGGGATGGGGGGGGGGGGGGGGGGTGGGGGGGGGGTTTTTTTAATCAACACGACAATTACATAAAAGACATCGCTCAACCTTCTGCTTGTCGTTTGTGCCAGAGCCGGATCTAGGGGGTGGGGTTCCGGAAACCCCCTAGCGCCCCAAGTATACTTTATTCAGGGTGAAAAGTAAGAAAATGGTTCCCTTTTTGCCTTAATAACTGAATTGCACAATTTTTCGAGGAGCTCGCTCCACATGCCCCCACAAGGAAGGAAGGTGGCAGAGTGGTTCGCCTGCCTACTTCAATGCGCGAATGATCGGACTTAAATCCGGGCCTCGCCCTTTCTTTCTAGTTGAACGGGAAAATCTAATTGAACGTCATCGCCACTGTCGCCTCTTCAGCCCTTCATTTTATGAAGTTCTACTTAAGCGGGATACTAAACGTTGTTACTTTCTAAATTCAGGAAACCGATTAACTTAATTTAGAAAGTAACAACGTTTAGTTTCCCACTTAAGCTTTAGTAGAACTTCATAAAATGAAGCACAGGACACCACAATAATTTAACACTTATGTCACCGAGCGAAAGGCATCACATGATGGTCTGGTAACCAATGACCTTATGTTCCTAATTGTGGGAGGTAAGGATATAGGCCCTGTTTTATGCATGTCAGAGAAGAATCCCCCATTTTGGCAGACAGAATCTTTTCTCCAGCCAGGTAAGCTTATACATAATGGAAAGTTTTAGCTGAAAAAAAAAATGGCTGGCGTTCAAATTAAGGGTTAAAGCTAGTCGGACTCGTGCGGTTCGCGCACGTTAAAATCCTACGGCAGTCAATCAGTAAAAGCAGGGAGAAACCCCTCTGCCTGGTACGGAGCAGTCGAAAAGAGCGCACCGCTAATAAGCGCGCACCTAAAAAAGCGCATTTTGCATGCTAATAAGAGCGCGTGTTCATGCCCAAAAGAGCGCACGTGAATGTGTGGTTTTCGTGCTAATAAGCGCGCATAGGTGAAATCGTTCTCACCAGACATTTACCATTTTGCTCTCGTCTGTTTGCTAAACTTCAGTCTTCTTGCTGTTTTGGAGAAAGAAACTTTCGATATGTCCACGATTCAACACATCACCACATTAGGGATAGGGTTAGGGATAGGGATAGGGTTAGGGATAGGGTTAGGGATAGCGTTAGGGATAGGGTTAGGGATAGGGTTAAGGATAGATTTAGGGCTTCACATCACATTTTACAGCGCGCTCTTTTTGACATCCTCGATCTTTCTTAGGTTCCAAAGATGCGCGCTTATTAAACAAAACATTGCGCTCTTTCTAGCTTCATTTTTTGGACGCGCGCTTTTAGAGAGTAGGTAAAACGCGCGCTTATGGGATGCACCCGCCTGGTAGTATGACCAAATTGATATCTAGGTTTCCCAAGTACGTCCCCCCGTCCCCCCCCCCCCCCCCTCCCTTCACCCTGTCATCCCCCCTCCCCCCCAAAAAAGGGTGGTGCTGCACTTCAGTAAGCTTACAGCGACGACCTCTCTAGCTAAGGCAACCTGAATATAGGTTTTCCACGTTTTCCAATATACAAAAGGAAAAAACCCAAAGAAACAAACAAAACAAGTGCACTGCAGGGATCTATGCAGCTCTCTGGACCCCCGACGGACAAACAAAAGAAAAACAACAAAAATTGTTTGGGAACGAAGTAAAGTACGATATTATCAGGTACTAGTCTTCTACGGTGTAGTATAATGATATGCAAAAGGTGTGTGGAAGACACGTTCTCTTGTATAGCTTGTGACAC
>CM065689.1:24563932-24576432 GCA_017654935.2 Phymorhynchus buccinoides | reverse complement strand
ACTTTTAGTTAGGCTCCTTGGCTTAAAAGCATGAACATTGTGCAGCGAACAAGTTTGCAATTGTTATCTATAGGTGGCTCTATAACTTTAGATTGAAACATTTTAAAATTACCCTCTTTTTTCTTCTTCAAATATTCACATGTAAACAAAGCACTTGTTTTGAAAGAAAATCATATGGGTTTCTTGTTCTATTTTAAGATATGAGCTGACCAAATATTAATTTAGCTAAATATAATTCAATGTTGACCACATCTGTTTAGACAATGTGTAATTAATTAAAAACAAAATGTACAACAATAAAATAAAGAAAGTAACACATGACCAATTTGTATTTGTTAACATTTTTATTTCAAAATATATTTTATTGATAATAGTAGAAAGTAAACCTAGCAAATAAGATTGACAACACTGTCCTCAATTTATGGAAATAAAGGGCATAACGTATTGTCGTGCGCGACAGCTTATGTGAGGAAATTGGTACCGTATGTGTGAAAATCAGGTCTGCTGTTGTTATTTTTTATGTCTTTTTAAGGAAATTTCGGTTTTCAATGTCAAGGTCAGCATGGCGATAATTTATGCTCGGATGTTTTCGACTCTAGGTTATACAGTAGGCCTATCACACAATATGAAGCCGTTTCATGTCAAGTATAATTATTAGAGTTGAGAACCGGTTCAAATTTTCGAACCGGTTTTTCATCTCCGAACCGGTCTTCTCGAATCGGTTTTTTTAACCAGTACTCGCATCAGTGGTTTCACCTATGCAAACATATTTATTTGTCTGAATATTCACACACGCGCGCGCACACATACACACACACACTCGACTAAAAACTCAGCTCAACTCCAACAAACAATTTAATGACGGGGCCATCTGCCCGTGTCAAAGGAAGGTGAGGGTAGGGGCGTAGTTGAAAAATATAATAATCATAGGGAAAATAATGAAACCAAAGCAAAAACAAAACGTCATATGGCGGTTGGAGTGTGAAGGATGGTGGCACATTCACAACGCAATGAACTAGCTTTGAGAATAATCAGATATGTAGCGGGAGGATAAGGAATACAATAGTATAATAATCTTAATTATGTACCTGAACAGATAAACAAAATGAGAAGAGAAAATCTTTCACAATGGAAGGAAAAAATATCACACACGAGCTCGCGCCTACACACACAATTACACGCGCACAACCGCACATACCCGCACACACGCACGCTTGCACACGCACATGCACGCACACACACATTCTCTCTCTCTCTCTCTCTCTCTCTCTCTCTCTCTCTCTCTCTCTCTCTCTCTCAGTCCCAGGGCTGGATGGAGAAAAGCTGTTATTGCTAATCTCATGTTCCCTGGTTAAATAACATTTCCTTTCTCTCTCTCTCTCTCTCTCTCTCTCTCTCTCTCTCTCTCTCTCTCTCTCTCTCTCTCCCTCCCTCTCCCTTACAACCTCCCCTCCCTGTCCCTCTCTCTCCTCTCTCTCTCTCTCTCTTCTCGCTCCCTCTCCTCCTCTCTCTCCTCTCTCATCTCTCTCTCTCTCTCTCTCTCTCATCTTCTCTCTCTCTCTCTCTCTCTCTCTCTCTCTCGAAAAACTCTCTTCTTCTTCTTCTTCTTCTTCTTCTTTTTAATTTTATTTCCCTGCGATCCAAGTCAGTCAGTTTACTGTAAACAACTGAGTCTTGACCGTATAATTTCGTCAAATTGTCAAATTGTCAAACTCTCTCTCTCTCTCATTCTTACAACAGTAATGACATATCAGTTCTACTTTTGGACAATATCTTCAGTAAGCGCATTCATTTTAATCGAACAATAACTACTGAATGTACATTAAAAGCTACTCCGAATCCCAGTTATAACAATGAACGTGTGCGTATGCGTGCGCGTGTGTCGTGTATGTGTGTGTGTGCAGATCAAAATCTGTTCGAACATATTTGCTCATCTTCTTAGCATAAGAATGTATAGAAATGAAATGAAATAAACTTAAAAAGACATTGTTTTATTGTTGTTCCATTCACAGTTCTCTTGGTGATTAGTCATGTTTGTTGTTCCACCACCCCCATTGATCGCACTGCCACATTGCAAGCACAAAGCAATACTTTCTACAATCACTCCATCACTCCAGCGATTTTTTTCCAGGAGAAAATGCCTCCAAGTGTTCGTTACTGTTGTGTAGGCCTAATCATTGGCCATACTTGCTCCTTACAACTAGAAACAGCTATTGCTGGTTTACAAACACCGAATCTGCGCTGAGATTCAGTGTTGTTCTTCGAAAAGAATGCGTTATTCTAAGAGAAACTTACTTTCAGTTTGCAGTTAAAAAAACCGGTTCACAGCAACTCGAACCGGTTTTTCGAACCGCGGAATTTCAGGACCGGTTTGTCGGTTCAAACCGGTTTTTTTTCCCACCTCTAATAATTATGTGGAAAATATGGCTTAAAACCCAATGTTAGACCCCTACCACTTTCAAGGCCTACCGATCTCCCTTACCTTGACCTTGATCAGTATGCCATCTTCAGAACGGACATAAGCCAAAGCACCTATGCATGACAAGTTTGAAGACTCTAAGGCAAACGGTGTGGAAGTTATGGCCCCTTAATGGAAAGTTTTAGTTGAAAAATGCCCCCTTAAATATATTTTCGGTTTTCAAGGTCATCCGCCAAGGGGGGGGGGGGGGGGGGGTGGGGGGGGGGGGGGGGGGGGGGGGGGGGGGGGGGGGGGGGGGGGGGGGACAACATAACATACCCCAACGAATTTAGACTCATTTAGGATCGTAGACAAAAACAAACAAAACAAGGGCATCGCCCTGTACCTGCCCCGCCCTGTACCTCCCTTCCCCCTCACATGTGAATGAATGATTCTTACCCCCTCACATATTAGGCCCCCGTCCTCCTTGTGTCCTTTGGGTGATAGGCATACACCTACACACCCTTGACTGGGTGCAAATCTTTTTCTGGGATGCACACCCTTAATTAGTGGGGTGTAGGCCTACACCCTAAAATAACACGGAGACAAATGGAACTGGAGATCCACAAATTAATAATAATAATAATAATAATAATAATTTATTTATTTCATTTTTGTTCAATTATAGTCCCGTCAACAGCTATGGTCATCTCAGGACTGTCACCGCGTAAAGTTCGACCACTTATTACAAAACACTCATCAATGTATCTTACCAACGTTCAACAACCTGTAAACAACAAAACATACAGTACAATAATTATTCATAACATGACACCTCCATCATTACACCCTATAGGGGAAGACGGGGTAAAAAGCGCATGGGCGGGTAAGAAGCCCACCCCAATTATCTCATGAAATGAAGCAAATTTCAGTCTCATTTTGCCCATGAGACGAGCGTTAATGTCTAGCATTCGTCTCATGGGCAAATTTGACTGACATTTTCTTTGTTTCATGAGATAATTAGGGTGGGCTTCTTACCCGCCCATGCGCTTTTTACCCCGTCTTCCCCTAGCACATAAGTCCACACAGTGCTGGAAACGTTGAGCTACTCTACTCTATTTATCAGATCTAGGTTTTTTTTTAAAACAGTAAAAAATGATAACAAATACATACTAGTACGCTAAAATACATTGAAAAAAAGGTTATATAAGCAAATATGCACTGCAGAATGGACAACAGGTGCCCACTCAAGTGCGCAAGGTCTCACGTGTGGACGCCAGTGTACAATATATAAAAAAACACCAACTGGCATGTCATAAACTGTAAAAAGGAAAAACGGGGAAGTGTTTTATAGAAAAAATGCAGGAGAATGGACCAATAAGACAGAAAGAAGCAGACGCCAGAAAGCAAAAAGAAGAGAAAAGGCAGCGTCAAAGAGAGTGATAGAGCAAGGGAAGTTACTAGCATAGAACTTCCAGAAGAAGGGGGAACTATTTCTGCTGAAAAAGACCCCCCCGGTATCCCCACGGGAGGGCCCTAACCACATAAGCCAGCCTAAGCCGTTGCCCGCCTCCTACGACATGGACGTGCGGTTGGACTTTAGGAGGCTGCTGGCCATGATAGGTGGAAGCCCGCCGGGGGGGGGGGGGGATAATAATAATAATAATAATAACAATAACAATAACAATAATAATAATAACAATATAATAATAATGGTTATTTATAGAGCGCTTAACTCCCTTTGCAGGGAGCTCAAAGCGCTGAACTGAACAAAGGCCTAAACACTAACATACAGATAAACATACACATTAAAGACAAGACAAGAATAAAAGAATAATCAACATGTAGACAAGTATCAACGAATATAAGCTAATATTTGTATCAATTAAGTCTCAATGAAGACAAATGAATGAGATTGTTAATACAAAATAAATGTATTAATCTTTCTCTCACCCTCTCACCCCCACATACGCGCGCACGCACACACACACACACACACACACACACACACACACACACACACACACACACACACACACACACACGCACACACACACGCACACACGCACACGCACACACACACACACACACACACACACACACACACACACACACACACACACACACACACACACACACACACACACACACACACACACACACACACACACACACACACACACACACACACACACACACAGAGGCAATTGCGGGTTCACGACATCAAGGACTACGTGGATTGGAGGTGAGAGTATGAAGTTTAAAAAAGATGAGTTTTCAGAGAGAAGTTTTGAAAGACTGGACAGAGGAAGAGTGGCGAACACTGTGTGGTAATTATCTATTCCAGACCGAGGGAGCAGAGTCCGAGAAAGAAGATTCACCGAAGGATTTTGTTTTAATACGAGGAGTGGAGATCGAGCAGGCATGAGTCGGAGGAGGATAATGTTGCATGGAAACTGTTGCTATAATTAGATCTATAATTAGGTCTGTAATTGGATCTGTCATGAACGTTTTGGGGTGATTCTGTCTATGGAAAAAAATCCCTGTCTTGGAATATCTATGGCACATAATGTATCTCTTAAGATAAAAGGGAACAGTCTTTTGGTGACACTTTAGCTTAAACCCTTCCATTACTTAAAAAGAGAATAAAAATGTATGATAGACAGACCAAACCAAAATCATGTGCCTCATATGATTCTTCATGGGCCGAGAATAGTATCAAGACTTCCATGTGTGTCAAAACGTAACATAGTATTCTGCTATAGAATCATCTAATCGTCTGCAGTATTGAATAGAGATATACCCGTATTATTTAAACTACGCCATTTATTTGTTCTTAAACAAGTAACACCCACCATCTTCAATACCGACAGTACTGGAAATGTAAAGATACAACATTAACATTTTTTCCAGCTTAGGCACAGTGAGTTACTATCCTAAATTCATCAAGAATTTTTTTAAACTTTGCAAACATGTTGTACAATTGAGACTCTTTTATTGCACATATACTAAACTGTAGTGTTTCTTAGTAAACTAGTGCAGCTAACAAGACAGAGAACATCCTTTGGAAATTGTAGCTGAGGACTCAATCCAATTGCTGGTGCTCATTGAACTAATTCACCTGCCTATCACAACCAAGAGGGTCAGGATGTGGAGGATCTGGTTCACATGCAGCTTGCTAAAGCATAACGTGATGGTGGGCCACTGGGGAGTGAGCTTGGAAAGATGACATATTGGTGGTAAAGGTTCTTTTGCTGCATTTTGTCCTGAAGCTGTGTGTAATGGTAGTGTTGAGACAGATGAAAGGCTCCTCTCCATACAACACAGGATAACAAATTGAAGATGTGATTTGGCCAACATGGCCAATCATACACTGACATTTGTTTTTATTTTCTGTCACATCCATTATACTAAGAAGTTAACAATGATATCCAGTTAGCTGCTACTATCGTCACTAACATTGATGACAAGGTGGAGATGAACATGACTCAATGTTCAGTCAAATTGTTGAAAAGTTCATGGCTTTCCTTGCACAGAGGATGAACCATACTGGCCAGAATGTCCTGCCATTAGATACGACTTCAATGTTGGCAAACACAGGGTTCGTTTATAACGCGGAGGGCCTTCTGCAGCAAAACTGTTTATTTCAGAACTGACCCATTGTGCACCATGATAGGGACAGGTCCAGTGACAGTCACTTCAGCATTCAGTGGAGGATGTGTTGTACAAAACCAATACTCTTTATTACACTGTTGTTGGCAATGACTTTGGCATCAAGATTTGGTTTAGAAGTGGTGTGTTTTTGGTGATATTGAAAATATAATTGTCTTATTTCTGCTGATTTGTAGACATCAGGACATCATGGTTCATTTAACAAAACAGTCAATCACTACATATGAGACTGCTATGATGAACATGTGTAGAATTCACTCCTTTGATTCTTTCAATGTTGGTTTAGAGAGAGAGAGAGAGAGAGAGAGAGAGAGAGAGAGAGAGAGAGAGAGAGAGAGAGAGAGAGAGAGAGAGAGAGAGAGAGAGAGAGAGAGAGAGAGAGAGAGAGAGAGAGAGAGAGAGAGAGAGAGAGAGAGAGAGAGAGAGAGAACTCAGAACTCAGAAATATTTTAATGTACATCGGCCTTGGGCCACAATACAATGGGAAGGAGGGGTGAAAGGGGAGATCAAACTATTAAACAAACAAAACAAAACAACATAAATAAACAGAAACACAAAGAACAGAACAGAAAACAAAGCCTGTGAGCATCACATATCACTAGAAAACAATCATACAGTAGATGGGAGATCATAATAAACTATGTATATATATAGTCATACGCACATTGCTCGTTCATCGCCTTAATAAATACGCCATGCTTTATATTACCCAGAAGGAATTGTTAAAAAAGCAAAAACATTAAATTATGCAATTATGCATCCTAAATTGGCATAGACATACTCTTACACATTCTAAATAGACCTCAGCATTTTCTTCCTTTCGTTGAATGCATGGAAAACATACCGAGACAGGTTATGTCTGTAAGTACTATTGCTTGCAACAAGCAGTTGACATGAAGGTAAACGGCAGCCATTTTTTCAAAAATTTAATTCTTAGAGTAATATACATTGGACATTCTAGTAAGAAATGTTGCTCATCTTCCACACTCTGGACTTACACAATGGGGGAGAGAGAGAGAGAGAGAGAGAGAGAGAGAGAGAGAGAGAGAGAGAGAGAGAGAGAGAGAGAGAGAGAGAGAGAGAGAGAGAGAGAGAGAGAGAGAGAGAGAGAGAGAGAGAGAGAGAGAGAGAGAGAGAGAGAATTCACACAATTCCCAATTCACAAAGTTTACTGATCCAGGCCTTCTGCCCATGTCAGAGGGGAGAGGGTTACACAAGGACAAACAACAATGACAACAAATCATCACAAAATAACTCCATTATAAGCGAACATACACACAAAAAGCAACAATGACAACAAATCATCAGCACAGAGAGAGAGAGAGAGAGAGAGAGAGAGAGAGAGAGAGAGAGAGGAGAGAGAGAGAGAGAGAGAGAGAGAGAGAGAGAGAGAGAGAGAGAGAGAGAGAGAGAGAGAGAGAGAGAGAGAGAGAGAGAGAGAGAGAGAGAGAGAGAGAGAGAGAGAGAGAGAGAGAGAGAGAGAGAGAGAGAGAGAGAGAGAGAGAGAGAGAGAGAGAGAGAGATAGAGCGAGAGAGAGAGAGAGAGAGAGAGAGAGAGAGAGAGAGAGAGAGAGAGAGAGACAGACAGAGAGAGAGAGGAGAGAGAGAGAGAGAGAGAGAGAGAGAGAGAGAGAGAGAGAGAGAGAGAGAGAGAAGAGAGAGAGAGAGAGAGAGAGAGAGAGAGAGAGAGAGAGAGAGAGAGAGAGAGAGAGAGAGAGAGAGAGAAGCAGCAGACAGAGAGACTTATAGACAGATACAACTATCTTCTATGTAATTCGTTATCGATTCCCTTCCTCTAACCCTCCTCCCCACACCAATGTTCAACAACAAATAACCAACAAGCAAAACAAACACGTAAATAAATAAATATTTGATATACTACACATTTACGGACTGAATATTTAGTTAATATGCGATTGATCCAATTAAATAAAATGAGGCATAAAGTGAAATAAAATTTAAAAATTTAGATGGATTTGTTTTCTTTATGATACGAATTCAGTTGGTATTATTGTCTTATTTGAGACAGTTTAAATGTTCCCCCAAAACTTAAGGTTCGGGTAACAGAAAGATATACGTTGCTGGATCCTATAGTATGGACAATCATCATGAAAGAAAATGAATGTATTTATTTAACATTAGTCGACTCGGATGCTCGCTCGACAGGTCTTAGTAAATGAAATGTTTATCATGAAAACTAAAAACGAAAAAAAACAATTCAGAAGCACCTGGGCACTGCATTAGACACACAGTTTAAGATGGTTTCTATCCAGACTGTGTGTGTGTGTGTGTGTGAGAGAGAGAGAGAGAGAGAGAGAGAGAGAGAGAGAGAGAGAGAGAGAGAGAGAGAGAGAGAGAGAGAGAGAGAGAGAGAGAGAGAGAGAGAGAGAGAGAGAGAGAGAGAGAGAGAGAGAGAGAGAGAGAGAGAGAGAGAGAGAGAGAGAGAACGCACTCTGCTACATCACATGTGTGTAGTGTGGAAGATTCCAGACACTGCTTTCGCGCCACAAGAGAAACCGGGATTTTAAAAAAATTAGATGGTGAAGGTCAGGTCAAGACAAACCAAATAGCCTCCTGTCCTAGATAAGGCTCCCTATTTGCTAGTAGTGCAGTTTTTTTCCACTAGCCGCAATAGGGAGAAGGAGAGATTTTTTTAAAATAGCTCCAGCCTCATGGGGCTGGTCCGTCTACAGATAAGACATAGAAGACATAGGGGTGAATCAATGACTTTACGTAACAATTTTGTGGTGAAGAAAAAGAAACAATTGTTCATTTGTATTTTGGAGCTTCTGCATTACTCGAGTTTTCTGGAACCGTTTAGAAAACATACTAAATGATAAATGTATAACGTGCATAAACCTTACATTTCCAGGAATATTTATTTTGTTCGGGACTTCAGAAGATATGAGCACTGATAAAACTCTTGATTTGATAATTTTACTGGCAGAGGTATATAGGCCTATTTATAAATGTGAATGGAATAACAACAAACCGTGTATACCTGTATTTAACGGAATCGTGAAACAACGATACCCCATAGAACTTTATTGCAATGCCATAAAGGGCAATTTTTTTAAAACAGAAAATCAATGGTTTCCATATAAATCTCTCTCTCTCTCTCTCTCTCTCTCTCTCTCTCTCTCTCTCTCTCTCTCTCTCTCTCTCTCTCTCTCTCTCTCTCTCTCTCTCTCTCTCTCTCTCTCTCTCTCTCTCTCTCTCTCTCTCTTCTCTCTCTCTCTCTCTCTCTTAAGGGTAGAATTGTTTGAATTGGGATATGTAATTGAGGCTTATTTGTTTTAAAGACTATATTTGAAAAGTTGTGTTGTACCCATTGTATGTAGAGTATGTGTATTGCATTCTTGTTGTATGTTGTTTTGTTGTTGGTGGTGGTGTTTTTGTTTTTTGGTATGAGCCTAGTTGTTGTCATTGTAGTTGATGTGATGCTGCTCTTAGAAACATTGTTCGTTGTTGATGTAAATTTTGCTTATTGCAGTTCGTTTCTGTCAATGTATTCACCATATGCATTGACAAAACAACAACACTACAATATTAATAACAAAAAATAAGAATTCAGAATAATATAAAATAAATTTTAAGTTAAAAAAAGTTTGAGCGCATATGACGGAGATGGAACCCGCGTGAGTCTTCAGTGGTGCACGTTCTGTGCGCTGAAGTAATCACTGATCACTACATCATCAAAGGCCTGTTATTTGTCATCATCAGACTCGAACCCCAGACACTCGGGTCCGAGGCTTACTGCCTTAACCGCTTGGCCACAATGCACCACTGACAGACAGGTGAATTTTAAACAGTTATGTTTTTTCAATTGATGGTATGTGTGCTTTATTATAAAGTCGTCAACTTGCTTTAATTTCATTTTATATTTAGGTTGTTGTTTTTTCTAATTTGATCCGACCGAGAAATAGTTTTTTTTAATTTTTTATAGAAGCTGGTCAAGTTTTAAAAGAAAGGAAATTAACATGTATCGAGGTCAGAGAGCTCTTTCTGTCCGAAAATCACGTGTGAGTTACTAGCGAGAACTGGGTTGCACGGACGGTACGCTTAGCTCGAATATTTGGCACTGGTTTCATTGTAGTGGCCTCAGGTGATTAGAATGGTAAAGAAAACCTTTTGTCCAAAGAAAACAATAGTATAGGGTGAAATGGAAAAAAAATGCAGCCCAGAAACTAGGGCCTATTTGAATATATTGTAATGATGCTGTCAATGTTTACATTTTAAAAATGATATTGGTGGTAAGACGATTCAACTGATGAATGAAAAGTAAGAGTAGTGTTGTTTCTTATAGGGGAAAACGGGGTAAAAAGCGCATGGGCGGGTAAGAAGCCCACCCCAATTATCTCATGAAATAAAGCAAATTTCAGTCTCATTTTGCCCATGAGACGAGCGTTAATGCCTAGCATTCGTATCATGGGCAAATTTGACTGAAATTTTCTTTATTTCATGAGATAATTGGGGTGGGCTTCTTACACGCCCATGCGCTTTTTACCCCGTCTTCCCCTACCCATTAAACGTTGAGGAAAATATTTGAGTTAAAAGCAACATGAATGGTTATTTTAGACATTCGCTTTGAAAAACTGACATCTTCCATCTTACGTGTTGTAAAATAGCTGTCACAGACAATTTCACCTGTATGAAAAATATCTATTCCCTAAGCAAAAAAGTATTTTTTTTAAAAGAGAGCTCTTTTGTCATAAACATTTAAATTCAAGGCATTTTCTTCCTCTTCTGTGTTCCCGGTCATGCCTAGATCCCCAGAGCACAGAGAGCAGTCCTGAAGGAGGGGGGTAGAAGAAATGGGGGTGGGTGGTGACTATTACAATGAACGATTGTTTCGAAAGGGGTTGCTGTGGAAACTGTGTTTTTCTGAAACTTTCCAATGTGTCTTAGAAAAACAGACTATTCTAACATACTAATTCTAAAACATGAATGAAACGCTGAAATTTCAGACGCCGTTTTCAGCGTTTAAACTACCATCTTTTAAGCTTTGTGATGAAGCATATTGTAGTCCAATGTCTGAATTCTTATGCAGTGCAGCAAACATATCACGCACAGCATTAAAAAATGCGCCGATGGGAGACTGTTTGACACGGTACATTAATGTTTTAGTGAAATGTTCAAATGTGACCGTGCCGGTAACCTTTAATGGGGAAGCAGTGTTCACACATAACTAATAAGTAAAATCAGCCCTATTTTGTCTATTCACCCCTTTCGTTTGTGAGTAAACAAACCACCAAAGACTTGAATTAGAAAAGCGCAAATTACCGTCTGGCCTCTCAGATGCCAATGATGACACAATACAGGTTAAAAATGTTATGAAAGTCATTGCCGTCACTATACTCAATCGCTGATAAAGTTTTTTTAAAAAGTACGTTAATTGGTGGGGCAGTTCCTTGGGCAGAAGCAGTTACACTTTGTATCACGAAATCGGGGCTAAACCACCATTTTGCGGACAGTCGTGTGATTTCTGACTGGCTTCAGTGAAGCTCTGGACCTGTCTAAAGACCCTCAACATGTTTGCACATTTTTGTCCCAGTGTCGCTATATTCAAGAAAATCTGCTGTGCATATCCTCCATATTTTTTTTATGCTACCCCATTGATATTGCGATTCGGCCTGGTCATGACATGTCACTGGTCACGTGACCTGGCCCAATCAGAAGATCAACGGGGTAGTTTACCAAAAAATATGAAGAACATACACAGGAGAAGGAAACAGGCATAGACGGTCAAAGGGCAGTATAGCCCGAAATATTTGCCTAGTAAATGTACACCACAGTCTTCCCGCTTCTTGTTTTTTCTATTGTTTTGAATGCTATTAAGGACATACACAGCATATTTTCTTGACTGCATCGTCTAAAAAAAGAAGAAGTACAAACGTGTTTAGGGTCTTCAGACAGACCCACAGCTTCTTCAGCAAAGCCAGTCAGAAATCCCGGCTGAATGCCCAGTATGGCGGTTTATCCCCACTTTGGAGACAAAAGGCTTAGCTGATTCTACTGAAGGAACTACCCCACCAGTAGTAACGTAAAATGTTTATTAGTGATCGAGCATAATCACAGTAATGTCTTTCATAACATTTCAAACATCTTTGACGTCATTACTGGCCTCTCAGAGGGTAGAGGGCAAATTGTGCTTTTCTGTTGTTGGTATTTTAATATACACTAGCGCAACGCCGAGTACCAGTAACGCCTAGTAACGGTAACGCCTAGTAACGTGTGTTCTGCCTTGCCTTTGTCTCTTATCGTGTGTGTGTGTGTGTGTGTGTGTGTGTGTGTGTGTGTGTGTGTGTGTGTGTGTGTGTGTGTGTGTGTGTGTGTGTGTGTGTGTGTGTGTGTGAGTGTGTGTGTGTGTGTGTGTGTGTGTGTGTGTGTGTGTGTGTGTGTGTGTGTGTGTGTGTGTGTGTGTGTGTGT